>JAMKCF010000001.1:3971139-4571139 GCA_023634235.1 Pisaster brevispinus
TAACGCAAGCTTGACCTAAAACCTGGTTAAAAAATGGGACTTTGGCTTGAATTATGCGTCAGTTTAGCACAGTTTCGGGTCATGCACAGATCCCGTACAGACGCAGCAAAATTAGTTTGGCTCTCTGGTACCAAGCATTCCATTAAATTCTAACCAGGATTTCACTACAAGACAAATTGACTGGGCTATAAATACTGTAACTAACACTAACTTTATGCTCTGTATAAAGAGGAAAACCCCGCCGTGTACGCTGGAGTACCCCCGTTAGATCATGGAAGGACAATGCTCCCACGGCAGCTTGCCTGAACTTTGTGTGAACTATACAGTGACTGTACAGATTACCATTCGCGTTGGCTGATGTAAAATAATGTATAACAACTTGTATACAGATAAGATATTATCCAGGTGAACTGGCATGATGCATCCGTTGTTTTGGAGCTTTTTTGAGGTATGTTGCGTGTATGTTTGTATAATTTTGTTGTAGGTAGCTCTAAGCTGATGTTGTCCCAAGTGCAAGTGTTTTTTAAGTTCAATAAAGTCTTGTGGAATGAAGTGTTCTGATTGCCGTTGTGTTTTCCTCGTGGCGTTTTGTGGCAGGTTTAAAACGGACCCAATAAAATCACGCTACGATGCTACATTGTGAGGTAAGCAAACATCAACCTTTTACCTCCTGGTTAAGAGCTACCAAATATAAGTAGTATTGAAATCAAGTCGGTAATTGTTGTGCGGTCTAGTTGCAGGGACGGTACACACATCATCGATCCCAATACGCGTGTGAGTCAGTCGCAATTACCGTCTTAGATAATTTGTACCAAGCTTTGTACACATGTGATTAGACTTGCTACCAAAATTGGACGGATCAGTTTAATTGGTTAAGAATCGTGAATACATGTATATTCATCACACATAAGCAAAATGAACTACCAGGTGCACACTTCATTCTTTGGGGGTTTATTATCGATAGTAACATTATATGATAATGCATTGGTCAAATTCACCTTAAAAGACAGTTAAACAATAACCTGTCATTCCAAAAAACAACAACAACAACAACAACAGAAAAGATACATTTCCACGTCTATAATGAACGGCAGGATGTGTGTTTGTAACAGGCAGCGCTGGCAGACAAATAGACACTGACTAACGACTTGTCATCAAGTCTACCAACTAAGCTATCCAGTCCTAAAATGCAGAATTTCAGTATTTGCTTAGTTAGCAGAGCACCCATCTTATTATTGGCCTTTGTTCACCAACAATTTAGAAATATTAAAGTTTTTGTACGAACGAGTTAAAAAAACATCGCTTGGGCTCCGGCTAAGGTACCGTCAACTATTGTGTGGATCTCTAGTTGGTGCTAACAGGAGGACAGAGACCAGTCCCAAGCCGAGATTTCAAGAATGGCCTGGTATTATGGCGACGCACGGTATAACGAGTCCATTACATGCTTGTAGCTGTTATTTATTTAGTTATAGAATGGCATTTTCTTGTCGCAACATTGACGACACTTTAGGGGAAGCCCCCCGTCAATGCTAAGCAAAGTAGGTCCATTGTTCAATTGTTCCGTATATAGCATTTACCCCCAGACAGTGTTTTCTTTTTTCGGTTCTGGGGAAGTAAAACAAAAACACTGCTGGTACTATTCAGCACTGAAATATTCCAGAAGTACAAAAGACCAATTTACCAATGTGGGACTGTTCTGGGGAAAGGGGGGGGGGGTGACCCCAAATTGAGCATTTATAAAACCATAAGTACTGACTTCTTATACAGGGTTAAATATATGTTTTGCTTTCTTTGCTAATTTTTGCCGTGCCCAAAATGTATCTTACATTTTGCCAGAGTGGTCCTATAAAAAGGACGTCATGATGACATCATCACCTGTCACGTGGCGTCAACTTAAAGTTGTTTATTTAAAATATTTGAAAATGCGTATCAAATCAGCCACAAGAGACCGTAGGTTTCTGTTTAAAGGATTGGGTAGAATAAACTAGGGCTTTTTTTTATTCAGCGTGCGTGATCTCACGTGACCTTGCTTCCATTTAAAACCGGGAGAGCCCTCGTAATTCAAAAGTTAGGAAGTTGTTTTTAACGAAGTAAAAGTGCAATGTTTAACTACTTAAAAAAATACCAATGACGTCATATTGTACAAGAGCGCCCTCTAGTGGCAGGTTGAAAACTGTTCAAATTGCAATCTGAAAAGATGTGTGTGGCGAAGTTGTTCGCTTCAAAATTGATACACACGATGACCGTCAGGCAGCCAACTTATATTTCAAGTTTTAGATTGATTACGTCATCAGGGGGTCACGTGAAGTGACATTAAAGGTGCACTTTTTGAAGTCGTATATCTCCAAAGGTATAGGTCTGATTACATTGAAACTTGGCATGTTGTTTGATAATGTCAAGCTCTTGATAAATTCACAATGACGTCATGTTCATGTTATCATAGGATTTTAAACTCTTTTTTTTGCCCCTTTATGTCATAAATTTGTAACGGAACGAGCTTTAATCAAAATTTTATTTTAAACAGACTTGGTACGTCATAATTGTTTTGAAAACAAATGTACGTCATCATGCGGTTATCATTGGTCAGGATATATTATCTTAAACGTACAGTTTTACAAGATATATATACAATTAATTATATTTCACAAGGCATTAATTATTGTGTTATTAACTTGATTATATACACATTAAGAATTTCATATTCAGATGAGTATTTTGACAATATTATTGGCAAAACAGCTTGGCATTTATGCACACATGAAATGTGTCTAGTTGTTGCTGTTGATATTATTTTTGCTGCTGCTATTGATCTCATTGTTTATCTTTTAATGTGTACTAATTATTGTAATAATCAATTGTATTTATTTATTTTTATCGTTATTTTTTAGCTTTTTTTTTTTTACTATTCGTATGTTTTATTATGATTAGTATTACTAATTCATCTTATCACAGCATGCAAAAGAAAGATCACAGTTTCCTTTGTGCCGGTTACTCCTTGAGTCGGGGCTACGTCCGGTAGCCTGAGATCTAATAATTCTAATGTTTCCCCATAGCTTTCGGAATGGTGCCAAGTGCTCCAACCACCACGGGGACTATTTCCCTGGTCAGGTCTTAGTAATTTTTGATCTTTTCTGTCTCCTTCTTCGCGACCCTTATATGACACATCTTCTCCAGCTTATCTCTGACTACACCATCCGGACGTCTATGTTCTATAACATGATCAGTCTGGATGTTAAAGTGACAGAGGATCTTGACCTGGTCGGTCTCTACAACTTTCTCCGGAACATGGTCGTACCATTTTGCAGTCACTTGGATACCATTATTGTTACACGTATCCCAGTGAATCACCTTGGCCAACTTGTCACGTCTACCTTTGTACTCCAGGTGGGCAATCATACTAAATTCGCTGACAATATGAAATACAGTCTCCTCCGCCTTATTACACATTCTGCACATAGGAGAGACGCGTGCTTTCTGTATAACCTTGCCTTCCTTAAATATGGCCTTAGTGACTGGTCTTGCGCCGCAGTAACAAAGCCCTCGGTTAATTATAATTATTTATATTACTAATTGTATTATTATACTTGGATAATTGTTTTATTTATTTGTATTATTTTTATTTTAATGTGATTTGTATTAGTTTGAGCAGTTGCCACTCACGCCTGGATCGATCAGGCTGTGCTTAAGGACTGCATCAGCAGCAAGAGCTATTTGACAATGTAGTTGTTTGAATATAAAAAGGCGAATGATAATCATGATATCACACACATTAATAATGGAATGTGTGGATAAGGTCGGAGTGGCTAACGCAGTAAAACGTCTTCTGGTTGGGAGCATGAAGACGTGGCAAACAACTCCGAAAGCCAACACTGGTAGTCTGGGAAAGTTATTCATAAGAAGAGGTATTTTTCAAGATTAGGCCTATGTTTGGGAAGTCTACCGATTTCTGAAGGAAATTATTGTAATTAGAGCGTTGTTTTATAAAAAAAGTTGGCGACATTAAACTGGGTTTAAAAAAGGGTCTAATTATTAAATCTAATTGTTGTTTTTTCCATGAACTTTGTTTTGCCGTATTTTGTTTTGATTTGAATTAATAATAAACCAATTAGAATATCAGTCAGTTTCCAAAGTTTCGTGTTTTGTTTTAAGTACCATATTTAATTTGTGCCGTCTTTTGTTTGTCCCGAATTGTAAGTTTTTCATATTGATTAAACGTCCACCAGAAACAACAAGTGGAAAATAACACCACACAACCCTTGCATCAAAACACACATTGAAGACGAAAATAAATACTTACAAAATTGCTGTGTCGTTTGGTATGCCGAATGGAAGTTCAGCCAGATTTCTATTGTTGCAGTTAACCATTAAGCGTTTACTATCGCAATGGCAAACCTCACATGCTTCATCCGCAGTCACGTCTCCGACTCTTCCGAACAGTAGTAAACAAGCAATCACGCCTAAACCAAATGGTCGAATGCCGCGCTTAATTTCACAGTGGGCCATGTTAACAAAGTTAATAATAAGTCGACCCTATTTGTTGAGACTTCTCGAGTTTGTCTGCTAAATGGACTACAAACGAAATTATTATATACTGTTAAACTGCTTTTAATTATGCCGACATGCTGTTTGTAAAATCAATTCCAACGTTGTGCGACCAGTGTTCTGATCACAATGATTGAACCTCTCTAGAATCAAGTCTATAAGACCATAATACTGCATCAATTTGTGCTACGTCAACAACTCGCGTTCTTTTGAAACGAGACGTGTGCATTGTACAGAAAAAGCTCAATTTCAATACCCCGTTGGTCTTCTCAATGGCACATTACAAAATATCACGTTTGGCTTGAATATGGTTTTCCCCGTAAATATTACCTAATTATATCAAATGGTGAGGGAACCCCCTTCTCTTATACATTTTAATAACTTCATTGCTGAAAAATTGTAGGAAGGTGAACAAGAATTCGATTCCTGCCTAAGCCAAATATTGGTATAAGTTAGAAAATGTATTTGTTATTGTTTTGGGAAGTAAAAAGCTTAATTTTCTACAAATGTTTTATGCAGTTTTGAAGTTTAAAAAGCTCATGAATTTTGAGGGCGGTGACGTTAAACAATCTGTTCCTTTATTTGGCGTGTCGTGGCCGAGCGGATAAGAGCACCAAACTCAAGCTCGGGTGTTTCTGTTCAGCAGAGTGTTGGTTCGAGTCCCGTTCGTTACACCTGTGTCCTTAAGCAAGACACTTAACCATGATGCTTCGTCCTTCGGATGGGACGTAAAACCGTTGGTCCCGTGTGTTCTGTAATGCACGTAAAAAAAACAGTGCACTTATCAAAAAGAGAAGGGGTTCGCCCCAGTGGTCCTGGTTTGATTGGCAGCATATCGCGCCACAACACCTTGTAAACCATTACACGGTACTTTTTGTAATTTTCGAGCTTTTTTTGGAGGAAAAAACACCGGGAGTTTTAGGCAGTACAATGAGAAGAAACATTGATAAACAACTCGTTGTGAAAACTCCGAACCTGAAGCTTTAGGTAATGTGATTTGATGGGTTTTTTTAAGCTACAAAAAACAGTTTGAAAAGACAGCAACTGTCATGTAACTTCATAATATTCATAATCACTTAATTTACGACGGATTGGCCTTGATAATGTAATGAACCAATGAAGGGGACAATTGTTGCTCCGGAGTTAACTTTTGTTTTTGTTTACGTTTAATTGCCTTTCTTATCAAATGGTGGTTTTTCAGCTTTCTATCGCAATGGCAAACCTCCATTGCCTTCTCCTTAGTCACGGCTTTGTGAACAAGCTATGGTCGAATGCCGCGTTTAAATCCACTGCAAGCCATGTTAAAAAGAAAATAATAACAAGTCAACCCATTTTGTTGAGACTTTTCGAGTTTGTCTGCTAAATGGACTACAATTGTTTTACTTTTTATTGTTCAGCTTTTTCAATTATGCGGACATGTTGTTTGTAAAATCTATTTCAACATTCTGCGACCAGTGTTCTGATCGCAATGATTAAACCTCTCTAGAATCAAGTCTATAAAGACCATAATACTGCATCAATTTGTGCTACGCAGCTCTGTCAACAACTCGCATTCTTTTCAAACGAAACGTGTGCATTGTACAGAAAAAGCTGAATTTCAATACCCCATAGGGTACCTAATGGCACATTACAAAAGATCACGTGTGGCTTGAGATCGGTTTTCCCCATAAATATTACCCAATAATTTCAAATTGTAAGGGAACCACATTCTCTCATATATTTTTAATAGCCTTCAATGCTAAACAATTGTAGGGAGGTAAACAAGATTTCAAT
This sequence comes from Pisaster brevispinus, assembly GCA_023634235.1. NCBI lineage: Eukaryota > Metazoa > Echinodermata > Asteroidea > Forcipulatida > Asteriidae > Pisaster > Pisaster brevispinus. The sequence goes on from JAMKCF010000001.1 coordinate 3,977,455, forward strand.
AATTGCTTAAGCCCATTATTGGTTTTAGTGAGAAAAAAGTTGTTGTTTTTTTTTTTTGGGGGGGGGGAAGTAAAAAGCTTACGTCTACAAACGTTTTGCGAAGTTTTGAAGTTTGAAAAGCTATTAAATTTTAAGGTTTGGGACGTTGAACAGTTTTTTTTCTTAATTTGGCGTGTCGTGGCCGAGCGGATAAGAGCACTGGACTCAAGCTCGGGTGTTTCTGTTCAGCAGAGTGTGGGTTCGAGTCCCGGTCGTTACACTTGTTTCCTTTAAGTGAGACACTTAACCATTATTGCTGCGTCTTTCGGATGGGACGTAAAACCGTTGGTCCCGTGTGTTCTGTAATGCATGTAAAAAAAAAACAGTGCACTTATCAAAAAGAGAAGGGGTTCGCCCCAGTGGTCCTGGTTTGATTGGCAGCATATCGCGCCACAACACCTTATAAACCATTACATGGTTCTTTGTAATTTTCGATTTTTTTTTAAAGGAAAAACTGGAGTTTTGAGCAGTACCGTGAGAAGGAATACTGATAATCAACTTGTTGTGAACATGAAGCTTTAGATAAAGGTGACTTGATGTTTTTTCAGCAATACAAAATAGTTAAAAAATACATCAACTGTCATGTAACTTCATAAGATCCAAATTCACTGAATATATGACGATGTGGCCCTGATAATGTAATGAACCAATGAAGGGGACAATTGTGTCCCGGAGGTAAATTTTGTTCTTGTTAACGTCTAATTGCCTTTCTTATCAAATGGCGATTATTTTCAGCTTACCATCGCAATGGCAAACCTCCATTGCTTCCATATTGGTCACGACTCCAGCTCTTCCCATGATTAGTAAACAAGCAATCATTCCTTAGCCAAATGGTCGAATGCCGCGTTTAAATCCAAGGAAGGCCATGTTAAAACAATTGATAATAAGTCAACCCTTTTTGTTGAGACTTCTCGCGTTTTTGTACTAAATAGACTACAAAGCAAGTTAACATATATTGTTAAACATTTTTTATTATGCGGACATTTTGTTTGTAAAATCAATTCCAACGTTCTGCTACAAGTGTTCTGATCGCAATGTTTGAACCCTTCTAGAATCAAGTCTAAAAGATCATAATACTGCATCAATTTGTGCTACGCAGCTCTGTCAAAAACTCACATTCTTTTCAAAAGAGACGTGTGCATTGTACAGAAAAAGCTCAATTTCAATACCCCGTTGGTCTACCAATATCCCAACAAACCTTTTAACAACCTATACATCATATAATAATAAAAATAATACTGGGCTCTTATATAGCACTTTATCACACCCCCAGGGGCGTATCAAAGCGCTCAGTATTTTTTTTTCCTGCAAGGTTTGTGGAGCTACATTTTGAAGTATGAGACCAATTCCTTTATAGCACCATGTACATGTAATGGTTTACGAGGTGCTGTGGCGCAATATGCTGCCAATCAAACCAGGAACACCGGGGCGGACCGGACCCATTCTCTTTACGATAAATGCACTGGGTTATTTTACGTGCGTTTCACAACACACGGGACCAACGGCTTTACGTCCCATCCGAAGGACGAAGCAATCATGGTTAAGTATATTGCTTGGGGACACAGGTGTCACGACCGGGACTCGAACCCACACTCTGCTGATCAGAAACACCAGAGCTTGTGTCAGGTGCTCTTATCCGCTCTGCTACGACACGCCGATGAAAGGACTTAACATATTGTATAAAGGTTGCACTGACATGACCCCATTTGACTTATGTCTTCCTGTCAGAACCGGAATATGAAAGGAGCAAATAGTGCCTCGGTTTTTGTATAGGTTTGCAAAAAATATGAATTGCAGTTGTATCAAGTTTTCTTTGTGAAAAATAGAATTAGCTGTTGCAAACTGCTTACCAACCAAAAGGAGTGGCCTGACGTTTCAACCCTAGTGGAGTCTTTCTCGAAGGCTAAATGACAAGACTACAAACATAAACAGGTGCACGTATACATTACTGATGTAACAAAGGCAGTCATGTGTAAATAGATAATGCAGAGGAAATACACAGAGAAAGCAGGCGGCTGAACATAAAGGAGGGTAACAAAGGGCGGGGGATAGGGGAAGGGGATGGTTTACCACAAGAGGTGGGAAACACAAAGGACAAAATCAGTGATGGGGAGATCGAGGGAGAGAAAGGTAGTTAATTGGTGAATGAGGTAGACTATGGTGATAAGGGGAAGGCAAAGACAAACAGTTGTTAGTCATTTCCTTCTTGGATGTTCAGACCATGGGGTTGAATTGTCTGGAGACGTCTTATCCATAATGTCTCTCTACTCGGACGAACAATCTCTTTGTGGTTTCCTAGTGTCTCAATGCCCTGTAAAATCCTGTCAGAAATTGAGTGATTGGGAAGATTGAAATGATGGTCTACGGGTGTATCCAGCTTATGGGTGTTGACTGTGGATCTGTGGCCGTAGAAACGTCTCTTGAGTGTAGTTCTCGTTTCACCTAAAAATTGAACACCACAAACTTTGCAAGATAGAATAGATAGTGGTGGTGCAGGTGACATGACCCCTTGTCCTGTGGGTGGTACCACCGGTATAGCTGGTGAAGGAGTCCGATTCTCTGATGTGTTGTCTATAACAGACGATGCATTTGGAGGTGTTGGAACACCTGAAAGTTCCCTGTGGCAAAGGGGGTTGATGTTTCTGTGTATAAGACATGTTTAACCACAGGCCTTATTACAAGAAAAATGCTTGACCTCGGGGCCTTCCAATTAGCAAAAAAATTACGGCTTTGTCCGCACCAGCTCCATTGCACGCTCATTCCTTTCTTTTTCTGACTGAACAGTGACATGAGTTTTGACATTCACCTAATCGTGCAAACGTCATGATGACTTCACCAGGTGTTCATTTACTCTAAAGCAAAGACTAATAAAAAAAACAGATAATTCTTAAACCATATAATTGATTTCTACAACCTATACATCATTGGAAGTGTCTTTAAAGCTGAATAAACGCTTTGCACTTATGACCGCGTTCGACCTTGTTGCTGAAAATTTGAAGGACAACAAAACGAAATACCTATCATTTAGATCAGGTTTTAGATCGTTAATCTTGCTGAGAGATGACGCCAGTTTGACAAACTTTTGGTCAAAAAAAGTTATTGGAGCGTGACAACGCTTGTCACTTGCATCCTGAACCTTAGGAAACCCAAATATACAAAAAGCCTACTCCACTACCGCAAAGTCAACTCCATTGATTTGGGCAAGTTTGCAAATGACGTCACAACATCTCCCCTCATTACAGCTCCAGCGGTGACGATTAACACTCTCACCGATCAGTATAACAGTGTGCTCGGTCAGCTGATCAATTCCCATGCACCTGTGCAGTATAACAGTGTGCTCGGTCAGCTGATCAATTCCCATGCACCTGTGAAGACATGCTACATTGTTGATCGGCCTGCTGTCCCGTGGTACAATGAGCGTATCACACTTGAAAAGCGTCCACGCCGCCAACTAGAAAGGAAATGGCGGAAATCCAGGCTTGTAATTGATCATGACATTTTCAAAACACAGCGTGGCGTATGTAAACGCATCTTTGCTGAAGCCAAGTCTAACTATTACCACGAGAAAATACCGGTGCATGAACCTAGAGAAGCATGTCTCCCGTGTCTGCCAAACTTCCTATATACACCTTAGACGCATTGCTAAGATCAGACGTCTACTTTCTATGAAGGCTGCAGAGCAGCTCATCCATGCGTTTATCACTTCCAGACTTGACTTCTGTAATAGTCTACTTGCTGGCCTTCCGCAGAGCACGCTGCAGCGTCTTCAATCTGTTCAGAACGCTGCAGCACGTCTCTTGACTGGAAACAAAATACATGACCACATCACTCCCATCCTCTATAATCTACATTGGCTTCCCATCAAACAACGCATCCACTTCAAAATAATCATTCTCACTTTCAAGGCACTCCAAGGTTCAGCCCCACTCTACATTCAAAACCTGTTGACTCCCCGTATACTACAAGACCAGGTCTAAGATTCACCAGCAACATGCTCCTTGTTCCCCGGTCTCGTTTAGCCAGCTACAGGGACAGGTTTTGTTTCCAGCACAGCACCCAGGCTCTGGAATTCACTTCCTGAAAACCTCAGGGAAATACACAACATCTCACTCTTTCAGCAGCAACTGAAGACACACCTGTTCACACTTGCTTTTCCTACCACTTGAGATTTGCCTCCTTTCCATCTTGACCGGCGCCTTTGAATGGTGTTTATATCAGATTCAGTGCGCCTTTACAAATGTTGTGTAATTATTATTATTATTATTACTGTAAATAGATGAAAGTATCTATGGAAGCATTTTAAGTGGAACATTAAAGGGACACATTGCCTTGAAAGCTCAAAGAAATGTTACTGTTTGAATTTGCTCCTTATCCTTTATAAGAGGTGTCCATGCCCAAAAAGTACAATGTCTTGTAGTTAGTGAGTAGTGATTATTAATCGACAATTGGCGAGGGGCTGTGTGCTTCATTCCACAAAAAGTAATTTTTATGAAATGGACATTCTTAGAAAGAATCTTTTTAAAGTAGAATGGTAGGATTCACATCTGACTATCTTTACACGTTTAAATGTTTATCTTTTATTTAATGTTTGTGTAGTCAACTGGTTGTTTAATACAACTGTTTTTATGGTTACAATAAATCTGATTATGCAAACATTTTAGTGTGTGTTGATTATTTCTTCCAAGAAGTGTAATTTCATTGTGAGTTGACTTATTTGCGCATTCAAATGACAGATACTCTATCCTATATATCCACATAATGGCCTCAGTTATATTTGTGTTAATGTTGAATTTGTAAATGGGATGGAAATTCCAAATACTGCTGAAACTTAGTTGGAGATCAATGCTTATAATCATACTATAGAGGATTTGTTTAATCAAGCACGCAAGTGCAAACATTTTTAAGAATCGCAAACACAAATGTTATCAAAAACAATACTATCAACAATGCAATGTAAGTTTGCTGTCATACTTGTTCAATGTGAAATATACTAATTAAAAGATTTTATAAATTATAAAATGTAGGGATTTTTAGTCGATGGTGTTGCAATCCAACCCCGATACTTGTACTTGAAGAGAAAATGCAACAAAGTCTACATTATTACAAGAAAAATAAACAAAAACAAATAAGTATTTCATGTAATTAGCCATCATAAAGTGAGAAAATTGGTTTTAAGTTGAATAACGAGACAATAAAAACAAGGGTAGATACAAAACAGAGAGAAAAACTTAAGAAATTATGAGAAAGTTGGTTTAAAGTGAATTACGACACAAAAAAAACCAACAAGGGTAGAAACAAAAAAGAGAGAACAACTTTAGAAATTGTTAAAATTGCCACTGAAAGCTGTCTGCAACACTTATTCAACAAAATTACTGAGCAAGGATATCACAATATATACTTCAAGGATTTTAAACCACTTTTTAATTAAAAATAAATTAATTATCGGTATAAAAACCCAGAGTTCTGCATTTCCAAAAACAGCCCCCAAATAGGAAAAAAATCCAGCGTGGTATAACTAGTGTTTATATGCGTTTTCTTCGGGAGAAAATGCAAAAGTCATGAAAAACTGAACTTGACTGGGCATGTTCGATTTCTTTATATTATCGTTGTTTTGTATTAATTGTAATATATTTAGCAAGTTAAAAACTTCTTAAGTGTGTTAAAGTATTTTTTTGTTTCGATTTAAAATTATGAGTGAAGGATTATTATGCAAATTTGCCACTGAACGAGGGTGCTATTTAGTAAACTTCTGACAGTTCTACAATAAGTGAGGTAGTTAAGTAAATCTTAACAGTCAGTTTTATTTATCTTCTGACATCCTATATTAATAAAGGCACAACCTTCAAAATCAATTGAGTTTTAAAATGATTTTAGTAAATTGCATTTAATAAAAAAGAATACATGCGTCTTAAGCAGATGTTTGGTACAAAATGCATTGCTTTATAGGTTTTAATTTTAGAATACACCTTGATATTTCCCCGTTTGGAGTGATATTTCTTCTTTTGCGCCATAACAGACATAAGGGAAATAGATAACAGAGGGGAAAATATAGCACTAGTGGGTTGTGTCACAATTATTTGTCCAAAGGGGAACATGTTGAGCAGCTCCAAAAGTTATATCTTTAATCGCGCACATTATCTTAAAAAGTACTAAGTACCCATCGTGGGAACAGTTGTGCATGTAGCTTGACATAAGTTTAACACGCGTGACATTTTGCATTGTGCTGTTATAACTTGATTTGTGAATTTTATGGTTTTTTTCCCTCGTTTTTCCTCCTATGGTGGGGAACTAAGTTATATGTTTGTTTTTTTCTTGTGTATTTTTTTTTTTTTTTTGAAGTGCGTATGTGACTGGTAATAGAGCAACCAAAAAGTAATCTGTTTCCGTCAGTATGTACACAGAGTTTGTACTATGCACTATACCATCGCACCATGAGCTTAAAGGAAGTATGTACAGTCATACAGCAAGGCTTGCTCTATGGTACAGTGTACATACCATGTATGGACTGTTGTATATGCATGTACATGTGGATGTACGTGTACTGCATGGTTACAGGTCCTTACTCTAGGATCATACGTAGACAATCCATGTACTACAGGTCCTTACTCTAGGATCATACGTATACAATCCATGTACAGAGAAAATAGGAAATTATTTATGAAAAACTGAAAGTGACGTGTGTTAATGATCTATAAAGGGGAAATATAGATCGAATGGGCGAAATATCGACCCACGTTTAATTAAACCATGAGATTGTACATCATTCTCGTCAGATTGACTCAATCACAATTGTTAAACGGGGGGGGGCTGGTTTTGCAATTTTTTACTCTCTCATCTTTTAAAGAGATATACAGTATAGTTTCAGACAGAATAAAGGGGAATTAATAATATATCGAATGAAGGACATATCGACCCACGATTTATTTTGCTAAACAATGGGGGTTGTACCGATCCGGGGGGGGGGCTGACTTTGCAGTCGTATACTCCCATCCTTTAAAGAGTTCTAGTTTCAAGTTAAAACAGTAAAAGGTTTAAAGGTTCATTAATAGGAATTGTCTCTCATTTTATTATAACTTCACGTCAACGTATCTGAATGACAGATTAAAGGAGAAATATATATCGAATGGGCAAAATACCAACTCATAGACCAATATCATGCTGCCACCATCTTGGTCATGTTCCCTATATCAAATAATAGTAATGAATGCTAAAATTCACTGAACAAAATGAAACCGGACTGTTTCTCCTTCCTGCCTTGGTTTGGTTTCATTGATTTGAACGTGAGAAAATCAAGATGGCCGCACCATCATGATAAAGGTCTATTATAAATGTGTTGCATCTAGCTAGATTATTAAAACAAATTGTGGCTTATAAGCCCGGTTCATACTTCACGCGAAAGCGAATACGAAGCGATTTTACGCGACGTAACAATCATTACACAAGAATATTCGCTTGAGTTTCGCAATTCGCGTGAAGCCTATGAATTGGGCTCCGTACCCCCACTTCGCAATTTTAGAGGTGTTTGAACTTTTAAGGTAACTCTTTTATCCACTTCTGAGATGGGACTGGCTAATGGTTTGGAGCTTCTTATACGGGCTTGTTTTCATTCTTCAAAAATAACTTAAACTTCTGTGTTTGCGCACGTGCTTTAACAATTTGTGTGTGTATTTTTCACGGGGCAATCTTTTATTTCTAACATTCGTTGCTGTGTGGTGCTCGACGTTTCGATGAAGTTCGAGTGCTAGGTTTCAGACTGCAGTTAGCATATTCAGTGATAGCACGCTTATTGATTTAGCCGGCATTAACCGAACTGTATTGCGTTTAAAAGTTATTCTTTAGACAAACGATTACATTGCAAATAAGCTTTTGAATATGTACAACATGTTAATGACACAAGTCCCAAGCTGCCATATTTTGTGTGTAATTCATTTTTTAAAAAGATAGCCAAATGCATTTTCAAGTAAAGATAAATCTGTATATTTGGTTTGCGGTAACACCATGTGATCAAATGTATACTTGCTGTGTATACATTTCTTTGAGAAAATGATATGTACACCAATGACATTACCAATAGATGATCAAATTTATGCTTACCGAACTGCACGTCACTCAAGTATAAATAGCTGCCCTAATCTCCTCAACAAAAAGTTCATACAAACATGTTGAAACTATCTCTGGAATGTGTTTTATGATGAACACAGTTATAGTAAAAAATAACAATTTGAGCTTAATTTCATTAGCCAAACGTAAGCTAGAAATACTACATATTCACATGAATACAGTTACTCCATCAAAACAATTTCATAGTGTAAACCATATGTACTTTCGTAATCACTAGTGACATAGTCAGTCATCAACAATCGTCATAACAAAAAATGATTTCACGTGCTTTTTAAAGGAAGCTCTATATACACAAGTCTGAATACAATTATTCCATCAAAACAATTTCTAACATTATTTATTATTTTAAGTAAATATTTCTTGTAAATGTTGTTTGTATCGAATGCATCATCATGCCACCGATGCCAGGTTTATCAATTTTGAATAACTGTGGGATTCTCAAGAATTCTATTAATACACTAAGTGACATCACATCACTGGGTGATCATGCAGCACAGCTTCTTCTGAACCTTGCTGCTTGCGCATAGTGAAACAGTGACAAAATTAGTTTGGTAATACTAATAAATATACTTTAAACCATAGTATAGGTAATCACTAGTCAAAGTCATTGAATTTCACCAAGGATGGCAAATGCAAATGTTAATTTTACGTGCTTTTTAAAGGAAGCCTTCCAGACAATGCAAATGTCGGATTCAATGTTCATACTTTGTCAAAATAAAAAATAGATACGCAATAAGATTGCGATCGCGTGCGGAAACGCACGCGTAAACTTGCGTTCATACTTTATTTGAAAAATCGTATACGTAGATCACTACATTTTTTATTTATTTATTTTGTTGTTGCAAAAACAGGCTAGGCCCTAACCTTTTTTGTTTTTCCTCTTAGGCAGCATGACTCATTTATGGGCCCCAAATCTCCAGTAAAAAAACACTTACTCCATAAAGAATACACAGGACGTAGGCCCTATACACGTTGTCCGTTGATTTTGTGTGTGTGAAGTACCTCTATGCCTCTGGAAAGGTAATTTGCTTTGAAAAAAAAGTATGAAATAGTTATATGTGTCTTATGTCATGTCACCATTCCTCCAGCTTGACGATGAAAAACAAGTTTTTTTCTTCATACTTTTGACATGAAACGTGAGGCGCAAAATTTAAATAACATACATCAACTCAAGGATAAAAAATAACTAAACTATTTACAGCAGTTCACAACACTTGCAATATGCACAAGATCCAACTGTTTAGGTGCAAGCTGTCTGCTATGGTCAAAAGTCTGTTGGCATTAGATTCACTGTGTATTAGAACTGTGAACAAAAGAAAAACAACTTTCAATATTGATCGTTTTACCCATTTTATATACATTAAATTCGGCAAACTCAAATTATGGGTATATCATACACTATTGTGTAAGAAATGGTATTCTAGTTAACGTTAACATTAGATATGATATAATAACAACAATATCCTGTTTTTTTTACTTGTGATTTTAACATAGGCCTAGGGCAATTTATCACTACATTTTGGGGGACTTTTTTTTGTTGGGACTAGTGTCATGTGCATCCCGGGCTGTGAATCGATACTAGCCACATGACCCCCCCCCCAAAAAAAAAAAAAATAAATAAAAATAAATAATAATAATAAAAAAAATAATAATAATAATAATAAAATAAAAATAAAAAAAATAAAATAAATAAATAAATAAATACATAAATAAATAAATAAATAAATAAATAAAAAAAATAAATAAATAAATAAAACATTATTAGTGCTGATATTTCTGTGTGCAAAACTAATAATATATATATACTCCTTTATTAAGCAAGTTACGGCAATTACAAAAAATAAGGATTATTTAATGTTATTTGCCGTAAATTAACCTTTAAATTTCTTTACACCCCCCCCCCACAATACAAAATAATATAAAATAAATCATTGGTGGAATGATCGATACAATTAAAGGGACACACCGGCTTGCTGTTTACCTAATTTAGTGATGTGGAATGACAGACAATATTTTTTAGATGGTTGCTGTAAAAAAAAAATCAAAATATCACGTAATTAACGAAAAATGTGGAAAAAACAAAACGCGGTCAAAGGTCAGCTTATACGCTTTTCCAGCCGTTGCAACTGTCAAGTTTACGTGACAATGTTGCGCAATGTTGTAAGTAGACTGGTGCTCTGTTTGTGCATAAATTATAACAATGGCGAGGCATGAGGATCCAGACTTCATATCCATCAAGCACAAATTCACGTATCGTGTAAAATAAAAAACAGACAAAACGGACGTCAGTAGTCGAAGTCCTATCGCGGTCGTAACCAATAACTGTTTCGGTTGAATTTGCCAGTAATTGAAACAGTAATTGGTTACGACCGCGAAAACGCACTCCAACCTGTATTCTGTGTACGACGAACTGGACGAACTTACTTGCAATGGAGAACGTTTCTTCGACATCCAAGGATCGGTATTATGGGATAAACATTCGTCGTCGTCCCGCGTGTGTAGCGCAGGCAACACGTTACAAGTTAGGGGATAATAGCTAGGGGTACAGACTAAAACCCTCGTAAAAAAAATGTAATTGCTGGTCTGGCTCCCTACCCCTCCGACAAGCTCACGGGCTAGACCGTAGTCTTGGTTCCAAGACCTTCGCATGGATCGATTCCAACAACAGAATGAGTCCACTATCCATCGTTGGTAGTTCGCACCGAAATGGATCAATTCAAACAACAGAGGGCGTCACTATCCTTGGTTCGATTTCCAGCTTGCGCGAAGGTCTTGGATATCTTGTACGAGGGTGCTTAAGTGTTTCATTGTTTTTCCCCGACTTTCCGGGGAAGCCAATCAACGATCGAGTTTGCACCTTTTCGTGAATTATTCATGATTTGCCATGGTTTCTAACGGCTAGCTCGCTATGGGGTTGTTGTTAATGATATTGTGGCGAAAAGTACCTTCTCGCAAGGAATTATTATAAAGTGAATAAAATGCATTCTGAAAAGAGCTTTACAATGGGTTAGGGTTTGGACTTAAACATTCTCTAGATTATTTTGAAATTGCTTACTTTTGTTTATAATAATATTTAAAGGCACTGGACACTACTCAAAATATATATTAGCATAAAAACTTACTTGGTAACGAGCAAAGGAAAGCTGTTGATAAAATAAAACATTGTGAGAAACGACTCCTCTGGAGTTAACGTAGTTTTTGAGAAAGAGGTAATTTCTCACTAAAATATTTGAATCTGAGAAAGACTTCAGGCCTGAAGCCTTTTTCAGGCATCTGAAAGCACACACATTGTGCAATAAGGGTGTTTTTTCTTTCAATATTTTCTAGCAATTTCGATGACCACCATTTTGAGTCCAAATTTTCACAGATTTGTTATTTTATGCAAATGTCTAGATACGCCAAGTGAGAATACTGGTCTTTGACAATTACCAAACGTGTATAGTGCCTGTAACTTAGTCTTTGTTTGTTGAAGGTTTACAGGAACAGAGAAGGAATGAAGAAATGGCCCTATAAACGATAACGCATTGTTGAACATAGATTTCCACACACATATGTACATGTACGGTAAAAAATAGGCTGGCTAAAATTGTATTACATTTATTTATGCACTTTGACCTTGCAATAGAGAAACTGCATAGGCCTATTGCACAGGGCGCGCGGTATTTGAAAAGCCAGTCAAAACCACAAAGAGCAACACACACTCAGACAACGACACTGGTGCCCGGTATTTGAAACGCTCATTATATAGGTCTGCCTGTGCAGCAACTTATAATACTATTAAAAGTAGCATGTTGGAGTGATGGCCGTACGAACATGATCCAAACACAGTCTTGAGTTCACCCCTCTTTCTTTGTGAATTAGGCATACATGTAAAAGATGCAGTACATTATCACGCTTCAGAAAATTACAAAGGTCCTCATTACATTCGTGTAGTTGCAAAGAAAGGTAAAAGTAAACAAAGGAGAATTGTTATTGCCAATAGTTTATTTTCAGGGCATGTCGAATGGTAGAATGATAAGTACTGTAGTTCAGATGCAAAAATAATCTTTTCTAAAATTACATGGTTGACATCGACAATGTACAAGATTCAAACGTCCAACCGATTAACCTTACCAAGCATATAATTTAGCTGGAGTAGTTTCAGAATCACTTGCTTAGTGCGTTGATAGCGATGAAGAAGTCATGGTCAATCAAAACGTGAATGCGCGTGCATACTGCATACAATCATGCTCGATCATGTCGACGACCTCGTGACCTTTTTTATCTTGCTTTTCTTGCAAGCTTGTCATTTTAGTCACTAATATGAATAAAACATGACTTGATGCTTCATGAAAATAACTTGGCCACGCCTTCTTAAACAAGATATCCAAGACGTTACTACAGACAGTCGTCAACCGAAATGAATTCAAGAAGAAAAGCGCGCCCTCTGTAGGGTTATCACGTTACGTTAAGTGTATGAGATAGTGACGTCTTGGACCAAGACTAGCTAGACCAGCAAGCTGGGGAGAACATGCCCCGGGGTTTGTCTCTCTGCCCCCACGAGACACGGCACCGGCTGTACGGGATATGCCCCAAGGTTTACGCCAGCTCCCGCGCTGGTGCGCCGTAAAACAGGCTTCGGTTGCACGGACTCTCTGAATGCGAATTTTATGTTCATTTTTTCATCATTATTTACAAATTGTATCAATAATCTGAATACCTAGTCTTTTTCGTCAAATACTCATGAATGATTGTTAAAAAAACAGATTTAAATTTGTTTCAGTAATTTACTTTTTATACGGCTGGAAGTAAAACTAACACCGAAGATCACGTGATTTATCCGAACCACCTTTTGGTTCGGATAAATCACGTGACCTTCGTTTTTTGAAAAATGCTCGAAAACGGCAGAATTTGATGGTTTCTTTTAAGAACCGTTCTTCTCCATTCCTGGAAGACCTTTGGAGCCATTTTTTAGCCTATTTTGTAGCCCAAATAGCCCAGCGAAGCCGGTGTGCCCCTTTAAATCACAGATTGTGGCCGTTGCAAAAGAATGCACGGTAAGGTGGTGGTTTATGGCGTAAGCCACATACAAACACAAACCACTGAAAAAAAAATCCACATCGCCTCGAAGTGTTCCTTTTGTTTACAAAATACATTGACCGCAGTTTATGTGGGCGGCCTTGTGGTTTGTAGCGCCACAATTCCGCCCAAGTTCATCTCATTTTTGGTAGAGATTAATAAGCTACTAGTATTTCTGGCAATTGTGGTGAATTTAAAATAATTATTTATGACTGTAAATCTTTGCATTGAAGGCCGGCCGTTCTTTACCCAAAGAAGGTCGGCAAGCAAAAACTCGCAGATGTGACATTCGAACGAAAAGTTCATAAAGCGCCCACGGTTTACCCAAATCGGGCGCCTTGTGAGGTTAAAGGTCGTAATGATGTGTTTTAGTCTGGTTTCCTGAACAAAGATTTTCTGCTGATCCAGCCTCGTCCCAGGGTGTCAAGCAGTTCGAGTCGCAGTACGAGGTAACCGGGGACGAGGTTGCTGACGACCCTTGTTTTGAGATTTTTGGGTCTGGGATTCAGACTAGCTTCTATTAGCAAGTGATTCTAGGTACATCGCATAATCATTTCGTCCCTAGTGTACGTGTGGTCCTGGCATGTCTGGCGCTGATACTTTTCATTACTTTGCCGAAACTGAGTGGCTGTAATTTTCGACTTCCGTTTTCTGCAAAATAAGGCAGGAGCAACGAGAAGCAGCTCGAAGATGGCGATAGAAGCCAAGGTTAGTTGATTAATTTTTGAATTTATTTAATTTTAAGAAGTTAAGTGTTCATGGCGTAGGCTAGCCCCACTTGTGTGGCCAAGGGACAGGAAACCTGAATCCTTGGCCACACGTCGTCACCCATATTTTCGTCAGCCCACCGATTAAAAAATAGAGGCGCATTCCCTAAGAGCGGGTCGGCGATTTAAACCACCTCAATGTGTTTACCAACCTCTTAGCTTGACTTGGGTTAGGTATGTGAAGAAAAATTTCAAAGTGAACCAATACCAATGCAATTAGTAGCTTTATTATAGTAAAAATTTCCTTTTTTCAAATATATTAAAATTATACATCAAATTAAAGGTCTGTTCAGGAGAAATTCAGTGGTGCAAACGCCACTGTCATAGGTGCTTTCGTTAATGAGTTATGCCTTTCTAAAGACACCATACACGAGTTACTCTTCTGGTCGCCAACTGAGGTAAAGAGATTGTTAAATTAAGACCCCCCGGACTGCTAAGGCATTTCAGCCCTATCTCTAACGTGCACTCAAAGGTTAAAAAATGAGATTTTACCGAGTACCGTGATTGAATTAAAACCTCCATAAAAAAAATGCGCGACCTTGCGCAGGAACAAAACCCAACTTTTCTTACTCAAAAATGGACAAGGATTTTACTGATATAGGTTTGACAGCATACCCCGCCGTCGCTGAATGTATAAATTCCTTTAAAATATGAAATTTAGTCAAAATTTGGCCAAAAACGGTTAAAAAATACGTCAAAACCTTATTTATTCACCGATTGAGACGGGAAAAAAATCACCGTAGACTTTCGAATCCTCTCTCTATCAATAGATGGCAGTATTTTTCGATTAGAAGTCAAGAGAGGGCGGTATAATTGAAAACGGTCAGAGCCAATTTATCTCTCAAAAAAGTTCAAAAATGGCTGCGCTCGCGGTCGTCGCGTCGGTGACCATCTCTGAATATTTTTGATGTGTGAAAAAGTGAGGTAAAGTTTTGCCTTTTTTCAAAGAGATTATGAAAGAAGAGAGTTTTATTGACCTACATGAGTGATTTGAAGCTCAGACAGCATGTTAGTTCGAAGCAACAATAATTTGAAAAACCTCTTTTTTGTGTGCGGCCAGAATAGGAAATGTCAATATCGCGCTACCTCTAACAAAGCTACAATTAGTACCACTGGAAAGAGCTTGAAAAATCCTACACAGTGATACCAAAATTATTGAGATATCTTAAATAATAAGGAAGTTACAAGCATTTGAAGCTCCTTAATTAGCGTCATTTATCTTACAGGTAATTGATTAGAATTTTGTGACCAAAAATGCGACTATTTTGAATAAAAATGCTTGTGGTTCATGCCAATTGCCCACAGACCTGGCCAGAACCTCGTCAGTCAAATTTTTTTTTTATTCATAAAATACAACGAAACTTTGAGATTTTAAAGACGAAATAACAACCAATATGTAAGATTACATTTAAATAACGTAAGATTTGGCGTTAGAGTGGTATTTGTGCCGTCAAAACTTGTAATTTCTTCAACTTTTCCAGCGAAGGTAAAAACATTCACCAATTCGAAAAATCAAACATAGCGGGTATAAGAGGGGATTTTCCACTATGTCGCCGTCATCGACAGCCACCCAGAATGCGAATTTATGGGGATGTCCCCAGCACGCATGATGTAGATGCGGAACAGAAATCTGGCAGAAAATGGCGGCCGCAATCGATGCGGATCTTCACATACCTACTTGGGTGTTTTGGGTGAGTACATAAATAACAATTTCAAAAGATATTTCAATTCAAAATGTTCAACTCTATCCGAATTATATTTTCGCGACATGTACTGAGCGCGGCCATTTTGGATTGATTCTAATCGCGCCAATCAATTCATGACGTCACCGGCCGGCCGGGCTGTGGGCGGAGCGGATACATAAAGCAACCATTGCAATGTGCGCATCTTCGCTCCGCCCACAACCCGGCCGGCCGGTGACGTCATGAATTGATTGGCACGATTAGAATCAATCCAAAATGGCTGCGCTCAGTACATGTCGCAAAAATCTAATTCGGATAGAGTTGAAAATTTTGAATTGAAATATCTTTTGAAATTGTTATTTATGTACTCACCCAAAACACCAAGGTCAAGCTAAGAGGTAGGTAAACACATTGAGGTGGTTTAAATCGCCGACCCGCTCTTAGGGAATGCGCCTCTATTTTTTAATCGGTGGGCTGATGAAAATATGGGTGACGACGTGTGGCCAAGGATTCAGGTTTCCTGTCCCTTGGCCACACAAGTGGGGCTAGGCGTAGGCTAGCCCCTGTGGTCAATGGTATGCCTTGTATGGATCACATATTCATGGTTTATTCATAAATACCCCAGACAGTTTAGGCAGTCCTATTGGTCGAGAGCGCGTCAGGTGGGTGTGTTTAAATGGCTGATATAGACACAGCTGGAGCTGTTTAAAACCAGCTGGCTTCTCGCGTGTTGAGCGCACGCGCAAGCTTACGCAAGCCAATTTATGATATGCGCAACCATGGCAACGCAATCAATATTCTATATCTATGAATTATATTATTAGTATTAGTACATGCGCGTAATCTATTTGTACGCGCGCGTACGCACAACCCATAGCGAACGAAACAAAATTTTACAAGAGTTTTTGAAAATTTGCAATGTTTTTTTACTGATTTGTACAGATTTCCAATATTATTAAGCACTGTAACAAAAAGGGCATATATGAATGGGAATAAAAGAGTAGTGACTCGGTCTTAAACGCTGTTTAAAACCTTGCAGGGTCGTGGCCGCGCGATAAAGACACTCGCCTTTGGCTCTTATCCACACGGCCACGACCCTGCCGGTTTTAAACGGCCGTTGAAGACCGAGTCACTACTCTTTTATTCCCTTTTTTTATAAAATTGCAAATCGCAGCCAAACAGCTGAATGGAATACAATTGCACATAAAAATACATAAAAATTGAATATAAACAAAAATTATTATAATAAAATAGAAGTAAAACACTAAAACACTAGAGCCAAAAACCACAAACACAAACTCATCAAGTGGACACCCACAATCTTGCGCGATGAAAGTATAAAAAACACAACAAAAAGTCGGGTTAAGAGGTAGTTGCGATAATTGTAACCCTACTCCCGATGGCGGAGCCGGAGGGTTACGAGACAGTATGCGCAAAATTCGACCACATTTGACCAAAAAAAAAAACCTTGTACAATTTCGATCAATGTTGACAGACAAGTCACCAGATTTGCCCCATTTTTACCGCTTTCGAAAATCATGACACAAATTCTAAGAAAACGACTTGATCCTCAATGTCTAATGAATCCATTCATAACACTCAAAACATCATTGAGGAAATATTTTGAAGAAAAAGGACAAAAACTTACCAGCTTGTACATTGGCACTCCACTGGCACATTTTCTGAATGCAGATGGTTTCAGATTAAATACCCAGTGATTTTACTATGGGTACGGTTGTGGCCCAGGATACGAAGTGATCCATTAGCCACATACATGTAATGGGGCAAGGCCTAGGCCTACCCCTAACAGGTACTCCTAATATGTTGTTACTTTACACTGTCGCACCACAGGGGGCACAGGAGGTCTTATTCTTTTTGCTCAGGGCCAGCTAAGATAAGACGCTAATTTGTTCGTAAATACCCGAGGGGAGGGGTGGGGTGGTAAGGGGTTAGGCGGGTCGTTAAAACTCCTTCTATTTCCTTCCTCCATGTTTACACTAACCTCATAATAAATATGGATGATTGTGTACAAAGTGACAAAAGTCCTATTAGTATTTGGGTTTTTTCCGTCGCCCTTTTTGTTTTTAAGTCACTCTCCATGTCTGACCAAACAAATGATCAGTTGTATGCAGTGTGAACATACCCATTTATCTTTTTTTGGAAACTATCAATTTATGGATTGACATTTTTGAAACTGCATCACTGACTGACTGAGACCATGGAGGAATAAGTCAGTGCTGAGACTGAGACTGAGGGTCCAAAGAACACATACATAGAGCCCAATTTTGGCGAGATCTGGCCGCAAACAAGAACAACAGGTGTACAAAAGTGGTGACGGAAAAAAACCGAATAGGACTTTGTACACAGTTCTAGGAGTAGCCTACCTTTACTTTTAGACCAAGGTAACTCTAATTAGGCGCTGTATTGTTACTCATTTAAAAAAATTGTTTGTATACATGTATACAAACAATGTCGGTCATATTGCTCCCAAGAGAAACCTACAGACCAATCTGCACATGTGAGTGCTGCGCGCTGCCATTGCCATTGGCATTGCAGTTGGGACGCTGTCAGCGCAAGGATTTGTACACAAAGACGTGAAAAAAAACGATGTCTGTTTTACTTTTTATGCGAATTAGGTGTCTTCCCCCAACAATTTACACAATTTCCCTGATAGGACAGCATGATATACTGATGTAGAACATATTTTTGAAGTATTTGCAACTACATGTAAACAGAAAGGGAATACTCGATTTCTGACAACAAACGCACTAAACGTATAAACACACTAAACCCGCGATCGTGTACATGTATAGTTTCCATGTCTATTTACACTTAAAAATCACCTTGTCTGCGCTATTTTCAGGATTCAGTTTCTGTTCAGTTGCGAATAGTTATATTTATGGTCATTTTTCTACATCGTTACATCATGCTGTCCTGTCAAGGAAATTGTGTAAATCATTGAGCAAGACAACTAATTCAAAAAAAAAAAGAAAAAAGGCAACAGTTTTCCCCATGTCTTTGTCATGTTTGCGTACAAAACCATGCGCTGAGAGCATCCCAGCAATGGCAATGGCGGTGCTTACCAGTGGTAATACCACTCCCACATGCGGACTAACTTGGATTAGTCTATACACGAAAGGCAAATCATGAAATCTATCTAAAAAATCTATGACACAAAGTTTTCCAACATCCAAAGCTACAACAAAGGCATGACAAAACGGCTTGAAATTTGCCTACACTGTACAGTACAGGCTTCTCAAGATGTTGTTTGTGTGATATTAGTCATTCAATTGTACTCACGAACATTATCAGGGCTCCAAATTGATTTTTTTTTTGACCAAAAGTTTGCACCGCGTTATGCTCAGCCACGATTTCTGTTGATGATGACTGCGATTCACGTCCCATATTGGGACTGTTGACAAAATGGCTGCCATAGCCGACATTTGACATTTTTCAGGTGGCTCCCATTCCTAAAATTACCTGGGCAATGGTCTACAAATGTGCCAAATTTCATGCTTGAACGTCAAAACCCACAATTCTTTGCTTTATTCGCTTTACTTTATTTTTCTAATTATGTAGACGACAGTTACAATTACTTTTAAACGCAAGCTTTGTTCAATATAGCACAATACCGTAATATCATTGAATATATAATCGCATTTAATGCAATTTATAAGCTAGAGATTTATTTAATTTTTTTAATTTTAATTAATTATTGTGTTCTGCTTTGTTCATATGTAGGCTACCGAACCAAATTGCTATTATTTACATTATTGTCATATCAATAAATTTATATTAGCAATTATTGCAATTTCAATTGCTCTCTCTGTCTGGAAAAGTAGTAGGCCTAGTACACTTTGGCTGATAAACAACCACTACCAAATCACTACTTCAACAGGTGTATTTGAATACCTGTGATCAATGTTACATGTACAATGTACGTATGTACATACATGTACATGTAATGAGCTTTCAAAGTCAGAAAATATCACAAAAAAACACTTTTCGCGACATTCGCACCCGCAAAATGGCCGTCTCGACCATATCTCGAAAATGACGAGCAGTATGATTTTACGTTTTGAATGTGTTCATTTGGGCCACATTCCATCATTCTGATAAAGTTTCATCAAAATTTGAGTGGGTCCCCGGGAACCACTGGTTGATTTGACATGGAATGTCCCAATGATACATAAAGTAGCTCAATAGGAGATCATCAGATGGGGTTAGGTGAGGATTCATTGTTTTATATGCCACCATGTGGAAAAGTAGCCACATAGCCACCTTTGTACCATGCCCACCTTAAAACATGCGACCATTTAACATTTTAATCGTTTAATTTCAGGTTACCTCTATGTGGGGATTTAAGAAAGAAGATTTCAACTGTGTCAAGATAACTCTCTTAAAGCCATCTACACAAGAATATCAAGGTTACAGAAACTTCCAAACAGTGGAATTCACCCAGTATAATTCAAACACCGTGATAAACGCTGCAGTTTCTGTAGTGACTAAAGACCCACCTCAGAGTGCCTCAGATTCGCCGCTGAAATCACTGTTTACTGAACTGGAGCAATTGAAGGGATTGGTTGCTTCAGAAAAAACAGGTCGGGGAAAAAAAAAGGCAACATCCATATGGGAAGTCAGTGAGACAGGTAAGTCTAATATAAGTGTCACTCAAAGCAGGGGTAGAATTTTAATGGGAGAGTTTCAGACACTGATGGCGGCAGACCTACTGTGTAAATGTCCATTGTTTACGTCATTGTGAGCATGCGCGTGATCTTCGAAAACAATGGAAAAACCCGGTAGGTCTGCTGCCACCTATCCTTCTGGAGAGTCTCCCATTGCTCTCTCTCTGTCACAGAAAAAGTAGTAGGCCTAGTACACTTTGGCTGATAAACAACCACTACCAAATCACTACTTCATCACCACAATCCTGGTATTGTATACCTGTGATCACTGTTACAGTTACGAAAGAAAGAAACTAGACTCCGCATGTGGGAAGTGCGGGAGAATTATTATTTTGACAGTCTGGGGAGTGTTCCAACGCACAAAAATTGTGGAGATCATAAATATTCATTGTGTTATGCCCAACCAATTGCTGCACAGGTCACCAAGTCCTTGCACTCTCCGTGCGTGGAAAGTGCAGAGATGATAAATATTCCTTGTGTATGCTAGCCTTGTCCAAGGCTCTTTACGTAAGCACCCCGCTTTGAATTCACCAGGTAGCATAACAATACTGGCACGGTACTTCAGTACTTGATACACAGTTTACCGTGGGGTCGAAGCATGGTTTTTCAACCTCGTACCAAAAAACGTGGCCGAAACAGAGCCTTGTTCCCACTGTAAAAAAGGTCAAATTGTGGGCCGAGTTGCTTTATGCTAATATTTCCCGAAGGTGTAAGCTCATTGGTTAAACCATATCATTACGTCATAGCGAGAGTTTATGATTGGACGATTATCCGCCCAGTACAGGAAGTGAATATTCAATATCCGATTTCAGCATACGTAATTAGCGCTGGAATCCCTGCGCAAAGATAAAGAAAAACATAAGCTGCCGTTTACAATGGGAACAAGGCTCTGTTTCGGCCTCATTTTTTGGTACGAGGTTGATAAACCATGCTTCGACCCCACGGTAAGTTGTATATCAAGTACTGCAGTATCGTGCCAGTGTTATGGTACGTGGTGAATTCAAAGCGAGGTGCTTGCGTAAAGAGCCTTGGACAAGGCTATGTGTATGCTCAATCTATGACTGCGCATCAGTGTGATTTGGCAACTTGCCATATAGTTGTGTCATTGAATTTCTACCAACCCCAAAACTCAAATGTAGAATTTGTATTGCTGTATTAGTGTTACAAGCATGATGAGATGAGGCATGGGGTATAACGCTGTGTCCGAATGAAGCGACTTTGGCTACGGCTATGGCTGCTGGCTGCAACGACAACGTTGAATAATAGGAGTTTTCAGCGATCCGGTTGTAGCCACTGCCAAAGCCATTCATTCGGACAAGGCTTTCGGCTATGGCTGCTGGCTGCAACGACAACGTTGAATAATAGGAGTTTTCAGCGATCCGGTTGTAGCCACTGCCAAAGCCATTCATTCGGACAAGGCTTTCGGCTATGGCTACTGGCTGCAACGACAACGTTGAATAATAGGAGTTTTCAGCGATCCGGTTGTAGCCACTGCCGAAGCCATTCATTCGGACAAGGCTTTCGGCTATGGCTGCTGGCTGCAACGACAACGTTGAATAATAGGAGTTTTCAGCGATCCGGTTGTAGCCACTGCCAAAGCCATTCATTCGGACAAGGCTTTCGGCTATGGCTGCTGGCTGCAACGACAACGTTGAATAATAGGAGTTTTCAGCGATCCGGTTGTAGCCACTGCCAAAGCCATTCATTCGGACAAGGCTTTCGGCTATGGCTACTGGCTGCAACGACAACGTTGAATAATAGGAGTTTTCAGCGATCCGGTTGTAGCCACTGCCGAAGCCATTCATTCGGACAAGGCTTTCGGCTATGGCTGCTGGCTGCAACGACAACGTTGAAGAATAGGAGTTTTCAGCCATCCGGTTGTAGCCACTGCCGAAGCCATTCATTTGGACAAGGCTTTCGGCTATGGCTGCTGGCTGCAACGACAACGTTGAATAATAGGAGTTTTCAGCGATCCGGTTGTAGCCACTGCCGAAGCCATTCATTCGGACAAGGCTTTCGGCTATGGCTGCTGGCTGCAACGACAACGTTGAAGAATAGGAGTTTTCAGCGATCCGGTTGTAGCCACTGCCGAAGCCATTCATTCGGACACGGCCTATTATTCTTGCTAAGGATTTTGTTCGGCAGAGGAAAAGTTTGAATGCTTCATATTTCGACGTTTGGGGTTTACCGTTAACAACTCATTTTTTCTCCTCTTTGTTCATCTCCCTTTTCTTACGAATGAAATTTGTCTGCCCCAAAAATATACTTGCAAACCCCCCCCCCCCCCCCCAAAGAAAAAGGCCTCCATAATATGCCCTAAATACGGTGGGCTCAGTCGATCAGTCTTTTGGGACTGGGATTCAGAGTGGGAAGTGCACAATTAGTTTTTGGAATATCAGGCTGAAAGCAATTCAAAGGTTTGAAGTTCGGCTTTGCAAAAGCAACAAAACGTTTTATCCTGAATTTGTCTTTAAAATTAATAAATAAAAAACATAATCTTCTTTTTATTGAACATTTTATGATTAAAATCAATTAAATCTCAAAATTTTATTTAAACAAAAAATTTACAAAAAGGGGGTCATTCCGTGTCAAATCAACCAATATTCTGAAAATTGGTACGGGTCACCTCTCGGATTTGGCTGAAATTCGTTTCTTACATTCATCTATGGGTGTAATGAGCACTTGCAAAAAAAAAATTCCCAACCCCGTCGTTTCATAATTACGGTACTGCGTAGTGCGCGTAATTCCCGTGTTATTTAGAGCACCTTTAAAATAAGATACAAAGGTATGAATTGGTACCTCGAGGGGAACTTTCATCCAAAGAACCCAAATATGGCCTCAAAACAAGTGTAAGTCATCCTCTTATCTCTCTACAGTCTACTCAAAAGCACTAATTTAATCTGCCGATAAAATTAATTTCCATTTTTAGACCCCCCTCATTCTCATAATTGATAATAACAAAAGCTTCTTTTTGCACAATGTGTATTGTGTGGGCATACATGTATGTGGTTACCTCCAAGCACCATTTGTAAATACAGGTCCAATCTACATTTGGACCAAATTTCGTTATGGAGACTCTTCTCCTTCATGGTCAGGCAGTATTTTGAACTTAATGAACTTGGGGCATTTTGCCCATAAACATGATAAACAGTATGATAATACCCACGTACATACTGCATAGTACATGACCATTGTGCATGTAATGGTAATACCATAAGAGTGGAGACAGTAGAACAAAGGAATACAAAAAGGACAATGCTGTCCTCACATTGGAATCCTTTGTATTTTTGTGTCCTCACATTTTTTCGTGCGCTAAGTCTATGGAGAGTGTTAAGTTAGAGGGACAAAGGAAAGTCCTCACATATATAGCAATAAATTTATACATATGTACACGTACTTTGTATACATGTACATGTGTACTTTACAAAAACCTTATAAAAGAAGAAAATTAAATCACATGGAATCTTGTATCACTAACTTCACTTGTTTATTTTGTGTTTTGCATCAAGGTGTTAAAAGGAACCACTATTATATGGAAAGCCATCTTGTTTTTAGCCTGAATTTTTTGTAGGTACATTGTATGTACATGTAATGTCTAGGCCTTTTAAGATTGATATTTGGAATTTCTTGGCATTAATTTGAAACAATAACACACTTTAGTTTAATTTACATAAGACTAAGTACACCTTTCTATTGCTGCTGGAATTTTACTTTGAACATGTATAAAGTATCACTTTCTTAATAAAATAGTGTTTGGGGTATTAAGTAAAATAATGTACAGGTCCATTTATTTTGATTTAATAAAGGGGTATTGTTTCCTGCTGTGTTTTAAATCCAAAATCAATCTTACAGGCTCAAAACAAGATGGCTTAGTTCTTTTCAACACCTTGATGCAAAACAACAAATAAGAAATTGATATATGAGTAATAAAAGATACCCTTAGCAGGCCTGATACTTCACGGAGGCAATGAAGGCGATTGCCTCCATGCCCCCTGGTCATTGCCTTGGTGCCCTTGAAATGCTACAGTAGAAATTCACAATTTCCTCATAGGGTGCCTTGATGCCCTTGCCCTTTCAAAAACGAAGTATACAGGCCTGCTTAGATTTTGTTTTCTTTTCTTTTAATACATAGTACATTCACATCATGTTGTACAATGTACTATGTACATGTATTAGTATTATTATGAATACTGCCTGACCATGAAGGAGAAGAGTCCCCATAACGAAATTTGGTCCAGATGTAGATTGGACCTGTATTTACAAATGGTGTAAGTTTAATTAATCTTGGTGGGTAAGTGTTGCCAAGGTCAAAGGTCACCGACGATTTTGGTGTTTTTTTCAATAAACGACGCCGAGTTGGAAATTTTGCTTGTGCTCATTATTTGTATAGATGAATGTTAAAAAAAAAACGAATTTCAGCCAAGTCCGAGAGGTGACCCGTACCACCATTGGTTGATTTGACATGGAATGACCCATGTGCTTATTGCAATCTTGCCGAGATTAAAGTTTTTTTTTTTTTTTTTTTTTTTTTTTTTTTTTTAACGTTTTTTTCACTAGCCTATTGCCCGGACTATCAAACCCCACTAGCCAGTAGACACATGAAACCATGAGCACCATAAACACTTTATAAAATAAGACTAACGAGAAAATTTTGATGTTTGTTTATAAACACAATCCACAAGTTTCAGAACTGTAGCACATTACCTCCAGGCTGGGAAAAATCATTACCTTGAAAAATTAGGGAGTTTTCACAAAAAAAAGAAAAATCTAAGAGAACAACACAGCTTATTGTAACTCTACATTTCTTTACTGGCAAGTGTTATCTTTTCTACAAACAAGTTTGAGATAAAATGATTCAAGAGATGAGATTTTAGAGTCATTTTTCTGTAAGAGGAGAATAGCCAGGGATGTTACATTGTACCTTAAATCACTCTCCTAAATTGAATTTTGATAAATTATTGTCTGCTTCCAGCTGGTCTCAATGAAATCTGTATCAAAAATAACTTCTCTTTTTGCTTTTCCATTCCAAACATGACAAGCCTAAAATTATTTCATGAATATTTATAAATAATATGAAATGTAAAATGAAATGTAATGATAAACATCATCATTTTTTTTTTATTTTGTCATTTTACTTCCAGCCACCATGACGAAACAGTGCTCCTCTTTAGTCCAATCCTTTATGAGCAATATGGCTAACACACACGGAAAATGGGGTGTTTGTGAGCTAGTAAGGGCAATCATAGAGAAATGCTCACTGGAAATGCAGGTTGCTTATACAGTGAGTACATCACACCCCAGTAACTTTGCAACTGTGGTTAAATTAAGAAAGAAAATGGAGAGCTCATCTGAGTCTTCAAGTGACGATAGCACTAGTGACTCATCACCTGAGGATGATTCCAAAGTGAAAACACCAGACATTCTGGTTTTTGAGAACATGTCAGTAAACTGCTTAGCCAAGCCATTAACAACAAAACTACTCATATCCGTTAAAAGTGGTTTTCATACAAATCTGGAAGATTTTGCCATAGAACTCCTTGGGCGATTACCCTATCAATCGGGTCCCATATTTGGACTGCAAGTTAACGCTGCGGGGGCATTTTTGGCCTCAGTTGCATACGACCCAGAAAAGGTCAAGGTTATAATTTGCGATTACCGTTCCTTCTTCTTCCTTTCTGGAGAAGGACGTCCATTAAATGTTTCAGGTTTGAATAGTTTGGTGGAATGTATCAAATGTGTACTCACAGACGAGGCTTTAAACTGGACCATCAGTGACTCCAATTAAGTTCAAACTTGGAAATCTGTTTGTACATATTTAATGCTGCTGTCAGACTCTGTTCCTCTAATGAGTCACACGACAGCACCCTCGTGTCCAGTTTAAGACGTGTTATTTTTGGAAATTTAATTAGTGCATTAAATCTTAATTTTATTACAACAATTTACTTTCCACTTTTTTTTAAAGTGTCCTTAAGCACGGATATTTGATAAAAAATGTATTTCAAACAAATTGCACTTCAGTGACCCTAGCTCTAGTCCGTTGGACAAAACCAGTTGTAAATGCCTCGGCAAGTTGTAAGGTTGAAACAGCGGACCAGTTGCTAAACGAGTTTAATCTAAGCCCTGCTAAAAACACTCTTGTTAGCAAAAACAAGTCATCAAATTCCTTGTGAAATTCCCTTTCCAAAAATGTGCATCATAACTGTGACTGAACAGCGGTAGACTAGTTTGCGAGTTGAGAGTAGGACTGCACATGCGCCGGCTGTGCGCGGCACGTTGCAGGGGGTCCTGTGTGGTCAAATTTATGCAAACAGAAGTAATACACTCAAGCAACCAAGTCACCACTACATCCATGCTATATAGGTTTCCACATTGTAATAAAGAAAAAGAATTTTGAAGACTTGTATCAAGAGTTAATACGGCATTATGACAAAACAAGGCTTTTGTATTAAGATGAATTTTTTTTAGCTGGGCTGTTTAATCTCTTTATGTGCAAAAAATAACATAAACAAAACAAAACATGTTTCACTGTTTGACATACCCTGGTTATTCTTTTATACAGTGACATGTGTGGATGAATTATTATTATTATTATTATTATTATTATTATTATTATTATTATTATTATTATTATTATTATTATTATTATTATTATTATTATTATTTTTATTTTTAGTAGTAGTAGTAGTAGTAGTAGTAGTAGTAGTAGTAGTAGTAGTAGTAGTAGTAGTAGTAGTAGTAGTAGTAGTAGTAGTAGTAGTAGTAGTAGTAGTAGTAGTAGTAGTAGTAGTAGTAGTAGTAGTAGTAGTAGTAGTAGTAGTAGTAGTAGTAGTATTAGTATTAGTATTAGTATTATTAGTATTAGTATTATTATTAGTATTATTATTATTATTATTATTAAAATCTGCTCGTCGCAGCCAGCAGGCTGAAACATAATACAGATTGTTTGTCTAATGAGGAATTATGTTATTATTATGTATTTGAGATGTTGTGTAGGCCTAATTATATGTTTACAAAGCAGATTTGACGTAATGCTTGTGTTTTTATTCATTTTCATCTGTGTGTGTGTTTTACCTGTTAGATCATAGATAGATAATGTAGATAAGTTTGTAATAAGTGCTAAATGACTTTTTCGTTTAAAACAAAAAATATGTGTTATAAGTTGACAGATACATGTATATCGTTGATACTATCATATACACTTACTTGCAGTTAATTTTTTTTAGTCTCCCATATTGACATAATGACATATTATTTGTTGTAAGAAAAAATGTAGCCCAGATCTGTCTATAATTGTTTCAAACCAATGCTAAGCTTTGCAAATACGCATACAATAACCTATTTTCAAAGTGAATTTACGAGAATCATGTCATTCCCGTCTTAACTTGCTACATTGTACAAGCTTGACAACATAGGGAAAACTGGAGGTAAAAACGTCCACGGGGGTGAAAACGTCCAACGTGTTTGTTTTTGCTATTTGAACGATCATGTAATCTAAAATATTCTTTATTTTTTTTAAATTTACATTCACATTTGCTTTTGTTTTGTTTTTGTATACACCCTGTATTATAAATAATATGAATGTAATGTGATCATTAAATATTGTAACAAACCACAAAATGAGGGAGTTTGGTTTCATTGGGTCAACAAATAAGCTTGTTATCCTGTTAAAAAAAACAGTTATTTAACCAGTTTGTAAAAAGTAACCAAAAAACTGTCAACTTTCATTGATGTGTGGTAATCTAGAAACAAAAAGCGTTCTTTTAAAATGTTGAATTGTTTTTGGTTGAATTGCTTATGTGTTTATTATTGTTAAATTAAAACAGTTCTATTTTCTGAAACGTTTATTGCTAGTATGTTTATGTCAATCAATTTTAGATGTACATGTGTAAATTCATGATATTTCCTCGTATGGATTTATATTTCTCCTTTTGCACATGTGTAAATCCATGATATTTCCCCGTATGCATTGATATTTCACCTTTCGCACCATATTATTTGCAATAAGGGTAAATATAGATAATACAGAGAGAAATATAGTATTTTCACCTTAAAGTGGGTTGTGTAATAATTTTTCCAAAGGGGGAAGTTTTTAAAAGCTCTAAAATGTTATATCTTAAATCTCGCATGCTATCTTAAAAAGAACCGGGATATCCCCCGTGGAACATTTTGTGCATGTATTTTACATAAGTAGAGAAACCTGCAGAGAGAGCAGGTTATTAAATCCTCAGCAAAGGGAATAGGTTTTTGACAGGTTGATTTTTAAAACTTCTATAGAGAGAGAAAAGAAGTGCAGAAATTTTACATCAATGAAGTAAGCAAGAAAAAAGCGTAAAAATAGACCAGTGGAGAGAACTTGTTATTTATAGTTATTGTACTTATTTTATATCGAAGAAAAAAACCAAGCAAAGGTGTAAGGAAGGTGATGGGAATTTATTTAACACCAGTGTTTACGTTGAGTCCAAAGGGTTGGCATGGTTGGACTGTCTTGAGTTGGTGAATCCAGTGTGATTCTCTGAGTTTGCGGTGTGTGTCGTCACCATTGCAAGCCTCAATCACAATGAGTTCAACATCTTTGACGCTGTGATTAAGGCTGTTGAAGTGGATGGAGACGGGGACGATGAGTGACGCTTGTGGTTGGCACGTCGGTTTAGTTCCTTTGGTGTTCCTTTGTACCTGTACATTCCTACCATAGATCATTTTCCCTGTATAGTTTACTTCTTTTTTCTCTCTCTTTCTTTTTGTCAAATATGAGCACAAACTGCATGTTTGGTGCCAAAGGCGTTTTTACACAACACACGAACACTGTTTCACAAGTCTGCCTGCTCATTATTTATTCAGTACAATCATCGTGCTTGTGCTTATGCACATTTTCGCTGAGGCCTTTGTTGAATACGCATTTATTGAGGTCAACAAGTAGTATGTCTCGTCAGATGAAACTAAGCGGACAGAGGTTGTTTTAAGCTTGATAGGCAGTGGGTGTTTTTGTAAACAGCGCCCACTATCGTCCCAATATTCCTTGTATGCTAGGAGCAAGTTCGAATGCTACTCTAGTCAATATTGTCATTAAATCACGCATGCGGGGTCTGTGGTTCAATCGAACGCATTTAGGCGACTGATTCGTCAAATATGGCAACCCATTGTCTTGTAAAACAATTACTTGCAAAATACAGTGCAATGACAATTACTATCTTAATATTTGACTTATCTTTTTGGCAAAAATCTACCATTTATCGTCAAACCGACTTGTGTTGTTGCAAAAGTTTACAAAACTTTCTCCGCTACGAAACCAAACCGCCATCTTGACAAAGTGACGTAAATTCGTTAGTTGACTAGAAAAACAGTGCTCCAGGGCTAGGCTGATCCAGTTGGACTAGCTTGTTCAACCATATAGTGTTCGAGTGACATCTAGATCAACTATGGTTAAGTCTTTTCGGCTCTTGTCTGCCGCCCGAACTTGCTCTAGCCTTAGCGTCTCACGTCACACTTCGAGGCTCGTGAATAAGGCCAGGTACCAGCCCTGAGCGCCTGGCAGGATCATGCCAGATGTACCTTTGAGGTCGCATCCATGCACACGGCGGAGAATCGTAGTCTACACACACACACACACACACACCCTTACAGATGGTGGCTTGTGGGGTCCTGCTATTGTTGTTCTATTATTCCCTTTTCTAAAAAATTCTCTTGTGGGGTCCAGGTTCAACAAAGAATTTTCTTGTGGGGTCCATTGTTCCGTTGTGTTTTGTACCCCACAAGGACCAGTGGGTGTGCTCACACACACGTGTACTCTGTCACACATTACATCGTTTATAAAACAACATAACATATAAACATTATGTACACGCGCACAGTACAGCCATTCCATGGCAAAACAGCCCAACTCGAGAACATTTTTTTTTTATGTAAATTTTTTTCTGGGTAAATAGAGGGCGCTTTTTTCATTTCGAACTTTTAAAGGCAAACACTATGTATGGATGTGAATATGACATGTCCTATATCTTGGCCTCGTTTTACACTTTCGTCCCATTTGTATGGCAAATTAGCATATCTTTGTACTTACTTTTCTCGCAATTTTTTTATTTATTTTTTATTTTTTTAATTTTTTTTGCGATTTGTTTTGCCATGGAAGGGCCGAGCAACAGACGATAGTAAAGTTCCTGATGATGGTGAAGCTGACAAACACGTCACGAGCAGACCAATCATAACATAGATATAGAAAGCGTACGTCACGGCACGTTTATCCACTGAAATCCATGCATCCTATGAAATAATTGGGTCTGTAAAACCAATGTCTATCGTTATGCTTGCGGATCAAGACAGGAGACCAGTCGAATTGTGTGCTAGCCTGACGTCAAACTTCGAGGCTCGTGAATAACGCCAGATACCAGCCTTCAGCAACTGGCAGGATCCTGCCAGTCGCTTCTCATCCGTTCACACGGCTGAGATTCGTAGTCTACAGACATACACATGTATACACAGATTACATTGTGAATAAAACAACATTACATACGATTATTATGTACACGCGCGCAGAGCAGAAGACGATCGAAAAGTTCCTATGGTGTAGCTGACAAACACGTCACTTCGGAGTAGACCAATCATAACACAGATATGGAAAGCTTACGTCACGGCAAGTGTATCCAATGAAATCATTGCATTCAATGAAATAATTGGGCCTGTACAACCAGTGCCTGTCTTTATCCTTGCGGACTAAACTAGACAGGGGACCAGTCTAAGTGTTTGCATGCATTACATAAAATAGAATCGCAACAATCGATGGTGAGCTGAATGGTTACCAGATCACATGACTATACGGAGGTGAAGTTACGTTTAACAGGTAGAACGTCAGAACACAGACACATAACGATTTAAGAGTTACGATACGTAACATGTTATTTTAGGTACGCTCGGTAGTCGAGGCATAAGGCTCACTTTGGATGCGACTGGCAATACCTCTGTTCCACCACGGCCTGCTTCTTCTGATCTAAACTGGAGGTAGGTCAACTTTCTATAGTTAGCCATGTATATGCTGACGTTTTTGTTGTTTTTGCTGTTGTTGGGTTTGTTTTTGTTTGTTTTTTATTTTTATTAGACGCTCTTCATTGTAACCTAGAAGAATTTGAGGCATTTAGCACTATTTATTTAAAGACACTGGCAAAATGCAATTTTTAGCACGTCAGTTATTTATGGACATCAACGGAAAGTTTATAATCACTACGTACTTGGCATTGATACACAAATATTAAAACAATACAGGTGTCTGTACTTTGCACGAATACAAAAGCTGTTCCGATTTTATATAGCTATGATTATGTAATTCGGGCCCTGAATCTGACCCTGAATTAGAGTCAGTAGGAATGACCCTTACCATAACACAGACCCAAAATTTGACTCTAATTGTCACCCAAACCCCTAAGTACAGCTCAGGCTGATTTTAAAACTGGCCCTTTACTCTCACACTGACCGTAATCCTAACCCTGGTCAAGTATTGACCACCATCCTGAATATAACTTTTACTTAACACTGACCCTTTATCATCGTTAAACCTAAATAACAATTCCGTACTTCTGTCTCAAAATCTTTTTTACTGGCCTGTCCTCAAGCATGAACCCACATTGTTTCAAGGTCACCTAATATTACTTCGAGGAAAAAAAACATTATTTTGAGGTAACAAGATACTTTTTGGAGAGCACGAAATATTTGTTCGAGGACACGAAACATTTTTCAAGGGCACCCTGACCTTAACCATCATAACCATTATGTATTTAAGTCTCCAAACCCAACTTAAACCGGCCTGTCCTCAAGCTTGAACCCACACTTACTATACTCTTACTGTATCCTTCTAATATTTGTACCCATTCGAGTACATTGGTTTTTGTTCTGACTTGGCGTCTTAAAAGGAACCTAGCTATAGCCCCTAAACTGACAAAGCCCAGAATTGGGCAGGTGGATTTTAGGTGGGGGGGGGGGATACCTAACTAAAAATGAATTGACTAGAGCGGGATTGAAACCAACAACTTCCGAATTAATGTGCTAGTGCTTTTCCTAGAGCACTGGTCGTTGGTCCAAATCCAATGTGTTTCTCTTTGTTCAATCTTTACGTTATTTAAAACATACCCATTCAATTTCCCTTGTGGTTTAATAATTGATATTTGAAATAAAAAGCAACACCCCCTTAATAAGGGAATCCCTCGGCTG
This sequence comes from Pisaster brevispinus, assembly GCA_023634235.1. Classification (NCBI taxonomy): domain Eukaryota; kingdom Metazoa; phylum Echinodermata; class Asteroidea; order Forcipulatida; family Asteriidae; genus Pisaster; species Pisaster brevispinus. The sequence continues at coordinate 4,010,002 of JAMKCF010000001.1, forward strand.
CCGTTTTCCAGGCTGCATCATAAGCTTGGGAGTGATTCCTGGCTACACAGCAGTTAAAGGTTGTATGGATTCTGACTGGCACCCCGAACATAATAACTACTGCAAAAATAGGGAGTTGGTTGAGTTCCGGCGCCATAAACCGGGGGGTTATGGTGTAAATACCGCTTTAGTCCGCTTATCTTTCTTCAACCCGAGTTTATTAAAAATTTACCCGGGCACTCTCCCTTTAATCATTACTTGATATGCGAACAAATAATCCGTATGATTGGTTTTCTAGGTGAAGCAAATACTATTTGTCAGTATATGTTTTAACCTAGATGGGAAATGCCCCAACGTGGCATGAATACGCGAGAACCAGTTCATTAAATTGGGCCTACGTTTACTAGAGAAAAACATATAAATGTTTTTTTTGGCCAAGGTTATACACAATGGGAAGCAGTATGCCAATGTTGCCATGGAAACCGCACTCTATTTTAGGCAGCAGAGAAATCAGCTTATTAAATATCAAAACAGAACCAGAATTCAGTAGCACGTCTGATGCTTGTATTGCAGAATCAAAATCTCTTTGATTTTGGCGACTTACTACAAAATTTGGTTGGGGTAGTAAAGACAAATTTGCTTGATGTTACTTATTCCATGCATTTGGTTCGGGCATGATTTTAAAAAAAACTTGGTTTAATATCTGTTTACACTGTTTAAAAAAATAGCAAATTTTTTTTTACAAAATGTGCCCATTGTTGATTCAATAATCAACCTGAACATACATTGGATAACACAATTTTACCAACAACACCTAACTTAATTCAATGTGTCTGCAATTTTTGATAATTTATAGCAGTTTATGATAGTTATCACACTACCGAAGTTAACAAGTTGTAAACGAAGACAGTTTACATTTTTAGGTAAAAAAACACCAACAACTGGATAGTAGACGTGAGACGTACTGAAAAACTGGGCCCACACTACAAGACACACGAGTGATCTCCTGCAAGGAAATATTTTTAACAGACAGAGTCTTTGTGAGTGGACAAAATGTTACAAGTCTCTCACAAATTAAAATGGTGTAAATTGCCATTGCATTCGATATTCATTCAGTGCAAAATTTGTCAACATCCAAAACTTCAGATGACATCATTCTGAGAAAGAAATGGGTCCGTACATTCTTTTACAGGGATGTTTTGTTTCATTTTGAAACATTATTTCGAGAGGCCAAAAAATAATTTCGAGGGTACAATATATTATAGCATAACTACTGAAAAAAAATAGGAAGATCGCCCACATAACCAGTTGTTAGAGTGCCGGCACGTTCAATCGGAGGTTTATGGTGCAAATACGTTAGTCGATGCAACCAAAATTTGTTTAAAAATGACCCGGTCGCTTTCGTTTTATTTTTTACTTGATATTCAAACAAATAATCCGTATGCTTGGTTTACTTGGTGAAACAAATAATATTTTTCAGTAAACGTTTTCACATGCGAAATGCATCAATGTGGCATGGATACGCGAGAACCACTTCAATAAATTTGCGCCTCAGTTCATCAGAGAAAACATCGAAGTGTTTATTTTGGCCAATAATATACACAATGGGAAGCATCTTGCTATTGTTACCATGGACACCGCACATTTTTAGGCAACTGAGAAATAAGCTCATTATCATAACATAATCAGGAACCAGTAGCATGTCTGTGCGGCACCTAAATGTAGCCCGAGCCCTTAATGTCGCCCGACCTAAATGTAGTCCCAAAGTTGTACCTAGATGTCGCCCGGGCAACATCTAGGTACAACTTTGGGGCTACATTTAGGTCGGGGCGACATCTAAGTACAACTTTGGGGCTACATTTAGGTCGGGGCGACATCTAGGTACAACTTTTGGGGCTACATTTAGGTCGGGGCGACATCTAGGTACAACTTTGGGGCTACATTTAGGTCGGGGCGACATCTACGTACAACTTTGGGGCTACATTTAGGTCGGGGCGACATTAAGGGCTCGGGCTACATTTAGGTGCCGCACACACGTCCGATGCTTATAATATAATAATAACCTTATTTAAATAGCGCTTTTTACAAGTTTGATACAAAGCGCTTGTATTGCAGAATCAAAACCTTCTTCATTTCGGCGACTTCTACAATCCTGGGTTTGGCTAGTAAAGACAATTTCGCTTGATGTCACTTAATCCTTTCATTTGGTTCGGCCATGATTTTTCAAAACTTCCTTGGTTTTATAACCTGTTAACACAGTTTAAAAATGTTTACCCAAAGTTTATTTAATATTCAACTTGTACAAACATTGGAAACAAAATGTTACCAACAAAACTGAACTTAATTGAATATGGCTGCAATTATTTAAAAATTACAGCAGTTTATGCTAGTAATCACTCTACCGAACATAACAAGCTGAAAACGAAGACAATTTCTAGGTAAAAAAACACACCAACAACTTGGTAGTAGACGTGGCACATACTGGAAAACTAGGCCCACACACGAGTGATCTCCCGCAAAGGCTCTAGAAAAATTCTGTAAATAAAATTTGGTAGGCCTACATCATGTATGTCAACTGCATCTTTAAGCAAGGCCTCAGTTTAAAGAAATAGGTTACAAAATTCGAGATTTAAATGTGGACAAAGTCCTACTGATATTTTGATAGCTGCCTTGACAGCTAAAATTGCAGAGTCAGTAACGCATACATAAGTGAGAAAACATTTAAAGAGGAAGGGAAATGTCAAAATTTTCAAAGGCAGAGTCCTCATGAGTGGACAAAATTGTATAAGTCTCTCACAAGTTAAAACGGTATAAATTGCCATTGCATTCGATATCCTTCCGGTACAAAATTTGTCAACATCCGATGACATCATTCTGAGAAAAATTTGGTCAGTACATTTTATAGAGATGTTTTGTTTAATTTTAAAAACATTATTTCGAGTGGACAAATTATTATTTTGAGGGCACAATATATTATTTCAATGGAACCGAATGTGATTTAAAGGGAAAAAGTTGCTCCGCAGGAAACAGTTCATATCTTTTAATTGGTCACAGTTCCTCGAGGAAACAAACATTATTTTGAGGTAACAAAACACTATTTGGAGAGACACGAAATATTATTTTAAGGGCACTTTACTCCTTTTTCAAGGTCAAAATAATAATATTTTGAAGAATGAAATATTACTTCTAGGACGCCAAATATTGTTTAAAGTGAACATAAAGCTATTTATGAAACATTGTTATTAGTGGAACAATTTATATTTATGAGGGGAAAATATAAAATTAACGAAACCTTATTTCGAGGAACAAAATGTTCGACGGAATAAATTACTTTTAGTTTAAGGAAACAAAATAAAGGCATACAACCTTGTCCGTTAAATACTATACCAATTACTCAACATCTGAATACACTCAACTCATCATACAGGGTTAAAGTACTTCTACCGCACGCGTGACAAGGACTCGGTGTGTTGTGCTCATTTTTCGGTACCTTATGGAGACCAAGGAAAAAAAGAAGAAGAGAAAACAAAAGGTTTCTACATGGACATTTTTAAGATCGGGGTGCTACACAAGGAAACGTCTGTACAAAGTAAATGGGGAACTGTTAAGTGCAGGGAAAAGGAAAAGAACAAAAGAATGCTCGACAAGAGTGATATTTTGAGAATGGGTGCCTGCATAAATGTAATGAATAATTTGTGCATACGTCTTAAGTCTGTGGACAGCTGGCCCCGCCGTTCATATTATTACTTTTTAGAATGCCAACTGTCTTTAATTCTTGACGACATGTTTACAATAACGTTTAATTAAAACTCTTTAAAGAAACAATCTAAAACAATTTATTACAAATGTCGAACGTCAAGTTGGCCAAAAACACGGGCAATGCATTTGTAATGCATCTTTCCCCTGGTTTGTGTGTGTGTCCCCCACACGGTAAAGTAGCATGGGCTGAGAGAAGGTGAGTCAAAAGTTGGTGGTATCAGACGAAATGTGTACTCAATTCGCCATATGGGCGAGAAAATCTCCGGGGAGGGACACTGACTTTTCTGCCACACCGGGATGAACCCTATAACTCGTGCACGATAACTGCTCTTAAATTTTACACTGAGGCCTACATGTACACTAACTAAAGTCCGTCCTTGTACACAGGATCCTCGACTTGCATTTCCATCCGAGAGACACGGACGAGAATACAGTAAATTGTCTTTCCCAACGACACACGCAGAAAGATAAAACCGTAACAAGGATCTTGTTATTAAAGAAGAAGCCTAACATTCAGTACATCAATAATGCTGGCGTTTCTGTTACTTGTCGGCATGCTGTATCTGAGCAAAATAAAGGGTAGGTTATCAAAGTTTGTTCCTTTTCAAGAACATCATTTCTTCTCATTCTCATTCTAAACGTTGTTGTTGTTGGTTGGTCGATCGGTCGCGACCGGTCGGTTTTATCTTTCTGCGTGTGTTTTGGCTGGTAGCCGGAAACCTAAATGTTGAAGGGACCAACACCGGGCTACATTTATGTAGAGGGTTGGGGATACCTTCAGATCCCGGATATATTAAGACAGAATGGTCTACAGGTCAAGGCGCTATAATTAGGCACGGAGACAGGTTGAGGAAAGATGGATTCACTAGTGGACAGCAACAACTACATATCCTTAAAAAAGCACAATGATTCTTAAATGCTTGTCAACCTGTTGTTTGATTAATCGCTAGTAGAGGCCTTGCTTCGATTGGATGAAAAATGCATGTATCGTTTGAGTCTAGTGGAAACAAGTTGGAACTTTTAACGAGAGGGTGAAGTGTGTTTGATTTTGTCTCTTGCATTTAATATGCAGCAATGGTTTGTTCTATTGGTCTGGAACCGGATCCGAGTGCAGACAACAGATACCGATGGGTCATCCCAGTGGAAGATCCCTGCAGTTGCACCGAGCTTCGACCGGGTGGTATGAACACATGTACTCCAGGCCGCAACTTCAAAGTCATTTACTTCGATATATCGATGTCGACTGCACACGAGCTGAACAGATGGCTCAACTGCTCAAGTAAGACTGTTATCTGGGGTTTCTTCATCGTACCAGAAACACCTCTTGTGTTCTCCCGGATTTTTCATAAGCATCAGCAGTGTCTATATAAGTTAAGAACCCTTTTAAATTACTCCAGGACAATCAGTGGATAAGTACCACCACGGACAATGATTTTTCCCCGCTGTTAAATCACCTTGTTTGAAATTGGGTGTCCGGGAAATCATGGGAAAAGTTCACAATGCCTGGGGTTTTGTTAACAAACCGAGGAGAGACATAGGGTATGTTCACACTGGACTGCTAACTTTTCAGCTAAATATTCACTCTTGACCAAACGACTTAGATGAAAATACCTTGCGTTCACACGAGGCATGCTTGCAGTTACCTGAACGGAGTGTTTCGGCCTCCGGTAGTTTTTTTTCTGCCACTGTAGTAGTATTGTTGCAGAAATCTACATGTTGGCTCAAAGAATAGCTTATAAAATACACAAGAGTTCATTTTTTATTTGGTCTAAGTTTGCAGCAATTTCATTATTTAAGTTCGCAATGATTCGGATTGAGAAATGTATTTGGTTTTGGTCTGGTTTTTGTCACTAAATATATTGCGTCATCAACAAATTTGAGTGATACAATATCGTCCCCATTAGTTTGCGATGTCATCTTATCACAGCACGTGCGTTGCCCGTCTATGGCAAGGAGGTTGATCGCCTCACGCGGCTGACCGTGAAACGTCTTTGGATCGTTTTTTTTTTATTTCTCCCCAAACATTTTCCAATGATGAGGTACTTGGCTTAAAAAACAAAAATTTAGTATATTTTTCCATTTCTTGAAAGTATTTTCTTCAGCTCTTCCAAAAGCAAAAAAAGTAACAATGATATATGAATTACCATCTGCAAATCCTTCCAGCTTAAATATTAAACGTATTATGGGATGCGGTGGGTAGCATGGAATGAGTTAAGAAAATACATACTTTTTTTTCCTTGATAACAAGAGGGATTTTTTTCGTGAAATTGTTCTTTCCATTTCACAATAAAATGCAGCACCTCAGCCAGAAATAATTGAGGGAAGTTTTATACCATTGTTTTCTTTTAGCCATGTACGTTTTATGTAAATCTGTGATTCTGTTTTTTTGTTTTTTTGTTTTATGTTTTTTGGTTGTTTTTGTCTAACCAGAAGAACAGACTACTTATCATTAACGGAAGTGTGTCCTACTTGTTCCATATTATCTGTTGAAATAATTTAGGTAAATGGACAGGCAGTAAGGGGGAAATCAACCCGCTGGCCGGAGAAGGAACACCGTCAACCTATGAACCTCACTCAACAACAAAGGAGGCGCTTCTTCAGTTGGGAGGTACTGCATGTGATGTTGTGAACACGTTCCGAGCAGACCCCTACGACTGCGCTGTATATTATATTTGCTTATTTGGGTTTTGGAGAAAACAAACATGCGGGGTTTTGTATTTCAGCACCGAATCCAATACGTGTGATTATGGTTACAATGTTCCTTGCCCCAGAGTTTAATAACGAAGCTGAGAGCCATAATAAAACAGGTTCGGATTGTGACCATTATAGGTAGGCAGACACACAAAAACAGAGAAGAAAAAGTAGTTGTATTCACTTGGGGAAAAAATGTTTGTGCTACCACACAAATTACCTCTTGTAAATCTCTTCTAGTTAATTACTTATAAGCACAATTCTAGATTACATAATTGCACAAATATGTGAAAAACGTTAATTAGCTAACGCCATTAAAAAATACGCGTTTTCAAGTCAATGTTGTCAACAAACACCTTATTAAGGATCCCAAGGAGGAGGTCCTGGGCTTCAACTTTCCTGGACAAAAGTGGACAGCTCTTTTTTAAACAAGATCCAGGCCATTCAAGCCAAAACAGTTCGGCAACGAAACAAAGGGAAGATGGATAAACATGTCATTGCTAAGAAGAATGCATCAAGCATGCTTCTTTATCCAAATGAATCTCTAGCCAAATTCATCTGTATCCAAAATGCATTGTTAGTACAATACATCTTGTTTCCAATTATACTGATAAAGATACCCAAACTTACCAACGCTGTCATTATCAGATTATGACAGAACTACCTGCGTCGCTGCCCTCCGCCGTCTTGAATCAGTGTTGTTGTTAGTGGATGCGCATTACGTGCAGTGCCATTTTATGCCTGGGCTGAACCGTGCGAATGAAGTTCTAATTCGTTAGCACGGACTAATACATCGCGCGAACGGATTACTTTAATTCATACGATCGTCCATCCTTGTGAACGGATTGCTATTTCGTTCGAACGGATTGCCCCTTGTTTAAATGGATTTCTAATCCGTGCGAACGAATATGCCACTGCATTTTGTTCCCCACTGTCCCTTCCCGGGCTCCGTCTGCTACCGCACAATTTACAAATAATTTGGGACAAGGTGTAAGTTTCGTATAGTTCAGTATAGTAAGAGTTTAGTAAATGATCTAAATGCTATTTAAGTAACGGTGTTGTTTTAACGTATTATAATTTATATTGCAAACATATTTTTCATTTAAAGATAAACGTTGACTAGGATTGGAAGCTTTGGGCTATTTCCATACGTTTGTCTCTAAAAACTAATATGGTTAGAAAGATGTTTTAATAGTAGAACATAATGATTGACACAAATGTCTCTCAAAATCGTGTGTTTTTTCTTTTACTGTGTGAACTAAAACGGTACTTAACTTTGTGGAGTCAATAATTGGTTCACCAGCAAGGCGGACCGTGATAGTTCACGAAGTAAAAGGAAAACCACACAATTTCGAAGCATACTTATTAGACAAATAGCTACGGAAACAATTTAATTTATATTAGAAAATACTGGTATTTATGTCTGCAAAAGAAGCGTATCCTGCCTTAGCAGAAGCATTCTCTTTTAACATTGGTCCACTGGACAACAATTCAAGTTAAAATACACCCGAGGAAAAGTACATCCAAGGGTCCTGCTGACTCGTTCACTGTTGAAATGCGTTCATATTTAATATGAAATATGACCAAATATGGCCTGACTTGGCAAAGGTTCTGGTTAGCTTCACTGGACAATTCCTGAATGCGAAGTGCTTGATGTAGACATTCTTCTAGTCCTTCTTGAAGAATAAGCCTAGCGACCACAATTCTTGAAGATATGGTTATACATGTATTTGTTGATGCAATAAAATGTTATTGTATTATATTAGCAAACGTCGGTACACACTTGCACTCTTTATTGTACATCTGGATATCTTGTATATCAGAGGTTGAGGCTCAACTACATGTCAACGATTTTTGATAACGGCTATTGTAACAATGTCAAGTTTGGAAAAAAAAGGGGATGACTAAATGCATTTATTTATAACAAATGTGCCTTGAAAACAAACTCGGTAGAGGTTGATGCTTTAGTTTTTGTTTTTAATATCAACTTGGCTGATGTAATATGATCGAGTTAACGCTTATTAATAAATAATCAATGGCGTATGTTATGGTAAATATGAAGACACAGGTCCCTTATAAGGAAAGCAAAGTCTTAATAATTAATCATTATTGAGCTTTCGGGAGGAGGGGGCAAACGATGTGGTCGTGAATTAAACATGTTTTGTAAAAAAAACAGCCATGTCAATTCTTATTAGACATAGACAGCAGGTCGTGTTCCTAGAGCAAGCTTTATTACATATCATTAATATTGAAGAATACGTGTTGGGGAGACCTACTTTCTCGTTGTCTCAATTTTTTGCGGCAAAACGAAAAAATATATAATCAATATCGATCAAAGTGAAGAGATGTTATTTACAAAAATGGAGAAGTTTTAATTTGAGGGATTTCTCCATGGAGGGGAGATAGATTAACAATTAATGGTTCTCAAATTACAACACAAAGGGAATTGAAAATCACCAAAGGGGGATTATTAAACACAAAAGGAGGATTTTTGATTTATACCACGCAATAAAAAAGTGATTGTATGTAATTGAATGCGCAGCAACGGGTTTAACTTTAAATTTTAATCCCTAATATACCACTCTGTCCAATCTAGTCTACAGACTTAATTGAAGTAACGGCAAGAGAGGTTTATTGTGACCGTGATCAGCAGGTTATATGCTGCCTCACAGTCCACAGTCCTACTTGAAACATGACAATGGAAACTCTGGTAACAATGAGACTGAATTTAGCCTTTAAAGATACGACACCCCACTGGTTTTAGAGAGAATAATGTTATGTTTTTCTTAGCTTCTGCGTTGAAATAAAAGTTATCTAACTTGTTGAATCGTCCCCTCAGAAGGTGATGGGCTGAGTTATCAAGAAAACGATGCTGAGCAATGTTTTGCAATGGATTATCTGCATTTCTAACAACTGCATTGAAGGTAAAGACTATTGTTTTGGTGTTTATCACATAACGATGCATGTCTTATAAAGTACAGTATAGGCCTGGTCGATGCCTCCCCTGAGTCCTGCAAAAAAAAGAGTACAAGAAAAGAACAGACATAAAAACAAGCACAAACTAAAACAAAGAGCAGAGGAGAGAAAAAAGGGGACGGAGAAAGTGCCCCAAACCACACTACTTGGTTTGGATTTGATCCAACCACCCCGTGTTAAAGAGCAGATGTATTTTCCCACAAGACCACCGAGGTTTGCGTGTTGATCTTTGCTGTAAGACAAATACATGAAATACATAATTTAATAATAAATACAACAACAACAGCAACAACAACAACAACAACAACAACAACAACAACAACAACAACAACAACAACAACAACAACAACAACAACAACAACAACAACAACAACAACAACAACAGCAGCAACAACAACAACATCAGCAGTAGCAACAACAACAACAACAACAACAACAACAACAACGGCAACGGCAACGGCAATGGTATCGACAACGACAATGACAACGACATTGACAACGACAACTAAAACGACAACTACAACTACAACTACAACTACAACTATGGTTTTGAAAGAAAATCAATCACTCAATTAACCAACCAATCAATCGTTTCCATAGTGCCATAAACAAAGTGATCTCTCATACTTGCACAGGGTAATAATGAGCAGACTAGACTAACTTATCTTTGAACAAGCAAAGAAAGGAAACATTTAAGAGCCCGGTTTGATAAGCCGAGGTTTGCAGTAGTCAGCCCATGGACAAACATACGACGAAACAACTGTCAAAAACCAACAACGCTTCATAAACTAGAATTATACGAAAATTATGATTTTCAAAAGCAACAAACCATAATGACCTACCATCAATTTGGTTCAGAAACATCATGCCGACAGATAATAGAAACACCAGCATTATTGATGTACAGATTGGTAGAAGATTCTTTGTAACTGGCTCCTCGTAGCAATTTTCGCGTTCTGTTTAGTGAGAGACACTTTACTGTATTCTCTCCCGTTTCTTTCGGATTGGAATGCGAGTTGTAGATCCTGTATTACATGGACAACTTTTAGTTAGCTTTGGCCTATGTGTCAAATATAGGAGCAGTTATCCTTTCAAGAGTTATCTGGCTCATTCCGGTGAGGCAGGAAATTCTGTCCCGCATAAAATATCAAATAGCGTGGAATTTTGGTCTGTTAGCGCCCTCTTTTGACTCAACTACCGTATGGGTAGCCCGAACATCTGACGTCACACTTCGAGGCTCGTCAATAACGCCAGATACCAGCCAGACCGGACATTGCCAAATGTGCCTTTGACCTATCATTCATTTCACACGGACACTCACAGAACAAAACAACGCTACGTGATGTATCCAATGAAATCATTGGGCCTTAAGACCAGTACCTGTCTTTATCCTTGCGGATAAAGACAGGGGACCAGTCTACAGTTATGGGTGTCATAGTACAAAAATCAAACGGGGGTTATTGTTACCAGGAAAAGGGGAGCTGTGTGGTGGGATAGGCAACCACATGGGCAACATTCCCCTTTGCTGCGACACTGTAGAAGACATACAAGTAAACAACAATATATATATATACAGAGCAGTGTTGGAGGACTCGAGGCCGGTCTCGGACTCGAGACCGTCATCCACTTAATTCGTGTTCACGGTCGGACTCGCACAGACGGGGACTCGACAAAAAAAAATGTTGCACGAAAAGTTACATTGATTCCTTGTCGCTAATTATATAATAGACTTGCATTATGTTGCTTTCCGTTTGATGCTCTCTGTAATAAATGTAACTGTTCAAGTCCCGCTCTAGGCAATTATTCTCTGTTCAAACCCAAAACAATAATAATAACTAGAATATACGGGTATAAAAACAAAACCTTATAAGTTAAGCTCAGCTTACCAATCGTAACGTGAAATGTGTTACGAATTCATCGTCACCCAACACTCAATTTCTTTGACAACAAGAATTTTGCATGATTGGACAATATTCACAGACTTGTACAAGTCCGTCAACGTTTTTACGATGTATTCTCCAGTAATAAAAGAACAGTTATATAACAGCTGTAATATAGAAGGTTGAAGGTCATCTTCCTTATAACCAATGGTGTTCCTACATTTAACTCTACATTTAATTGTTTCACATATTATTCTTTGTGAATAAAAAGTATTCAATGTTTAGAAGAAATTAACACAAAAAAGCATCCAACAAAAATGCCGATAGTTTATAATCATTGTTTCCTAAAGTGCATCGTTTCATGTTACTCAATTTCATGTTTTATCTCTGATGTACTATAACAATATTGTTTTTATTTTTTCGTGCAATATTTTAGTCTCTCTATTTCAGTGCGTCTCATAAATTATAATAATTACTATGTCTGCCCTATTTTATAACCATATTTTCAATATGGTTTTTAGCTTTTGAGCAGCACCCGTTGAAGAGTTCCTAAGCAACAGAGACTTACTACTTATTGATTTAGTAGCATTACAAATGGTACAGTAGTAAGTGATGAGTATTAACATTTCATTGAAGTCTAGAAAGAACAAGCATGCTGGTATTGCATGCACCATAAGGATATCGTACTACGCACGAGTGGTAGAACTGCAAAATAGTCGCAGAAAGTGTTCTTGTGATCAATTATATACATGGAAAAGCCAACCTGAAAACTTTGCCTTAATTAGTTGTGTGTCATGATAAATAATGGTCCATGGTTTTGACAACTGAATCAGACATTGCGTTCTCTTTTTTGTATAAAGTATTATTATATACAAAAAAATAATAACTTTGTTTAGGTTTCCAGGCACAGTTCTTTGAATATGACCTCATTTCAGAAGGAAATATTTCACAGAACAAAATGTATCTAGCATGAACTGGCTAGAATACTGTTTCTACATAATCGGCCAGCATATCGTCACGCGCACCACAAAGTGACCTATCTTGTTCACAGCCCCCTCAACGGGTTTGGAGAATATTGTGATTGAAGTTGCGCCATTTTAAGACCTAACGCGAAATACTATACGTTTCCAGATTGGTCACTTCGTGAAAATGCAAATATCACACACTCGCGCCTGAACTGTGTCGTATCGCTTTGTATATCAATGGAAAAGTGGCGCATCGAGAAAGGTCATACGTGGAAAAACAAAACGACAAATCAAGTGATGTGTTTACTAATTAGTGTAATTACAGAAATATTTCGTTTTAGGTATTCAAACTTTCGGAAATTGTCAACAGTAATGAGTATATTATGTATTATGTATAAAACCCAATTTGCAACAAAGTTATTATTGTTGGTAGACAGGTCACGTCGTTCTATGCGTGACGATATGGTCCCTTTAATAGCCGACTTCCCACCCCCTTAAAAATAACGAAACAATAATTGATAAAAGGCAAACAATTTTATTTTTTTTTCACAGGGTACCAATAAGGTTTAAAATAACTCTGAAGCGTATTAGATTGGACTAAAAACACCTATTGTTAAAATAATATTCTGAGGGCTTTATTAAAGCGGCCCGGGCCCCAAGTTGTAAGGCATCGTGATTTGGTCGCCGCGGCTGGTTCATCTCGTAACACTTCATTCCGGCTAGCACGTTGTTTCTATGAGGGGAGGAAGTGACACACACAGCGTTGTCAATTTGAACCGCCACCCAATCATAACATGACCGTACACCTCTATAGAATGTTTTTTTTTGTCCAGCCCGAAAAGGATCATGTTTGGTCATGAAGACATTTGTACATAGACAATGGAACACCAATTTTCAAAAATGCATCCTTGTAGAGCATTCTTTTGTTCATTCCTCCGTCGCTCTACTTACGGTTTCCCATGGACGTTGTACACAAATTTCCTTGTGGGGCACACATCTTTAGAAAATTTCCCCGTGACGTTTCGTAACTCTTGATTTGTAAGTGCTTCTGTGTTCACACGTCCTAATCGGTTTCCTTAACTTCACCAATATAAGATATGGTATGGTAATGGTATGCTAAATGGCGTACTGTAAAGTGTTGCATATTATAATATACGTAAAAAGGCATATAGATCAAAGTAATTTCCGTGTCACGGTTAGTGATTCCCATGGAAGCCAAGGAAAGTGAAGTAGTTACCCATCGATTCCCTAGTGTAATAAGTAAGGATGACTTATTGAACAATTTTGTGGTGTGCGACAGCCTCAAAAATTAGACCGTGTCCAATTGGCGGCTATTGCATGCTGCGGCTATGGCTGGATCACCGTTCACCAAGCAGTGAAATATATGACATCATTGGCAACATTTGAAGCATGCAACAGTCGTAGCCGTAGCCGTAGCCGCCAATTCGGACGCATCCGTACTACCATGTATAAACCGTCTAACCTGTCAATTCACATGTTTACGAAGTAGCCACTGGGCCTGGACTTGACCTCGCATGAATGCACCCGGCGGACATTCGTAGTCTACACACACAACCTTACGGATCGGGTTTGTGGGGTACTGCTATTGTTGTTCTATTGTTCCCTTTTCTAAAGAATTCCCTTGTGGGGCCCTATTGTTCCTATTGAAATTGCCTTGCGGGGTCCATTGTTCCATTGTTAAAAGTACCCCGTAAGTTGGCATGTGTAAGGGCACCCACGTGTACTGTGTCACACATTACATTGTTAATAAAACAACATAACATACAAACATTGTGTACACGCGCACAGTACAGCCATTCCGTGGCAAAACAGCCCAACTCGAAAACATTTTTTTAATGTAAGATTATTTCTGGGTAACCAGAGGGCGCTTTTTCCATTTCAAAGTTTAAAGGCAAATACTATTTATGGATGTGAACATAACATGTCCTATGTCTCGGCCTCGTTTTACACTTTCGTCCCATTTTTATGGCAAACAGCTTATCGTTGTACTTTCTTTTCTCACACATTTTTCTTTTGACAGTTGTTTTGCCATTGATAACATAAATATAGAAAGCAGTCTAATTGTGTTCTAGCCCGAACTTCTGACGTCAAACTTCGAGGCTCGTGAATAACACCAGATACCGGCCTTCAGCAACTGGCAGGATACTGCCCGTCGCTTCTCATCCAGTCACGCGGTTGAGATTCGTAGTCTACAGACATACACATGTATACACAGACTACGTTGTGAACAAAACAACATCACATACGATTATTATGTACACGCGCGCAGAGCAGAAGACGATCGAAAAGTTCCTATGGTGTAGCTGACAAACACGTCACTTCGGAGTAGACCAATCATAACACAGATACGGAAAGCTTACGTCACGGCAAGTGTATCCACTGAAATCATTGCATTCAATGAAATAATTGGGCTTGTACAACCAGTGCCTGTCTTTATCCTTGCGGACTAAATTAGACAGGGGACCAGTCTAAGTGTTTGCATGCATGATGTAAAATAGAATCGCCACAATCGAGTGATGGTAAGCCGAATGGTTACCAGATCACATGACCATACGGAGGTGAAGTTACGTTTAACAGGTAGAACGTCAGAACACAGACACAACGATTTAAGAGTTACGATACGTAGCATGTTAATTTAGTTACGCTCGGTAGTCGAGGCATAAGATTAACTTGGGATGCGACTGGCAATACCTCTGTTCCACCACGGCCTGCTTCTTCTGATCTAAACTGGAGGTAGGTCAACTTTCTATAGTTAGCCATGTATATGCTGACGTTTTTGTTGTTCTTGTTGTTGTTGTTGGGTTTGTTTTTGTTTGTTTTTTTTATATTTTTATTAGACGCTCTTCATTGTAACCTAGAAGAATTGGAGGCATTTAGCAATATTTTTTAAAAGACACTGTCCATTTGCAAATGTTAGCACGCCAGAAATTTATGGACATTAATGGAAAGGTTTTTTAGCAATCACTACGTACTTGTCATTGATACAAAAATATAAAAAAATACAGGTTGTTGTACTTTGCACAAATACAAAAGCTTTTCCGATTTTATAAAGCTATGGTTATGTAATTCGAGCCCTGAATCTGACCCTGAATTAGAGTCAGTAGGAATGACCATTACCCTAACACAGACCCAAATTTTGCTAAAAATGTCACCCAAAACCCGAAGTACAGCTCAGGCTGATTTTAAAACTGGCCCTTTACTCTCATACTGACTGTAATCATAACCCTGGTCAAATATTGACCACCATCATGAATCTAACTTTTACTTAGCACTGAACATTTTCCATCATTAAACGTAAATAACAATTCCGTACTTATGTCTCAAAATCTTTTTTACTGGCCTGTCCTTAAGCATACTTTTTTGGAGAGCAAAACATTAGTTCGAGGACACGAAACATTTTTCAAGGGCATCCTGACCTTAACCATCATTAAACCATAACCCCTACGTACTTAAGTCTCCAAACCCTACTTATACTGGCCTGTCCTCAAGCTTGAACCCACACTTACTACACTTACTTCTTACTGTATCCTTCAAATATCTGTACCCATTCGTGTACATTGATTTTTGTTCTGACTTGGCCTCTTAGAGGAACCTAGCTATAGCCCCTAAACTGACAAAGCCCCGAATTGGGCAGGTGGATTTTTTATTGTACTTTTTTTTTTTTTTTTTTTTTTTTTTTTTTTTTTTTGGGGGGGGATACATAACTTAGAATAAAATGACTAGAGCGGGATTGAAACCAACAAACTCCGAATTAATGTGCCAGTGCTTTTACTAGAGCACTGGTCGTTGGTCCAAATCCAGTGTTTTTCTCTTTGTTCACCTTTTACATTTTTTAAAACATACCCATTCAATTTCCCTTCTGGTTTAATATGATTTTTGAAATAAAAGTCAGCACCCCCTTAATTTAATAAGGGAATCCTTCGGCTGCCGCTTCCCAGGTTGTATCATAAACTTGGGAGTGATCCCTGGCTACACGGCAGTTAAAGGTAGTATGGATTCTGACTGGCACCCTGAATGTAATAACTACTGCAACAAATAGGGAGTTGGTTGAGCTCCGGCACGTTAAACCGGAGACTTGTGCAAATACCACTTTATTCCGTATATCTTTGTTAAACCCAGATTTATTTAAAATTTACCCGGCCACTTTCCCTATATTTATTACTTGATATTCGAACAAATAATCCTTAGGATTGGTTTACTTGTTGAAACAAATACAATATTTCAGTCTATGTTTTTAACCTAGACGCCAAATGCCCCATTGTTGCATGAATACGTGAGAACCAGTTCATTATATTGCGCCTAAGTTTGCATAAGCGTTTTTATTTTGGCCAAGGTTATACACAATGGGAAACAGTATGCTTATGTTGCCATGGACACCGCACTCTATTTTAGGCAACAGAAAAATCAGCTTATTAGATACTATAACATAACAAGAAGCCAGTAGCACGTCTGATGCTTGTATTGCAAAATCAAAATCTCCTTGATTATGGCGACTACTAAACGATTTTATTGGGGTAGTAAAGACAAATTTGCTTGATCTTACTTATTCCTTGCATTTGGTTCAGGCATGATTTTTTAATAACTTGGTTTACTATCCTGTTTACACCGTTTAAAAAAATATTAATATTTATGTCCATTGTTGCTTCAATAATCAACCTGTACATACATTGGATAACATAATTTTACCAACAACACTTAACTTAAATCGTTGTGCTTGCAATTGTTGATAATTTATAGCAGTTTATGCTATTTATGACACTTCCAAAGTTAACAAGCTGAAAACAAAGACAGTTTACATTTCTAGGTAAAAAACACCAACAACTGGGTATTAGACGCGAGACGTACTAACAAAACTTGGCTCACACTACAAGACACACGAGTGATCTCCTGCAGGGCTTTAGAACAGTTCTGGGAAAAAAATTGACATGCCTACATCTTTTATGTAAACTGCATTTTTAAGCAAGGCCTCAGTTTAAAGTAAAAAGTTTTAAAATGTATGATAAAAATACGGAGAAAGTCAACATTCTGAATTAATAGCTGCCTTGACCGCTAACATTGCAGAGTCGGCAACACACACATAAGTGAGAAAACAGTTAAAGATGAAGGGAAATATCAACATTTTCAATGGACAGATTTGTTGTGGGTGGACAAATTGTTACAAGTCTCTCACAAATTAAAATTGTGTAAATTGCAATTGCATTTGATATCCAATCAGTGCAAAATTTGTCAACATCCAAAACTTCCGATGACATCATTCTGAAAAAGAAATGGGTCTGTACATTCTTTTACAGAGATGTTTTGATTCATTTTGAAACATTATTTCGAGAGGCCAAATTATTATTTCGAGGGTACAATAAATTATAACATTACTATTGATACAAATAGGAAGATCGCCCACATAACCAGTTGGTGGAGTGCCGGCACGTTCAACCGGAGGTTAATAGTGCAAATGCGTTAGTCCATGCATTTATCTTTGTTCAACACAATTTTTTTTTTTTAATGACCCAGTCACTTTCGTTTGTTTTTTTTTTTTACTTGATATTCAAAGAAAAAATTCGTATAATTGGTTTACTTGGTGAAACGAATACTAATTCTCAGTAAACGTTTTCACATGCAAAATGCTTAAATGTGGCTTGGATACGCGTGAACCACTTCAATACATTGCGCCTCAGTTCATCAGAGAAAACAACGAAGTGTTTATTTTGGCCAAGAATATACACAATGGGAAGCATCTCGCTATTATTACCAAGGACACCGCACCTTAGGCAACTGAGAAATAAGCTCATTATCATAACATAATCAGGGACCAGTAGAACGTTCAATGCTTATAATAAAATAATAACCTTATTTAAATACCCCTGTATTGCAGAATCAATGTAATAAAGACAATTTCGCTTGATGTCACTTAGTCCTTTCATTTGGTTCGGCCATGATTTTTCAAAATTTACTTGGTTGTATAACCTGTTTACACTGTTTAAAGAAAATGCAAAAATGTTTACCCATAGTTGATTCAACATTAAATTTGTACAAACAATGGAAACAAAATGTTACCAACCAAACTGAACTTAAGTGATTATGCCTGCAATTAGTAAAACATTACAGCAGTTTATGCTAGTAATCACACTTTCGAACTAAACAAGCTGAAAACGAAGACAATTTCTAGGTAAAAAAAACACCAACAACTTGGTAGTAGAGGTGACATACTGGAAAACTAGGCCCACACACGAGTGATCTCCTGCAAGGCTCTAGAACAGTTCTGGAAATAAAATTTGATAGGCCTACATCATGTATGTCAACTGCATCTTTAAGCAAGGCCTAAGTTTAAAGAAATAGGTTACAAAATTCATGACATAAATGTGGACAAAGTTAACCTGATATATTGATAGCTGCCTTGACCGCTAAAATTGCAGAGTCAGTAACGCACAAATAAGTGAGAAAACATTTAAAGAGGAAGGGAAATGTCAAAATTTTCAAAGGCAGAGTCCTCGTGAGTGGACAAAATGTTACAAGTCTCTCACAAGTTCAAACGGTATAAACTGCCATTGCATTCGATATCCTTCCCGTGCAAAATTTGTCAACATCCGATGACATCATTCGAAGAAAAAAATTGGTCTGTACATTTTTTTTACAGAGATGTTTTGTTTAATTTTGAAACATTATTTCGAGAGGACAAACTATTACTATGAGGGCACATTATATTTTTTCAATGGAATCGATTGTGATTTCAAGGTGTTTTTTTTCCGGCAGGAAACAGTTCATATCTTTTAATTGGTCACCTAACAGTTCATCGAGGAAACAAACATTATTTTGAGGTAACAAAATACTATTTGGAGAGACACGAAATATTATTTCAAGGACACTATACTCCTTATTCCTAGTCAAAATAATAATATTTTGAAGAATGAATTATTACCTCTATGAAGGCAAAATATTGTTTAAACTGAACTTAAAGCTTTTTAGGGAGCACAAAAATTAATTTCGAGGAAATGAAACATTATTATCAGTGGAACAATTTATATTTATGAGGGGAAAATGTAAAACTAACGAAACATTATTTCGAGGTAGAAAATGTTCGACGGAATAAATTACTTTTAGTTTACGGGAACAAAATAAAAGCATACAACCTTGTCCGTTGAATAAAATACCAATTACTCAACATCTGAATAAACTTGACTCATCATATAGGATGAATGATAGCGATCAGTCGTAACTTCTACCGCACGCATGACTATATATCAGTGTGTTGTGCTTATTTTCGGTACCTCATGGAGACCAAGGACAAAACAAAAAAGAGAAAACAAACGGTTTATACATGGTAATTCTAAAGATCAGGGGCTACACAAGGAAATGTCTGTACAAAGTAAATGGTGAACTGTTAAGTGCAGAGACATAGTAAAGAACAAGAGAATGCTCCACAAAGATGAATTTTTGAGAATGGGTGCATGTATAAGTGTAATGGATAATTTGTGCATACGTCTTAAGTCTGTGAATTTAACGGCTTGCCCCGCCTTTCATAGTATCCCTTTTTCGAATGTCAGCTGTCTTTAATTCTTGACAATCTAAAATAAAAAAAAGGTCGAACGTCAAGTTGGCCTAAAACACGGGCAATGCGTTTTTAATGCATCTTTCCCCCGGTGTGTGTCTGTCCCCCTCACGGTAAAGTAACGAAGGCTGAAAGAAGTTTAATCAAAAGTTAGCGGTATCAGACGAAATTTGTACTCAATTCGCAATATGGGGTAGAACATCTCTGGGGAGGGACACGCCGGGATGAACCCCATAGCTCGTACTCGATAACTGTTCTTATATTTGACATAGAGGCCTACACTAAAACTAAAGTTCCATCCTTGCACACAGGGTCCTCGACTTGCATTTCCATCCGAGAGACACGGACGAGAATACAGTAAAGTGTCTTTCTCAACGACACGGAGAAATTGTAACAAGGAGCTTGTTATTAAAGAAGAAGCCTAACATTCAGTACATCAATAATGCTTGTGTTTCTGTTGCTTGTCAGCATGCTGTATCTGAGCAGAATAAATGGTATGTTATCAAAGTTTGTTCCTTTTCAAGAACATCATTTCATATCATTCTTTAGTTAACTAATTGTTGTTGTTGTTGATTTGTCGATCGGCCGGTTTTATCTTTCTGCGTGTGTTTTGGCTGGTTGCCGGAAACCTAAATATTGAAGGGACCAACACCGGGCTACATTTATTTACAGGGATGGGGATACATTTAGATCCCGGATATATTAAGACAGAATGGTCAAGGCGCTAAAATTAGGCACAGGGACAGGTTGTGGAAAGATGGGTTCACTAGTGAACAGCAACAACTACATATTCTTACAAAAGCACAATGATTCTTAAATGCTTGTCAACCAGTTGTTTGGTTAATCGCTAGTAGAGGCCTTGCTTTGATTGGATGAAAACTGCATGTATCGTTTGGCTCTAGTGGAAACAAGTTGGAACTTTTAACGAGAGGGTGAAGTGTGTTTGATTTTGTCTCTTGCATTATGCAGCAATGGTTTGTTCCATTGGTCTGGAACCGGATCCGAGTGCAGACAATAGATACCGGTGGGTCATCCCAGTGGAAGATCCCTGCAGGTGCACCGAGCTTCGACAGGGTGGTATAAACACACGTACTCCAGGCCGAAACTTCAAAGTCATCTACTTTGATATCTCCATGTCAACTGCACACGAGCTGCACAGGTGGCTAAACTGCTCAAGTAAGATTGTTTTGGGGAGTTTCTGCGTCATCTCAGAAACGCCTATTGTTTTCGTTAAGACTGTTTTCATCAATTGCCTGGTAATAATTTAAAAATAAAAAATCCAATAATGCGGTCCTTGGCTAAAAAAAACCCACACATTTAGTATATTTTTCCATTTCTTGACAGTTTTCTTCAGCTCTTCCAAACCAAAAGCGAAGAAAAAGAAACAATGAAATATGTATTACACGAACCATCTGCGAATTCTTCCAGCTTAAAGCTTAAACGTATTATGGGATGTTGAGGGTAGCATGGAATGAATTCAGAAAATACATACCTTTTTTCTCCTTGATAAGAAGATTTTTTTTTCGTGAAATCGCTCTATCCATTTTACAATAAAATGCAGCACCTCAGCCAAAAATAATTGAGGGAAGTTTTCTATCATTGTTTTTTTTTTTTAGCCATGTACGTTTTATGTAAATCTGTGATTCTGTTTTTTTTTTTGTTTTTTTTTTTTTTTTTGGGGGGGGGGTTTTGGGGGGGGGGGGTTGTCTTACCAAAAAAACCAGACTACTTATCATTAACGAAGGTGTGTCCTACTTGTTCCATATTATCTGTTGAAATATTTTAGGTAAATGGACAGGCAGTAAGGGGAAAATCAACCCACTGGCCGGTGAAGGAACACCGTCAACCTATGAACCTCACTCAACCAAGAAGGTGGCGCTTCTTCAGTTGGGAGGTACTGCATGTAGTCCTGAAAACTCGTACCAAACAGACCCTTACGACTGCGCTGTATTTTATCAATGCTCAATTGGGATTTGGATTCAAAAAACATGCGAGGATTTCTATTTCAACACCGACTCCAAAACATGTGATTATGATTACAATGTTCCTTGCCCCAGAGTATAATAACGAAGCTGAGATCCACAACAAACCAGGTTCAGATTGTGACCATTATAGGTAGGCAGACAAAAAACAGAGAAAAACAAGTACAAGTATTCAGCTAAATACAAACAAGGTGTATTTCTAAAAAAAAATGTGCTGCTACACAATTTAACTAATGTTTTCGATGATAGCGAACGTTTTGTAAATCTCATCTAGAAAATTTCTTATAAGCACAATTCTAGATTACATAAATTGTACAACAAAATGTGAAAATCGTTTATTAGCTAACGCCATTTAAAAAGTATGCGTTTTCAAGTCAATGTTGTTAACAAACACCTTATTAAGGATCCCAAGGAGAAGGTCCCGGGCTTCAACTTTCCTGAACAAAAGTGGACAGCTCTTTTTTAAATAAGATCCAGACCATTCGAGACAAAACAGTTCGGCACCGAAACAAAGGGAAGATGGATAAGATACCATTGTTAAGAAGAATGCATCTTAATCAACATGTTCTTTATTCAAATGAATCTCTAGCCAATTCATCTTTATCCAAAATGCATTGCTAATACAATGCATCTTTTTCAAATAATACTGATAAAGATAGACAAACTTACCAACGCTGTCATTATCAGATTATGACGGAACTACCTGCGTCGCTGACCTCCGCCATCTTGAATCAGTGTTGTTGTGAGTGGATGCGCATTACGTGCAGTGCTGTTTTATGCCTTGGCTGAACTGTGCAAATGAATTTCCAATTCGTTAGCACGGACTAATACACCGTGCGAATGGATTACATTAAATCATACGATCGTCCATCCTTGTAAACGGATTGCTATTGCATTCGAAGGGATTGCCCCTTGTTTGAATGGATTACTAAACTGTGTCGAACGAATAAGCCACTGCATTTTTTTTTTCGACTATCCCTTCCCGGGCCCCGTCTGCTACCGCACAACTTACAAATAATTTGGGACAAGGTGTAAATTTCGTATAGTTTAGTATAGTAAGAGTTTAGTAAATGATCTAAATGCTATTTAAGTAACGGTGTTGTTAAATCACATTATAATTTATATTGCAAACATATTTTTCATTTAAAGATAAACGTTGCCTTGGATTGGAAGCTTTGGGCTATAAAAGCGTTTGTCTCTAAAAACTAATATGGTTGGAAATATGTTTTAATAGCAGAACATAATGATTGACACAAATGTCTCTCAAAACCGTGTGGTTTTTCTTTTACTGTGTGAATTAAAACGGTACTTATTAACCTAAAAATTGGTTCTACAGTAAGGGGGACTGTGATAGTTCACAAAGTAAAATTGAAAACCACACAATTTCGAGGCATATTTCTTAGATAAATCGCTACAGAAACTTAATTTTTATCAGAAAATACTGTTTTTTATGTTTGCCAAAGAAGCGTATTCTCCCTTAACAGTGGTCCACTGGACAACAATTCAAGTTAAAACACTTGGGGTAAAGTACATCCAAGTGGTCCTGCAGACTCGTTCACTGTTGAAAAGCGTTCATAATATGAAATATAACCAGATTTGGCCTAATTTGGCGAAGGTCCTGCTGGCTAGTCACTGAAGAGGTTAACAGCTAACCCTGTTTAGCTTCACTGGACAATTTCTGAATGCGAAGTGCTTGATAAATACATTCTTCAAGTCCTTTTAGAAGATTAAGCCTAGCGACCATTAATGAAGATATATGGTTATACATGTATTTGTTGAAGCAATAGAATGTTTTTGTATTATATTACAAACGTCGTTACACACTTGCACCCTCTATTGCACATCTGGATATCTTGTATATCAGAGGTTGAGGCTCATTTACATGTCGAAGATTTTTGATAATGTATTTTGTTTACAATGTCAACTTTGAAAAAAAGGTTATTACTAAATGTTTATAGTCCTATTTATAACAAGTTTGCCTTGAACGTTTTTTGATAATGGCTATTGTAACAGTGTCAACTTTGGGGAAAAGGCGATGACTAAATGAATATACTTATAACAAATGTGCCTTGAAAACTAACTCGGTAGAGGGAGATGGTTTAGTTTTCTTTTTTAGTATCGACTTGGCTGATGTAATATTATGGAGTTAACGCTTATTAATAAATAACCAATGGCGTATGTTATGAGTAAATATGAAGACACGGGTCCCTTATAAAGACAAGCAAAGTCTTAATAATTAATCATTATTGAGCTTTTGGAATGGGGCAGCAAACGATGTGTTTATGAGTTAAACATTTTTTGTAAAGAAACAGCCATGTCAATTATTATTGGACCTAGACAGCAAGTCGTGTTCATAGAGCATGCTCTATTTCTTACCACTATTATTGAGACCTATGCTTTCTTACTGTCGCAATGTTTTGCGGCAAAATGAAGAGAAAACATTGTATAATCATATAGATCAAAGTGAAGGGATGTGTTTTACAAAACGGAGAAGTTTTAATTTGAGGGATATCTCCATGGAGGGAAGATGAATTAAAAATTAGTGGTTCTCAAATTACAACACAAAGGCAATTGAAATTCACAAAAGGGTGATTATTAAAAACAAAAAGAGGATTTTTGATTTATACCACGCAATAAAAAAAGTGCTTGTATGTAATTGAATGCGCAGCAAGGGGTATGACTTTCAATTTTAATCCCCAATATGCCACTCTGTCCAATCAAGTCTACAGATTGAATTGAAGTAACGGCACGAGAGGTTTATTGTGACTCTGATCAGCAGATTATATAGACCCATTGCATATGACGTCACACTTTCAAAAAAGAGGCAGATCATTGGACGATAGCCGTTCTCTGTGCGTAAAAACGTGCGCGTGACCTCAGCGTACCTGTAGCGTTTCGCGTTATGCAAGGGCGGTCTATTGATTTATATGGACCCCTTACAGAACGCACAACGCACCTCAGAACAATGCGCGTAATGTTGGGCGTCAACTCTCTTTTGTGCACGTTTGTATACGATTTTGACACCCAAAATGACACCCAGGATAGGCACATGTGAGTACGCTGCGCGTTGTGCAAGAGGTCTATACTGCCTTACAGTCCACAGTCCTACTTGAAACATGACAATGGAAACTCTTGTGACCATGAAACTGAAATTAGCCTTTAAAGATACTATACCCCACTGGTTTTAAGGAGAAGAATTCTATGTTTATCTTAGTTTCTGCGTTGAAATGAAAGTTACCTAACTCGTTGAATCGTCCCCTCAGAAGGTGATGGGGCTGGGTTATCAAGAAAACGATGCAGAGCAATGATTTGCAATGGATTATCTGCATTTCTAATAACTGCATTGAAGATACAGACTTGTTTTGGTTGTTACCGTGCAACGACGCATGTCTTATAAATTACAGTATAGGCCTGGTCGATGCCTCCCCTGAGTCCTGCAAAAAAAGGACAAGAAAAGAAGAGACATGAAAACAAGCAAACAAAGGGGAAAAAAAAGAAAAAAAAGAAGAAGAAGAAGAAGAAGAAGATGCCCCAAACCACACTACTTGGTTTGGATTCGATCTAACCTCCCTGTAATCTAGAGCAGATGTCTTTTCCCACGAGACCACCGAGGTTGCATGTTGATCTTTGCTGTAAGACTAAGACATGAAATACGTAAAACAAATTCCGCGACCGGGGTATATTCCGTTTGTGGTAACACTTTACTGTATATAGACTTGTCGTGAAGTGAACTTAGTGTGACTAGTAGAGACCTTTTTACAAGACCTTTAAGAACAAAAAGCCCATGGCCACAGAGGGGACTAAGTATAGTAATAATGGCTTCTTATATAGCGCTCATATCCGTCACTCAGAGAAGTATATTATACCTACAATACAGCAAAAACTACGATTACAAGCAATAAAATAATACGGTATCGCCATCTTCATTACTGGGCGCCACCATATTGACATCACAAAGTGCGCAACCAATCGTTCCAACGTTTGCGCGAACGGTTGCCAAATCGTGCAATGAACAGCCTCCTTTGTCTCATTGGGGGCGCTGTTTGAGAGTGTCACGTCATAATGTATGGGTTCTGCATCAAACCAGGAATAAATTTAGGTAAACACATCACAATTCGTTGCAGGACCTGCAGTTAAAACCTAACGGTGTCAAGTTATGCTGAATGGGTTTTTGAAACAAATTAACATAATATAAACAGTTACGATTAATGAAGACTTGTGATAATAGGCTACAACTAACAGTATTGTGAACATTTTCTCTTTGATGGATCTAACCGCTGCAACCAATGTGACGTCAACCCCAGTCACCGGGCGTCGGTACAGGATACCAGAAGTAGCGTCGGCACGGTGATTTGATTTTCTGCAGCCACGGATCAGCACCAAGGTCTCCTCGTCAAACACTGGACCAGGGACGGGATGAAGGGCAAAGGGAATGATTCTTAGTTGTTAGGAAAGGGGAGGGTGGGTGGCTTTAGCCGGAGTCTTTGCTTTACTTAGAGCGGGCCCTATATGTTAATCCTGGGTACCGGACCTCGGTTTGGTCAAATAACAGCAACAAGCCACCATCCCAATCATTACCTCGCAGTGAAAAACAGCTCTTCGAACTGGCAATGGTAAAATATTAACTTTTGGAGTGTCGGAACAGTATATACATATGACAAAATAAAGTATGACCCGTGACGCCTGTTCCACTAATCAGAAAAGGGATGAAGTGCAAAGGGATTGATCCTCAGTTGTTATGGGAGGGGAGGGGCGGGTCGTTTTAGCCCGGAGTCTTTACTACTTAGAGCGGGCCCTATATTTTAGCCCTGGGTACCTCTAACTCACAAACAAGCATTAGTAATACAGACGACCGGAGACTCCAAGCTGCAGTGTACAAACGCCTTTATTCAATCAATGCTCACGAGTTGACATCAATCAACGCTACAATCAATGAGACATTTACATTCTTATGATTCTTCCCCAGACTCCCGAATGTTCTGATTTCCTGAGTCCCCGATTCCGTGTCATCTTGGCAAAGACGTCCCATTTTAGAGAAAAAACAGTCCCATAGGTAGAACGCAAACACCCTGTCACGTTGAGTAAAACACAAATAATGATACAAAATAATAATAATAATAATAATTAATAATGATAAGCCATTGGGTAACGTCCAAATTCAAGCTGACAATCAAGTACTAAAACAAACCTTAAACCACATCGTCAAACTTGGACTAATACCGAGAACTCTCCAGTCAATCGAAATGAGACATTGTGTCATGGGACGGTCTACAATCTACTTACAATAAGATGCGACCTCAACAAATTTGAACTGTATACCGAAAAAGCAAGTTGTGACAAAGCGTCTAGATTTATAAATCCACAGAAAAGTTCAAATTAATGAAGTATGTTAGCATAATTCAGCCAATGACATTCTAGGGTTGGAAACTGTTGTATTTAACTATTAAAAAACACACTACAAATTACTTATGACCGGGTTGGCGGTTGGTTGCTGTTAACGGACCTCGGCTTGGTCCAATAACGGCGGCAAGCTACAAACCCAGTGATAACCTTGCAGTGAAAAACGGCTCCTCGAACCGGTAGTGCCAAAATATCAACTTTTGGATTGCCTGATCAGTACATACCTTACAGTCTGACAAGTGACGCTTGTTCCATCAATCAAATGACAAGGATCTATGAGTGCTATATTTTGTATAATATTTGTGAGATAGCATGAAAACGCCTTTAACTTTAAAATGTTTAGCCGAATACCAAGCACGTTGCCTTGCCTGAAGGCGTTAGTGTTTTTTATATTTTGTTTTGTTTGTCTTTCGTGTGTGTGGAGTCACATTCCGTAATTGTTGAAGCAATCAACGTTATAAGGATCGTCACATAGAAGTAAGTCGGGGTTGAAATACAAATCCCCGCATGTTTTATGGTATAACACGTTCCAATTGCATTGGAAAAACATAGTGCAGTCGTAAGGGTCTTCAAAGACCTGGCCATGTTCAGCATCTTCGCACGCTACCGTGAGAGGTGCATCATTCGTTGGTGGACGAGGGCCAGACGTTGAGGGCGTGCCTTCAGCCGCCACTGGTCTGGTAAACCGCCCCTCATTGCCTGCCGTTCTAGCTAAATTTTTACAAGAGATAAAATGAAAAACATAGACATGTTTATTTTTAAAATGGACAACATTGGATGTTTAAGGTATCATAGTACGGAGCCCCTAAAGGGACCGGTAAAGAAAATGAAAAGGTGAAAAGAAAACATCTAATTTATTTCGTTTTCTCGACATAATATTTTGTTACCACGAAATTTAATTTTGTTACCACAAAATATTGTTTCGTTTTCTCGAAATACTATTTCGTTCCATCAAAATCAATTCCTTCCCTCGAAATATTATTTTGCTCCATCAAAATCTGATTTCGAGGGGACGAAAGAAAAGACGAACGGGAATTGTATAAGTTATAACTTCGCGGTAACGAAATGTTATTTCGAGGAAACGAAAGTATATATTATTTCTAGGGAATAAAATATCGTATCGCTCCCTTGAAATAATTGAACGGAGGTCTTGAATTGCCACAAATAATATTCGAGTATCAAAAAATTATTGCTATACAAGTAACGACCTGTTATTGTGTTTATTGTGATGTTGTTTGCTTTTCGGGGGTTCAGATCGTTTTCTTGATAATTTTGTTTACATTGAAGATCCATTTATAGTCTCAAGTAGAGTAAAAGAGAAAGTTCGATAACGGAATTCTTCATAAGTCTTCAGCTTTTGATACGGAGCCCCTTAAAGGACAAGTAAAAAATTGTAAAGATAAAAAACAAATACTGAAGTTATTTTGTTCCCTTGAAATATTATTTCTTTCCCTCAAATTATTATTTCGCTCCCTTGAAATTTAATTTCGTCCCCTCGGAATGCTATTTCGTTTCCTCGAAATATTAATTCAAGAGAACGAAATAAGCTGTTTCAGGGGAACAAAATATATTGCAAGGGAACGAAATACAATTATTTCGGATTGAGTCCTTCATATGCGATGAAATATTTTTGGGATATTCCAGCCACTATTGTTTTGCAGCTTTTCCGAATTGTTTTCAAAAACATAATGTTGTATTTCACTGATTTTCTTAAGTGACCAAATAATACAATGCCAAGCAGAATGATTGTCAGCCTTTCTGTTTCCAACAACTGGTAAGGAGTAAAAACATAATTGTTTAATTTTAGTATGAAAGCGTATACAGATTATGAAGTTTTTTCTGTGAACTATTTCCCTCTGAAACGAAGTTATATTCGAGACAACTGTTTCTGAACCTAACTTCACTTGTTACAACCAACATTATGTTTATTGTGTTAAAAATGCTAAAAGGTTTTTACTCAGTTTTCTCCCAACTCAAACAATGGATAAGGCCAAAATGTTCAAAGACTTTTTAATGTACGTATATTGTTGATCAAACAAATTATGAGCACTGTCAGAGATTACTGTGTCAGCTCTACTAATCCTGTATACTACTTATGCAAACCAAAGAATAACAGCAAAGAGAGATACTTTAGCCAATGCATTCATCATGGGGAAAGACCACGCAATTGATGACCCAGTCTTAACGAAAGCAATAGGCGTTTCTGGGATGATGCAAAAACTCCGGAAAACAATCTTACTTGAGCAGTTGAACCATTTGTGCAGCTCGTGGGCAGTTGACATCGAGATATCAAAGTAGATGACTTTGAAGTTTCGGCCTGGAGTACGTGTGTTCATACCACCCAGTCGAAGCTCGGTGCATCTGCAGGGATCTTCCACTGGGATGACCCACCTGTATATATTGCCTGCACTCGGATCCGGTTCGAGACCAATGGAACAAACCAATGCTGCATAATGAAAGAGAGAAACACAAGAACAATCAGACACACTGAACTCTCTCTTTCACAACTTCAACCATTTTTCACATTAGACTTAAACGATGTCATTTCCCATTCAAACGAAGTAGATCCTCTATTGAATAACAGTACAACAGCAACAATAATTGACAAGCATCTCTTCGTGACACCATCAAAAAAAATCACACCCTTTCGCCCGTGCCTTACTTGTTGAGTAACAGTTTGATTTTAGCGTGTAATACATTTCTGTGAAGAACCAAATCACTTTTAAATCACCCAAATCATTAGATGTAGACCATTTTGACTAAATAAAATAAATTCAAGCAAAATTGTATTTTGAGATGAGCCCACATGTATCTTTCTCCTCAATCAACCATTTATTTGAATAGAACCCTTTGTTCACACAACTTAGCAAGGCTAAGTAATTTCTGTACAATTCCTAGGGGAATTCCTGGAGAGCGGGTCATTTTTGGATTGTGTTAGTGAAAAACAAACCCCGGATAGTGATAAGACATTTGGCATGCTATTTGGCTAGGTGCAGTTGTAGAACTTGGAATTTTTTTGATTTTTTGGAAAAAAAATGACGGATTACCGACTTTTTAAACTGTTACTCAATAAGTGAGCGATGGTGTCATTGAGTGTTAAGGATCATCGTGCTTTTTTATGGATTTGTCGTTGTTGCTGTCCACTAATGATTCCATTTTATTGCCTTTATCTGTACTCTGTGCCTAATCGTAGCGCCCGGACTTTAATGATGCCTACCCTTCTGTCCAAATGTAGCCAGACCTTCCATTATACATTTCATTGTCATAAACGAATTGATACATCAATATGCATAAAACAAGGTATCAATGGTCAAAGTAAGTTATTAGGCTTGATAGCAAAGGAAGGTAACAGTATGGAGGCCAATTTGATAAGACGAGGACACAGAGAGGGGACAAACAGAAAAAAACATTATAGGATGTAAAGAAATTAACAAAAAAACTTTCCAAACACGCTTAATTATAAAATGAGACGAAAACGAGGTTTTTAAAAAAAGCAACAAACAATGTAGACTTACCATCAATTTGGTTCGGAAACACCATGCTGACAGATAGGCCTAACAGAAACACCAGCATTATTG
This sequence comes from Pisaster brevispinus, assembly GCA_023634235.1. Lineage (NCBI taxonomy): Eukaryota > Metazoa > Echinodermata > Asteroidea > Forcipulatida > Asteriidae > Pisaster > Pisaster brevispinus. Next base: position 4,040,776 of record JAMKCF010000001.1, read on the forward strand.
ATGTACAGAATGATAGGCTAGCCTTCTTCTTAAACTGGCTCCTCGTAAAATATGCCCTTGTCCCTGAGAAAGACACTTATAATTAAATTTACTGTATTTTCTTCCGTGTCTTTCGGATCGAAAAGTCGTGTACCCTGTATACAAAGACAGCTTATAATTAGTGTACACGTCATAGAGCAGTTATCGTGCAAGACTTAGCCCGGATTACACTTTCTGCTAACGCTTCGTGCGAAGAGAATTGACGTCATTGCTCTGTTTTTGTTGTTTGTTTGTTTTTTCCTTCAAATGTTTGGGCGGGAGTTGCCCGCAGCTCCCTCCCGGTTGCGTATTTTTTATTTATTTATTTTTTTTGGCGAATTTGTAACGTCAAAATTTGCTTCGCATTCGCATTCGCAGGAAGTATAAACCTGGCTTATACGCAGCTCATCCCGGTGTGACATTGACGTCTATAGTGTCCCCCTTAGATTCTGTCCACCTGTATGGTAGCCTTTAGTCAAGGCGCACCGCGGCACCCCAGCCCAGGTATCACGCACGAAAAAAGACTAGCGCGAACGGCGAAGCCGCGAAGCGCCTTTACCAACTCGTTCAGCTAATCAGTTATTCATGATCATGAAATATTTATATATGCAATTTATTGTACCCAATCACCGGCAACTAGATGTTGCATCGAACGTCGTTCTTGTGACGTCATGCAAGTAATTGTGTTTTCTTATTGGCCAACAACTCATCACGCTAATGCATTATGCATTACATTTCTCCCACCAAAATCGGTAGCAAAAAGTAAAGAAAAACATAAAGCCCCAAAACGAGTTGGTAAAGGCGCTTCGCGGCTTCGCCGCTCGCGCTAGTCTTTTTTCGTGCGTGATAACTAGGCTGGGGTGCCGCGGTGCACATTGACTAAAGGCTACCTGTATGGCAAATTGTGTAACACTTCATCCTGGCTACGACGTTGTTGCAATAGGGGAAAGGTGTGGCACGCGGTCATTTTCTATTTGCAGGTAGATGCTTGAACAACCGCTCTCTCCAACAGCGCAGGAACTAGGGTAACATTTTAGGGGGGGGGCATAAGGGGGTGCACCTTTTTTTTCTAGGGGGCACTTCTGGCCAAGTTTCCCTTTGCCTTTTTTTTTTTTTTTTTTTTTTTTTTTTTTTTACAACAAACCCCTTTTGAGCGCCTTCTCATGTAATTTGCTATTTTTTTATAAAGACAATTTGCTTCTCAACAACTATGACTTGTGTACTCTTATGGTATCGGCAAACCTTTTTGTCTTTTCTCACAAGGCCCAAGAATAAAAGCCGGATATCACACGTCAGCCATGAATATGGCTATGACTAGAACAAGGACCTATCTTCAGTTTTGATGAGAAGTTGCAGGCCGTGCGAGAACAGATTGGAGATAGCGGCTAGTCGCATCAAAAACTAACCGTAAGCCTACACTACGGAGCGTAACTAAACACCTTAACGGTCGTGATGTATCGTTACTCTTGATTTGTGGCTGTTTCTGCGTTCAGACGTTTTACCCTTTTGCCGTAACTTCACCTCTTCCATAAAATCTGGTCTGGTAACGGTACGCGCAATGGTGTACTGTGGCGTGTTTCATAAAATATTGCAAGCATTATTAGCATTTTCATTTTCACGGTCACTAAAATCTTCCCTGAAAGGAGGTTCGATGAGACTTTCATTTAGTGGATCAATATGGACGCCAAGGAAAGTGAAGTAATTATTATTCCATTTATTCCCTAGTGTTATATTAAGTAAGGGTGCCTTATATTGAGCAATTCCGCAGTGCGCGACAGCCCCGATACTTAGACTGTAATCAATTATTGGCGGCTATTACGACGCCGGCTACGGCTGAATCGTCGCGTCACCAAGCCCCATAAATAAAGCCAATCCACTTCGTATCCTTGGCCCCAACACCATTGCAATCCTATTTTTTCGCCCTCTGAAATGTTCAATCCGAGCGCTGAGTAATTCAGCCTGGTCTTTATTAGATTGTAGAAGTTGATCGCATCATTGTTGCCAAGTTGTTGAGGGAACCCAACAAAGTATGGTTTTCGAGCAAGTTGTTACTGTTGATAGGCCTATCAGCATGAGCAAGCATGATGTTAGTATGTGACAAAAAATCACACTCGCGAGTCGGAAATCAATTGATTTTCGACTAAAACGTGTGATGTTTTTCAACAAATTGCAGCAGTAGGGCTATTTACAAGTACAGTAGCATTCGGTCGGAAAGTTTCATGATCGAGAACGCGTTGAATTGATCATTTCAGAATGCGAAAGAATACAAATGCAATGGTGTTGGGGCCAAGGATACGAAGCATACGAGGCATCTGAAAGCATTATCATTCTAGGAAACAATGTGTTGTTTTATGCTTCTTTTCTTAATTCCTTCTCTTTTTTCTTTCAACTTCAATTTGTCATTATCACGCATGCACGGTCTGTGGTTCACTTTTTCGTCAAAATAGCAACCCAGCAAGCTGATAGAAAAAAAATGTATTGGCTGGAGCGGAACTTGAACCTGCGACCTTCGGAATAACGTACCAGCGCTCTACCAACCAACTGAGCTATAAGTCCAGCCCTATCTTGGGGGTCTCCCTATTGTTCCGGGGTGCCATAGTATAACCGTTAGCTGCCGCACAGCCAGGCATCACAGTTTACAATACAACCTGGAAAGCGGCAGCCAGGGAATCACCGGTGATGCAACTTTTAAATTATTATTGGTACACCACAAGTGAAACTGACCAGACAGTCATGCAGTTTCCATTGTGGTTATACTTGATACTGTGACGGTCAGTGCATGTTGTATGTATTTAAATTGTATGCAAGGGCGCGTGCGCGAGCGGGTCGGTGACTTGTGCCGATCTACGCATGTGCCGGGCGGAGCGACTGGTTGGTCGTCGTGTACACGAGGTGTGCACGAGGCGAGTCAGTCGGCTGCAAGATCTTGAAGTAACAGGTACGTGTTCATTGTTCTGTTTACTGCATGCTCAGTACAATTGCTTTTGCGACGCTTTTGCGTGTGGTTGATGCTAGAGGTGCATAGAGGGTTTGAGCCAGAGACTCCGAGACTTACAGGGTTGACTGATGTGTGTTCCAGTTAGCCGTGAAGGTTTACAGGGTTAACTGACGTGTGTTCCAGTTACCCGTGGAGGTTTACATTGTATTTGAGTTGAACGGTTGTCACCAGGTTGACTATCGCTGCGTGCGTGGTTTACCGGTAGGACGTAAGAACCGTTAGTCACGATCTTTCGTGAAGCTATTTGCTTAGTAAACCTGTACTCTAGTGCGCGCTGGGGTTGGCTGATGTGTGTTCCAGTCAATGCTCGGTTGTAGTACTGGTCGACGCGTTGTAGTGACACGTGGTTGACTAGGCGCGGTAATTGCGCGTAGCTGTTGTACGAGCAAATAACAGTAGAAGCAGGAACACAGTACGTGGTTGACTTAGTGATCTGTTTGTTTTATGCCGTAGATAAGTTAACCTACTGAGATTCTGTTGAATCATACTGGAGAAAGGCAACAATATAATTAAACTGGTTGATGCTTGTTGGTTATAAATTGATGTCCTTTGTGAATTATTCTGTGCATTGATTACTGTGTATTAGGGAGAGACAATCGATTACAATCGGCGGTATATTTCCTCCAAAACGGACAAAGCTCCTTAGCGTTCAGATTACTTTATGATCTACAACCTGAGGTGAAAGTAGGCCCGGGATCAAGTTGTAAAGTTCCGCCACAAATGGTGTCAGAAGTGGGATGATTGTAATCGATTAAGTCGAGCTCTCTGTTGAGATTATTCCTCCTTTGTATTAAGAAGAGGAAGTAGTACACAGGTTCAAGAGTTGGCAATGCGAATGTGGATTGTTGTTGTACTTTTGTTGATTTTTGCAATTGTTGTTCTGGTTGCGGTTTGTCAGTTTGCCAAGACTCGCGTGGAGTTGAGGCGGTTACGACGAATTGCAAGGGAGCAGAATTTGACGCTGTTGCGAATCCACAGTTTGACTAGTCAGAGGCACGGTGCCAGAGTTTCGCGAAGTTTTGAACTACAAAGAGTTGCAACACCGACTGCTGCGCTAGACGTGACTCAGTCACCTAGTGGTCAGTGGCCGAGTGTGGCAACAGTGTAAGTTCTAGCAAACTTAACGCGTATGTGGTAGATTTGTTTGCTGTGTCTTACTGGCTGGTCTGGGTCTGGTGATTGTCGTAGTTGGACCAGAAGTTGATTCGGTCCTGTTCTTGTGTTGGGTTTACTGGTCGCCTGTTGGTTGACTAGAGGTATAGTAAACCAACATGAGTAAGGGTCCCAAGGGTCAAGAAGGTACCTTGGGGGTTGATGTTCAATTGCAGAAAATCCAAGAGGGGTTAGTTCGTGCAAAGTTGGACATGGAACTTTTGCAGTGGGAAAGAGACCACTATGCTGAGATGGGAAAAGTTCCGAAGACGTTGGCACATATAGGAGCCACCGGTTTCCCTAGACAGGGGAGCGGTAAGGCCGATTATGAGAATAGTCATGTGAGGTTTCAGGTGGACTCGGAGGTTGACTTCCAAATCCCAGAGAAGACTTCTGGGTACAGCTCTGGTATGGGAACGAACCCATTTCAGGGTATGGGTATGTCATCCCAGGTGAGCCCCCTGAAAGACAGGGGGATGAGAAATCGAGAGAGTACCCCTCTTAGAGGCTATGTCTCAGAGACACCCGCCCCTGCTGAGGCTTTGTCAGTTGACAATGATAGAGACGATGCACAGTCTTTTGTGTCGAATCAGAGTTTTATGGGACAGGGTAGACAGAGTACCAATCCATTCCTTCAGGACATGGATGTTGTTAGTCCGAAGAGGTTGCACAGTGAACCTTTGAGTTTGGCAACTCGGCCAAAGAAGGCGGCTAACATGTCAGCTGAGGGAAGAGTGCTCCCTGTGATGAGTCCAACTGTAAAGGGTACAGTGCCGTTGAAGGAGTCAAACGTTGGTGTTGAAGGTGAGGGTAAGATGTTGGAGCGTAACAATCGACGCCCAAATATCACCCCTGATAGGTATAGTGGCAAAGTATTGTGGCGAGAATATCACCGACATTTCGAGTCATGTCGAGAGGTCAATGGTTGGAATGAAGAGCAATCAGCCAGGTATTTGTCAGCAAGCCTTCAGGGAAATGCTCTCAGAATTTTGGGAGATGCTTCCCCTGATCGCAAGTGTACCTATGGTGAACTAGTAAAATTGCTTGAGAGGAGATTTGGTTCTGGGAGACAAAGCGAGAATTATCTTGTAGAGCTTAGGCATCGTCGGCAAGGGCCGAAGGAGAGCCTGCAAGAGCTTGGTCAGGCTATCCATGAGTTGACGCTAAGAGCGTACCCTGAAATCCAAGAGGAGTCTCGTGAGAGGTTGGCCAAGAATCATTTTCTTGATGCAGTTGATAGTCGGTCAGTACGGGAAGGTATAAATCGGGCCCGCCCAAAGAATCTGGACGAGGCAATCCGGGCTGCACTGGAGACCGATAATTTTGAAAAGGTAGAGCAGCAGAGGATACTTGATGGAAAACCTCCTAAACTGGCGAGGGCAATAGACTCCGGTCTGGATCAGAGAGTTGAGAAAATGGAGGCTAATTTGGAGGTGCAGGCTCAGACTTTAAAGACGATGGTTGACTTGTTGGGAAGATTGTCAAGTCAGTCTGTTGAGTTACCTGCTCAGGCAGAGGAGTCCCCCCAAGGGAGGAAAAAGATTGCGAGAGGCAAAGTGAAAGAATGGAGATGTTTCAATTGTGACAATAGAGGTCACTTTGCAAGAGACTGCAAGAAACCTCCAAAGAAAGCTGTTTCAGACCAGGGAAACGGCAGCCAGCCCAACGGTGGACCCACGGAACGGCTGGAAGTCAGAGAGGGTCCAAGAGGCAGTATCATGGCGACTTAATAGTTGATGATAAAAGAAGAAAAGTTGAAGATGGGCAAAGAGTGATAAATCTGCCAAAGTCGAGTGTGGATCCCCGTTATGGTTTCTTTGTGAATGGGCTAGTCAGGGCGACTGATTGTCGATTTCTGGTTGACACTGGGTCAACCGACACTCTGATCAGCAGTGAGGTTTACTACAAAATTCCCAAGGAGCGAAGGCCCCTTATGGGAGAAGGAAGCGTGCAGGTGAGACAGGTGGATGGCAGTCCACTCTCAGTACTTGGCATCGCTGATGTAGAAATTCAGATTGGTCGGACCACCCAGTCGGTCAGGGCGATTTTCACAGAAATGCGTTGTCCAGGAATCTTAGGGATGGATTTCCTTGTGCCCACAGGTGGGAAATTGGATTTTCGAACTAAGAGGTGGAGCTTGAATGGCGAGGACATAAAATGTACCAGCAGTGTCGGGGAACCGTTTGTTGGTCGTGTGGTTGTTCATGAAAACACAGTGATTCCTGCTGGCTATGAGGCAGTTGTCCCTGGTACCATAGCAAAGAGAGGTAATGCTTTTGCAGGTCCGGCACTAGTTGAACCTTTAGAGAGTGGGGGTGAACTGGCAAAGAGAGGACTGGTACTGGCCAGATCTTTGGTAGAGGCAGGGAATGACATTGTTCCACTGCGAGTGTTTAATCCTGGTAGGGAGCAGAGAGTTGCCCGAAAGGGGACGACTGTTGGTGTGATTTGCCCAGTTGAGCATGATTTGATAGAAGGTAGTTCTGGGGTGATGGCGGATCCACCACTGGAAGTTCCTGGTTATTTGAGGGACTTGTATGAGAGAGGCACTGCAAGTGTTGAGTCGAAGTATCACGAGGAGGTCAAGAAATGCTTAAGTGACTTCCGTGATGTCTTTTCCAGTGGTGACCATGATATTGGCCGAACAGAAGATGTTAGACACCACATACAGACGGGTGATGCTAGGCCTATCAAGGAGAGGCCAAGACGTCAACCTTACTGTAATCAGCAGGAGATAGAGAGGCAAGTCCGTGACTTGGAAAAGAGGGGTGTGATTGAGCCATCAGATAGTCCTTGGGCCTCAAATGTTGTTCTTGTGAGTAAGAAGGACGGGACCAAGCGTTTTTGTGTCGACTATAGAAGATTAAATGCAGTCACCATTAAGGACGCTTACCCGGTCCCACGCATTGACGAAACATTTGATGCTTTGAGTGGGGCAAAGTGGTTTTCGACACTAGATCTTGCCTCGGGGTATTGGCAAGTTGCACTTGACGAGGATGCAAGCCAAAAGTCAACATTCGTTGTAAGAAATGGGCTGTATCGGTGGAAGTGCATGCCATTTGGCCTTTGTAATGCCCCAGCAACTTTTGAGAGGCTCATGGAGAAAGTCATGGCAGGTTTGCAATGGGACATCCTTTTGATTTATTTGGACGACATCATTGTTTTCGGGAAGTCCGTGACTGAGATGATAGAGCGTCTCAGAGTCGTGTTGGCGAGACTCGGACATGCAGGGCTGAAGTTGAAACCGAGCAAGTGCCACTTGTTTCGGCAGTCAGTAGCTTACCTAGGACACATAGTGTCTACAGAGGGTGTGGCCACGGATCCGCAAAAGGTACAGGCGGTGGCGGACTGGCCTGCTCCAAGGTGTGTAAAGGATGTAAGAAGTTTCTTGGGTCTTGCGTCTTATTATCGGAAGTTTATCCGTGGGTTTGCAGGAATAGCCAGTCCTCTGCATGCGTTAACTGAGAAGTCACGAGATTTTGTATGGGATGAGTCTTGTCAGGGTGCTTTTGAGGAGTTGAAAAGTATGCTCGTGACCGCACCAATATTGCCCTATCCAATTCCAGACAAAGATTTCATCCTAGACACTGATGCCAGCGGTGACGGCATCGGGGCGGTGTTGTCCCAAGTCCAGGAGGGGAACGAGAAAGTTTTGGCATACGCTAGTCGTAAACTCAGCAGGCCGGAGAGGAACTACTGCGTCACTCGTCGTGAGTTGCTTGCTGTCGTGGTGTACTTAAAGCAATTTAGGCAGTATCTGTATGGTAGGAAGGTCAAGGTGAGAACCGACCATGCAGCGCTTCGGTGGTTGTTTCAGTTCAAGAACCCTGAGGGCCAGTTGGCAAGATGGTTGGAAGTGGTTTCTGAATATGACATTCAGATTGAGCATAGGCCTGGCAAGAAACATGCGAATGCCGACTCGTTGTCCCGGCGGCAATGCAAGCAATGTGGTAGAGATGAAGCAATCGGTGATGACCAAAAGAGTTCTGTGGTCCACCAGGTGCTTCCTCAGAGGGAAGATCCTAAGGTCAGGGGTGTTGTGGCTCAACCAGTCTTGTCCTCAGAAGCTTTAAGGAAAGCCCAGATGGAGGATGAAATTGTAGGATGGTTTGTTCAGCTGAAGGAAAGGGGTGAGAATCGTCCAGAATGGAAAGAAGTGTCCCATCTTCCAAAGAGTCACAAGACTTATTGGTCTGTGTGGAAGCAGTTGGTGGTTAAAGAGGGTCTGTTGTATAGACAATGGGAGTCAGATGCCGGTGACTCGATGAGGTTGCGGCTTGTTCTTCCTAAGCAGTTCCGGGAAGAAGTATTGGGCGAGTTGCATGGAGGACATTTGAGTGGGCATCTGGGTGTCCATAAGACGATGGCCAAAGTGAAGCATCGGTATTTCTGGCCCGGTATGTCAGCAGACATAAGGTCCTTTTTGAGAAGTTGTGACTTGTGCGCAAAAAGGAAGTCACCTGCCCGAAAGAGGCGGGCTCCCCTACAACAGTATCGTGTTGGTGTCCCTATGGAGAGAGTGGCCATAGACTTGCTCGGGCCACTGCCGAGGTCGGACAGTGGCAATCAATGGGTCATGGTAGTCGGTGACTACTGTACTAAGTGGATGGAGGCCTACCCGCTTCCGGATGCGACAGCCAGTACAGTAGCACTGAAGTTGGTTAATGAGTTTGTCTGCCGGTTTGGGGTCCCGCAGGAGTTACATTCCGATCAGGGTACCAATTTCGAGTCTTGTGTTTTCAGCGAGATGTGCCGTGTATTGGGCATCACCAAAACCCGTACGACTGCCTACAATCCCAAGTCGGATGGGATGGTTGAAAGGTTCAACAAGACTCTGGTTAACATAGTAGCGGTGCTCATTGACCCAAAAAGGATGCAAAGAGATTGGGATGAGTGTCTTCCGTACGCAACTTTTGCGTACCGTTGCACTCCCCATGAGTCAACTGGGGAATCCCCCAACATGATGATGTTGGGTAGAGAGGTGAGCATTCCGGTTGACTTGTTGGTAGAGTGTTGTGATGTTGAGGATGGTGTTGGGACAGATTTCGCAGAGAGTTTGCGACAGAATATGAGGCAAGCTCATGAGAGAGCTCGACATTGTCTTGGGAAGAGTACCCAACGACAAAAGAAGGACTATGATCGAAGGGCATCAGATCATGGGCTGAAGGCAGGGCACTTCGTGTGGCTCTTTAACCCAGCCAAGAAGAGAAACTTCTCGCCAAAACTCCAGTTGCGCTGGGAAGGCCCATGGTTGGTGGTCAAACAGTTGTCTGATGTAACCTTCCGTATTCAGTTGAAGAAGGGTGGTAAATGTAAGGTTGTCCATGCAGACAGACTGAAACCATACCTTGGTAAAGAACTTGAGTCATGGGAAGCGAAAGATGAGGCAATGGATTTGGAGTCAGACACTCCTCCGTCCATTAGCCCCATAGAGTCTCCCAGTGGGACAGATGAAGTTCTTATAGAGGAGACTGCACCTTTGGCAGTTGAGAGTTCTGAGGAAGTGTGGGAAGGGACCACACCCTCAGTAGAGTGTTCCCCTAGGCGGTACCCTAGGCGGGAGCATAAACTACCGATTCGCTATCGATAGTTTTCTGTTTTCTATTTGGGTTGGTTGTGTTTTGAAGACATGAGTCAGTGGTTACAAAGTTATAACCACAGGTTCTTGTTTTGTGTGTTCAACAGGTATAAAGAGTAAAGAGAACAGAAGAGAAAGAAGCATGTCTGGTAGAGGGAGAGGAGGTAGAGGAAGGGCCACCAAGCCAAGACGCTTCCGTTGCACCGAGTGCAACAATTGTTTCGGCCAGCGTCAGGGTCTATGGAGACATATTAAAGAGAACCATGGGCCAGTCATGTATCTCTACTGCAGAAGATGCCACTACAAGGCTACCAGACGGGAAACCATGCACCGTCACTATGCTGGATTTCACAAGACCCATCAATGGGAGAGCCGACAGATTGTCGAAGAGCGGGAGAGGCCAGAGGTGACATCAGCTACTTCACGTATGGTAGTGGCTGGATGGAGCTCCGCCACAGTTGCCAAGCCACCGGCTAGTTCAACGGCCCCTGATCCAGACGTCAATGAAGTTGTTGATGAAGACGTGGCAGTGATCTCACTCTCTCCGACCCCGATCTCCCCCCTTCGACCGAGTTCTCCGTCTGAGGCCCCTTCCAGGGCTGTACCTGAAGTTTCCCCCGTCAGAGTGGCTACTTGGAAACCGCGTGGAAAGCTGGCTATGATAAGGCCGCCAGTTTCCCCACAGTCATCAGAGGCTTCTTCCATGTCATCTCTTGAAGTTGTCACGCCCATTGCTTCCAGTGTTGACAAGGAGACCCAGACCCCACCAGCTCGCCGGCTGGTCAAAGCCATCATCAAGGAGCAGCGCGTCAGGACGACCTTCGTCGAAGGAAGACAGATAAGGAGAGAAGCGACCGTGGATTCGTCCGAGGCTTGGGTAGAGGTGTAGTTAAACCAGAGGAGGAAGAGAGTAGTGCTATATCTTGCTTATACTAAAGTTTTTATATTTATAGTTTTGTATTCACCTTTTATAACTCGTGTACTTTTTGAACCAGAGTTTTGCCAATTATCAGGGAATAGTGTAAATTTGTTATTTTTATGGAAATTGAGATCACTGAACTGTGTGTGCATTTTTATTGCCAAATTGCTGCCTTTAATTATGTATAAATTATTGTTGTAAATTGTTAATGAGACCAAAGATTACCTCCAAATCTATGTAAGTTGAAAGTACTTGAAAATTATGTGCAGTGGTTTACGCAAACTTTTACCAGTCAACCGTATGCATAACGTGGTGCATATTTAATGAGAATGAGGAGATGCATTACAAATCTTGCCGTAGTCAACCATACAGTAAGCTGTATAAGGTTGGGTTTTTTTGTAGGTCACAGGGTTTATGCTAAGTATTATATTGTGTGAGGTTGACATGTTTTTTTATTTATATTTTTCTAATGGTTTACTTAAGATGTATAAAGGTTCATGTATTTTATTGATTACATGCACTGCCCTTTTAGTTGTTTTTGATGTTAAGCTGGTTGGACTGGGGCAGTCCAAGCTTAGCTCGGGCCTGTGTGACGGTCAGTGCATGTTGTATGTATTTAAATTGTATGCAAGGGCGCGTGCGCGAGCGGGTCGGTGACTTGTGCCGATCTACGCATGTGCCGGGCGGAGCGACTGGTTGGTCGTCGTGTACACGAGGTGTGCACGAGGCGAGTCAGTCGGCTGCAAGATCTTGAAGTAACAGGTACGTGTTCATTGTTCTGTTTACTGCATGCTCAGTACAATTGCTTTTGCGACGCTTTTGCGTGTGGTTGATGCTAGAGGTGCATAGAGGGTTTGAGCCAGAGACTCCGAGACTTACAGGGTTATATGATGTGTGTTCCAGTTAGCCGTGAAGGTTTACAGGGTTAACTGACGTGTGTTCCAGTTACCCGTGGAGGTTTACATTGTATTTGAGTTGAACGGTTGTCACCAGGTTGACTATCGCTGCGTGCGTGGTTTACCGGTAGGACGTAAGAACCGTTAGTCACGATCTTTCGTGAAGCTATTTGCTTAGTAAACCTGTACTCTAGTGCGCGCTGGGGTTGGCTGATGTGTGTTCCAGTCAATGCTCGGTTGTAGTACTGGTCGACGCGTTGTAGTGACACGTGGTTGACTAGGCGCGGTAATTGCGCGTAGCTGTTGTACGAGCAAATAACAGTAGAAGCAGGAACACAGTACGTGGTTGACTTAGTGATCTGTTTGTTTTATGCCGTAGATAAGTTAACCTACTGAGATTCTGTTGAATCATACTGGAGAAAGGCAACAATATAATTAAACTGGTTGATGCTTGTTGGTTATAAATTGATGTCCTTTGTGAATTATTCTGTGCATTGATTACTGTGTATTAGGGAGAGACAATCGATTACAATCGGCGGTATATTTCCTCCAAAACGGACAAAGCTCCTTAGCGTTCAGATTACTTTATGATCTACAACCTGAGGTGAAAGTAGGCCCGGGATCAAGTTGTAAAGTTCCGCCACAATACTTACTAATATTATTCTGAACGTTTGAGGGCGCTATAAACGTATACGGGTCCCAGACGTTGATTCATGGGTAACGATAAGTCTTGACGCCTAGGATCTGACTACTAAGAAATTGCCAATCGCCATGTGGAAAATGGCGGTCGTTTCTAATAAACTCGTCGTTTTTCTTCTAATTTTGTCTTGTTTCTACGTGGCTGAGGGCCACAAACTCAATGTACCAAGGATAATGCTGCCTTACTTTTCAACTACACCGATCAATTTTACTCTTGAAGCCAGTGATGGCTGTTACCGGTGGTATGTATAGATTTTTGTTATTGTCCCATCGGCCATTGATCGTGTGAAAAAAAAAGTAAAAATAAAAAGCCAAAAGTAGCTAAGCACATAAAAATTACGCTTACCAGATTAAGGTTACCAGCCAAAAAAACATGTCACATGTACAATCTGTGCCCCCCTGTGTGTGAGCCAGAGTGGTATATTTTAGCCTTAACTTGTTTTACCCTGCCCTACTAATGTAAGTAATACTAGTCCTTGAATTGAAATTGAATGCCTACATCATAGCAATAAAAAAATAAATGAATAAATAGCAGGAATTTGGTAAGCTTACACAGGGGTTTCCCTTAACTTTTTTTTCCACTCACCCGCCGGACGAGTCAACCAAAATGTTGGGTCGCCCGCAAGTTTTGTCACTCGCCCGTGTGTTATGCACACAATTTTCGTAGCAATGATAAAAAACAAAACAAACAAAAACAAAAAACCCACAGACACACACACACGGAATTTCCGTTTTTGGACCTTCTTATTCCCTAATTTCTTCCCTTAATAATCCTTTTTTCATCAACAACCATTTTCATGGATTTTTGATTTGAGAATCGGTTTTAATAGAACTTCTTTTGCAATGAAATCTTCATGTTAACGATCGATCGACGACGCACGATGGAGAAAAAAAAGCAATGAACCTTGCCCTGCAACGCCCTCTATCGGCAAAAGTTGTCGATGCTGGAATAGCCTTAACCCAACGCTGTGTATAGTACAGAATCCGCGGGCATGCGCGCCACAATGTGCAGCATTTCTTTACTCGACTCGTGAACGTGTACAGAGTTGGAGGCTAGCCAAGCTTTCTTATGAATATGTAGTTTTTAACGGGCCAATCACAGCGTGCGGAATGTTGGTTAGTCTGGAATTTGGACCTGCTGTTGTACTGTACAATACACCATGTGCTGTGTGCGTGCGTGGACTACAGTATAGGCGGGCGAGCGAACGTTGTGTAGCCTGTGTATACTCGCTACCATCCATGTGGTTATGTGTGCGTGCGTGGACTACAGGCGGGCGAGCGAACGTTGTGGGGCCTGTGGATACTCGCTACCATTACCATGTGGTTATGTGCGTGCGTGCGTGTTTTACTTATGAACGATCGTGATCGCGATCACGGCCACATTAAATCTAGCAAATGTAATACTTCCCAAACCATTTTACGAACTTAGAATTTTTTTATAGAAATAATCTCTCTCTGGGATTTTACCATTGTACCCCTCATTTATTGTGAAAAGAAACTAATTTTTGACTCGCCCGGCGGGCTAGTAAAGGAAGGGTTTTGACTCGCCCGCCGCTGTTTTCACTCGCATTTGGCGACCGGGCGACCGTTAATTTCGAACCCTGGCTTACTTGGCTGCTTAAGCAGGTCTGTGTATCATATGCAATTAATTAGGCCCTGGTTGGACTCCTCCGTCATGTCCGTTGCGTACATATACAACACGACGGAGTCCAGGGTCATGAGGGTTAAGGTCCCGTACCTATTCCTAGAAATATGCAGTTCGTTCCGCTATCGACATCGTCTCCACGAACCTTGAGGTCATCGTGTACAAAATCCTATTCAAAACTTTTTCCCCTTTACGTTTATGCACCTGGAGTTCTCTTTTGAACGGATCTCGCCAAAATTAGGCTCTATCCTATGTCACTATGTTTGTGTTCTTAATCTTTGTTTTCACAGTGAGCTCGGCGTGGGTCCAGAAAATCCACTCCGCAAAAAAAAAGGGCCAAAAATGATAAATTCTCACCGTTATTCAGAATCGTTGCCTTCCGATAACAAACGCTGGTCCACAATAACAAACGGTTTACGTTTACCAGTTTACAAGACAAGCCATTGATAATTGTGGACCAGCGTTGTGCGCAGCATACAGTACATGTACCACTGAATCCAGTTTAAGGCTTGCATGTTTGAGAGACGAAACTGGTATGCTAAGTGCAACGCTGGTTCACATTAGCCAATGGGTCACGTGTAAAAACATGGGCCCTTAATTTTGGCATAAACCTGAAGGGAAAAAAAAATGAATAGGATTTTATACATGATGACCTATATGAGGTTCAACTTTGTGAAGACGATAGCGGAATGAACCGCTTAGTTCTAGGAGTATCCCATACGTACCAACCTTTGCGAAAAAATGTATAACAAAACAAACATTTTTCATATACAGTACCTGATGCGCATGCGCACAAGTACTCACATGTCAACCTTGTTTTTTTATACTGAAGTGTGGATCTGTCAATGTCAATGTTTTCTGGAATAATGTCACTTATTCATGGATATATTTGTTATTTGTAGACCCATCAAAAGTGTAGTTGCGGATATGAAGAAATATGAACGAAATTAGATAAAAATAAGTCTTAAAAACCATTAGTTGAAATTTCATTTGCATTGTAGAGAAGCTTTATACCCAGAGCGTCAGTGCCGTGCAACGGAGACTGGCGACCTACATGTACATGTACCAGGGCTAGGACAAGGCTAAACCCAGTAATGGGGTCACTATTTACTACAACAGTCAAGCTCCCTGGGCAGGAAATAACTTTGTTTACTGTGCATTTCAGCACTTTGCTTGATTTTCCGCACACCCCCTTCAAGAAGTTTCCCATATTTTCTGCAAAAAGACGTGATAAAATATCTGGAAAACATCGCCTTCTGGCTTCTCAATGTCAAAAGTAAAAAAAAACAGACTTGGTAATTTTCTCATGATTATTGTCTGTGACTGGGACTCCTTGCGGCTGCCGGTTAATTTTTGGGAATCGAGCGTGCATCGAGTTATATTTAACTCGGTCTTAAGGTGTGGTGTGGCGTTTCGCATTGCAAACTGATCGCCAATAAATCGGCAGGGGATCACACACAACGGGTGGGTGCTGGGCCAAATTTTGGACAACCCAGACAATCCATATATTGGCCAATCACAGGGACATCAGCAGGACATCGGACGTGTGCCTGCCGGACACCGGGCGATAATCATAATGGCAGCCGTCATGGCAGCGTGCAGGACATTTATAACTTTGACTTTGGAGTGTGACCGCCCTGTCGCACAATCTTTTGCCAGCCTCTACACGCCGGTTGATGACTAGAAATCACACACCCGGCCCGGCCTCCGCACAGAACGTGTTTAGTCTAAATATTTTGCTGTGCAAAATTGATGAACTAAATTGTTCCCTGACAACTTATTAAATAATACATGTACCTAATACCAAATGCTAATATTGAGTAGCAAAAAATTATGAATTTGAGTAGAACGGATATATTTTGTGTCATGTAGCATTTTGCGATGATAAAATGCATGTACAAGGCAAATCATTCACTGGTTGTGTGAAAATGTTGAAGTCATGTTCAATAAAATGCTCAATAAAATGTAGCACTTTTGTTGTACTTACATTCGGTTGATGTTGATAGGGGTGGAATTTAGCAGTGTTGGGATCTTACACATCTGCTAAATCCCACCCCTGTCAACTGAATGTAGTGATCCAGCCGCCACAGTGACGACAGTGAGTCAAAGAAAAACTTGAAAATACTACCAATCATGCTCTTTATGTAAAGCGGTTTAACCCTTTCCTTACCATAGGCGACTTTAGTCGACTGCACTCATACCCCCTCTTCCTTACCATTGGCGACTTTAGTCGACCAAGCTTGCACACAAAAAAGCACTCAAGCCTGAGCACAAAGGCCATTTGTAATAAAGTTGTAGTTTTGTCCATGTTCACCCTCCATACCCAAGCTTACCATCATTGGAAAGAGAGAGATCGGATCTTTCCAATGGTGGTAAAATAAAATAAGGTTGCTATTATGCAATCTCTTCAAATTGGAATAGGAAGATCCAAAATGCCAAACACCTAAGGAGCGCCATATGGTTGTGCACAAAAAAGTGTTTGAGATTACAGATTGCACTGAGGAAAGAAAGACCAAGAACTTTGACATTTATTAGACCAATCTCAATGAGTTTTAGATTATATGAAAGGGAATTCAATAAGGAAGAACTTTTTTATTACTTATTTTGCTGTAAAACAATATCTTCAAGGAGATAATGGAGTTTTTAAAAATGGCCTTTGAATGAAAGCTTTCTGTTGTCATGGTTGTGTAAGAATGTGTGCTTCACACTTGAGTGGTCAAACAAAGCGGTCACCAGCGGTTGTTTATGTCCAAACAATTCGGTAACGAAAGGGTTAATGTTTCACAAAAAGATTTTTAAAAAATATATAACAAAAAAAATTTCAAGCAAGAAGAATGATGACTTAAATGTAACACAGCAAAAAGCTTTTGCAAAAGACAGATTCTGCAACAGATTGAATAAGATTTTTTCTTTGTTGAAAAAAAAAACCAAGTAAAAATACACAGTTATAGGGATGTAAGAAATGTGTATACTTTTATTTCATTAAGTGTCATCCAAAGTAATTCAGTTAAAACAAATATAGTAATAATACAAAGAAACAAATGATTGAAAGATTTTCAGAAAAATATGTTTTTTGTGAATTGTGTCCTGTTTTGGAAACAACATCGCGTTTACACTGGATCCGGCAAGGGCGATCAAAGGAGGATCAGATCCTGCAAGGGCGATCAAACTGATCGCAAACGCGTTTAACTTGAGTCTTATCGCGCATTGATCCCCCTTTGCCCGGCCTCGGTTCGACGGAAGTTCCACACTGCTCGTGTGACAGGTCAACTGAGCAAGGTCATTGATTGTGCGCACACGCAGGCAGGTTTTTTTTTTCAACTCTGCGTCCCAGTCTGTTCAATCGATTAGACCGGAAGTCGGTGGGTCAAATTGCGGGGTCTGATCCTGCTTTGCGTTTACACTTTGTTTTTGATCCACCTTGCAGGATTAGATCCTCCTTTGATCCCGCAATAAAGGGGGATAAAAAAGGAGGATCAGATCCTGATCGCTCTTGCGTTTACATTTGCCGGATCAAGTGTAAACACGGTGTAAGTTGCCTGATCTGCAGCCGATTTCACGAAACGCTAGGATTAATCCTATCTCGAGTTAGGACGAGTAACTAGTCCTAAACTTAGGATTAATCTTCAGGTTTACATGTTACAGTGCAAGGCTGGGACTCGTCCTAAGTCCTAAGATCAATCCTAAGTTAGGAAGAGTTTGATGAAATCGATGGCTGGAGACAAATTAATTGTTCCTGATTAGGTCAACGTACAGCAGGGAAACAGGTCTCTCTTCCGGTCACTCACAGGCTGAGTCCAGGTAACTCGAGACTTTCAGTACTAATTAGTCATAATTGTTCTTTTGCACTATTTTGTTCAGGCGTTCTTCACGGCCAGAAGTTGCTTCAGTCAAACCTATGGAAGGTCCAGACCACCACTGCTCCCATACAGCTAAGGTGACGGCGCTTTCCACTCACCCTGTGCAACTGACCAGCGTTATATTTGCAGAGGAAGAAGGTACAGGTTGATGATTGTGTTCTTTGGTGCAGGGATGTGATTTCTCCGTTTTTAACCGGAATTCCGTTTTTTTTGCCCTCAAAAGAAAAGAAATTCCGTTTTTTTTGCCCCCCCCAAATTTTTTTTTTATTTTTATTTTATTTTTTTTAAAAGATCAAATTCATAAAAAAAAATTAACATAAAACCATATAATAACGCCCAGATTGCAGAGTAGGGCTTTTAAAACCAAAGATAAATGTTAATATTGGGCTTCATGCTCGCAAGTTTTCGAGCTCACATGCTTTCGCTCTTTGCGCTCAGAGTTCAGGTTTTTTTCTCAACAGCCTATCACATCCCTGTTGGTGAAAGTTGTCTCATTAAGGACATTTCCATGTCAACAGCCTTGAATGCATTTCATTCATTGCATTTTATTTCATTTATTGATTCTGGTTGTGAAGCCAAGGACTCACAGAAAAGTGAACTAACATGTAAACACTATAAGTAGGATTTGAAACTTTGCATGGTGGAAGTATTAACTAAGTGAGGTTTGAGGTAACACCATGTGAAAATCTCTTTTGAGTAGTGTAGGTTCTGAAAAGAACCGGTTCTTTTTAGAACCTACACTACTCAAAAGAGATTTTCACATGGTGTTACAGCAAACCTCACTTAAGTATGTAAACACTATACTAGCCAAGAACACCGTGGATAGAAGACAAAGATCGAAGTTTTAGTTTTAGATGTGGGTGGGAGGAAAACCCCAGATAATTATTCCAGGGAAAACCCACTGAATCAAGTAAGGACCAAAAACCCAATTCACATGCATGTAGTGCCCACAGTTGGATTCGAACCAGGGTCCCAGAGGTGGAAGGAATACATTTGGCACCATTACACCAACCCGACCGCCCAAAGAGAAAATGGAGGTCGGTCAGTTAGTACTATTTCCAAGGAGGGATAGTCAGTCATGGGAGATATAGTACCCTTTGATTTACTTTTAACCACTCCCGTTGACCCTTGACCCTTTTGATTGTATTATCTTTTTCAGCGAGTGGTCAGATCATTCGATGTGACGTCATCGTCGATAAGATTGACCTGATCGACATAGTCACGACGACTAGGGTGCTCTACCTTGGTGATTCACCAGAAGAGTTTGAAGTCAGGGCACTCGACGATGAGGGTACGTTTGTAGAATTCCAGCTTCAAGCTCAGTTAATACAGGGCTCTGGGTTTGAAGTTTACAATGGACCTCAGTCACGAGGCCAGTAATTTTCAGCCTCGCTACCATGGGCAGCGCGCCGTATCGATACCTCTCGTCACTAACCCCTGGTAGGGATGTACTGAGAAACAGCGCTGATTGGCTCCCAAGTGTGACCACATTGTGTGCACGCCGGTTAAAAACTTTTGAGCGCATGTATGGCGCTTTTAGGACGCTAATAGTACGCGCATGTAAAAATGCAAGTATTTTGACGCGATTCCATTTCAAATAAATCACGTTTTTACACGGTCACCCTAAACTGCATACAGTTAGACTATCACAAAAACAAAGAAGAATGACAGAGGACCAGTTGCTTTTTGACTTGATGCCTCTTTTACGGGTTACCGTACTTGAGCGCGCGCGTAGAACGGATTGGCCCAGGCCTAATTAAAATGTGCTAGATTCTAGCACATTTTAATGAACCAATTCCAGGGGTTATGATCGAGCAAGGCATGCTGGGAAAAAATGGCGCGGCGAGATTGATCACCCAGCTGGGAACGAGGATGAGTGATTTTAGTATCGAGCCAGAAAATGGCAGGCCTGTGATTAATCATGTTTTTTTCTGCTTTCAAGATTTTCTTAAGATCTCTTTGGGCCTTAAAATTTTCTTGAGAGAAGTAAAGCAGTCACTGTATAATTGGTTTGCGGTAACACCATGTGTATATGTACTAGCTATGTAGATTTGTTGTTAGAGAACTAGGTCTTGCTTTTTATTCTTCTGCCGCGGAGTAGATATTGGAAATCTAGAGACTGCTTCGAGAGACTACTTACATGTAGTTCTGAAAAGAACTGTCAAGCTTATGAGCTACTACCTGGGCAGAGGGTTCTGCTTAAGCTTAATAGTGGATCGGATCGAGGGGACTTCTCGTTATTAACTTCACTGCCGCGGAGTGAATTCTTAATTGGTCTCAAGGTTTCGACTAGCTTGCTCTAGTCATCATCAGGAGACTGAAGAGTGTGAGGCATGTTTGTCTATATATAGGGGTTCAGAGGTTTCAGTGTAGATCTAGCTAATACAACACATTGTAGTACGCTGGACAGTTCTTTTAAGAACTAAGTAGTCTCCCGAAGTATTCTCCCAATTTCCAAATCTACTCAGAATGAAATGCAACTTGACCTAGTTCTCTAAGAACAAATCTACATAGCTAGTAGATACACATGGTGTTACCACAAACCGAATATACATTGATACCTCACCATGCAAAGCCGCAAAAAGTATAAAGCAGTCACCAAAGGGAAAAAGAACAAGTCCACAGTGTGTTCAAATGTTTAGTTTTGTATTTCTGGTTATGCATAGAATCTACAAACCTTCTTAATTGTAACATCTGAGAGATTCTGGGTTTAGAAATACGGGAAAAATTCGGGCCAGCAAGTCATTTTCCAGGAATGTTCACGTTCATCAAATCTTATCCCTGAACTGGACAAATCCAGCGGTTTTGTGTTTTTTCATTTTTACAGAATTGGTAAGGATAAAGAACATCATTGTTAATTTTTAGCCTGAAAGCTGACTGATTATGAAGTTCATAGTAGAACATTTCTTTCTTTGAAATATATTTCCCCTTTGAAATATGGCTTTTGCACTAATTCAGGCGCGACTGTCTAACAGGGTTTGTAAAAAATGAGCGTCCTCGTCCCGAGATTTGATTTTGTTTCAGTGTTAATTTAAACAAATTATTTGTGTTTTATAAAAAATTGACATTTTATATATATAACAAACTCTCATGGGTATTTTTATTTTCCAGAACTTTATATCCTGACAAATTTGATTTAAAAGACTGTTTGATTGCATGTAAAAATATAGCCCTTGTCCGAGTTGTTTTCTCATTTTCAATAGGCATTAGACTTGCAACAGTCTATTGAGAGGAACTCGATTTTGTTTTTTTTTACAGAGAATACATTCAGTAGTCTACAGGGTCTCGAGTTTGAATGGTCCTTACTGTCTGATAACGACGCTGACACTGTCATCGATGCTAAAACCATCTTAAGGTGAGCCCTCTAGAAGCTAATATTGTGTAACGATCCAAAAATCTCCAAACTATTTGTGAACATAAATCACTCAAAAAGTCTGAATTTTCTCAGATGCAACAAAGAAATCAAACAAGGTGACACTGATGTAAAGAACACAGAATCAAAGTGATTTAATAATAAAACTATCAACCACTTCAAATACCGATGGGTTTACAAATGTACAATGATTAATTTAAACAAGTGTACATTTAGAACAGATCTTATACAAAATAAGTATATCTTACGGTCGAATGAGTCAACCGGAATGAGATACAGGCGAGGACTGCAGTAACAGAAGATACAGCGAGGATCAAATATACACTGGCACTAGAACGATCAACTCCAGCACCATGTAATGGTTTACAAAGTGCTGTGGCGCAATATGCTGCCAATCAAACCATGAACACCGGGGCGAACCCCTTCTCTATAGGATAAGTGAAATGGGTTCTTTTACGTGCATTACATGTACACAACACACGGGACCAATGGCTTTATGTCCGATCTTAAGGACGCAGCAATAACTGTTAAGTGTCTTGCTTAAGGATACACGTGTCACAACTGGGACTCGAACCCACACTCTGCTGACCAGACACAACAGAGCTTGAGTCTGGTGCTCTTATCTGCTCGGCCATGTGAGCCTTTGAAAGTAGGGTCATTGTTTGGTTTTTGTCAGGGTAATGCTTATTATACATGTAGGCAAACATTATGAAGAAAGAGACAATAAAAGTCACTGGGTAGAGTTTCAGCCGAATACAGTGTCTTCTTGCTGAGAAAACGGCTAAGAAATGTCGGATTATTTTCGCAAACATCTGTTCATACATGATAAGCGGGATGACAGCGGGTACCAACCGTATCTCTGGTCGCAGCATGCGCGAACGGACACCAACCCTCACAAATGTGAGAAACGAATGAATCATTTCCCATAGATTCAAAGGTTTTTGGGGTGAATAATTTTCCAGACATATTACTTCAAAGGGAATCCTGTCTGAAATATAGTTTTTACTATCAACAGTCTGCAGTGCTTCTCAGCGAGTAAGATTTTATTCTCATTAAAGCAGAGTGTGGGTTCGAGTCCCAGTGGTGACACTTGTGTCCTTAAGCAAGATACTTAACCATGATTGCTTCGTCCTTCAATTGGGACGTAAAGGCGTTGGTCCCGTGTGTTGTGTAACGCACGTAAGTGAACCCAGTGAGCTTGTCGAAAAGAGAAGGGGTTCGCCCCAGTGTTCTTGGTTTGATTGGCAGCATATTGCACCACAGCACCTTGTAAACCATTACATGGTGCTATGTAAAGGAGTAGGTCTCATACTTCAAACGTAGCTCCTCATACCTTGCAGGAAAATACTGTATGTTGAAGCTCCTTGAGTGTCACTGAGTGACAGATATGAGCGCTATGTAACATGTATAAGAAGCCATTATTATTATTATTATTATTATTATTATTATTATTATTATTATTATTATTATTATTATTATTAATATTATTAATATTATTAATTTGTTTGAGTCTTTACCAATCTATGACTCTACCTTTGAGTATAATTTTAATGCGTTGATGAAATTCACTTTCTCAGATTGGTGACCTACCATGAGATGCCCTATGACCCGCCCAAGTACATAGAGCGTATGGAGGAGCAGGGCAAGCAGGGAGACCGTATCTTGATTGAGGGCATCAGGGCGGGCTCAGCCAAGGTCGCTGTCCGCTTGACCTCTCCAGGATTTAAGGTAATATTTTGTTAAAAAATAAGGCTCGATCACAGAGACTCCCTTAGCAAACAGTGGTAGCCGTAGCTGTAACTGTTAATTTTGATTTGGCCTTTCTGCACAGAAATTCTGGCTTTGAACTTCGCTCTTGAAGGGGCACAGCAATTTTCCTCTAGTCAGGGGCACTTCTATAAAGAAATTGTACTTTTGTATTGGAACTTTGCAAAGGACACCACAGCAAAAGCACAGAGCACCATGGCAATTGCTGTGGGTGCCGTGGGTTAATTCGAGACCTGCAAGTTGGTGTGGAGTGACATAGGAGACCATGATTGGATGATTGAGGCCACACTCTAGCCAAGTGCCTAGTCTGTCATGTTTGTAAGGGTCAACTGCTTCTGGGTTGATACTCCAAAATATTTTCTCTGCCTCTGTACAATTTTCTGAACTTTGGGGAGCTTCTGGAGTAATAAAATCCCTTAAAAAGATTATTGTCATAATGTAACACTGACTTGACAAGGGAGAGGACTACAACTTGTTCTCATAATAAGCACCGGGATTTGTTGTTCTCTTTTGAGAAAATCTGAGTATGCTTTCACCGTGAATCGCAAAACCTTGGCTGCAAGCCATGGTCAATAACCTGCCGTGGTATGCTGGTATCTCAGATGATTGGGACTTTACCTTCCATTAAGCCAATCACATAAACAATGGTGGTAGTCCGTTCATTCTTGTAAGCCACACAAAAGGACCAAGGTCTAGAATCAGGGGACTAGACAATAACCCCAGGAAAAAGGGAGATTACAAGTATGTACTCCAGTACCCTCTGTCCATCTTTGCATAGTGGAAACGAAACGAAGCACGGAAGGTGCATGCCTGTGCACACTTCACAATGAAATGTCGGGTGCACATACATGTGAGCTGTCCAACTGACTTCAGGATAAAATA
This sequence comes from Pisaster brevispinus, assembly GCA_023634235.1. Lineage (NCBI taxonomy): Eukaryota > Metazoa > Echinodermata > Asteroidea > Forcipulatida > Asteriidae > Pisaster > Pisaster brevispinus. Next base: position 4,064,563 of record JAMKCF010000001.1, read on the forward strand.
AAAGGCACTTCGATGCTTCAATTGACAAAATAGGTAAACCCAAACTTAGGACTAGAAAGCTACATGTAGGTAGAGCACCGGCCTCTTAACCTGAAGATTGCAGGTTCCAATCCCATTCTTGTAAATTTGTTGTTTGTTCACATCAATATTTGTTTTATTTTTAACACAGGATGTGAAGACGAGTGTCACGAGGGTGATAGTCATTGATCACCTGATGCTGAATCCAGCCTACGATATCTACATCCTCGTCCATGCACAGGTCAAGTACCAGGTGGAGAAACTGAAGGAGAGCAAGATTACCGGTGAGTCTCAGGGTACCGAGTAGTCAGTGTGTAAAGGGGAATGATCAGTCAATCCATAAAATGGTGCTTATCTTGTTACACTGTCAACCCTTCTACTATCTGACCATTTAATATCATCCATCGTGATTTTGATTGACATATAAACTGTACCGGCTTGCAATATAAATACATATGGTGAATGCATATTTACATGTATACACAGTGCACAGTCAACCCTCCTACTATCTGGCCATTTGTTATCATCCAAAGTGATTTTGAATGATAACCTACATGTATAACCGGCCTACAATATGATGACACAAGATGAATCCATACACATTGACAGTTGTATGCACAGTTTGTGCAAATGAGCACAACCCATGCAGTTTATTGGTTTCAAATGGTACAAGTTCATTTTGCAGGAAGATTTGTCAAAGAATCCGGTGGAGGATTAGCTTTAAAAAAAGATTAACACAGATTAAAATGAGGATTAACTATTTAGAAATAATAGTCAATAGAACAATAGAATTAGAAATGTACTCATAGTTTTGCCTTTTCCTTATTTTCAGTCGTTCCTATGCCTTCAGCACAGTACAAATTGGAAATTCGCAACAGTAAGGTAGCGAGTCTGGACACCAAGACGTCTACGGTTACTGGTGTATCGCTGGGTACCACTGAGGTGGTGCTGAGAGACAAGAGTATCCTTTGGAATTCAATCTGACGTGATTGTTTATTTCGCTTTTTAAAACAACAACGATTTCAAATATTAAAGGTAGGGCATGTAGGGACATAGATTGGTTTTTGTCAACTTATTGCTCTAAAGAAAGATACAATAAAATTCACAACTAAAGTTCCAGCTGAATACAGCTCAGAAGACAGCCCAAAAACTGTCATGTTATGTGTATGATTACACGAAAGTCAAATCCATCCATGTTTAACAAGGTAACAGCGGGGCCCAACCACATTTCTGGCCGCAACTTTCGCGAACGGACACCAGCTCTCAGAAGTTTGAGAAACGATTCATATATGAATTGTTTCTCAGATTCAAATGGTTTGGGGTGAAGCATTACCTAAATCATATTACTTCAAAGGGAATCCTTTCTCAAAATCGTTTATACTACCAACAGCTGGATTGCTCCTCACCAAGTAAGTTTTTATGGTCATAAATTTTTTGGAGTATTTACTAATCTACAACTGTACCATTAAAAGCTGGGTAAATTACTAAGTATTGATGTTTGGGGTGAAAAAATTATTTAAACCATATTACATGAATCATGTAAAAATATACAGGAACAACAATATTTTTTCCACTAAATTATTATAAATAACTACATGGTGTCAAATAAAACATCGCTGTTTAGTAATTCACCAAACCTTTAAGTTAGGTAGCAAAACCAACCTCAGTGTCTTTCCGTAGGTAGTTTTTATACATTTCAAGTCTGTTTTTGTTGGAATTAACCCATTCACCCAGACATCAAAGATGCAGTGAGTCTCCCAAGCTCAGCCATTCATGTCATCGAACCCAAGTATCTAGGTAAGTCCTTCGGAGAGTCTTAAATCCTCTTTCTCCATACGGAATTTTCACGCATTGAACAAATACAAAGATCGGCAGCTCGTCTTGTCACTAATGGCTTCCAGAATCACCCTAGTTTCAAAAATTTAGCTTGGAGTCGCTAAATACCTGGCGCCTCCTAGCTAAATCTACTATGTTCGATAAAATCCACTATCCCGCGGTCAACATCCCCTTGACATGTTCCAGTACAAATTCCCTTTTCTCTTATGACACGGGTGGCTAGTGCATAAAGCGCTTGCCTCTCACCACTGTGGCCCTGGTTAGATTCCCGGCTAGGGCCATATGTGATTGGAGCTGTGCACTGGCTCTCTCCTATGCCACAAGGGTTTTTACTCCAGATCCAAATGTTTTTCTCCCTCCCGAAATATCACACACTTTCGATCTCTGGCTTTGCTTTGTGGTAATATAGATCGATGTGGCTGGATACCAACGGTGACCTCGCATGTGGCTCAAACACATTATAGCTGCGCTCTTCGCAGTTCAGCTTCTCAGCTTCCAAATTATAAGATTATTAACCCTTTCCTTACCATAGGTGACTTTAGTCGACTGCACTCATACCCCCTCTTCCTTACCATTGGCGACTCAAGCCTGAGCACCAAGGCCATTTGTAATAAAGCTGTAGTTTTGTCCATGTTAACCCTCCATACCCAAGCTTACATCATTGGAAAGAGAAAGATCAGATCTTTCCAATGATGGTAAAATAAAATAAGGTTGCTATTATGCAGTCTCTTCCAATTGGAGTTGGAAGATCCGAAATGCCAAACAGGTTGTGTGCAAAAAAGTGTTTGAGATTACAGATTACACTGAGGAAAGAAAGACAAAGAACTTTGACATTTATTGGACCAATCTCAATGAGTTTTAGATTATATGAAAGGGAATTCAATAAGGAAGAACTTTTTTATTACTTATTTTGCTGTAAAACTATATCTTCAAGGAGATAATGGAGTTTGTAAAAATGGCCTTTGAATGAAAGCTTTCTGTTGTGTAAGAATGTGTGCTTCACGCTTGAGTGGTCAAACAATGCGGTCACCAGCGGTTGTTTATGTCCAAACAATTCGGTAACAAAAGGGTTAAGTGCATGGAAAAACTGTGAATTTTGTTGTGTGTTTGACCTTTATTTTCAGGGTTTGTTGTTCTCCCTGGCAAGAACTGGGTGTTGGAGAAGGGTCGTCTGTATGAAATCATGATTGAAATATACGACAGAGACAGTCATAAGATGTTCCCAGCGGATATACCAGTAAGCCTTAGTTTGTAACGGTTGTAGTCAACATGTACATGTACACTATGTGTTTGTGTCGGTCTGCATTCAGCTGTTGTGTACAGTATCTGTCGGTCTGTAATCAGCATGTACACTTTGTGCATGTAGTCAACATGTACAGCATGTGTCGATCGAAGTCAACATGTACATATGTTGGTCTGTAGTCAACATATATTCTACGTGTTGGTCTGTAGCCAACATGTATGTACAGTATGTGTCGTTCTGTAGTCAATATGTACACTTTGTGTCAGTCTGTAGTCAACATGTACATTTTGTGTCTGTCTGTAGTCAACATGTACATGTTGTGTCTGTAGTCAACATATATTCTACGTGTTGGTCTGTAGCCAACATGTATGTACAGTATGTGTCGGTCTGTAGTCAATATGTACACTTTGTGTCTGTTGTCAACATACACTCGACGTGTCGATCTATTGCCAACATGTACAGTATATATTGGTCTGTAGCCAACATGTACAATTTGTGTTGTTCTGTAGTTAATTTGTACAGTATGTGTTGATCTGTTGTAGTGTACTCTGAACCGTCACATGGTGTTACAGCTACAAAACCTCACTCATTAAAAAAACTTGTCTAATGATTATATGCACTTCTTTGGGTTTTTTGTACCAGGTATCAAAGCACCTTACACTCAAGCAAGCAATTATCCCAGTCCATCATACTAAAGGTTTTTCTCTAACCATCATAACTCCTTAGGAATATGCAGCCCCGTCAACCAAATCTGCACATGTGTAGATTATAATTGTTAGAATGTTTTCATCTCTCTAAATAGGGTTTCATGGTCAAGTGTCAGTATTCCTTATTATGTATGTCACACTTTCCTCTATCTAACGATATCAACTCCTTAGGAGTATGCAGACCTGGCAATCAAATCAAATCAGTACATGTAGATTATGGAATTGAGAATGTTCTCATCTCTTTAGATAGGGGTTCAGGACCTGGGGCCGATTTCACAAAGAGCTAAGATTGATCGTAGCTGCAAATCAATCGTAGTTGCTTAGTCAAGTGTGATGTCACAATGTTAAACACTATGGTGATACTGACAATTTGTCTTACGATGGAATTTATTGCTTTGTGAAATCGACCCCTGGCATCAGCATTCTTTTTATGTCATTGTAAAGGTTTTTCTCTAATCTCATGATCTCCTTAGGAGTATGCAGCCCCGGCTTATGAATGCTTAGAATGTTTTCATATCCCTAGATAGGGTTTCAGGATGAGGTATTAGATTGCAACCATGTCACTATAAAGGTTTTTCTGTAACCATCTCAACTCCTTGGAGTATGCAGCCCCGGCTAAAAATGATTAGAATGAAACTTATGAATGCTAGAATGTTTTCATCTCCCTAGAAAGGGTTTCACGACCAGGCATTAGCCTGCAATTATGTCACTGTTCCCACTGGCTTTGGGTCAGACAGGAGCGACCAATACACATTGTCCTCAATGTGTGAGGTACATACTTATTTCCCACAGAGAAGTTGTTTAATGTTGAGTTGACATGAGTATTTTGTTGAGTTTTACAAGCCGGTTTTGGTTTTGTTTTCATTTAAACCCAAGTTGCAAGTTTGTTTATTGGATGATAAATTTTGCCCCGTGCCCTCTGACATTATGGTAATAACTAGTTTTTATATAGCGCTTTATCTACGGGTGTCTCAAAGCGCTTATCATTATTTATTTATTTATTCCAATGTAGGAATGAACTGTAATGTGAGTTGATTACAGCATAAAAGGCTAAAGGCCAGTAAAAATACCAGAAGACCAATCAAAAATCACTCCAAGTGGTCCAGCTGGCTAGTTCAGCATTGAAAAGTATCCCTACTTTGTTGCACGGTGTTCCTTTTGTTAGTTCTGGTATATAACGACAGCTGCGTTCAACCATACTTGTATTAAAAGTATTTATATTTTGTTCAATTGGTCTCAGTCCCAGTTTCAATGACAGACGGTGAGGAGTGTATATATACTACATGTACATGTACATGTATCTCTAGTCTTAAAGTCAATTCTTACCGAGTCCCTCGTTACTGTGGTGTGCTGGTTTGGCATCAGCAAACATCTAATAAGCACATCACAGTAATAAGATTCCATCTAATTCATGAAAATCGGATCAGCTTCTAAAGTCATTTTCATTCAGTTATTTTCACTTAGAATTTGTTACTGTAAACTTGCTGCTCAATAGCTTTTACTTCATTTAATAGGCGAAATACATGTATTAAACATTTATTTGCCTCTTATATTAAGATATCAACATGCTACTAAAGATCTTCTTCGAAATTATGCGGATTGTCTTGGCCCATTTCAAAATCATGGCTTTCGGCTTGTGCTCCAACTTTCTGATTGAAGCCCCGTAAAGAAAACACACAATTTCTGAATAACTGACAGAGCCTAAGCCCAAGCCGTGGTTTCAATAGAGCAAACATTTCCTGTAACGTTTCTAATCTTTAAAGAAAAAGGGAAATGTCAAACTCAATTTTGTGATGTACTCATTTTCCGAAAGATAGAGTCCCCATCTGGTGTACATTTCTACTGCATTCGATACCCTTCCATTGCAAAATTTGACAACATCCCAAACATTTGATGACATCATTCTAAATAAAAAATTGGTTGTTACATTGGTTGTATTGGGAGGTTATGGTTCAATCTTGATTTTCAACAATATTGAATCAAAATGGCCTTGAATTTGTTCTTTTGACTGACAAAAAAAATTCCTCCTTGAATGTAAAGACCCATTAGTTGTTGAACTCCAATGACGTAATGTTTCATGTTTCGCTCTGAAAAAGTTGGTTATGAACCACATTCCCGTACACAAATGAAGAGACCCATTTTTCTCAGAATGATGTCATCAGATATTTGGGTGTTGATACATTTTGTACTGGAAGGGTATCGACTACAATGACAATTTACACCATTTTAAAGTGAGGTTAGAGACTTGTAAATTTTTCCCACTCACATGAGAACTCTATTGGAAAGTGTGTACATCACAAAATTTAATCGGTCACTTCCCTTCCTCTTTAATAGATGTTCATTTTGCGTTTTTGATAAAGATTTTTGTTTGGTTTTTGCCTTGTACACCGATGTGTATTTTAAGCACTGTATTACATGTAGTCAATATTTTCCCAGTTTAAATCCCATCTGAGTGATATGTGTGTGTTTTTTTTTCACCGAGCTCGGGAAACAACTGAGTATACAGTGGTGAATACACCCAATCAATTTCTCCTGTGGTTTATTTCTGTAAAGAAACAACTGAGTATACAGTGGTGAATACACATCGGTGTAAAGGAAAAACCAAATAATAGTTCTAATCTTGTTCTTGTTTTGAGTTTTCTGAAAAACTGTTCGGTCACTTTCGTGTTCAACCTTTGAATGTTAACCTTTTAAAACGTTTTATGACCAACTTCTGCATGTGACAGGAAACACCATAAAATGTACCACTTTACAGAAATAAACCACAAGAGAAACTGATTGGGTGAATTTTAACTAATTTTGGGTTGAACAAAGAAAAATTGAGTAGAGCGGGACTTGAAGCTGCAACCTGCGGAGTAATGTGCTGGCGCTCTATCAACTGAGCTATTAAGCCCTTGAGGGTCTCCTTATTTTGTCAATGTCTTTGTTCGTGGCTTCTTACAGACACCCTACAAGGAGAAAAAAGGGAAAAACCATGCACAATGTTCAGCATGTAAACACATAGTTCTTAATTTTGGTTGTAACAAAAATGGTGGAAATCAGCTGATGCCTTTGTTTGTGAAATATCTCACAGAAGAAATGGTTCGAGTATGAAATTCATAATCAGTAAGCTTTCTGACTAAAATTAAAGATTGCTGTTTTTTATCCTCAACAATCCAGCAAAATACTTTTAAAAGAAGTTACAATCATTGGACAAAACTGCTAACACGACGGCAGAAAAAGTGGTACACTTTATCGTGTTTCCTGTCATATATGTAAATGTGTTGCGAGCAAAGACCAATTATTTGAAGCCAGCCACCAATATGTCCTTGATCATGCTCCATGTTTGTATCTCGTTTCCATCCCTTTGTTTCAATTGTTTGTTACATTTTTGTTTGAAGAATATTCGGATAAAAGCTGATTTCGCTGGGGAGTACTTTGAGGTTCTTCACTCGACGGTGAACGGCACGTATCACCACGTCCGGACGCTGCAGAGCGGATTGACAGAGATTGAAGCAGCCCTTGTCTCTATCGTCAAACCAGTGAGTTAATCCTCATGTCTGGTATTAAAGAAGCATGTTGCCTTCGGATTGCACGCTTGGACCATAAAAAGCCTATGTTTTGTAACGAATATGGTTTTTTAGATTTAGTGTATAATGATTCACATAAGTATCCCTCGCATTTTTGTGGATTTCTTTTGACTTCATTTAACTAATCCTTATGTGTACAACAAGAGGCTGAAAGTCCGGAATCGGGAATAAAACATTAACCCCCTGGAAAAAGGAAGATTTTGAACATGAATTCCAGTACCCTTTGTCCCTCTTTGTGCATGCTACAAACTGGATTATACAGGGGCATGTATACCATGCCAGTCAGTCAACTGAATGCAAGAAAAAGAGGACACTCCAAGGTTTTTCCGGGCGTTTTTTAAACATCCAACGTATTTCTATCTAGAAAAAAATGTGTGCGTCATTCGACGTGAGTGGGTTAAAAAACTTTAATAATGAAATGTGTTCTATTTTTTTTTCTGAAAGGATGGTGAGATTGAAACCTTCAAGGTACCCATCAGAGACGCCCAGGAAGTTGACATATTTGACCCCATCAAAGTGCAGCCGGAAATCGTCGTGTTTCCGTGGCAACCGAGTAAGCCGGCTGCATATCAATACACACTCGAGGTAAGAATGCCAAAAGTGGTCTTTTGAATAGGAATGGACCTATTGTCCAAATGACTTAATCATAGCATTAATAAGAAAGTCAGATTTATTCTTTTCCAAGTCTGCTTTAAGACTGTGCAAGTCTGGCCCACATTCAAACTTCTGGGACCGAGTTGGTCCCACCCATATTGGTATTTACTTGTGCGCGGTTCTGTTTCTTTTAATACAAATACGTAAACAAAGTTTATGGCTATACAAATGTATCATGTTGTTCGGAGAGTAAAATTTAGCCGTGAAATATATGAAAGTAAAATAAATTTAACAAATGAACAAAGGGAAACCAGAGAATAAGACTTGACCTTTGATTCTTGGAAATAGCTGTAAACAATTATGGATTTTACCCAACTGACGTTCACATGTTATCATTATCGATTAACCTTATGTAAGGGTTGCACAAATTCAAACATGATTGGCAGATGGGGTTTCTAAAATACAAGCGTCCTCGTCTCGTCCCAAGTTTAAGTTTGTGTTTACAGATTTCCTTGGGCTTGCAAGCTTCAGTGATTAAGTTTATTTATGAGGCATCCTTGGTCTCATTACTAGAATGGATATTAATATTATTAAATAGTTTTATTCTGAAAGTATGAGTCTTGTTTCTGTACACAGGCTACCGGTGGTACTGGCAGCTATATCTGGACATCAGGCAACCGTAATGTGGGAACCGTTAACGTCCATGGAACCATCACCACGGCAACAGACACTGGAATGACCAATGTGACGGCTGCTGACAATCGCAATCCAGCTCACTTTGGTTTGAGTAAGGTATGTATGTTTTTTTTTAATTGAGTTGGGATTTATTATTTATTGGTAAGACTGAAAGTATAAATTTTCACAAATTTACAGATTTGAACTTAAGATGATCAGGGTGGAAAACTTCCCTTGAAATAGTTTTGCTTGATAAGCTATAGTTTTTTAGAAATGAGTAAAACAGTTGCGTTTGTTTTTTGGGTAAGATAGAAAATAAAAGATACATGAGCTATTATCTTCCAGTACGCGCTAATCCTCCAATCAGATGCTCGAACCGGAGTGTGATATCAAGCGATAACCTACTCCCAGTTTTCATATTGCACTCTGCGTATTGAGAGTGTCAATGCGTCACGCTCCGCATACAGTCAGTGCAAAAAATCACATTCTTCAAGGACTTAAACATTTCTCTCCGAAATTCCATGAGCATTCAACAACCAGCGTTTTCTGGATGCAAAATCAAAAACCTAACTGTAAATATCTACCAACATCCAAGTCCTCGAGACTAACATTCAAGAAAATGGTTATCAGGATTGCTTATGAAGTTGTTGTTTAAGTTTATTTGTTTCTTTGTTTCTTTATGAGGTTGGTTGACTTATACTAGGCTGGAAGATAAATTCGTTATCACACGCGCGCTTGTGGAATACGGAAAAATATAGCGCGTCTGCGTCCCATATCCTCATTGGATATGGGACGCAGAAGCGCTATATTTTCCCGTATTCCACACGCGCTTATGTGATAACTTATAACATGTGTTGTTAGTTGAACAGATAGAGAAAGCGTTTGAGGACTTGTGCCTTTGATGGTACAAGCGTGAAATTTGGAACACAGATTATGTCATGAGAAAAATATTTGGCTAGATGGCCATTGCAGATTTCAATATTGAAAAAATGTAGGTTGAATAACACAAAACTTTTGAAGCCAAGGTCTCTCAGAAAAGTGAACTTAATTACTATACATGTACTAGCCAAGAACCCCATGGAGAGAAGACACGGAAGAAAGTTTACGTTTTAAATGAGGGAGGAAAACCCCAGAGAAATATTCCAGGGAAAACCCACGCCCTCAAGTTGGGACTGAACACCCAGTCCACATAGTGGTCCCCGACCGGGTATCCTTCAGGTGGAAGGGGAGAAAATATCAGGTTTCAGGTTTCAGGTTGTTAATTGTACGGGTGCATGACAGGTGCTTGTCGCTGACCTAGTCCATGCTGGATTTCAAGTCGCCGATTTCATGGTCATGGTTGGAGACAGTAAGTGCCACATCAGACAGCTTGCTTTCCAGGTCGGCTGTTTTTGTACCCATCTTATCCAAGGTCTCCAGGATCTCAGGGCTCGAATTTGGGGGGAAAATCTACAAGACTGCAGGGCTTTTATCTCAAAGTTTTTACAAGACTAGATTCAAAATGAGTTGCACAAGTCTGATGTATCTCATTTGTCATGATACTTCGATACCTAACGTAATTGAAAGATGATATCAGGTTCATTGTCAACATTTTTGCACAAAGATACTACACAATGAGGTATTGCCGTTATTAGTCAATTGAAAAACACAAGACCACTGGTCTTGTCTGATCGTGATTTTACTGGCCCAATGCTAAAAGTACTGGCCTCGGTCCTGTGGTCCAGTGTTAATTTCGAGCCCTGGATCTTATCAAGCTTGCTGTTAACTTGTTCCACTGCGTCACGACAAGAACAATGATGACCACCATCAAGATCGTCACTCAGATTGATGTGTGAGCTTGGCCGATCTATATTGTGTTTTCTTGACGATCTTGATGTTTTTCTGGCATCCAATGGCTCAGACATGGTCAGACAACTAACGATGAAGAGTGAGAAAGTTGTGAAATGTGGTCAGTAGAACATATGCTGTTTTGATAAATGTTCTCGGGGAGCGATCTAGACCCAGTCTGCCGGCTATGTTTGAACTCATGACTCATTTTAACCAATTCACGTCAATATTCTGAAAAGATGCCACTACGCCAACCCATATTTATTTGTACAATAAAGCCAGTAATTGCTGTGATCTTTTACAGGTGTACGTTCTCCCACCTAGTGATATTGCGTTTCTGGATACTACAGTAGAAGCTCTGGTGGGTTCGACCCTTGACCTCCCTCTTGCTGTGTATGCACTCCTTCCAGGCAGTAAGTACATGAGCCTCAAGGTAAACCACTTCACGTCTGTATTCTAAAAAGTTTACAGTCGGCCTACACACGATAAAACTTTTTGGAAGTTTTGCAAGTTTCTTGAGTAATCATTTTGGGATGCCTTTGGGGTATGAAAAGCCCCAAATAAGAACTGCGTATTAGTCCGGCTAGATATACATGTATGCGTGAGCTGTCCGGCTACCAGTAAATGTTTAAAGAAAATCCCAAGTTGGTCTAGGCGTAAAACAAACCAACAAAACTTCCATCACTATTGCTGCTTATGTTCCACTACAGGTAAGACTTCATGAATATTCATGCATTGAAAATATGCAAATTTCGCAAAAGTAGTTGCTCACTTGTACATGTACCAAATAAAAGCGGATAACTTCATTCGACATGTTAAGGATCGAAATTTTTGTTGAGTCTTGCTATTTTTGGGACAACTTTTCTTTATATTTTTGTTCAACAACAGGACAAGGGTTTGGAATCGGGGGCTACACAATAACCCTCAGAAAGGGATTTTACAAGTCATTTAACAAAGCATGTTTTCCAGAAGAACCTGTTGTGGCTCTGATGTCCTTGTTTGGGCTGACATAGGCAGGTTTTCCTTGCTCGCCTCTGTGGGGTTTTTTTTGTGGCAAGTCTTCCACACTCAAAGACGTCCAGACCCTTGTGGTAGATGGTACACCAGATGTTATGCCAGATGGGCCTGTTGGAGGCCTGCTGCTTCCAGGTATCCACTGGAATGGCACAGGACCTCAACTATTATTATATATTTACTAAGAACGACCCATAGAATGATGTTATTTACTGTTATACTTTTTGAGGCTTTGCATGGTGAGGTATCAATTTATATTCGGTTTGCCGTAACACCATGTGTATATCTACATGTACTACATGTAGCTATGTAGATTTGTTCTTAGAGAACTAGGTCTTGCTTTTTATTCTACTGCCGCGGAGTAGATTTTGGAAATCGGGAGACTACTTCGGGAGACTACTTAGTTCTGAAAAGAACTGTCCAGCTTATTAGCTACTACCTGGGCGGAGGGTAGGAAATCGGCCGGGACTACTACTTTAGCTAATAGTGGATCGGATCGAGGGGAATTCTCGTTTTTAACTTCACTGCCGCGGAGTGAGTTATTGGTCTCAATGTTTCGACTAGCTTGGTCTAGTCATCGTCATTATTTTTATATATTTCTGGTAATGAAATCAAGGCTGCCTCAAAGTGAACTTAATCACTGTAAGTCACAAGCCTGAAGAAACCTATAAACAAGGGTACACATTTTTCATATTGCTTGAAAAGTAAAATTTGGCCATGAAATATATGAAAGTAACATAAATGTAACAAATGAACAAAGAAAGCTAGAGAATAAGACTTGACCTTCGATTCCAGAAACCCTGTGGTTAACCCCCTATACTTGGGGCACTACATATTTGGCACCATGGGCTGTATACTCCCAAGGGAGCTGAGATGGTTAAAGGAATGAAATAATTGACCCAGTGGCCAGGGGTAATAATGTTGAAGCACGATCAGCGTCACTGAGTGAAGCATTAGAACACTACATAAGAATCCACTATTATTATTTGTTCTTCTTATTCTTACAGGTGGGAAACGTGTTGCAATAAGTGACTGCACAACGCTGCCGGTGACCATCATTCTATCAGACAATACGGTATTCCAGACAACTGAAGGTTAGAATCAAGATTTTTCCTTTCCACACACACATGCAGGGATGTGATTTCTCCTTTTTTTCCTGGAAATCTGTTTTTTGACCCCCCCCCAAAAAAAAAAAAAAATAATAATAATAATAAAAATAAAATAAAAATAAAAATAATTGATTATATAACAGGGAACGTATACATATACCCTTGGTTTTTGGAATCGTTGGATAAATTTAATTCTAAATACAGGTATAGATATACTGTATACAATAAAACTAACCTGCAAAAACTTCTTTTCAAAAAGTGGTAGCGTTTTTGAGATATTGCCAAAAATCTGGAGCGGTTATGTCCACGCAGGAAGAATAATCTGCAATTGGAATACACAGTTAAAGAAACGTATCTGACAGTAGCGTTTCTCAGATTCAAATTTTGAGGGATGAAAACTGATACCTTTTTCCATAACTACGTTACTTCGAAGTGAAATGATTCTCAAAATGCTTTGTACTATCGAAAGCTGCTGTGCTTCTAACTAAGGAAGTTTTTATTGCCATGAATTTTAAGAGTGATTACCAAACGTATACATGTACCTTTCCTTAAAGTTTAAATTCATACAAACATGAAAATAGTTACCTTGTAGAACGCCCCAGATTGCAGAGTAGGGCTTTTAAAGCTGAAGATTAATGTATATAAGTAGGCTTTGCGCTCACAAGCTTTACCGCTTTGCGCTCAGAGTTCAGGTTTTTTTTCAACAGCCTATCCTATCCTACCCGGTAAATCAAAGACTTTTTCTGTTTGTCCATTGTTTGGATTTAGTCATTACGAGATGAATCATCTCAGGATGTCGTCATCTTACACTTATGATGTCATCCTCCTGCAGTAATTTATCTCAGCATCACATCATTTCGGATAGCACTTCCAGAGCTCTGTAGAAATCTCCTTGGAATAATATTTCTTGATATTTTTTGATAAATTCTTGGAGATAGTCTAATGCTTTTCTGTTTCAAACTTGATCTTAGATGTACCTGATCACGTTAAAGGAGCGTGCACGATGATACCAGTGAGGGCGCTACACTCAGGTCACACGCAGGTCACTGTCGCGTATGAGTACGGATCCATCAGGCTACAAGCTTCCATCACTATTGCTGCTTATGTTCCACTACAGGTAAGACTTCATGAATATTCATGCATTGAAAATATGCAAATTTCGCAAAAGTAGTTGCTCACTTGTACATGTACCAAATAAAAGCGGATAACTTCTTCAATGCAATCAAAGAGCTGTTCAATGAAACAATTATGTCTTGGTTTGATGTGTCTGTGAAATGTCATCATTTCTTGTATGAGCAGTAGTATCTTGCCTGCCAGGAAAGACCCTGGAGTGTACAAGGTCACTCTTGTTGTAAGCAAGTTGACGTGGCCTAATGAACTGGTCTTATGTTCTGGTGTTGTAACAGTATGGGTTCAGGCCCAGTTTATGACACTTGTGTCCTTGAGCAGTCCTTCATGGCCCAGTTTCATAGAGCTGAAAATACTGCTGATAATTTCTGCTAAGCAAGAATGAACAGAATACCAGAGTCAATGTACATGTGACATGGTATTTTGGCTGATAACCTTATTTTGCTAAGCATAACTTTATTGCGCTATAACTGTATTGCGCTATTTTAAGCTCTACGCAAAACATACAACTGCTCCAACACGAGTATTGCGTTAAGCTGCGCATTAAGTTAGTTTGAAGATAAATGCGTAGTTACACGTACACTCATGGAATACAGAAAACTATGACGCGACTGCGTCCCATATCCCACTCGAAATGCGGCCTTTGTGGATATGGGATGCAGAAGTGCGATGAGTGTTCCACTCTTGCTTGTGCGATAACTAAGGCCGTGTCCGAAACGGCGTCTTCGGCTACAGCTAGAGCTAGATCAGCGCGTCTGCCAGTGTTGAAGAATAGGCAGACGCGCGCGATCTAGCCCTAGCTGTAGCCGAAGTCGCCGTTTCGGACACGGCCTAATAATAACACATTCGCAACTTCTATGACTTTCTCCTTTTTGTCCAGTTGGGGGTTTCTATGTGCATAGATGAGACCTCGGCCCTCTCATATCAACCCTGTGAGGTATTTATGGTGGCAGAAAATTGTTGAGAGTTTTAAAAAATATTCTAGTTTTGTTTGAGTTGATGTTGGGAGGTGTTCGTGTTTTGAACATTTTGTGTTTTGAAGTTTGCATTGCTATAGGAATTATTTTGGTTTTGCATTGATGTGCGATTATAAACACTATAAAGGGTTCTCTCCATGCACAAGCTATTGTATCGTGCCAATACGTGTGAAGTGCGAGCTGATACGCGCAGAGTGCAGCCGATACGCAAAAGAATATGTCTTTATTATTATGATTTATTCTTTTACTTGTGATCAAAGTCACACTAAAAACATCACAAGAAAACTCATTTAGAGTGCCTCAGATTTCACAGCAGGGTTTTTAAAATGACGATAAACACCGTGTAGAAAACATTCTAAGGAGCTAGTTGCAATTTACCGTGCTTTGGCAAAAATCCAAAGCTTGTGTCAAGATCGCCCCACACACATGTCCATGTAGTTGAAGTTCAATTTGTTTACCTTTATGATGACATCCATGCAGAAGATCATCAATCTGCCTTCTAGGGGGGAGCACTAAGTGATCCTTCAGGGAATGTTGGCATTTTAGGGAATTTTGGCGGCGTTCCAAAATGTTTGTTTTGGCAAACAGGGAAAATGTTGTTTGTACTAGTATATGACTATTTGACTTATAACTTTTTGTCTTTGCCTTCTCCTTTTTACCACTAATACGCCCCCTCTAGTATGCCTCATTCACTAATCAATTACTTTTCTCTCCCTCTTCCCATCCTTGATTTTTTGTCCTTTGTGTTCCCTTGTGTCCAAACCAGCCCCTTCCCCCCAAAACCCCCATTTTGTTACCCTCCTCTGTGACTGTGTTCATCCTCCTGCTTTCTCTGTGTGCTTTCATCTCTATCATCTATTTCCACTTGACTGCTACACCAGTATACCTGTTTATGTTTTTAGTTTTGTTATTAGCCTTCGAGAAAGACGTCAGGGTCGAAACGTCAGGCCACCAACTTTTGTTTGCATTTATACCATAGGTCCTTTTGGTCGGTAAGCAGTTTGCAACAGCTAATACTATTTTTCATTTGTACTAGTATATTTTAGAGTTTGTGTTGCAGGTGTCACACCCTGTATTGTTTTCTAACATTAATTCTACTTTGTGTTTTTTTGAACAGCTTATACAAGCCTTGTGCTTCAATTTGTTGTAAAGTATCCCATCGGCCTAGTAAACTGTTTGTTTTACTTGCCTCCAGGGAGTCTTGGTAGGCCAGATTTTAAACATGTATTGTCATTAATGTATCTTTCTGATGTATTAATGGTAGCTATCACAACTAGTTTTATGGTCTTATGAAGTTACATTCACATTCGCAAAAATAAATTCATAAAATAGAAGTGTTGTTCTCATCTGGAAAGGAAGAAATATTAGCATTTTAAACATGTATTGTCATAAATGAATTTTTTTTATGTTTTTAGTATTAATGGTTGCGATCACAACCAGATAAATGGTAAAATGAAGTTACATTCACACACGTAACAAAGAATTTAATTAGACCCCTTGCATATGACATCACACTCTCAGAAAGCGCCCTCACTGACATGACTGAGGCCAAAAAGAGGCAGATCATTGGACAATAGGTGTTCTTTGTGCGTAAAAACGTGCACGTGACCTCAGCGTACCTGCAGCGTTTTGCGTTATGCAAGGAGTCTATACATTTAAAAGAATTTTTTTTTACATCTGAAAAGGAAGAAGTTCAAGCATTTTAAACGAGTAGGTTGCACAGTTTTTAAGAGCCCACATGGCAAGTTAAGAAGTGGTGCATTCTCGCCCATAGCACTTTTAAGCCGTAGCACTTTTTACAAGACAATGTACACTAGGTTAGTGTTGAGGGTGAGCCTTGTTGTATGTAACTTGTCAAAACAAACTGGTTAAAAAAGGCCAATAACTGTTCAAAACTTTGTTATTTTTTATTATTATTATTGTTATTTGTATTTGTGTTTATTAATTTATTAATTAATTGTTTTGTTGTTTTTTTTGGGGGGGGAACAGAACATTTTCATTACTAGTGTATTGCAGTTTGTGTTGATGGTGTCAGTGTTTGACGCCCTGCATTTTTCCGACTCTTGTTCCTTTTTCTTGTTTTTTTTATAGCAGTTTTCTATTCTAGTTCACCTATTACAAACTTGTCAAAAATTTTGGCATCGATGGCAGTGGCCGCCGTGTAATTCGAGGCCTGATGATGTCAGCAATATTTAAATCAGTTCCTCGCAGTTTGAGGTTCTTGCTGTCGGCAGGAAACAAAATTTGTCCAGAAATTTTGCACAGTGAAGTAATTAGACTGAACTTGTTTTGTGCGCACTCAATATTAATATTAGAGAGTACCGGTAGTAAATGATGGTTTTCAAGTTGCAAGTACATGTAACTGTTACATGTACAGTCGGCTCTCGTTGTAAAAAGTCGTGTTATAAAGAGGTTTTGCTTTAATAAAGAGTACAGAATCTCGTTTGCTTTGTCATCTTATAACGCCAGTCCCAGCGACCTTGTTAAATTGAGAATTTACTGTACATTCATGTAGCACTCTTTGCATTTTGCTATGTTTAGATAAAGGAAAAAAACTTGTTTCACTGTTTCCTCTGTTTTTGACAAGCTACAGTTCCATGCCTATTACTTGTTTTTTTTTAGTTTCTGATGTACTATCGTATCTCTTGTCTAGGTGCTTGATCCAGAAGGTGTTGCTGTAGTAACGCCTGCATCTTCCAAGACGTTTGTACTGTCTGGAGGTCCTCAACCGTGGGTTCTGGATCCATCCCAATACTATGAGAAACTGAATGCTGAACACGAAGACTGGGTCACCACTAAATACGTCAAACTCTTTGGCTCAAACAGTAAGTTTGACTGACTAGTAGGGCCAAATTTCATAAAGACAGAGGCTGGCTACAGACCTACAGTGGGAAAGAGATTGTAATAGTGATCCTAACCCTTCAAAAAGATTTTTGCTAAAGGAGGCACGGTACCAGACCACATTCTTATACTACCTATAATTGTTGTTCTTGCACAGACATACATGGCTCTTGCTGAAAAGCAGACCCGAGTTTGCCTATGAGTTTTCCGGTATGCCAGTCAGAAGCCATAATAACCATTAACTACCGTATAGCCAGGGATCACACCCAAGTTTGCGTTACAACCAGGGAACGGCTGCCTGGGGATCACCTTAAGGGGATGCGACTTTTTAATATTAAATATCAAGTAATAAACCACTAGGGAAACTGACTAGGTAAATTTTTTTTTGAACAGAAAACAACCATGTCTTTAATGTGGTGTGCCTTCAGCTTGGGGAGCAGATGTTCGCGGTTACCGTTGGCAACAACCCCACTGCCAAGAACAAGCAGCCAGCCGTCTCAAGAGCAACAATCAAGTGAGTCAAATTGGGTTTCGGGAAAACACATCAAAAGCCTTGTTTGTTGTTTTAGGTTGTTTTTGTGGCGCGTCGTGGCCGAGCCGTTTAGTTCATCGGACCCAAGCTCTGGTGTTGTCGGCAGCAGAGTGTGGGTTCGAATCCCGGTAATGACACTTGTGTCCTTGAGCAAGGCACTTAACCATAATCGCTTCGTAAAAAGTTGGGATGGTAGAGCACTGTACTCTGCCAACCAGGCTCCTGGTGGACAATACCCTTGCCTACAACCTTACGAACTGTGAAGGGGGTAGCCCTGTTTCAGCCCTAGAAGTAGGTGGCAATGTGCCTCTGGTGAGAGTTGATCTGGGTGTCCCCTGTCTCCTGTGCATGTGCTTTGAAAACGTTTTACTTTCTGAACCGGCTTATATTCCAGGCAGCTTATACACTGAACTGTGAAGAAATTATTCAGAGATTTTCCAGTGCTGTGGCTTCCATTCCGGTAGCTTCTGGTCTGAAAATGACGGTATTAACCTTATTTAATAATGATAATAATAATAATAGTGGCTTCCTATATAGCGCTCATATCTGTCACTCAGTGACGCTCCAGGCGCTTCAACATTCAGTATTATCCTGCAAGGTATGTGGGGCTAAGTTTGAAGTAAGAGACCTACTCCTTTACATAGCACCATGTAATGGTTTACAAGGTGCTGTGGCGCAATATGTAGCCAATCAAACCAGGAACACCGGGGCGAACCCCTTCTCTTTTCGATAAGTGCACTGGGTTCTTTTTACATGCTACAGTGTTTATTTAGTGGGGTTTTTCGGTTATACTTTTTTCCCATTATCCAGATTCCTGTGTGCTTCACCAGTGCGATTACAGCTCATACCGGTCATTGACCAGCCACAGCTAGAAGAACCTTGCCCAATCACTCTAGACTCCAACAATCAGGTGAGAACTACTTACAGTTGGTTTAAACTGGTTCAGTCTGGTTCCATCCACCTTAATCAGGTCCAGACCATATGCATGGTTTAGTGTGCTTTAGAAGTTCCATCTATATACATGTACATGTTGTTTTCCAGCATACCAAGTTTTATTTCATTATTTTTAGCAGCACAATTTGCACAAAACAAAACACAACAGCAGCTGTCTTAAATTGTCTTGCCCTGAACTTTGACCCAGCAGCAGACTTTAACTGTCACCCCCTGAACTTTGACCCAAATGCAAACACTAGCCGCCTTCAGCATACATGTTTCTTGTGGAACAAATTCAATTCAGTTAAATGCAGTTTATTTCAAGTCAGCATTCATGTTGTATTAATTATTACTCTTGTCGAAATAAAACATACATAGAAAATATTACACACATAAGAAATAACAATAACTGCAACTGAGGGGGGAATGAATTTATTCTACAGAGATCAAAATTGAAGAGAGTAGGAGGCTGTCAGATTCAGCCAAATTTGTAAGCAATTGATTGAAGTACACTGGTTTTTCAATTAGAATGCTGGGAAAAATACTGCGTACCAAAATTTGTAAAAAAGAATTCTATTAATAATAATGAAGCATTTACAGATGTATAGCGTCTTATGCAAGGCTTCAAAATAAACATTTCTTGGTCTTGTGGTTGGTTGGTGAGTAAAACGCTCCTCTCTCACCACTTAGGCCCTGGTTCGAATCCCGGTTCCATTCCCTGCATGTGAGTAGAATTGTGCCATGATTCTCTCCTATGCCACAAAAGGTTTTTCTGCGTGCCCTCTGGGTGGCCTTCCTCGGAAAAAAAACAAACACTTTTGATCTCAGGCTTTGCTCTGTGATCATATATATGGGCCGATGTGGCTGGCTGTTCTTGCAAGGCACCCTTGCATGCTAGCGGCTGGAACATGTTGTAGCCACGTCTTTCGCAAGTCAGCTTCTCAGCCGCAAGTCGGGATAATTAGCCTCCCAAACTAGTAAAACACTGCACAGAGAATATATAAACCAACAAATTTGTATGTTCAGAAACTACAAGAACAATACAAGCAGTATACGGACTAACTATTAACAATAAAAATACATCTAGTAATTGCTGTGATTTTATTTTCATTAATGTTTTTGTGTTGATGATTTGTGCTCATCAAGGCCGCTTCATCACTACCACTCGGATTAAAGGTTTGTGTTGAGCTAGAATTATTTGACATGTTTGATAGAAATAACAGCTCGGCATTAGGCATTATCGTATAATGCAAGACTTTTGGGAACAACTAGGTGGCAGCAGACTTACGTAGTCTCTTGATTGTTCTTGGAAAGTGTACGTATCATTACGGGAAAGCTCCATTTAAGAAAGAGGCTCAAATGAAACACCCTTTTTGTCTGACAGCTCACACCTGTAATCTCCATGTAATTGCACAAACCAGTAGGGCTGCTGACTGCCCCAGCAAGATTAACTGCTCATCCATTAAGTTTAATGACCCAAATAATTCACCTAATGGGTGAAATGGATGAATAGTTTGTGAGTTTTTGTGGCCAAAACTCAAAAATTATTTAATGGAGCTTCCCCGTAATGTGCTCAGAATTACAAAAAACAAAGGAACTATAACTGGTGAGTTTGCTGCCATCCCAGTGTCTCCTGTTTTTGCCTGCTGGTGTTGTGGGCCCATTTTCATGGCACTGCTTACCGTGGAATTCTGCTTACCATAGACTCACTTGCTTTACAAGTACAAGGCTTCGTAAGCGCAGACTTCTCTGCTAAGCAGCACCATGAAATTGGGTCCTGGTGCCTGGTGTTATGGATGACTGTACAAAAACCGTGAATATAATAACTTGTTGAAGTTCATAGAGAGCAAATTCACCTTCCTCAAACTTCATAAAGCTGGTTAAGAGAAAAAAGATGCTCAGCACAAATTTTTTTTTGCCTTCTCTAGCTAGTGTTACCAGCCAAAATACCCTTTAATCCATACTACTCAGGACTCACTGGTACCTGGCTTCTCTTTTGCTAATAGCAATAAATCTGTAAGCAACATCAGGGTCCAATTTCATGGTGCTGCTTAACCCTTTCCTTAAGCACTCATACCCATCTTCTTTACTATTGACAACTTTAGTCGACTGTACTCATATCCCTCTTCCTTACTATAGGCGACTTGAGTGACTGCATTCATCAAAAAAGCACTCAAGCCTGAGCACAAGACCATTTGTAATAAAGTTGTAGTTTTTGTCCATGTTCACCCGCAATACCCAAGGTTACCATCATTGGAAAGAGACAAACCGGATCCTTCTAATCAGGGCTCGAAATTTCCACAAGACAGCAGGGCTCTCCAAATTTTTACTGGACCAGAATTTATTTTCATGACCAGCCGTCGATTTCACCAAACTCTTCCTAACTTAGGATTAATCTTAGGACTTAGGACGAGTCCCAGCCTTGCACTGTAACATGTAAACCTGAAGATTAATCCTAAGTTAGGACTAGTTACTCGTCCTAACTCGAGATAGGATTAATCCTAGTGTTTCGTGAAATCGGCTGCAGAATACAAATGAGTTGAACCAGCACAAAGAGAAAGTCTATCTCGTTTGTCTATGTGTAGTGTACTTCGATACTGAAGAGAACTGACAGATATTTATCAGATCCCTAGTCAACATTTTTTCTCAAAAATATCACACAATGATGTAGCATGTTATTCAGTTGAAAAACACAAGACCAACGGGCTTGTCCCGTTGCAAGTTTACTGGACCGGTGCTAAAAACACTGGCCTTGGGCCTGTGGTCCACTGTTAATTTCGAGCCCTGCCGATGATGGTACAGTAAAAAAAATAAGATTGCTGTTATTAATTCCTTCAAATTGGAGAGGAAAGGTCCGAAATGCCAAACACCTACATTTACAGAGCGCCGTAAGGCTGTGTACAAAAGTGTGTTTGAGTTTACAGATGACACTGAGGAAACAAAGGCCAAGAACTTGGACATTTATTGGTGGATCACAATGATTTTTGGATTATATGAAAGTGAATTCAATAAGTAAGACATTTTGTGTTACTCATTTTACTAGAAAACAATACGTTCAAGGAGATAATTTGTTAAAATAACCTTTGTATGAAAGCCAGGTTGAAAAGGACATGTTGCCTAGGATTGGGGATATGGGCTATAAAAAGCGTTTGAAAGCGTTTGTTGTGAAATGAATATGGTTGGAATGGTTGATATGGTTATAATGATTCACACAAATATGCCTCAAAATTTTGTGGTTTTCCTTTTACTTTGTGAGCTAACACGGTCTGCCATTTTGTGGAACCAAATTTTTGTCTCCACAAATTTATGCATGTTTTTCTGCTACAGTATGTTTATTTTATTTTCGTTATAGAAACTTTTTTTTTCATAAGCAAACATTAACAAACTTGCTTACCAGTAAAATGTTTTATAAAATTGGGTCCAGCTCTGACTTTTCTTTTCAGCTGAGCAAAAAAGGAGCAGGGAACCAACAATATACATAACATGGTATTTTGGCTGGTAATCTATGTCAGCCTGAGCAACTGTAGCTTATGCATTTCTTTCCATCAGGTTATTATATTTCACCCCCATTTGGGAAAAATCTTTTTCCAAGCTAATAGTCTGTGCAAAATAATAATTCCATATTTAAATTATACAAATCTTGGATGCGTATGAGTACAATATAGCAGAGTATAATCCATTGTGAAATTTGGACTGTTCTTAATGTATAGACCGATTTTTTTTTGCCTGTGCACGCGACTGCTTCTGGCCGCGACCCCATTGCTGGGACGCTGGCAGCGCGTGTATTTTTTTTTTCACAGGAAACATGAGGCCATTTAACATAAACTGTACCTGCTTCTCGTACGTCGTGTGCACCAAACATGATCGTAAAGTGAATGAAGAGCCCACCTAGTTACGGTAGCTCGTACAATCTACATGTACAGATGTACTGCACGCATTGGCTTTTTATAGCATGCATTGGTTTTTTAGCCACTCTGAAGAAAGCCTTTTGTCAAGGCCTTCGTGACTTGGACAGCTTTGTAAAAAGCAGAGCAACTGGAGAAGGAGACCACGCGCACGAGCCGAATGGCACAGCCACGAGGGCCTTTTCCAACTTGTTTGCTTTTTTTAAAATGAATTATTCATGAAGAAAATGAATTGTGCATTATTCATAACTTGTATGCAAACAAGTATCTGATGATACACACGACGAGACGTTCGCCATTGTATGCTGACCCGCTGACCCCCGTCGCTTCTGATTGGTTTGGACTTTTGCTACTGTCTTGGTAGCAAACATTGAGATGATAAAGAAAAACATTAGAAACCGCAATCAAGTTGAAAAAGGCCCTCCAGTCGCTTGGGATCGCGGCTCTACGAAGCTGTCCAAGCCACCAAGGCCTTGTCAAAAGGCCACACTACAGAGGGAAACCCATCCGTTCGAGTAACGAAGCGTCTCTGGCCACAGATTCGCTAATATACACCAACCCTCAGACATTTGGGAAGTGATTCTTTCAGATTCAAATTTTATTGGGTGGAAAATTATCCAAACCATATTACCTCGAAGGGAATCCTTTCTCAAAATAGTTTATTTTTTCAACAGTTGCAGTGCTTCTCACCAAGTGAGTTTGCATGGTCATTAATGTTTAGGAGTAATAATAATAATAATAATAAAAACGGCTTCTTATATAGCGCTCATATCCGTCACTCAGTGACGCGCAAGGCGCTTCAACATTAAGTGTTTTCCTGCAAGGTATGTGGGGCTTCGTTTAAAGTATGAGACCTACTCCTTTGCATAGCACCATGTAATGGTTTACAAGGTGCTGTAGCGCAATATGCAGCCAATCAAACCAGGAACACCGGGGCGGACCCCTTCTCTTTTCGATAAGTGCACTGGGTTCTTTTACGTTCGTTACACAACACACGGGGCCAAAGGCTTTATGTCCCATCCGAAGCTCGAAGCAATCATGGTTAAGTGTCTTGCTTAAGGACACATGTGTCATGACCAGGACTCGAACCCACACTCTGCTGAGTATTTACCAATTTATGACTCTACCTTTAAACAGCTCTAACTAATCAGGCCTTATTGGTTGAGATGAAGACATTATATGAAATATGAATCTTACTTTCCGTCCCTCTTTTTTTGTCCGTCTGTTTTCTTGGCGAATTAGCTCCCAGTTCTCAACAATGCTAATCTAGACATTATGGTGAGGGCAGTGGACAGCCATGGCAACTTCTTCCATAACTTCTCGTCGGTCGTAGTCTCATGGACAAGCTCAGACAACTCCCTGGCCTCCTTCAAGACCCCTCTGACTCAGTACTCAGATGTCGACGGCGAGATCAGAGGCTCCAAAATCCTAAAAGGTGAGTCCATTGACAGTGTGGGGTGGATCTATTTGGTATTATAACAACCTATATATAGATTCTGCTTTGTGATTGTTTAGAGCACGTCACTGTCCAGACTATCCGAAATTTGTGAATATTCAAGAATGGGAAACGGAACACTTCTCAAAGAAAATACAGAAACAAACTGGTTAAACTTCACCTATATGTTATTATTTAAAACAACTTCATCTTTCAACGTGTGCCCAATACTACAATCAGTCCAGCTGGAACTTGATAAAATTAATACAAAGTATCCATCTCTCTGCTCAACCTTCAAAACGTCAAAATCATCAAATGAAAATGCTATGTCTTTTTACTAGAAAGCGGCTTGAATGTGACAAACTGAACCTGTAAAAGCTAATGTGCTATACCCGTAGCCTCCAGTGTAAAATACCTGTAGCCTTCAGTGTAATATACAGGAGCAACCAATTAATGGTACACATAGCAACCCATGTACTATACCCATAGTAACCGATGTACTTTACAAATAGCAACATGTGTACTGTACCTTTAGCGACCATACATGTAGTGCTTAACCTGTAGCAACAATATACTCTACCCGTAGCAATCAATGTACTCTATACATAGCAACCTATGTAGTGTTCCCTTAGCAACCAATGTACTCTGCCCATTACAACTAATGTACAAAGATATTGACAAAATAGGGAGACTGCCAACATAGGGCTAGTTAGCTTAGTCGGTAGAGTGCCGGCACATTAATTCGGAGGTTACAGATTCAAGTGCTGCTCTCAAAAAATTTTGACTTTGTTCAACCAAAAATAATAATAATCGTAACAATTGTACTTTGTTTACAGCATGGGAAGTTTGTAAAATGCATGAGAAGCGAGGAACCGTCTCAGTCACGGCCGCATCCTCCACCTACGACGCAGCTCTCTTCAAGAAACACAACATTCAACTGCCTGTAAGTTACCCAAAGAAGTAAATCTTTATAAATTCATCATTCTAACGAAATCCTACTTCTCTCACACTTGGACGGCTACCAACGAAAACAACGTTCAGCACACACGCAGTATCATTGAAACTGTCGCATCACGGTAACATAAAGGGCAAGTTTGACAACCCTTAGCTATGACTTTTATCTGGAGTTATACACAATATTAAATTTGTATGATTAATTAGACAAGAAAAATGCATTTATTTTTGTGTATAGGATGCTCGAAAGAACTGTACTAGGGAGCAATCCGCTCCGTTCTAGCCTAGACACATGTGTACAACATGTAGTGCATGCACTTTGATGACTTGTGTATCTATATTAGTGCGCTGCGTTTAAGACGAGGTTCGGATAATAGGAGGAAAACGGGCCAGTCCGGCGGACCTTGCATTAACGAGAGTCGACTGTACATGTCAGCTTTCTGGAGTGCTCTTGTGGGGTTTTTACACAATGGAACAATGGACCCCACAAGGGAATTATTTGTTCAACCTGTACCCCACAAGAGAATCCTTTAGAAAAGGGAATAATAGAACAAGAATAGCAGGACCCCACAAACCAGATCCATAAGGTTGTGCATGTTTGCGTGTGTTTGCACAGGCACCGATAATGTACGCACTAAAATCAGATGAACGCCATGCAACCACGACTAACATGCCAGTGTATGCCTTTGTACTAGTTTCAGACAACGAACAAAATGAAAATGTTTTAATGTGGAGGCGGAGTTTGGATATGGGATGCAGACACGCTACATTTTTCACTATTCCACGAGCAAGCATGTGATAACAAACCTGTAGGTTTATATCACACTCTTGTTGCTATGGATCAACCAATCAGAATCAAGGTTTCAAGTTTCGTTGAAGATAATTGATATTGGAAGGAGAGGAGTGTTAACATAGAACACAAAATTTATCTTTTTGGGCATTAATTCCAACCCAACCTCATTGTTTTTCGTTGACAGTTGAAGTTATATCCTCTGAGCGCATCTCTTGAGTTGATTTTGGTGAAGGAAGCAACGATTGATCCTGAGCAGATTGCCATATTCAACCATCCGTCTAATAGGGTAAGTTTACCTTCTCCACAAAACATTAATGGAGACCCATTATGTAATGGCCGATTATCGACCTACGCCTGGTTGAACAGATGGCATCCTAGAGAGAGAGATGAAAGGCCTCATGACATTATAATCCGTCCGTACAAAATCTTTGCACTAGGCACAAATTCACGCAAAAGAGATGATCCGCTCATTGTTTGCAGTTTATTTTGCCCGAGGCTATTAAACCATTTTGGGGAACTTGGAACTTGGTATTAAGAAGCAGAGATTTGGCTGAAAATGGTTCCTGAAAGACTTGAGACTTGGCTCTAGCCTTCCAGTCAAGGCATTTGAGATTTGCCTGAAGGATTTGACACTAACCTCAAGATTTAAGACTTGGCTTTAACACGTTGACTGCTGGTCATAGATTCGTAGGGCGTTCCCATTTGCCAAGTGTGGTGCGTATGCGCGCATACCAAATAGGTACCTTTTTGGTGTCTACATGTTGTAATACAAATTCTAAGGATGTATGTCCTCACCACTGCCAGAAGCGTATTTGTTGCATTCTCAGTGATGCCAGTGTATTCAATTAACAATACAAAAACCTTTCATTCTCTACGAGTATACTCGTAGTGGCAGAATCCGTTACACCTGTTACTACGAATGTACACGTAGGCGGCAGTCAACGTGTTAAGGACTTTAAATTTGCAAGTTGAGGAACTTAAGGCTTGCCCGAAAGGATTTCAGACTTGCCCTAAAGGATAAGAGACTTGGCTCAAGACTTGAGACTTGGCTTGAAGGACTTTAGACTTGCAGTTGAGGAACTTGAGATTTGACATGAAGGATTTGAGGCTTGCCTAAAAGAATTAAGGTCTTTATACTTGCCCTAAATGATTTGAGATGTGCCTCAAGACTTGAAACTTGGCTTTAAGTAGGTAAAACTTGCAGTTTAGGAACTTGATACTTGACATAAAGGATTTGAGACAAGCCTCAAAGACTGAGACTTTGCTTTCAGGACTTAAGACATGCAGTTGAGGAATTTGAGACCACCAGCTTAAAAAATGTGAGACCTGCCTCAAAGACTTGGCTTAAGACTTGCTCTAAAGGACTTCACCAAGAACGTTGAGACTTGCCATCACGGTCCAACACACTGTCCAAGGAGTTACCCTAAAATACTTGGAACTCAACAGAAAGGACTTGATGAGACTCACCCTTTAGGACTTGAAACTT
The DNA here is from genome assembly GCA_023634235.1 of Pisaster brevispinus. NCBI lineage: Eukaryota > Metazoa > Echinodermata > Asteroidea > Forcipulatida > Asteriidae > Pisaster > Pisaster brevispinus. Next base: position 4,092,139 of record JAMKCF010000001.1, read on the forward strand.
GCCTTGAAACTTCTGAAGCTTTTTTTTAAGACTTGGCTAAAAGACTTAACCTTATCAGGACCAGGCTTTTTGGCGGGGTTTGGGAGGGGGGAGGGGTTGACCAGAGGGAACCTGGAAGGGCATATTGCCCCTTCCTTCCCTTCTGTGTTTTCCAAAGTTCCTTTGAACAAAGTCATTCTCCCCCCCCTTCATCCCCTTATTTATTATGGATTCTTCATTGTGCATGAGTAGACATGTTGATAATGTTTGCAAAGCAGCTCTCATGGCTATCAGAAAAATAGCTCAGATTCGCCGCTACCTGGATGAAGCTACTACTCTTCGTCTTGTTCACGCTTTCGTCACAACTAGACTTGATTCCGGCAATTCTCTTCTGTATGGACTCCCTGATAAAGATCTTGCTAAAATTCAACGTGTACAAAACATTGCCGCTCGCCTCGTTTCTTGCTTGCCTCGTTCTCACCATATTACACCAGTACTAATGAAATTGCATTGGCTCCCAGTTAAGTTTCGTACAATTTATAAAATTCTTTTGTTAACTTTCAAAGCTCAAACATGTCAATCTCCTGCTTATTTATCTGAACTTGTTCACCATTATTCCCCTACTCGGACTTTACGTTCATCTCAACAGTCGTTGCTTTCATCTACAAGAGCTTCTTCTATTTTTTATGGCCACAGATCATTTTCTTACGCCGCACCATTTCTTTGGAATGGTCTTCCTGTGCATATTCGCCAGGCTAGTTCTTTACACTGTTTTAAGTCTCTGTTAAAAACACATTTGTTTGAAGCTGCTTATTTGTAATCTGCTTATTTGTAATTGTTTCTTTCACTCTTTGTATATTTTATTGTTCTCTTTATGCGCTTAGAGGCTTATGCATTAGGCGCTTTACAAATGTCTTTATTATTATTATTATTATTTATTTTAGGAATAATAACAGTTTTGAAATTAATCACTTAAGGGATCTCCAGAATCCGTCCCTTGGTATTCCCTCAGTTTGATGAAGCTAAAGGTTTTTAATTGTCTCTTTTTTTTTTCTTGAAATTACTTCACTCTTTGTTTCCGTTTCTTTTCAAAGGTGCACTTTACTTTACGGGGAGGCTCCGGGCACTTCCTGATCAGACCAAGTATCCAAGGAATTGCAGAAATCAACTACGATGACAAGAGGAAAAAGATTGAGGTAGCAGACATAAACCTTTTCACTTTAACTATTCTTAACATATTTTTTGGTTGAAGAAAGACAAGTTGACTGAAATGGGACTTGAACCTTCGAGCTCTGGATTAATGTGCTGGGGCTCGACCAACTGAGCTCCTGATTTCGGGATTTTTTCTTACGATCTCACTGTTATTTCCTTGAAAATTGTAGCTCAAGAGATATGGTTATTGTGTTCATATTAAACTAACAACTGATGTAACTCAATACCTGTTGATGTCATGGTACTGGAACTTGTTTGGTTGACACAAACACCTGAACACTAGAGCAACCATGTCATTATATTGAGCAGACTGACTATTAGCCTTTTTGAGGTATGGTGGACTTTATAGCAGTGCACTGTTTAGTTTGGGTGTTTTACAGACAAATCTACTCAAACCTAATGGTGTCATAGTTATGTGTCCACCATATGTCAAAATGGCGTATAGGATTTTTAAACAGACTCGGGCATTGATGGGAAATTTCAGACTTTTATCTGAGTTTAGTCCTTTGTATGTCTGCCTGGTGAAATAATTTGCTGTTATTTTCTCCATGTTTTGATAAAATCCTTCTCTCCTATCTGCCTTTTCTGTGGTGAGAATACTGTTTCCAAAAGATTGAAATCTATAAACACCAGGGGCCCATTTCACAAAGCACTGAAATTCATCTTAAGATGAGTTGTCAATATCACCTTAGTGATTTTTAGTGTGAAATTACACTCTGCTCAGCATTTAAGATTGATACACAGCTTAAGATCAATTTTAATGGCGTGTCGTGGCTGAGCGGATAAGAACACTGTAGTCAAGCTCTGGTGTTTCTGATCAGCAGAGTGTGGGTTCGAGTCCTGAGCCTGAAGCAAGTCACTTAGCTGTTATAGCCATGCTTTTCGGATGGGAGGTTAAACCATAGGTCCTGTGTCTTGTGTAATGCATGTAAAAGAAACCAGTGCTAGTGCACAGCCGTAAAGCGTACAGTCGTAAAGAGAAGGGGTTTTCCCCGGTGTTCCTGATTTGATTTCGCCACAGAACCTTGTAAACCATGACATGATGCTTTGTAAAGGAGTACATGTAGGTCTCATACTTTAAAACAAAGCTCCGCAAACTTGCAGGAAAAATACTGAGCGCTTTGATACGCCCATCGGGTGTGATGAAGCGCTTTATAAGAACTCTGTGTTATTATTATCGTTAATATTATCTTTCCTTGTGAAACCGAGGACTGGGACTATCAATAGGTGGGATTGTCGTCATTTCAACATACCTCCTTAAATTTAGAACATGGTTTCAGACATCTTAGTAAGCAATGGAGTAAGCAGGACTAACATTTTATTAATGTATCCTATTTTCATGTGTAGGTTGCGCCACTGCATGATGGTATCTTGACCGTGACGGCCTTTGACCTTTGCCTTACGACCACCCAGCATGCATCATCCAAGATCCATATAGCAGGAGTTAACACCATCAATTTGAAAGTTGTGGATAAGGTAACTTTCCTCATATTGTCAAAATAATCTATGCAAGTTTAGCATGCATCGAAGACAAGAAAACAAAATGAAGATTTTTTTTTTTTTGAAATTAAATGTTCTTCATAAACTCTATTTCTACAAAATTCTTGAAACTAAAAAATCCCATAGCACATTTTTATAAATGCAACTCACAATTTTATATAATACAAATAATTTGTTTAAAACAAATACTGAAATAATATTTTAACTTGGAATGGGAAAAATGTCCGATGTGGGTCCGTCATTTCAGGCTCTGTCTAAGAATGTCTATTTCTCTGTGATAGGTACAAGTCGGTCATGACATCACAGCAGCAGTGCAGGTACTAGACTCAACAGGCCAGCCGCTGTCCGTCTCCTACTTCCCACTGATGAACTTACAGCCAAAACCAGGATCAGATACCATCACAATCAGGTAGGCCGGTTTCGAATTCTGTGTCTGCTAATAAATAAAAACACTGTCCCTTATGGACTGCAAGCGGCCTGGAATATAAGTCGCATCAGGGTTTGAAATAGGGGCGATGAGTCAAGACCGTTCCGTTTGTAGTCCGTTGGTAAATAGATTGAAATCGTTGAACTTTGCCGTTGTAGTCGAAATTGCCGAAGCCTACTTTACATGTCGGTGTATAAGCCGCTTGGAATATATGCCGCGGAGCACGTTTAACACGTTGACTGCCGCCTACGAGTATATTCGTAGTAACAGGTGTAACGGATTCTGCCACTACGAGTATACTCGTAGAGAATGAAAGGTTTTTGGCATCACTGAGAACGCAACAAATATGCTTCTGGCAGTGGTGAGGACATACATCCTTAGAATTTGTATGCTCATTTTTTTAGTGTTTTTGGTGCTGGTATGCGCGCATGCACACCACACTTGGCAAATGGGAACGCCCTACGAATCTATGACCGGCAGTCAACGTGTTAAAGCCTGAAAACAAAGTACGACTTTTGTGGGATTTGAACCCATGACCTCGCACTCTGGAGCAGATATCTTAACCACTCGCCCATCAAGCTTGCCTGATGATGAGAGGCAGTTCGAATCCTGTAATTATCAGCGGTTCTCTCTCTTCAGTCTGATGGCGCAAATTTTGCTGCGGTGGTCATCACCGGTCCATGCCAACAATCTGGATTCGCTGCTGATCTTGCTGCAGCTGCCAGTCCACTGCTTTGTGCCATTCGTTCATGATGTTGTTTGATGACCTCTTCTCGGGTTTTTGCGGATTCTTAAAAAGTCCTTAAAATGAACTATCCAAATAAAAGGCCTTAAAAAGCATTAACAAGTATTAAATTTGGATATTTGAGGTCTTTAAAAATTTGATGAAGTGTGTAAATGAATTTCCTATCAGCTCAAAGAGAACCATATGATGCTGCATATGAAAAAGTAACAAAATGTGAGCAGTTGTACAGGCCTTGAACTTCGCTCTTGAAGGGGCACTGCAATTTCCTCTGGTTAGGGGCACTCTTTGAGAAAAATGTAAACTTGTATTGGATCTTTGCAAAGGGCACCACAGCAAAAGCACAGGGCACCACGGCATCTGCTGTGGGTGCCGTGGGTTATTTCGAGGACTGGTTGTCGCTGTTTCTGCCCTGCTTTATTCACTTGTTTTTAGTCTTAAAGCCCTAAATTGATTTTTTGTTTAGTGTGCAGATACCTTGTCTTCTTCTCTTTTCATTATTGTGGTCACCGCAAACAATTTAACAGATCAATCAATCAATTAATCAATCAATCAATCAATCTTAACATTTATATGGCGCCATATTCCAACTGTCATTGATCATGGTGCCGTACAGTAAGCTCTTATGAACAGGTGAGATTTGAGTGACGTCTTGACAGTCCCTATTATAGGTGATAGCCTGATGTTGTAAGGAAGGCTGTTCCAGATCCTGGGTCCACGACAGAAAAGGCGCAGTCACCCCAACTGTGCTTGCTTCTAGAAATGGATTATGCAGATCAGTCAGAACTGGAGCGCAAGTTACAAGTTTTTTTATGGGAAGGTCAGTAGGTTGGTCAGGTATGCTTGTATTGAATTCAAGCAGATCTTTGTAATAATTTGCGTGTGGTCCGCTGGCAAAATGCCAGTTAAACCACCTGAGGACCAGTCAAACTTCACTCTAAGTAATCCGGCTGGCTACTCCAGTGTTGGAAAATTTGTATCTCATATGAAATATGGACCAGTGAAAAAGCTGCCGGACTAGCGAAATGACAAGCTAACTGGTCCTGCTGGCCAGTCACTGTAAAAGTTAAGGACAAATCCTGCATCAATGTGTGATGAGCACTGACTGTATGTGTTGTTTGAAGCTTTGCATGGCATGCATAGTGAGGAAAAATAAGAAGTAGCTATAAACTAGTAAACTTGCAGGTACAACCATGTGTAAATCTCCTTTGGGAGGAGTGTTGGCTCTGAAAAGAGCAAGTTTGGTCTTTGTGTTTTGAACATCCCTATACAGTTTACTCTACTCATCATCAGGAGTGTTGTTTGCTCATTAGTTTCCCGAGTAGTTGCTTTTCGTGATGTTTTTAAGATATCGAAAATTCCGTAGTAAAAGAAAAATCCTGTCTGTGTATAGTTTCCTTTGAGGTACGTCCTGATGACGTCAGTAACTTGTTTTTTTTTAAAGAGAAATATATATAAAGGAGTATGCTGAAGTTTGTGAGATTTTTACAATTTTAAGAGTCATTAATAATACTAACATGAATTTATGGAGCGGCTTTGCCAAAGGATTGCTGTGAGCAAATCAACAGAAATCAAACTTCATGTGTCTTTAAGAATCCCTTAAACTGTTCAAGAGATGAGGCATTCTGGCTATAGAGGGCGCACTATTTTGTGATTCACCCCATATTCGTCTTAACCTGGCTATAGAGGGCGCACTATTTTGTGACTCGCCCCATATTCGTCTTAACCTAGAGCTTTTTTCAAACCTTGGCTAGTATGCTCCATTAGTGAACCCAGGTTCTGTTTGATATGAGAAACACTGTCCATTCCAAAATATACACTGCTCCAAAATTGATATACCTTATTAATATGTGAAAGGTCCATTAAAGAATTTTGGCCACAAAACTCGGAAACTATTCATGCTTTTCACTAATTAGGTGTGCTTACATTAAATTACTTGGGTCATTAAACTTGAGCAGTTAATCTGCCTGGGGCAGTCTGCAGCCCTACTGGTTTGTGCACGATCCAATTATGTCCACTGTTTGGAAAAGGAATTAAAGGGAGATAACAGGTAGGAGCTGTCAGATGAAAAGGATGTTTCATTTGAGCTTCTTAATTTAATGGAGCTTTCCAGTAATGGAGGCCCGAATGGAGGCCCCTATGTTCCCATACTTTATTCTATTTCCTCTTGTACAGAAGTATCCCCTCTAAAATCCTGTAAAGAATCCTGAGATCCCAAGCACACAACTGCTTCAAAATTGATGTAACCTGCCCAATTTGGGGGCACAGGGTAAACCCCCCCCTCCACCCCAATGTCCCCACAATTTAACACACTATTTCCTCTTGTACAGGAGTACCCCCCTAAAATCCTGTAAAGAATTCCTGAGATTCCAAGCACACAACTGCTCCAAAGCTACTATAACAAGGGCAGAGGGTAACCCAGCCCCCTCAATGTTCCCATACTCTTACACACTACTTTTATCTTGTATACAGGGATGTGATTTCTCCATTTTTAACCGGAATTCCGTTTTTTTAGCCCTTAAAAAACAAAAAATCCGTTTTTTTTGCCCCCCCCCCCCCACCCCCCCCCCCCAAAAAAAATATATATATATATTATTATTATTTTTTTTTTAAGATCAAATTCATAAAAAAATGAAGATAAAACTATACTAGACATATTGCATTTGTGCACAAATGCCAAGCTGTTTCGCCATAACTTTTTCAAAAAATCATAAAAAATCATGTGATGATGTCATCATGACGTCATTTCAGAATTTACAAGAACTTGCCAATATCCAACAAACTACCAAGTTTCAACATGATCGCACTAACACTTAGGGAGATATACGACATTAAAAAAGGCACCTTTAATGCCGCGTCACGTGACCCCCGATGACGTCATCGATCTGAAATTTCACACATATGATGGCTGCCTGACGATCAACATGTGTGTAAATTTTGAAGTGATTACACAAAATTTCACCACACACATCTTCAAAAAGTCCATTTTGATAAGTTTTCAACCTGCCGCTAGAGGGCGCTCTTGTGTATTGTGACGTCATCGGTATTTTTTTTTAATTACACACCCTTGCCAGACAATAACATCGTTAAAAGCAACTTCATAACTATTTCCACTTTTGAATAACGAGGCGCTTCCGGTTTCGACCGGAAGTAGAGGTCATGTGAGGTCACGCACACTGAATAAAATGAAGACCTACATGTAATTAATCCCTATACAATCCCGCAAACAGAAACCTACGGTCTCTTGTGGCTGATTTGTTACGGATTTTCAAATATTTAAGTTAGAAACCTTTAAGATGACGTCACGTGACAGGTGATGACGTCATCACGACCTCATTGTTTTGGGATCATTATTGCACCAATGCCTTTCATCACTGAAAGTTTCATTGCAATTGCTCTTTAGGAACTATGCAAAAGGCTGCCTAGAAAGAATTGTGCGTTATGTCAATGACTTCCTGTCTGAAAAATAAAAATAAAAAAAACAATAAAAACAAAAACTTTAACAAAAACAAGAGCTGTTTCGCTGCGCTTTGCTGCGAAACAGCTAATAATAACGCCCAGATTGCAGAGTAGGGCTTTTAAAACCAAAGATAAATGTTAATATTGGGCTTCATGCTCGCAAGTTTTCGAGCTCGCATGCTTTCGCTCTTTGGAGTTCAGGTTTTTTTCTCAACAGCCTATCACATCCCTGTGTATAGAAGTACCTTCCGCCCCCTTAAAACCCTCTAAAGATTTCCTGAGATTTCATGCACACAATGAAGACACAATAGAAGGGTGGGTGGGTATTGCTATGTATGCCCCATATCCAGCACCAGTTGAAAATGGATGATAGAGCCAGAGCCGTAAGCCGTAGCCCAAGTCATAATTTCCCGGCTCGCCTTCAGAGAGTGTGGATAAGATCATCTTTATAATTGGATAAGCGCTCCAGTCAAAGGAAGGCGATGCCTAACGCTGTCAACGTACACCGCTCCACCCCACACGCTCTCGTCAACTTTCCCGTTACGTTTGTGGCATTGAATCTGCAGACTGCACATTTACCCTCTGCATTCATATACCAGCTGAATCAATACAATGCCTCTCAGCCTTGGGAATCGGGAAGTGTGGGGCTCGGCTAAAAAATAATCATGTTAGTGGTTGTAATGGGGGCTGTTCCCTTTTTTTCTTTGATTGAAAATACAATCTTGATTCTCGGAAATCTGGAGCATCCTTTGTAAGGGACCCGACTATTGATCTCAGCGATGATACAATTTTAGAGTGCTGCTTTTGAATTTTTTATTTAACGTCTGCTTGGTGAGAAATAGCTGTTATTTTCTTCAGATATCATGCTACAATTAATCTTCATTTCAAATACTGTAGTATTTTCCGATGAGGAGTTTTGTATACTGTGGATTCTGCTCCCCAAAGCTCCTTGAAATCTATCAGGGAAATCCAGGGGTTACTTGAGCGAAAACAAGTTGTTAACCTAATTTATTGTAAATGTAATGAGTTTTGGTCAAAGATCAAATTTTTGATCTCATCTCTGAAACAGTGAGAGAAACCTCATTCTTTGGAGATGATCTGTTGGCATCTTTTAATAATTAAACTATTGCGGTGAAATTAGCACAGTTAAGGACAATTGCTTTGCTGTTCCCAGGCCCAAAACCAAGTTTTGTCGTCGTTTTTTTTTTAGGGGGGGGAATATGGTTTGTTTGTTTTTTGTTTTTGTTTGTTTTTTTTTTTTTGTTGGGGGTTTTGGGGGGCGGGGCGAATATGAAAGAAAATGTACATCGGTGCAGTAACGCAGCCCCATCGTGCAGTTACCATGGTTACACAAGGGAGTTTGAAATTTTTTGAAAATGAAGGCCAAATTCAAGCCATTTGGTTCATTTTTAGGCTAATGTTTTTGTGCACTTTTTTTTTTTTTTTTTTTTTGTGGGTGGACATTTTCTTCTTTTTTGATTGTGGGGATTTTTTTTCTTCTCAATTTTTTTTGGGGGGAGATCATCCACCTCGCCCCCCCTCCAGTTACGGGCATGCCTGTTCCCTATGGCACATTCCACAGGAATGTAAAGCAATGTTAACAAGCAACAACGTAATTACAACCCTTTACTGACCAAGGACAAACAGTTGGTATGTTAATGTACCCCATGGGGTACAGTACATGTACCCCATGGGGTACATGTACATCACTCATGTTCCCCTGAACCATGTGCGTCTTTGTTGCACATCGTGGGATCGGTTCTCAACCAAAACGATTGGCACGAGAAACAATAGCGTTAATGTGAGAATTCCAAGTGAGATTAGAGCTGAGGATAATACTCAAATACTGGATGGAGGAGGTGGAACATAGTATTAGTATACAGTTTGTTTCATCTCTCTTTTTTTTTCCAGAAAAAAAAACAAGTTAACAAAATAAAGTAAGGCTTTTATTGCCCATTCTTGCATTATAATTTGTTGTTACCCTTACACCAATGATAGCACTGTATACTCAATACTTTCCCGAGTTCTGTGAAAAAAAGGTTCACAGGCAATTTACTCGGGTGGGATTCCAACCACGGCCTTTGCATCGCTAGAGCAGATGTCTTACCACTAGACCACCGTGCTAGCCCGCCGGCTAGAGGCGGTTTGAATCCTACATGTATGTTTTAGCAGCGGGTACCACAACGATTTAATACAAGAGTGGTTTGCCAGTGGATTTGTTATTTATTTATTTATTTTCACAGAACTCTGGAAAGTTCCAAGTATTCAGTGCTTAATACACCGGTGTGAGGATAAAAACAAATTAGTTTATTTTATCCCCGATGCAAAATTAACATATATTCTTGCATTTGTTTGCAATAATGCAATTGAGGAAACAGGGCAGTATATTTGTGTGGCCTAATTATTGAAGGGATTCAGGAGAGATTGAATGACTGAAAAGGGCCATTAGTAGCGTCTGATTAATTGTTTGTACTGCTGCAGGAAAACAGATTTGATTGAGTGATAAATCAGAAAAGTCAACTTGTTCGTCTTTATTATTATGTTTTACCCGCACACCGATGTTTGTTAACCTTTGGCGACCGTAGCAGTCGCTAGCTGCTTGTACCAAAATGCCCATATTTCCTGTAAGATTTCACCTACATTCAGTCCCATTCAAACAAGAGGGTAAAAGAAAAGGTACAGGTGTATTACATTAGACTGAATTGATATTTTTCATGGTAAAGGCAGGTTACACTTATGGTAATTTTCAAAGACCAGTATCCTTACTCCGTGTTTCTTAACATTATGCATAAAATAAGAAATCAAGGAAGGCTACAGGACTGAGGTGGGATTCGAACCGGGTCCACAGAGGTGAAAGGAAAGGGAAAGAAACCACTGAACCAACCTAATGCCCTGATCCTACCATTGTCTGATTGTGTGGTGTGATTTGACTGCCAAACTGGCAGACCCCTTAGGCAGGCAGACACTAAGCTATGGATAATGTTGGTGCAAGTTGGTCAATACATGTCTGTAAACACATTCATGGCATGTTATGGCCGAGCGGATAAGAGCACCAGACTCAAGCTCTGATGTTTCTGATCGGCAGAGTGTGGGTTCGAGTCCCGGTCGTGGCACTTATATCCTTAAGCATGATTGCGTTGTACTGGATGGGACCTTAAGCCATAGTTCCTACAGGATTAGTAATGCACATAAAAGAACCCAGAACAATTATCATGGAATGGTAGGGGTTCCCCCCTTTGTTTCTGGTTCACATAAAATCTTTAGTGGTAAAACAGTTTTGTGTTTATGTTTCAATAAATCACAAAGAAAACACTCTCCAGACTTTTTTAACGATAATTAGTAGTTGTTTTGTGATTAGAAAGTTTACAAAACGGGTAACGATTATAAAACAGTACACATAGCAAGCACCCTTCTTTACAGGTGTCCTCAGGCTTGCGTGCTACAGTGATTAAGTTCACTTCAAGACATCCTTGTTTCATTACCAGAAATAGCTAATAATATTAATAACAATGTACATGATCCAACTCCAATCATCGGTACTCAATTTTTGTGTTTCCCCATTATGGGAAAACAATAATAAACCAATGCTGAAAACATTGCCAGTTCCGCTGTTAGCGAAATGAAGGAATCAATTGATAACAGTGAGAAGTAATAAATCAAGACCACAGTTCCCAGGGGTGAGCGTAGCACTCTCTTCGGCAAGTGACTTTTCGGTAAAGATATTGAATCAAATAAAAAGCTCTTTGACAGGTTAATCTAAAGCCAGGCTTTAAATTTATCAACAGAAAGCGGGTTCACATTTCATTAAAGGCAAGCTCGAATGAAAATGGCAACTTCATGTAGTGATCTTTGCTCAAATTCATTGAAAATTTGTTCAATCAATTAGGAAACTGAGTTCACTTGAGAGTACATGTAAACAGATTTAAACTAGAAATTGCGTTTGTTTGTTTATTACCTTTCTCTAAAAAAAACCAACTTTTTTTGTATTACCCTTCTCCGGTGTTTTTTTTTTTAGAAAGATTCGCAAAAATCCATGTGACGTCATCACTCATCCTGTGCATTTGTGGAATCTCCGTTTTGTATAGTCGCTTTGTTGCAATAAAAAAGCAATATCCCACAACTTGAGTCAAAGTATTGTCATTTTGACAGAGTCCGTCAACAGCAGAAATGTGTTTAAAGCCTTGAGGTTGGGGCCTAATTTTTTTTATTGATAATTACAAAGAGTTCAGATTAAAAAAATAATAAAGATTGCAATCAAATGATGAGCAAACATGATTTAAACAAGTTTAGACCATTACAACATTGTTACATTTTTATACAAATCTGTTTTCGCTCAGGTAGTTGTTGAAGTGGAACTTATTCAATGGTATCTTTTTTTTACAATGTTCGTCAATGCCTAGGATTTCATGAAATTTCAAAGCTTCAAGTGTTTTACTATGGTAAAATTCTGATCATTTTGCATTGCAACTTTTGCGTGTGAGTGCCAATTTTCATTTTCACAAACTGACACACAGGTTGCTTTTACCATTGTAATGCAGGGCACACACTATGCTTAAACTTGAACGAAAAACATTGCGAGCTGCAGCGCGTGCTGAACCTCCGTTTTCCCGAAGTGACACACACGACATTAGGCCCCAAACTCAAGGCTTTGAAAACGTAGTTATCAAATTAACAATACTTCGACGTCAGTTGTTATTGCAACAAAGCGGCTGTACAAAACCTAGCTCCCACAAATGCATAAGATAAGTGATGACATCACATGTTTTTTTGGGGGAATCTTTCCGAACAGACCGGAGAAGGGTATTCAAAATGATACCAATTTCAACAATTAAAATCTGTTTACTCTAATGTGAACTCAATTTCCTTTAAATTGATTGAACACATTTTCAATGATTTTGAGGAAAGATCACTTAATGCCATTTTCATTCAAGCTTTTCCTTATTGCAATTGGAACCTGCTTTCTACAGTCGATAAATTTTAAGCCTGGCTTTAGATTATCTTGTCAAAGAGCTTGGCATTTGATTCAACATTTTTACCAGAAAGCCATTTGACGGGGAGAGTGAGATAGATGTAAGATAGATGCATGTAAGTTTATGAAACAAACAAAAGAGAAGCCCAACAGACAATTTCCATTTTCATGAAGTGGCACATAAGATGTGTCACTTCGTAGAAATGGAAATGTTTTATATGTAGTTGGTGTTAAAAAAGCATTCATTTTTGGCCACGTTTCACTAGTATCCACATGTACATGTATGCCACTGACTGTCAATTCAAGGCGTCAGGGTGCAGGTGTGTATATAAGTAACTGTATGCTAGTGTACTCAAGATTTATACAAATCAAGTAAATCTACATGTAAAAGCCACACTTACAATTTTTTTCAACTGCAGAATGCAGGTTCAAATTTCATAAAGATGTTGGTTGTGGTGGGCCTTGTTGAACGGCCCACTTCGTGCTGCTCGAGACAGACACACATAGAGTACGCTTTATGGAAATATTAAAAGTGCTTGTCAATCTTCGGGTCAGCGTTAACGAGCCAGTGCATGACTGATGAAACACGAACACGCTTGCGTCTTCTTAGCATGCCCTCAGGGGGGTCAAGAAGCCTCCACTGGCTTGTGATCACTGATCGACCCCCCCCCCCTCCCATCCATTTCAATCTCGGCATCCAGTAACACTGTACAATTTTGTGATCCAGGGATGACTATTGCTCCAGACTTGCTGGCTCTCAATCAGGCTCTAGTAAGCCAACATGGTAAAAGGTTAGATAAATAGGAACAACACTGGACAATTCCTGAGCTTCTTGGCCCAATTTCTCAAAGTTGTTTGCTGCTTTAGCCAAAATTGTTTGCATGCACTATATCAGAAACATGGGTTTAAAGCCAAGGAGTACTTTTGGTAACTACTCCACAAGTTTTTTTGATTTGATTTGAATCGGTTTATTAGGAAACATTCCATCGCGGCCAAGGGCCGAATTGCGAAATATTTAACAATAAGAAAAACAGATGATTAACAACTAGAAATTACAAAATCAATACAAGAATGCAAATAAATAAACATCAGGTATTAACAGCATGCTTACACAGCATTAAATCTGAAAAAGGAAGGAGGAGTGTGGATATGTCTGCAACAATTAGGCCTAAGCTCTTATTATTGGCTAGGAATACTGTTTAGCACTCGTATTAGGTACGGGATTGCGCTCTTTTTGTAGCGCTCTGTTCTGCAATGAACTTCAGTATATCTACAACTATTGCGCAGTGATCTTTGATGAAAATCTGCTCGAGTTGGAGGGAGCCAGTTATGGAACCGGGAGGAAGGTAGACTTAACTCTCTGGCTAACTTTAAACACAGGCTTTCCCTGCGGTTCTCAAGAGTGACGAGGTTAAGTACATGGAGGGCGTGATCATAAGACTGGTATGCAGGCCCAAGCATGAGGCGGCATGCGCGCTTCTGAATCCTCTCAATTTGGTTCCTGCTTGACGAGTCAATACCAGAGTGCCATACAGGGGCGCAATACTCTAGTGATGGTCTGACGTAGGAACAGAAGATAATCTTCAAGTCATCAACAGGTAACTTGAATCCTTTAAGGATTCGGAGCATATGCAGCCTCATGCTTGCGCGCTTGGTAATCTCATTAACATGACATGTCCATTTCAGATTGTTTTGCACATATACTCCAAGCAACATATACTCCAGTTAATGACCATTAAAAACTTATTTGGGAAGGAGCACTGGTGAGCTGATTGATATTAAAGAACTCTGTTAGAAACACCCCCCTGTGCAGTGATGAAGTAATGTATTTTTCACCCAAACATTTTTATCTGAGAAAGGCTTCATGCCTTAGAAAGGCATGAAGCTTTTCTAAGGAAGGCCTGTCTGAAAGCACACAATTCTGTGCAACAAGGTTGTTTTTCTTTTGCTCTGTTTTTTATTTTGTTGTTCCTTTTGTTATTTTCTTGCAATTTCGATGACCAGTCGAGCCCAAATTTTCAAAGGTTTGTTGTTTTATGCATTGTGTTGGGATACACCAAGTGAGGATACTGGTCTTTGACAATAGACCTTTATCATGCTGCCGCCATCTTGGTCATGTTCCTTGTATCCAATAACAGTAATGGATGCTAATAGTCATTGTACAAAAAGGAACCAGACTATTTGCCCTTCCAGCCTCGGTCTGGTTACATTAATTTGCATGGGAGAAAATCAAGAAGGCTGCACCTCGATAAAGGTCAATTACCAAAAACATACGCTTCCCTAAAAGAAGGGCCCCAAGTTCAAAACTCAGTTTTGTTGTTGTTCACTCATTTTCCAATGGATTGAGTACAAATAAATTACAAGTCTCCGACCTCACGTTAAAAGGATAAAAAAGGATAAAAAACATTTCATTTTATTTGATACTCTTTCAGATCAAAACTTACAACAAGTCAACAACATAAATTGCTTTTTTGATTGGATACCATCAGGGATTTGATTTCTCCGTTTTTTTCTGGAATTCTGTTTTTTTAACCCCCCCCCCCCCCCCAATAAAAAAAAAAAATATTATATATATATTTTTTTTATTTAGACTGTAAAAAACATGAAGGTAAAACCAAGTGGAATGCCCCAGAGTGCAGATTAGGGCTTTTAAAACCAAAGAAATGTATGTAAGTAGGCTTCGAGCTCGCAAGTTTTCACCCTCGCAAGCTTTTACGCTTTGTGCTCACAGTTCAGGTTCAGCCTATCACATTCCTGTATCATGGAAACTTAGAAATGGACACAGAAAGAAAGTAAATGGACACAGAAAGAAAGTAAATGGACACAGAAAGAAAGTAAATGGACACAGAAAGAAAGTAAATGGACACATAAAGAAAGTAAATGGACACAGAAAGAAAGTAAATGGACACAGAAAGAAAGTAAATGGACACAGAAAGAAAGTAAATGGACACAGAAAGAAAGTAAATGGACACAGAAAGAAAGTAAATGGACACAGAAAGAAAGTAAATGGACACAGAAAGAAAGTAAATGGACACAGAAAGAAAGTAAATGGACACAGAAAGAAAGTAAATGGACACAGAAAGAAAGTAAATGGACACAGAAAGAAAGTAAATGGACACAGAAAGAAAGTAAATGGACACAGAAAGAAAGTAAATGGACACAGAAAGAAAGTAAATGGACACAGAAAGAAAGTAAATGGACACAGAAAGAAAGTAAGCGCAGAGATTCAATCATAAATACAACAAACACTCAAGATATGGCACCATGTTTCAGGGCCAATACTTTGAACATTAAACAGACTGCCTATAAAAATCTGATTCTTGAAGCTTAACAAGAGCCATCTGTTTGAAATCCCCAGCGTACCATAAAACATTTATGAGGTGTCTTCTTTAATGTATTTTCTCTCAGGCTGTAGTGAAACTCAAGAATCACAAATAAGCGCCCACGAAATCAAACGAAAACATTTCAACATAAAACAGACTGCCTATCAAAATCTGACTCTTCAATCTCATCCAGATTCATCCGTTGTAATTGACCAAAGTGTTTATAAAATGTCGGATTGATTGTACTTGCTCGCAGGGTGAGTGAAATCCTAAAATCACAAAATAATAAACACAGCGATCTCCGTCTTCCTTCAATCCCCCAAATGGGGGGAGGGGCAGTGAATGAACTCTCTGTTTTCCGGGTCAGGGGTGGGGGGGGGGGGGCAAAGACAAACGGGAGAAAAAAACAAGAAGTTTTTGCTCATTTTGATTCTGGGCTGGTACAAAAAGATTCTGGTACAGTGAACACTTTAAGCTACAAGCCCTGCGGGTCTTGTGGTTTTTACTCCCAAATTAAAGCCCAGCTTAACGAAAAACTTAAAGAAAAAAAAGTCCAGCAGATTAAAATGTTACATTTTCAACACATTACATTTTTTTTGACAACTTGGATTCGGCGTTCTTGGTGAAAATACTGTAACGTTTTTTTGCTGTTTTCTCAACAAGTAGACACTGTTTCCAGCTGAGGCTTTCACAGGTGACTTTTACTGTATCTTTCTGGATACTTTTGCCTACAAATCAGCATTACTTTGACAAAAACCAATCTATGACCTCACCTTAAAACGTAAACTTTCTTGATGAAAATAACGTGACAGTTTTTTGCTGTTCCTCAACAAGTAGACACTTTGTCCAGCTGAGGCTGTCACAGGTGGCTTTTACTGTATCTTTCTTAATACTTTTGCAAATCAGCATTATGTCACTATGTTGACAAGAACCATGCTATGACCTCACCTTTAATACATCCTGGCGCTGCTTGGATAAATATGTAGTCACTTGATTGCGTCCATCCTTCTGCTTAGATGAGCGTTGTATTCAAAGGGTGCCTGGGAGAAAGATGCGAGAGCCCCACGTCCTTCCGATTTTAACATTTTTTATTCACAATTTAATGCAAGGCCTGGAATTTTAGACACAGCTGGCTGCCTGCCAGCCATAGATGCAATAGGAATGTTAAATACAAATTGTCTTTCATTAATCACTCATGTTTAGACGTCCTTGTAATGTATGTAATGAGTTTAATGCTTGTTCTTTTCAATGTTATTCACAATAATATTTGTTTAATAATATGGGTTTGAACAAAGAAAAATTTACTGGAGCGGGACTTGGAACCATCGACCTTCGGATTAACGTACCGGCGCTCTACCAACTGAGCTATCCAGCCCTATGTTGGCAGTCTCCCTATTAGTCAATATCTTTGTTCGGGGGTGCCAGTCAGAAGCCATACAACCGTTAACTGCCGTGTAGCCAAGGATCACACCCAAGTTTACGATACAACCTGGGAAGCGGCAGCCACAGGATCACCTCAGGGGGATGGGACTTTTTAATCATAAATATCAAGTAATAAACCACAAAGGAAACTGACTGGGTAAAAATTTACCCAGTCAGTTTCCCTTGTGGTTTATTTCTTGATAATATTTTTTTAGTTACTTTTTTGATTGGTGAAATGGTTGTAGGTCCACTTTTTAATTGAGCAATCAGCTTTCCTCATAGATGTACAAGGCAGTTTTAGAAAAGGGCACCTCAATCAGGAAAATAAAGATTTTACCTGGAACATTTCAAGGGGCACCAAGGCAATAGCCTCCATTGCCTCTGTGAAGTGTCAGGCACACTGCAGGCAGCTTTGGGCAGGATGTTATTGATCCAGTGATTCATGAATTAAAGGGCAGCTCAATTAGGAAAATCAAGATTTTACTTGGAACATTTCAAGGGGCACCAAGGCAAGAGCCTCCATTGCCTCTGTGAAGTTTCAGGGACGCTGCAGGTAGCTTTGGGCAGGATGTTATTGATCCAGTGATTCATGAATTAAAGGGCACCTCAATGAGGAAAATAACGATTTTACTTGGAACATTTCAAGGGGCACCAAGGCAAGAGCCTCCATCGCCTCTGTGAAGTGTCAGGCACACTACAGACAGCTTTGGGCAGGATGTTATTGATCCAGCGATTCATGACTTAAAGTTGCACTTCCCCAATTTTCGCTGAAAGAATTTTTTATTTTATGTTGGCTTTGAACAAAATTGACTTTTGAACCTCTGACCTCTGGCGCTCTACCAAGTGAGCTACAAGGTTTTAAACTTGCATGTGATATCTCAGGATTTTGCACTGACCTCCCTTGATCTCCAGAGATAAAAGACCTTGCATTGAGACCTAGCATCTTTAATAACAGCTACAAATAGGTACTACTTGAAAAAGCAATTAGCTTTAATTTGAAACATTATTCAGATTATCAGCAAAATTAGAAAATACATTTAATGTCTCTGGAATGCCTTTGTAAATAAATTGACCCATTCAATAGAACACTTACGTTAGGCGCGAGCTTGAAATAGTCAATAGATTGTATCCAGGGATTTCTCTGTTTGTTTGGGGTTTTTTTATCCGTTTTTAAACCCCCCTCCCCAATTTTTTTTTTTTTTATAAAATAAAATAAATAAATAAAATAAAATAATAAATATGTATAATAATAATAATAACAAATTATTATAATTTTTGTAAAATACATACACTGTATTCAAAGATAAATGCCCCAGAGTGCAGATAAGGGCTTTTAAAGCAAAAGATAAATGTATGTAAGTAGGCTTCGAGCTCGCAAGTTTTCGCCCTCGCAAGCTCACAGTTCAGGTTTTTGTTTCAACAGCCATCCTGATTGTATCTCACTAAAAATAGCTCAGATGTATGCCCAAGTTATAGGTACATGCCGAGCTACAACTTTTTTGTTTTAGGGTTTTTGCAAAATCAAGATACAATGCTTTTGTACCGATGCGGCAATATGCTCTTTAATCAAGTACGTCATGTACTTGTTACATACTTCTCCAGTACTGTGGATACAGTTTCTAGAAGCTCATTGAAATATATAACTCTTGGTGTTCCCAAAAAGTTGTAATGCCATTCTTTCATCATACCTACTAAATGTTGGATCCAAGTTTCATACATTTATGTCAACATTGACTCTCACCCTTGCAGTCAGTCACAAACACATTAAATCCCTTTAAAGCTATTACACTGGATTGGTAGAGCTGACAAAATAGTCCCAGACAGTATTGCTGTTTTGTGTAATCAACCATATACACATACATAAAATATTAAATTTGTGAAATGTGTGAGTCAGGAGAAAATAGTGGAAGACCACGCACAGTTTTGAAGCAATGTTAACACATTGTCCTTAATTTGGGTTGTAAAAATGTAGCAACCGAAATCAGCTGTTGCATCTCTTTAGGTTTTCAGTTACAGTTTTCTCGAACATGACTTCATTTCAGAGGAAAATATCTCACAGAAAAAAATGGTTCTAGTGTGAACTCAATATGTAAGTAAGCTTTCAGGTTAAAATTAAACAATGAAGTTTTTTATCCTTACCAACCCTGTACTTGTTTGTATGTAATAATACCTTTAAATATGCCTCATTACCTAATTCCTTGACAAACAACTCTGCCTGCAACGCCACTCCGTTTCACAAAGTAGGCCATCCATTTTTATCCCATCAATGGAAACCACTCAGGACTGGTGTGAAATGAGCTTCCACATGAGTGGAAAGTCAGGACAGATTTAGCTTTAGAATTCCACACAATGGTCCACCGACTGTAATAGGTTCACACGTCATTTGAACTTTTCAAAGGAGAAATGGGGGGGAAAAAAAATAAGGGACACCCATGGCAATT
This sequence comes from Pisaster brevispinus, assembly GCA_023634235.1. Taxonomy (NCBI): domain Eukaryota; kingdom Metazoa; phylum Echinodermata; class Asteroidea; order Forcipulatida; family Asteriidae; genus Pisaster; species Pisaster brevispinus. The sequence goes on from JAMKCF010000001.1 coordinate 4,111,613, forward strand.
TCTGTAAACAGGTGTAGTCATCAATCCCCTTTGAGTTGATAAAAGGAAAAAAAACACAGAATGTATATAATAATATTAATAAAATTAATCGGCGTTTAAGAACACTCTAGTAAACTAAATCACAGCTCTGACAGTAATTAACAAGTAAAGAGAATAAATAAATTAATAGTCAAATCAGCTGCAATAATTTGATTAACGATGAAAGAGATATGTTTTAATCATCTTCTTGAAATGTTCGGTTGATTTGGTATTTTGGATGGGATGGAAGAGGGTAGACTGTTCAACTCCACTGCCGCAGTGACTGTGAAGGTTCTGTCACCAGCCTTGCCGTCGGTGCGTGGAAAAGTCAGACGGAAAGAGTTTTGGCAAGACTGGAGGTTTGGTCTTGAGGGAATGTAACGCAGAACGCAGGACTGCGTATAATCTGGCGACCGGTTGCGGAATAATTTGTGCATACCGAAAGTAACATCTTGTCACGAACTTCTTTGGAGGATTAAAAAAAACCAAATCAGGACTGGTGTGGAATTGACTTCCACATGGGCAGAAAGTCAGGACAGATTTAGCTTTAAAGTAATTTGACACCTGATCAGGATGACATCATCATGATGTCATGAGAACTGCTGTCTTCATCTTGAGGTTCGATGTGTTCCAAGGCTTCATTTTGTATCAGTCTTGAGTTATGCTGTCGAGAAGAATTGGGCGGAAGATGAAGAATAGGAAGGGAGAGGTGGCACCCCTGAACAAAAATATTGACAAAATAGGGAGACCACCTGCATAGGGCTTTATACTTATACATGTACATGTAGCTCAGTTTATAGAGTGCCGGCACGTTAAAGTGGAGGTTGTTGGTTCAAATCCCACTTCAGTATAAAACGAAAATTGTTCAACCCCAAATAAAACAAAACAAAACAACAACAACAAAAATAAGACATGTTCGCATTGTTGCACCAACACCTAAAAATTAATTTTAAAAACAGAAAAATGTTATGGGAAAAAAAAGAAATTCAAACAGGACAGTACCAATTCCAAATCCCTGCAGTTAACTCGCAGGAGCTACTGAGTACGCATGCGTAAAGGGACCCACAAGAAAAGTACCTTGTGCCGGGTAAACATAACTGCCAGGCCATTCTCGAGCTTACTCTTGTGCATTCAAGAGCTCTTGAAAGATGCAAAGCAGTTGCCAAAGGGAGATGGACAGTCCAAATTGTGACCAAACCTGTATTTTTGTATTTGTTGTGATGCACCAAGAGCACCGTATAACTAGAGTAAAATTTCAGGTGGGCACAAGGGGGTAATCAATTTTTTTCTTCTGAGGGGAGCACTTCTAGGCACAATGTCATGGCTCTGCTTACCGTTTTAGCAAAGAATCGGCGCTTACGGAAGCAGGGAATTCCGCGCTTACGTCATTTCACGGGTTACGCAGCTAGCACAGACAGTGACAGAAATTTGGCGCTTGACAATAAGCGGAGAATGGTGATTGCAAGCGCAGAATGCAGCAGTAAGCAGAGCCATGAAATTGGGCCCTGGTCAAGTTTCTTTTTCCCTTTTACTTTAATTAGCCTCTTTTCAGTGTCTTTTTGTATGTAATTTATTATTTATTGTATTTTATAATCTGGCGTTAGTGTAAAAACAAATACATTGTCTGCGTGTAAGTGGAGAAGTAGTTTTACAAATATTACAATTATCACATTAAAATTCTGGAAATGTCCAGTCCCAAACGTCCATATTACAAATGGGGGGACACAGACACCAATGGGGTGGGGGGGGGGGGGACCCCCATGCTGCTGTGCACCTACATGTAAGTCTGTACACTCCTAAATTGTAGCATCTGGAAGTTCCGTGTCTAAACTAAGGGAGCACCAAGGCCCCTAAGATATTGTCAGGAATTTTCAAAGATCATCCCTTCGCCATTCACCAAACCTCATCCCTGCTCCTAAATTGTTGTTCCTAGTGAGTGGCAGACCTTTTCTGTCAGGGATGAATCTCACGGTTGAGCTTACTCTTCCAGAAGACAATTTCCCTTTAATGCGATCACCATTGGACTTGGACTAACAGATGGTTAATCATAGATAATCACTGCATTGGATAATTATTTAATTGAGTGGAAAATTTCTTAAGTGGGGGGCAGGGAGGGGTGTAGTGTTGAGAGAGTGCTGACATGATGATGGAATTTCCCTGACAAAAAGGATTGAATCCAATACTTAGATTTTTATGGTCGGTTTAGTTTTGATTATTTTTATTATAACTCCGGATTAGGTACAGGTCGTTCAACTTTCTTTGATTCTCCACAGGATGTTTCGAAACTGGGGTTATTCTGGATTTTGCAAGTTAGGTCGAAGCATGCTGAATTGATTGGAATGAGGTCCTCGGACTGTTTTTTACTTGATGTTTACATTTGGTTTTAAAAGCTTTACCTGTTTACTGTGTAATCTGGAGCATTAAAAAAACAAAAAACAACTATTATTGTGATAAAGAAAATAACAATTCAATAGTGTTTTTGTATCAGCCCTCACTTCTTGTGTATTAGACCGCTATGCTAGCTTGAGCATGGGAAGAGTCCCAATTAGTGTTTTCAATTACTTCTTTTGGCTTGTTTGTCTGTCATTGTCTGTTTTTCTTTTGCCTTTTTTTATATTTTTTAGTATTTTTTTTAAATACAATGTAAAGCGTGTTTGGTTGCCCTGCTATATACCAAATTAACTGTTAATGAGAACGTTGCCATTTTAACTTTTAGTCAACATTGTTGGAGCTTATATACTTGGCATCTTAGTGTATAAAGCAGCCCAAATTATCTGACTTCAGTATATTTATCGAAATTGAAACAAAATATGGGGGGTTTTGTTTTAAAAAAAAAAGATCCAAATCTCATTTAAGTTTGCAGTGCTTGCCTGTGCAACATGTCAATTTGTACATAGCTACTCACCAACAACGAATGACCAAAATTGGGTGCTTGACTCAGTGGCCTAGTTTGTCAATACTCACAAAGATTACTTTAGATAGAAAATACCTGTAAGATTGTTCATTGCATGAAGTAAGTTAATGTCTCTAAAGTAGAGCATTTCATCTGTTTTTTGTTGTTATTATTATAGTTTGTATTATAATAAATTTTAAAAAAAAATTCAGTGTACTATGTTGCCTCCTCTCACCAGTTTGCTTGCAATGACTTGAGTTTGGAAAGAAAAAGAAAAAAATTACATACTTTTTTTTGTCTTGGCATGAGATAAGTTATTGTTTAACAAAGTGGAGAAAATTACTAATGGTATTTTACAGGATTGTATTAAAAACATTATTTAATTTGAGTCTGAAAGCTACTAATTATGACTTTCATAGAAGGACCATTTTTTTGGTAAAATATATTTCCCCCTGAAATGGATATTTGAAAAAACCTATCTGAAAACCTGAAACACCTACAAAAAACATTAGCTGAGTTCGGTTGTTATGACCAAAAGTAAGAGCAATGTGTTTAACGTTATCAAAATTGCACATGGTTTTTCGCTAGTTTAATTCTCCTGACTCACACAACGGATTAAGCCCAAATTGCCACAGGTTTGTTATTTCACTTTAATGGTTGATCACACAACACATGAAGAGTGTCTGTGACTGTTTTGTCAGCTCTACAAATCCTGTAATAATTTGCACACATCTGGATATTATTTTCGATCATTCCAGAAAGAGGCCAGACTGCAGTATATTTATCCTCAATTGCTTGCATTTATTTGAGTTTGAAGAAAGGAGAAACCCATAAAACTAGCAGGCTTTGTGACATTTCGCCCCGCTATGTTATGAAGTACATGCATAGATACATTTATACATTGTAAGAGTAAGTCATAAATATTGTGACTGCTCCAAGGTCCGAGCCGACACTCCGTTGTTCTGACATTTCCATGTTTCGATAAACCCTCATGGTCTGCAGTCTAGAAGTTAAGGTGAGGGGGAACATTTGTATATGTGTAGGAGTGTGGGAACACGGGTGTAGGAACATAGGGGTGTTAAAACATACATGTAGGGTTGTGGAACATAGAGGATGTGAACATACTCTAGGGTTGGAGTACGTATTGTTGTGGGAACATGAGGGTATGGGAACATAGGGGTGTAGGGAAAATAGGGTGTGGGAAAATAGGGTGTGGGAACGTATGGGTGGCAACATATGGGTGTGGCAACATATAGAGTATGGGAACATATGGTTGTCAGTGGTTGTTGGAACATGGGGGTGTGGGATCGTAGGGTATGGGAACATACTGACATACATTGTAGGGTTGTGGAAACAAAGGGAGTGGGAACACAGAGGATAGAAACATAGGGTGGTGGGAACTTAGGGGCGTAGGAACATAGGGGTATGGGAACATCTGGGGTGTTGTTACTTACATTTTGTAGGGCTGTAACCTCATTGGATGCATAGAATATAATCATTCTCAAGGTGAATTCTGGACTGTTCCATTTTACGAGCAAACCTCTCGAAATGGAACAGTCCAGATTTCAAAAGTGATTGAAATCTGCTATAGGACTTTTGTACGAATACAATGCATCCTATACTTGTGTTATATACCTCACACCAGTGTTGTAGTCGAGACCCGATAGTCCGAGACCAAGACCGAGACCGATACCTGAAGGTCCGAGACCGAGACCGAGACCGAGACCGAGACCAGACGGTCGAGACCAAGACCGAGACCGGGAAGGTCCGAGACCAAGACCGAGACCGAGACCTTAATGAATAAATTAATTAATAAAAGAGTCAAGTAAATTTGTGAAATTGTATAAGTGATTGTGCAAACAATTGTATTCTCATGAATTGAAAACAAGTAAACAACATGTGAAAAGAATGGTAAAAACCAAGCTACTAAAAAAGAACAAAGGATGTATTCCTGACTCCTCGTCATATCAAAAAGAAAAGTGCTGAAATAAAAGCAGTCTCATCTTGTCTACATGTACCAGGTCTAGACATCAATCATGTGAACTTCTATGATTTTTTTGTTTAGTATTACTCATCTGTATAAAAGACCTACCCAGCACAAATGGGGAAATAAATCTGTAATATATTTGATGGAAAGATTGTATCCTAGAAAGGGACGATATATGAAAAAAGAAAATCCCAGAATTGGGAAAACATCATCATGACAAAACACAGGTGTCAACCAAAATTTAACACTTCTACCAAACCATTGGTCAGGTGAAAGAAACACGATAATTGTACATCTAAAAAAATTGGTTTGTTTATTTGTGGCACATTTTAAAGAACATTCTCATTGCATTTTTAAAACATAAGCATGCCCAACATTTCCACTGACAGTCTTGCCTGATAGGAGTGCATGATAATGTCACCCCCTGCTAAAGACTCTGCAGAGTTTGCTGGAACTGACCAGGCCCGCGAGAACAAATTTTTGCAAAGGGGTGCTGGTTTTTTTTCAAAGACAATTGTCGTATACGGCGTATGGTCCGGGCCCGCTTAAGTTCTTAAAATGCTCTTTCGTACAATCAGAGACACGATTTGGCACATACATCTCTCCTTGGGGGGGGGGGGGGGCAGGAATATTCTTAGTGTAATTTGCAAAATGACTACCCCAAAATGACGAGGCGATGTTGGTTGGAAAGATATTTAGTTTTTCGAGACTCTTGCAGTAAATTACTAAAACCGTGGCTCAAACTGAAAAATATTTCCAATGCTAGTTGTTTACGTACATTTATCGTCCTTTCGTTAATATTGTCATTGAATAACGGAATATGTCATGTTTAGAAGTGATAAAACCCAAGGGAACAATTAGTGCCTCTCGTTAACGGCTACTGGTAATTCATATGGCGATTATTTTGTATAAGGATGAACACAATAGTTTTTGAAGGCTTATCCCTGACATCAAATGCTCACTGATCAATTGCTTATAGTCATACGTTTTTGACATTTAATACCATGATGATGAACGAAACATTACATTAAAGCTAAATAATTTCATCCTTATTAGCATTTTACCAGTCAGGGGAAATTTAATAACTAGTAATGATTGCCATTGACTTGAACAAAGCATACCGATGGCTAGTTAGTTTTATTTTGATGTCACGTTTTTTTCTACAAGCACAAGCTGGTGAGAGTTTCCCTCCGCATGTTACAGTGTATCGCTTTGGGCGACTGGGCTGTCCAGTGGCTAAAAGGTAGCCACTGGACCGCCCAGCCGCTCAAAGCGATAGAATGTTGAGCAGGGTTTCTTCATTTTTATTTTCATGATTTTATTTAAATTTTGCTCATTAAATTGTCAGTTTAAAATGTATAGCCATTCCACCGAAATGTTTTTGATGTGGAAACAAGTGATGTAAAAACAAATAATAATAAAAACCACCTAAAATTGCACCCACGTTAATCTCACATTAGCTGATGGCTCAAAGGTGCCCGGAAGCTCAATGGTGACCTTTTCGTCGCCAGACTTGCACGGTCTTTTGAACGTGACCACAGGGTACCCAGTCAACCTATTGCTTACTCCATTATGGTCCAAAAACCTTCGTGGTCTGGATATTTTTGACCCCATTCCTATCGCTCGAGTTTGCTGAAAAGATGTTTAGTTTCAAGACTCGTGCAGTAAATTACTAGAATTCTGGTTCAAATGTTATAATATTTCCAAGGCTAGTTGTTTACATACAATTATCGTACCTTTCGTTAATATTGGCATTAAATAACAGAATATGTCAGGTTCAGAAATGATAAGTCCCAAGGGAACAATAAGTGCCTCTCGTTAACGGCTACCGGTAATTTTTATTGCGATTTTTTTTGTATAAGCATGAACAAAATATTTGTAAAGGCTTTGTAGATCATTATTAATTTCCCCATTTCTCAGTTGACTTGTTGTGAAATGATAATAACGATGAAATTATTTAGCTTGAATGTCAACTTCTTTCATCATCATGACAATGTCAAACAACTTATGACAGCAATAAAACAGTGAGCATCCGAGGCCAGGTAAAACTATTGTGCTATTGGTTGGTTTAATTCCGAGGTTGGCTTTTTTCTGCAATATTCGTTTATTTCTGTGTTGTTCGTTTATTTCTGAGTTGTTCGTTTATTTCTGAGTTGTTCGATTATTACAGAGTTGTTTGTTTAATTCTGACTTGTTTGTTTGTTTCGAAACTGTGTTGTATGGCGCGCACAGTGTGTTCCTTGCTCATGGTGTTTCCCATTAAAAAAAAACTGCATTGTAAAAGTAAGTATTAAGCTTTTTACTAATATCTTTTAATATTTTCTGTATGCAGTAGTATTATTTTTGTTTGTGAAATATGTGTTTATTTTTAAATTACTTCAAAACATTGTGCATCTAAATTTATTTACTTTTTACAATGGGAAGTTGTTGAATTATTTACATCCTTTTTTCGGCTTGTATTTATTTTAATTTTATGTAGGCCTCAACTTTGAAAACAGGTGTTTTTTGTATTTATTAAAGTATTTCTTACTGTCTTTTTTTTTGCATATCACTTTTGTTTTGTAGTTTTTTTTTTGTTTAGTATAATATTCCAGCTCCGGGTGCTTTAGTATATACCAGCACCCCCATCCAAAAAGTTGGGGGTGCTGCAGCACCCACAGCACCCCCCGCTCTCGCGGGCCTGGAACTGACAGAATTTTGTACGCAAGGGTTGGTAGTTTCTTAGCTATTTGTTGCCGGAACTGTAGTGCACTTAACCTAGGGGCAGATTCATTTTGACTCCTGTAGATGTTTCACAAGCTGTTATCTTTTATCCTTTTTTTGAGCAACCCCTCCACCGTGGTGCCAATGGTGACTGTAATGGTAATACCATAAGAGTGGGGACAGTAGAACAAAGGAATACAAAAGGGACAATGCTGTCCTCACATTGGAATCCTTTGTATTTTTGTGTCCTCACATTTTTTCGTGCGCTTAGTCTATGGAGAGTGTTAAGTTAGAGGGACAAAGGAAAGTCCTCACATAGATAGCAATAATTGATACATGTATGTATGGTACAAATTGCAGGATTATTTTATGTGCATGCTACACTGTGTGTTCTGTACATGTTACTGGTTGGATGCAAAATCGTATTGCGCAGGCAGGGGAGGAAGATTGGGATGTTCTCTAATGAATTGCATAATGGTAAAAAAGGCTGGTCTCGAAGCGAGACCAGCCAAATATTCGAGACCAGATGGGTCCGAGACCGAGACCAAGACCGAGACCTCAGGGTACCGAGACCGAGACCGAGACCCGAGACCGGCAAAACCGGTCTCGAGACCGGTCTCGAGACCGAGACCGGTCTCGAGACCTACAACACTGCCTCACACATAGATTCTTGTTTTTTGATATTTGTCCTAGAATTTATAATTGATTTCAACTATAAGTTATTAAACGGCTGATAGAGACAGCTGGAGCTGTTTAAGACCGTTTGGCTGAAGTGTGTTCGGCATTCATCATGTTCATCATGTTCATAGCCATGCGTGCATTTTGGTGCACAAGTGTGTGCGTTCACTAATAAAATGTAACGCGATGTTATTTTCTATAAACACACACAAAGCACACTGCCAAGCGTCCCAAGAGTCCTATATTTTTCAATATAGGACCCCTTTAATATTGAATTTTAGAGTGTTGGGAACAGTATACATGGCAAAGTAAGGTATTGACATACATGTAACACATAGTCCACCGATCAAATGTCAAGGATTTGATCTACATGTATGTGTGTGGTATATGAAAATACATCTTGTACACTTAATTAAAGGATGTGCACCAACACTGCCTCGACCATTAAGTCACATTTTTTCAATTTGTTTTATAATTTTTACCACTCTCAACCCACCAAAAGTTGTTTGATTCCATTAGACTGAGGACTGCACTTGTGTTTTTGTTTAAATACTTTGCATGGGAAGAGGCAGACCACAATAATCAGAGTCCAACAGTTTTGGTGTTGATTTGCAATACAGTGTTGGATTTTTATTGTAGTGAGGAAAGATTTTAATAAATCACTCTTAAGAAGTTAGGTTTAATAAATAACGGTAGAGATAGCCGTGTTAGTCTGATAGATAAAACACGGAAGGTAATGGTAGCACTTTAAGATTAATTTAATAAACAACTGCATGAGCTTTTGTAACAACTACTTCAGCTGCAGTTTTTATGTAATTTTTTGTCTTTAGGTGCTACCACTGCCTTCATTGGTTAATCAATATTAAATCAACCCCAACCCTGGGCAGGAGGTTGCCGGTTAAACTACCTTCCTTGGTTAATAAATATTACATCAACCCCAACCCTGGGTAGGAGGTTGCTGGTTAAACTACACCTAACTTGGTTAAGTTACCTGCGGTGTAAAGTTTCCTGGGCCGTTCGCACTGGACTATGGTCAAGTTACCCATTTTCTTAGTAAGTTTTACCCCCCAAAAAGTCCAATGCGAACAGGGCTTAACATGTCGGTACTCATTACATTACATTACTATGGTCAAGTTACCCATTTTCTTAGTAAGTTTTACCCCCCAAAAAGTCCAATGCGAACAGGGCTTAACATGTCGGTACTCATTACATTACATTACTATGGTCAAGTTACCCATTTTCTTAGTAAGTTTTACCCCCAAAAAAGTCCAATGCGAACAGGGCTTAACATGTCGATACTCATTACATTACATTACTATGGTCAAGTTACCCATTTTCTTAGTAAGTTTTACCCCCCAAAAAGTCCAATGCGAACAGGGCTTAACATGTCGTCACTCATTACATTACATTATCTCAGACTGCATTTATACCTGATCTTAAATGAGTCATTCTTATTGTAGTGTAGCTATTGGTAGTCTGTGTGGTGCTTCCTCTTCTTCTCCAAAAGCACCGTCGGCAACAGAAGGCAGTCACCACTGCGGCGCGGTAGTCGGCGTTGGTGGCGCTATACACCACCGGGTTGACGCTAGAGTTGATCGTCAACAACATGAATATGAGCGCGTGTCCTATGTACATTGCGGTCGGGTCAACCGGGTTGTACCTGGTGTACAGGTTGAAGATCGTCACGGCGAGATGAAAGGAGAAGAACACGGTCGTGTTGATGGTCAGCATCTGGACCATGCGTGTCTGATTGACCGAGGAATCGGCCATGGGGGTGTGGGATCGTAGGGTATGGGAACATACTGACATACATTGTAGGGTTGTGGAAACAAAGGGAGTGGGAACACAGAGGATAGAAACATAGGGTGGTGGGAACTTAGGGGCGTAGGAACATAGGGGTATGGGAACATCTGGGGTGTTGTTACTTACATTTTGTAGGGCTGTAACCTCATTGGATGCATAGAATATAATCATTCTCAAGGTGAATTCTGGACTGTTCCATTTTACGAGCAAACCTCTCGAAATGGAACAGTCCAGATTTCAAAAGTGATTGAAATCTGCTATAGGACTTTTGTACGAATACAATGCATCCTATACTTGTGTTATATACCTCACACCAGTGTTGTAGTCGAGACCCGATAGTCCGAGACCAAGACCGAGACCGATACCTGAAGGTCCGAGACCGAGACCGAGACCGAGACCGAGACCAGACGGTCGAGACCAAGACCGAGACCGGGAAGGTCCGAGACCAAGACCGAGACCGAGACCTTAATGAATAAATTAATTAATAAAAGAGTCAAGTAAATTTGTGAAATTGTATAAGTGATTGTGCAAACAATTGTATTCTCATGAATTGAAAACAAGTAAACAACATGTGAAAAGAATGGTAAAAACCAAGCTACTAAAAAAGAACAAAGGATGTATTCCTGACTCCTCGTCATATCAAAAAGAAAAGTGCTGAAATAAAAGCAGTCTCATCTTGTCTACATGTACCAGGTCTAGACATCAATCATGTGAACTTCTATGATTTTTTTGTTTAGTATTACTCATCTGTATAAAAGACCTACCCAGCACAAATGGGGAAATAAATCTGTAATATATTTGATGGAAAGATTGTATCCTAGAAAGGGACGATATATGAAAAAAGAAAATCCCAGAATTGGGAAAACATCATCATGACAAAACACAGGTGTCAACCAAAATTTAACACTTCTACCAAACCATTGGTCAGGTGAAAGAAACACGATAATTGTACATCTAAAAAAATTGGTTTGTTTATTTGTGGCACATTTTAAAGAACATTCTCATTGCATTTTTAAAACATAAGCATGCCCAACATTTCCACTGACAGTCTTGCCTGATAGGAGTGCATGATAATGTCACCCCCTGCTAAAGACTCTGCAGAGTTTGCTGGAACTGACCAGGCCCGCGAGAACAAATTTTTGCAAAGGGGTGCTGGTTTTTTTTCAAAGACAATTGTCGTATACGGCGTATGGTCCGGGCCCGCTTAAGTTCTTAAAATGCTCTTTCGTACAATCAGAGACACGATTTGGCACATACATCTCTCCTTGGGGGGGGGGGGGGGGGCAGGAATATTCTTAGTGTAATTTGCAAAATGACTACCCCAAAATGACGAGGCGATGTTGGTTGGAAAGATATTTAGTTTTTCGAGACTCTTGCAGTAAATTACTAAAACCGTGGCTCAAACTGAAAAATATTTCCAATGCTAGTTGTTTACGTACATTTATCGTCCTTTCGTTAATATTGTCATTGAATAACGGAATATGTCATGTTTAGAAGTGATAAAACCCAAGGGAACAATTAGTGCCTCTCGTTAACGGCTACTGGTAATTCATATGGCGATTATTTTGTATAAGGATGAACACAATAGTTTTTGAAGGCTTATCCCTGACATCAAATGCTCACTGATCAATTGCTTATAGTCATACGTTTTTGACATTTAATACCATGATGATGAACGAAACATTACATTAAAGCTAAATAATTTCATCCTTATTAGCATTTTACCAGTCAGGGGAAATTTAATAACTAGTAATGATTGCCATTGACTTGAACAAAGCATACCGATGGCTAGTTAGTTTTATTTTGATGTCACGTTTTTTTCTACAAGCACAAGCTGGTGAGAGTTTCCCTCCGCATGTTACAGTGTATCGCTTTGGGCGACTGGGCTGTCCAGTGGCTAAAAGGTAGCCACTGGACCGCCCAGCCGCTCAAAGCGATAGAATGTTGAGCAGGGTTTCTTCATTTTTATTTTCATGATTTTATTTAAATTTTGCTCATTAAATTGTCAGTTTAAAATGTATAGCCATTCCACCGAAATGTTTTTGATGTGGAAACAAGTGATGTAAAAACAAATAATAATAAAAACCACCTAAAATTGCACCCACGTTAATCTCACATTAGCTGATGGCTCAAAGGTGCCCGGAAGCTCAATGGTGACCTTTTCGTCGCCAGACTTGCACGGTCTTTTGAACGTGACCACAGGGTACCCAGTCAACCTATTGCTTACTCCATTATGGTCCAAAAACCTTCGTGGTCTGGATATTTTTGACCCCATTCCTATCGCTCGAGTTTGCTGAAAAGATGTTTAGTTTCAAGACTCGTGCAGTAAATTACTAGAATTCTGGTTCAAATGTTATAATATTTCCAAGGCTAGTTGTTTACATACAATTATCGTACCTTTCGTTAATATTGGCATTAAATAACAGAATATGTCAGGTTCAGAAATGATAAGTCCCAAGGGAACAATAAGTGCCTCTCGTTAACGGCTACCGGTAATTTTTATTGCGATTTTTTTTGTATAAGCATGAACAAAATATTTGTAAAGGCTTTGTAGATCATTATTAATTTCCCCATTTCTCAGTTGACTTGTTGTGAAATGATAATAACGATGAAATTATTTAGCTTGAATGTCAACTTCTTTCATCATCATGACAATGTCAAACAACTTATGACAGCAATAAAACAGTGAGCATCCGAGGCCAGGTAAAACTATTGTGCTATTGGTTGGTTTAATTCCGAGGTTGGCTTTTTTCTGCAATATTCGTTTATTTCTGTGTTGTTCGTTTATTTCTGAGTTGTTCGTTTATTTCTGAGTTGTTCGATTATTACAGAGTTGTTTGTTTAATTCTGACTTGTTTGTTTGTTTCGAAACTGTGTTGTATGGCGCGCACAGTGTGTTCCTTGCTCATGGTGTTTCCCATTAAAAAAAAACTGCATTGTAAAAGTAAGTATTAAGCTTTTTACTAATATCTTTTAATATTTTCTGTATGCAGTAGTATTATTTTTGTTTGTGAAATATGTGTTTATTTTTAAATTACTTCAAAACATTGTGCATCTAAATTTATTTACTTTTTACAATGGGAAGTTGTTGAATTATTTACATCCTTTTTTCGGCTTGTATTTATTTTAATTTTATGTAGGCCTCAACTTTGAAAACAGGTGTTTTTTGTATTTATTAAAGTATTTCTTACTGTCTTTTTTTTTGCATATCACTTTTGTTTTGTAGTTTTTTTTTTGTTTAGTATAATATTCCAGCTCCGGGTGCTTTAGTATATACCAGCACCCCCATCCAAAAAGTTGGGGGTGCTGCAGCACCCACAGCACCCCCCGCTCTCGCGGGCCTGGAACTGACAGAATTTTGTACGCAAGGGTTGGTAGTTTCTTAGCTATTTGTTGCCGGAACTGTAGTGCACTTAACCTAGGGGCAGATTCATTTTGACTCCTGTAGATGTTTCACAAGCTGTTATCTTTTATCCTTTTTTTGAGCAACCCCTCCACCGTGGTGCCAATGGTGACTGTAATGGTAATACCATAAGAGTGGGGACAGTAGAACAAAGGAATACAAAAGGGACAATGCTGTCCTCACATTGGAATCCTTTGTATTTTTGTGTCCTCACATTTTTTCGTGCGCTTAGTCTATGGAGAGTGTTAAGTTAGAGGGACAAAGGAAAGTCCTCACATAGATAGCAATAATTGATACATGTATGTATGGTACAAATTGCAGGATTATTTTATGTGCATGCTACACTGTGTGTTCTGTACATGTTACTGGTTGGATGCAAAATCGTATTGCGCAGGCAGGGGAGGAAGATTGGGATGTTCTCTAATGAATTGCATAATGGTAAAAAAGGCTGGTCTCGAAGCGAGACCAGCCAAATATTCGAGACCAGATGGGTCCGAGACCGAGACCAAGACCGAGACCTCAGGGTACCGAGACCGAGACCGAGACCCGAGACCGGCAAAACCGGTCTCGAGACCGGTCTCGAGACCGAGACCGGTCTCGAGACCTACAACACTGCCTCACACATAGATTCTTGTTTTTTGATATTTGTCCTAGAATTTATAATTGATTTCAACTATAAGTTATTAAACGGCTGATAGAGACAGCTGGAGCTGTTTAAGACCGTTTGGCTGAAGTGTGTTCGGCATTCATCATGTTCATCATGTTCATAGCCATGCGTGCATTTTGGTGCACAAGTGTGTGCGTTCACTAATAAAATGTAACGCGATGTTATTTTCTATAAACACACACAAAGCACACTGCCAAGCGTCCCAAGAGTCCTATATTTTTCAATATAGGACCCCTTTAATATTGAATTTTAGAGTGTTGGGAACAGTATACATGGCAAAGTAAGGTATTGACATACATGTAACACATAGTCCACCGATCAAATGTCAAGGATTTGATCTACATGTATGTGTGTGGTATATGAAAATACATCTTGTACACTTAATTAAAGGATGTGCACCAACACTGCCTCGACCATTAAGTCACATTTTTTCAATTTGTTTTATAATTTTTACCACTCTCAACCCACCAAAAGTTGTTTGATTCCATTAGACTGAGGACTGCACTTGTGTTTTTGTTTAAATACTTTGCATGGGAAGAGGCAGACCACAATAATCAGAGTCCAACAGTTTTGGTGTTGATTTGCAATACAGTGTTGGATTTTTATTGTAGTGAGGAAAGATTTTAATAAATCACTCTTAAGAAGTTAGGTTTAATAAATAACGGTAGAGATAGCCGTGTTAGTCTGATAGATAAAACACGGAAGGTAATGGTAGCACTTTAAGATTAATTTAATAAACAACTGCATGAGCTTTTGTAACAACTACTTCAGCTGCAGTTTTTATGTAATTTTTTGTCTTTAGGTGCTACCACTGCCTTCATTGGTTAATCAATATTAAATCAACCCCAACCCTGGGCAGGAGGTTGCCGGTTAAACTACCTTCCTTGGTTAATAAATATTACATCAACCCCAACCCTGGGTAGGAGGTTGCTGGTTAAACTACACCTAACTTGGTTAAGTTACCTGCGGTGTAAAGTTTCCTGGGCCGTTCGCACTGGACTATGGTCAAGTTACCCATTTTCTTAGTAAGTTTTACCCCCCAAAAAGTCCAATGCGAACAGGGCTTAACATGTCGGTACTCATTACATTACATTACTATGGTCAAGTTACCCATTTTCTTAGTAAGTTTTACCCCCCAAAAAGTCCAATGCGAACAGGGCTTAACATGTCGGTACTCATTACATTACATTACTATGGTCAAGTTACCCATTTTCTTAGTAAGTTTTACCCCCAAAAAAGTCCAATGCGAACAGGGCTTAACATGTCGATACTCATTACATTACATTACTATGGTCAAGTTACCCATTTTCTTAGTAAGTTTTACCCCCCAAAAAGTCCAATGCGAACAGGGCTTAACATGTCGTCACTCATTACATTACATTATCTCAGACTGCATTTATACCTGATCTTAAATGAGTCATTCTTATTGTAGTGTAGCTATTGGTAGTCTGTGTGGTGCTTCCTCTTCTTCTCCAAAAGCACCGTCGGCAACAGAAGGCAGTCACCACTGCGGCGCGGTAGTCGGCGTTGGTGGCGCTATACACCACCGGGTTGACGCTAGAGTTGATCGTCAACAACATGAATATGAGCGCGTGTCCTATGTACATTGCGGTCGGGTCAACCGGGTTGTACCTGGTGTACAGGTTGAAGATCGTCACGGCGAGATGAAAGGAGAAGAACACGGTCGTGTTGATGGTCAGCATCTGGACCATGCGTGTCTGATTGACCGAGGAATCGGCCATGGGGGTGTGGGATCGTAGGGTATGGGAACATACTGACATACATTGTAGGGTTGTGGAAACAAAGGGAGTGGGAACACAGAGGATAGAAACATAGGGTGGTGGGAACTTAGGGGCGTAGGAACATAGGGGTATGGGAACATCTGGGGTGTTGTTACTTACATTTTGTAGGGCTGTAACCTCATTGGATGCATAGAATATAATCATTCTCAAGGTGAATTCTGGACTGTTCCATTTTACGAGCAAACCTCTCGAAATGGAACAGTCCAGATTTCAAAAGTGATTGAAATCTGCTATAGGACTTTTGTACGAATACAATGCATCCTATACTTGTGTTATATACCTCACACCAGTGTTGTAGTCGAGACCCGATAGTCCGAGACCAAGACCGAGACCGATACCTGAAGGTCCGAGACCGAGACCGAGACCGAGACCGAGACCAGACGGTCGAGACCAAGACCGAGACCGGGAAGGTCCGAGACCAAGACCGAGACCGAGACCTTAATGAATAAATTAATTAATAAAAGAGTCAAGTAAATTTGTGAAATTGTATAAGTGATTGTGCAAACAATTGTATTCTCATGAATTGAAAACAAGTAAACAACATGTGAAAAGAATGGTAAAAACCAAGCTACTAAAAAAGAACAAAGGATGTATTCCTGACTCCTCGTCATATCAAAAAGAAAAGTGCTGAAATAAAAGCAGTCTCATCTTGTCTACATGTACCAGGTCTAGACATCAATCATGTGAACTTCTATGATTTTTTTGTTTAGTATTACTCATCTGTATAAAAGACCTACCCAGCACAAATGGGGAAATAAATCTGTAATATATTTGATGGAAAGATTGTATCCTAGAAAGGGACGATATATGAAAAAAGAAAATCCCAGAATTGGGAAAACATCATCATGACAAAACACAGGTGTCAACCAAAATTTAACACTTCTACCAAACCATTGGTCAGGTGAAAGAAACACGATAATTGTACATCTAAAAAAATTGGTTTGTTTATTTGTGGCACATTTTAAAGAACATTCTCATTGCATTTTTAAAACATAAGCATGCCCAACATTTCCACTGACAGTCTTGCCTGATAGGAGTGCATGATAATGTCACCCCCTGCTAAAGACTCTGCAGAGTTTGCTGGAACTGACCAGGCCCGCGAGAACAAATTTTTGCAAAGGGGTGCTGGTTTTTTTTCAAAGACAATTGTCGTATACGGCGTATGGTCCGGGCCCGCTTAAGTTCTTAAAATGCTCTTTCGTACAATCAGAGACACGATTTGGCACATACATCTCTCCTTGGGGGGGGGGGGGGGGGGCAGGAATATTCTTAGTGTAATTTGCAAAATGACTACCCCAAAATGACGAGGCGATGTTGGTTGGAAAGATATTTAGTTTTTCGAGACTCTTGCAGTAAATTACTAAAACCGTGGCTCAAACTGAAAAATATTTCCAATGCTAGTTGTTTACGTACATTTATCGTCCTTTCGTTAATATTGTCATTGAATAACGGAATATGTCATGTTTAGAAGTGATAAAACCCAAGGGAACAATTAGTGCCTCTCGTTAACGGCTACTGGTAATTCATATGGCGATTATTTTGTATAAGGATGAACACAATAGTTTTTGAAGGCTTATCCCTGACATCAAATGCTCACTGATCAATTGCTTATAGTCATACGTTTTTGACATTTAATACCATGATGATGAACGAAACATTACATTAAAGCTAAATAATTTCATCCTTATTAGCATTTTACCAGTCAGGGGAAATTTAATAACTAGTAATGATTGCCATTGACTTGAACAAAGCATACCGATGGCTAGTTAGTTTTATTTTGATGTCACGTTTTTTTCTACAAGCACAAGCTGGTGAGAGTTTCCCTCCGCATGTTACAGTGTATCGCTTTGGGCGACTGGGCTGTCCAGTGGCTAAAAGGTAGCCACTGGACCGCCCAGCCGCTCAAAGCGATAGAATGTTGAGCAGGGTTTCTTCATTTTTATTTTCATGATTTTATTTAAATTTTGCTCATTAAATTGTCAGTTTAAAATGTATAGCCATTCCACCGAAATGTTTTTGATGTGGAAACAAGTGATGTAAAAACAAATAATAATAAAAACCACCTAAAATTGCACCCACGTTAATCTCACATTAGCTGATGGCTCAAAGGTGCCCGGAAGCTCAATGGTGACCTTTTCGTCGCCAGACTTGCACGGTCTTTTGAACGTGACCACAGGGTACCCAGTCAACCTATTGCTTACTCCATTATGGTCCAAAAACCTTCGTGGTCTGGATATTTTTGACCCCATTCCTATCGCTCGAGTTTGCTGAAAAGATGTTTAGTTTCAAGACTCGTGCAGTAAATTACTAGAATTCTGGTTCAAATGTTATAATATTTCCAAGGCTAGTTGTTTACATACAATTATCGTACCTTTCGTTAATATTGGCATTAAATAACAGAATATGTCAGGTTCAGAAATGATAAGTCCCAAGGGAACAATAAGTGCCTCTCGTTAACGGCTACCGGTAATTTTTATTGCGATTTTTTTTGTATAAGCATGAACAAAATATTTGTAAAGGCTTTGTAGATCATTATTAATTTCCCCATTTCTCAGTTGACTTGTTGTGAAATGATAATAACGATGAAATTATTTAGCTTGAATGTCAACTTCTTTCATCATCATGACAATGTCAAACAACTTATGACAGCAATAAAACAGTGAGCATCCGAGGCCAGGTAAAACTATTGTGCTATTGGTTGGTTTAATTCCGAGGTTGGCTTTTTTCTGCAATATTCGTTTATTTCTGTGTTGTTCGTTTATTTCTGAGTTGTTCGTTTATTTCTGAGTTGTTCGATTATTACAGAGTTGTTTGTTTAATTCTGACTTGTTTGTTTGTTTCGAAACTGTGTTGTATGGCGCGCACAGTGTGTTCCTTGCTCATGGTGTTTCCCATTAAAAAAAAACTGCATTGTAAAAGTAAGTATTAAGCTTTTTACTAATATCTTTTAATATTTTCTGTATGCAGTAGTATTATTTTTGTTTGTGAAATATGTGTTTATTTTTAAATTACTTCAAAACATTGTGCATCTAAATTTATTTACTTTTTACAATGGGAAGTTGTTGAATTATTTACATCCTTTTTTCGGCTTGTATTTATTTTAATTTTATGTAGGCCTCAACTTTGAAAACAGGTGTTTTTTGTATTTATTAAAGTATTTCTTACTGTCTTTTTTTTTGCATATCACTTTTGTTTTGTAGTTTTTTTTTTGTTTAGTATAATATTCCAGCTCCGGGTGCTTTAGTATATACCAGCACCCCCATCCAAAAAGTTGGGGGTGCTGCAGCACCCACAGCACCCCCCGCTCTCGCGGGCCTGGAACTGACAGAATTTTGTACGCAAGGGTTGGTAGTTTCTTAGCTATTTGTTGCCGGAACTGTAGTGCACTTAACCTAGGGGCAGATTCATTTTGACTCCTGTAGATGTTTCACAAGCTGTTATCTTTTATCCTTTTTTTGAGCAACCCCTCCACCGTGGTGCCAATGGTGACTGTAATGGTAATACCATAAGAGTGGGGACAGTAGAACAAAGGAATACAAAAGGGACAATGCTGTCCTCACATTGGAATCCTTTGTATTTTTGTGTCCTCACATTTTTTCGTGCGCTTAGTCTATGGAGAGTGTTAAGTTAGAGGGACAAAGGAAAGTCCTCACATAGATAGCAATAATTGATACATGTATGTATGGTACAAATTGCAGGATTATTTTATGTGCATGCTACACTGTGTGTTCTGTACATGTTACTGGTTGGATGCAAAATCGTATTGCGCAGGCAGGGGAGGAAGATTGGGATGTTCTCTAATGAATTGCATAATGGTAAAAAAGGCTGGTCTCGAAGCGAGACCAGCCAAATATTCGAGACCAGATGGGTCCGAGACCGAGACCAAGACCGAGACCTCAGGGTACCGAGACCGAGACCGAGACCCGAGACCGGCAAAACCGGTCTCGAGACCGGTCTCGAGACCGAGACCGGTCTCGAGACCTACAACACTGCCTCACACATAGATTCTTGTTTTTTGATATTTGTCCTAGAATTTATAATTGATTTCAACTATAAGTTATTAAACGGCTGATAGAGACAGCTGGAGCTGTTTAAGACCGTTTGGCTGAAGTGTGTTCGGCATTCATCATGTTCATCATGTTCATAGCCATGCGTGCATTTTGGTGCACAAGTGTGTGCGTTCACTAATAAAATGTAACGCGATGTTATTTTCTATAAACACACACAAAGCACACTGCCAAGCGTCCCAAGAGTCCTATATTTTTCAATATAGGACCCCTTTAATATTGAATTTTAGAGTGTTGGGAACAGTATACATGGCAAAGTAAGGTATTGACATACATGTAACACATAGTCCACCGATCAAATGTCAAGGATTTGATCTACATGTATGTGTGTGGTATATGAAAATACATCTTGTACACTTAATTAAAGGATGTGCACCAACACTGCCTCGACCATTAAGTCACATTTTTTCAATTTGTTTTATAATTTTTACCACTCTCAACCCACCAAAAGTTGTTTGATTCCATTAGACTGAGGACTGCACTTGTGTTTTTGTTTAAATACTTTGCATGGGAAGAGGCAGACCACAATAATCAGAGTCCAACAGTTTTGGTGTTGATTTGCAATACAGTGTTGGATTTTTATTGTAGTGAGGAAAGATTTTAATAAATCACTCTTAAGAAGTTAGGTTTAATAAATAACGGTAGAGATAGCCGTGTTAGTCTGATAGATAAAACACGGAAGGTAATGGTAGCACTTTAAGATTAATTTAATAAACAACTGCATGAGCTTTTGTAACAACTACTTCAGCTGCAGTTTTTATGTAATTTTTTGTCTTTAGGTGCTACCACTGCCTTCATTGGTTAATCAATATTAAATCAACCCCAACCCTGGGCAGGAGGTTGCCGGTTAAACTACCTTCCTTGGTTAATAAATATTACATCAACCCCAACCCTGGGTAGGAGGTTGCTGGTTAAACTACACCTAACTTGGTTAAGTTACCTGCGGTGTAAAGTTTCCTGGGCCGTTCGCACTGGACTATGGTCAAGTTACCCATTTTCTTAGTAAGTTTTACCCCCCAAAAAGTCCAATGCGAACAGGGCTTAACATGTCGGTACTCATTACATTACATTACTATGGTCAAGTTACCCATTTTCTTAGTAAGTTTTACCCCCCCAAAAGTCCAATGCGAACAGGGCTTAACATGTCGGTACTCATTACATTACATTACTATGGTCAAGTTACCCATTTTCTTAGTAAGTTTTACCCCCAAAAAAGTCCAATGCGAACAGGGCTTAACATGTCGATACTCATTACATTACATTACTATGGTCAAGTTACCCATTTTCTTAGTAAGTTTTACCCCCCAAAAAGTCCAATGCGAACAGGGCTTAACATGTCGTCACTCATTACATTACATTATCTCAGACTGCATTTATACCTGATCTTAAATGAGTCATTCTTATTGTAGTGTAGCTATTGGTAGTCTGTGTGGTGCTTCCTCTTCTTCTCCAAAAGCACCGTCGGCAACAGAAGGCAGTCACCACTGCGGCGCGGTAGTCGGCGTTGGTGGCGCTATACACCACCGGGTTGACGCTAGAGTTGATCGTCAACAACATGAATATGAGCGCGTGTCCTATGTACATTGCGGTCGGGTCAACCGGGTTGTACCTGGTGTACAGGTTGAAGATCGTCACGGCGAGATGAAAGGAGAAGAACACGGTCGTGTTGATGGTCAGCATCTGGACCATGCGTGTCTGATTGACCGAGGAATCGGCCATCTGACCGAGACTCCTTAGCAGACCTGAGATCATACAGGTGTAGAGGACGATGTTCAGCACGAGGAATGTAGGATTGATGCACAGGTTAATGATATCCAGCACAGTTTGGTCCTCATCAGGCAAATTCACTCGGAGGAGATTGTAGCCAATACTCAAGAGGAGAGAGAGGATCCACACGACGACGGCCGCTTTGACAGCGAGGCTCTTGCTAAGGACCTCCCGGGCACGAAAGGGGTAGTTGATGGCGAATGCCCGCCCTAACGCCACCACGGTTACAAAGAACATAGACGCCATGTACGCGACGTAGTTCACTACAAGAGTCGCAAAGGAGTTGTCGCCAGTCACAAAGCGGACTTCCATGAGAACAAGGTAGACGATGTCGGCCACGGCCAAGTTGGAGAGGTGTATATTGGCCGTGGTGTGCATTGTTCGGACACGGAATACAACAAAGAGGAATATTGTATTCAGGAGCAATCCAACAGGTGCGATCCCCTTGAATGAGATGGAGTTGATGATAAAAGGCCAATAGTACAACCCGGGTGTGTCATAATCGTAGTAGTAGTAGTAGTAACTCAAACCGGAGTAGTTATAATAGGGTCTCGGCATTTCCGTTGACTCCATAGTTAAAATTTGATCTGTTCTTAGTCTTTGATTTCTTGACTGTGGTCATTCGATCATACACACTATACACACCTCTGAAGTACTTGTGCAGTAAGCCTAAGGCGCAGCTCGTCACTGGAAGCAGTGGGTGTGGAGTTCGAATTCAGTCAAAGGAGATGGTTCAGGAATGTACAATATACTTTAACTGCATTTTGTGCACCTTTACTGTACATGTATGAAGTTTTGTATGAAGTTTAAGTTTAAATCCAGTTCGAGGTGATGTGTCAGCATTTTATTGTGTCGTAATCATGCACAAAAGCCAACTGCTATGCCATTAGCCGGTATGCTCATTTAAAGCTGGTCGGCAGTTTTGGTTTGTCTCTGTTTCTAGACAAACTATCAGCACATTGTATGCCGTGTTAAATCTCTCATGGAATGGAGGATTCTCCTCTATGCTTGCCGTGTGTTTCTCATTTGAGAAACGTCGTCGGATGAGGCCCACTCAACCTGAAGAACCATCAAAAATACTTGTTACTCTTTGCAGCAATGCAGTAATATCGGTTGATTATTAACAAGACCGTGAAAATACATCTAGCAAGGCAGGCTACATTTAGTCTCAAGTTGACACTGATTGCGTGCGCTGTGGTGACAATGTGATCATTATCTTGTCAGTTGATCCGACGGGCTTAGACTTTTATTGACCGACAGGTCTGTCACTGTCGCAGAGAATCATACCCATGCCACAGAAACGGCCAATCCTGTTGTAGTTGAGCGTGCACCTGATTATTGGGGTCGTTAAACCACAGCCTGTAATTCTTGAGGTGTATCGTTGTACAGGATGATAACTCTCACAAACATCCAGATGAGGATTGTGTTTCCACCTTGCATGCTTCTTGAGTCCATCTAACGCTGCAAATGACAAATGCAGAGGTTTATGTTTTAGGATTGCGTTTCGCAGGAAGCAAAAACCTGTATGAGTTGAATAAAATTCAAGGATGTATTAGATACCAGACACTGGGGGGGGGGGAGGGGCATCAGTTGAATTCAGTTCACAATGAAACTGGTAACATTTAGTTTCACAGTTTACTTGACCAATATGATTTCAGTTTTCTGCCATTCACATACTCTGTTGATTTTATGCAAATTGTGATTGCCTTTTTCCATTTTTAAAGTACATTAATGACCAGGACCTTGAAAAAACATTGTGCAGGGGTGCTGCTTTTTTTTTTCAAAGACAATTGCTGAGCGCAGAGCCTATTGTTCCTAGATGGTCCGTCATGCAATCGGAGATACTATTTGGCACATAAATGTCCCATGGGGGGGGGGGAGAGATTATTTTTAGTGTAATTTGAGTATGCCGATATTCTGCAGCAATAAACAGTTTTACATGTTTTAAGGCGTGAATGAGGGCCCCTAAAGCTTTTGGGTCCTATACATGTGATGTAGATGCTCTGTCGTGCAATCTGAGCCACTTTTAGGCACTTAGTGTCTCTTTAAGGGGCAGGATATCATTAATGCGATTTGCAAAATGATTACCGCTCAAAGACCTTTTTGCTTGAGGCGGAGCTGGGTGAAATGGAAAACCCAGATTACACTGAGTGATTATATTCGACAATGCACAGCAAATATTTGTTAACTCACAATCACACATAAATCCATGTCATTAGAAATCGTTTCACAATAAACACAAAAACACACTTGGAAACTCGTCAAACCCACCTTGTGAAAATTCTATATAAAACAACCATGTAAAACAAAGGTCTTTCTATAAAAAACAACACTGAAGACTCCATGTAGACACCATCTTGCTTAAATTTGGCAAACGGGCAAGGATTGATTGTTTTGGAAATGACGCTGCGTCCTTTTGCCTTTTTTCCAAACCAGTTGCAGCTGAGAAATCATTGCTAAGTACTCAGTGACTTATTTTAACAGCACTCAGTGTGTACAACAAAACATGGCCAGGCCAAATATTTTGCTATACAGGGCTGCCGGGTGAAATCGTTCTCTAAATCTGTTTACTCGCTTTAATCTTTACCGAAAGCTGCCACACTTCGCCAGCTGCAAATTGAGTTGTTCAAAATAAAGGCCTTTCAGAAAATCGAAACGGTGGTTGTGAACAAGTGTTTGCAGCAGCAACAGAGAGGAGGCCTCGGATATGACTCAAAGTTCAGGCGTCGAATGTGGGGGGAAAAATCCACAAGACTGAAGGGCTTGTAGCTCGAAACGTTTACTGGACTAGAACATTTTTCTCAAGACCGGAATCAAAATGAGAAGAACACTATTTGAGCCGTTTTCGAAACAAGCACTAAGAGAAGTGTTTTCTTGCATTTTTCTTATGGGTAATACTTCAGTACTCAACAGAGTTGAAAGATATTTTTGTTTATGAGTCAAGGATGTGATTTCTCTGTTGTTTCTTTTAACACCCCCCCCCAAAAAAAAAACAAAAAAAAAAAAAACACACACATAATAATATTTTTTTTTAAATTAAGACCATAAAAGACATTAAGATAAAACCAAATAGAAATGCCCCAGAGTGCAAAAGAAAAACGTATGTAAGGCATCAAGCTCGCAAGTTCTCGCCCTCGCAAGCTGTCGCGCTTTGCGCTCACAGTTCAGGTTTGTTTTCAACAGCCTATATATAACAATATCACATCCCTGATCAGTTTTAATTTTAAATACAGGGAGGTTTTATTTTTTAAAGATTCAAGACCACCGGATACGATGTGTACGGATGTAAGTTTACCGGTCCAATGCTAAAATCACTGGCCTCGGGCCTGCGGTCCAGTGTAAATTTGAAGCCATGCTTAAAGGCAAAGTATACCCTTGGTTTTGGGTACTGTTTAATTGTTGTAATCCTAAATATAGACATCTGTACAATAAAACTAACCTGCAAACAAATTTTTTTTTAATGTGGTAGCGGTTTTGAGATTTCACAGAAAATCTGGAGCAGATATGTCCACGCAGGAAGACAAATCCATAATTAGAATACATAATCTGAGAAACATTTCATGCAGAAACGATTCTCGGATTGATAATCTTTTGAATCCCTGTCTCCAACACCACATTCCTTTGGAGGGAATCGTTTCTCAAAATGCTATACATTATCAACAGGTGCAGTGCTCCTTACATGTACATTGTGTACATGTAAGTTTTCTTGGTCATTCTTGGAATTACCAAAGATTATACCATCCCTTTAAAATGTTTGCCATTCCTTTGGACTACAACAATAAGCCAAATTGTAGTTGATTGTACTATAGTTGGCATTCAATGGACTTTCCTGCAATAAACTAAATGGAGTTAAATGTAGGGTCATAGATTGGTAAATACTAACACAAATATTGATCATAAACACTTACTTGGGAAGAAGCACTGCGGCTGTTGATAGTATAAACTATTTTGAGAAAGGATTCACATCAAAGTAGATTAGTTTGGATATTTTTTCACCCCAAAACATTTGGATCTGACGAACAATTTATGCGTGCAGAATCGTTTCTCAGATTTCTGAGGGCCGGTGTACTTTTATGAATGCTGCAGCCAGAGATGCGGTTGGTACCCGCTGCTACCTCGCTAAACGCATATTGATTTGACCGTTTGACGTTATGTGAAAATAGTGTGGCAGGTTTTTGCTGATTTTCTCAGCAAGTACATACTGTATTCAGCTGACACTACACTGTATGTCATGTTTCTTAAAAAAAAAAAAATGTTATGAATCAGCAGTACGTTTACAAATACCAGTCTATGACCTTAACAGTTATGTATTACAAACGAGTTCTCCATGAGCTTGCTTAACTCTACCACAACAAAACAGATTGTTCCTTGTACCTTTAATAATCTCTCCAGGGAATTAAAACTCCAGCTTGATCAATTTCTCCTCTCAGCTAAGCAGAAGTGAATGATCCACCCTGGAGCATGAGGTATCTCCGTTCTACTAAGTTGTTGGCTTTGTAGATATTTTCCTGGTTATGTTTAGATTTCAGCCTAGCCTGGGAAGCCCGGCGACTGTTGCTGAATCGCAGAGACTATGAGGAGATTTCTGTTTACCTCAATAACCTTGCAATGTACAGCTGATTAGAAAACACCTGAAGTTTTGTGTACTTGGCGTTAGTCTGTCTTTCTTTGTTCCTCTGTTCTGTCACAGAAATTAATTCACATACGGCTGCACAAAAACGTCAAAGGCACCACAGTGGAATGTGTTCTGCTGAATTTATTCTGATAGTTGTGTAGGTATTCAGCTCAAGCTGTTGACGATCTCCGAGTTTCACTTAAATGGAGTTGAGAGAAAGTCCAAAGCTGTTGAACTCGAAATCTGGGATCACCCTCTGACTTGATTTCGCCAGGGAAGCATGTGTGTTGGTTCTGCAATGATTGTCTCATTGTTTATCTTTCTTTGAAGACCTCAATGTTTTATCCTGAAAGGACGATGCTTCACATGACCAGCATGAAGTCATCTATTTCAATCAAGAAATAGTGTTGTGATTGCTCTCGCATTCTCCCCCGAGACGAACTCCAGTGCTTGCCTGTCACAAGTATCCAAGTTTGATTTTGATGGAACAGAGCTTGTCCAAAGTCTCATCAACTTTTTGTTGCGGTAAACATTCTCTCCTCACCCAGTGGAATTGACCTACTCTTGAAAAGGGGTCCACCAGTTTATTGACAGGTGTTCTCACTGTCACTAATTAGATTCCACTCATGGACGATTCGCTCGCCCTTGGTGGTATAAATCCTCAGTTCAACCTTCCGTTTTTTCCAGGAAGAAGAGTTTACTCATCTGTTATTTAATTTTTGTCACAACCCCACACCCCGGCAGCATATGGTCTGACGTTCTGACCGGATGAGCAGAAGATTCAGACGATGCCAGGTTTAATTAGTCAACTCGGTCTGTGTGCTGCAGCGCATGAAGATGGGAGGCCACAGAGTGACGTGTATATATACATGTATACGCATGCCTGTGGTAAGGCCGGCATCAGCGTTGGTCGTATCAGTAAGAGGATGCTCTGAGTTGCAGCACTTGACTCGTCGTCGGCAGATGCTGATGAATGTCACTGGCGGTTTGCGTCGGTGCCGGCAGAACAGACCCAGTCCTCTCGCCTACATCTGAAAAGATTATCACAGCTGCTCCTATTCCCAGATGGTCCACTCATTTCAGCGGGCATCAATTATGCATAGGGTGTCTATTTCTCCACAGGGTTTAATATGATGCTCTTGGCCTATGATAGGCTAGACTCTTGCAGCAACAGGTCCGACCGAAAATGACTGACACTCTCTGTGTACAAGGCTCAAAATCCCCTCTGGACCACTAGCTCAAGTGTTGATTATTAGATTGGGTCTATAAACTCATAGTTTAAAGCAAGACCAGCAGTTTAGTAAACATGCTATGTTTTCATACTTATGCTCCTATGTACGTTTGTATTGCTGTATTGAACATTTTACTCTGCTGGACAATTGTTGTGAACATTTTTCCAAGGCAAGCTTAAACTCCTCCTACCCCAAACATAGAAAAAGAAGGGGGAGATACATAAATAATTGCAAAGGCGAATTATTTGTGTCAATTTTTTTTTTTTTCCCAGAGCACCAAGCCCTTGATGCAGGTTACAAAGTACTCCCAGAAAAGTACTGATATTGTATTTGAACTCACAAGAAAGTACCCATTCTGTACTCACAGAAAAGTTTACTATACTCATATTTGTACTGCTGTAACAGTAAAGTACTTTTACTTTTACCTAACGGGAAAAGTACTTACACTCAAGACTGATGGATGAGTAATCACACTCGTTGTAAAGTGCTCAGTACTCTTGTACCTGTCACTAGCTCGCCTGATCATGACGTCTAAATCCTACTGACTGCGGCTTGTAAAACATTTTCTCCATCACCCTTTAGACCCGAAATGCCAAAAATGCTCTGCATTCATGATTGATATCTTTAGCACAGGCAAGAAGTACTTATATATATCAACAGCCTGCAAGGGAATTGTTCAAAATGCAAGGTACCATTACACTTTGAATGATTCTAGGTTCTGATGTTGGCAGATATAACCCCAAAGTTTTGATTTCAATTTTGAATAGCTATGTCTATAAATTCAAGAGAGATATGAGCTTTCTTTTAAGATATTGCCCCCACCCAAAATAAAAATTAGTAAATAAATAAATTAATAAAAATTCACATACAAATGAATAAATAAATAAATATTAAATGAAAAATAACAAATGTGTCAATGACAAGTGGTAGGTAATTAAAAACTAAACAAGAATTATTGTCGAAATCCTGACACTCTTTCACATACATTATGTACAACAAAATTCCGTGGGAAAGTTTTGTATATTTTCCATTTGAAACTGCATCATCTTCATCTATCAAAATTCATTCAGAGATTTTTTATTTATTTTTTACTTTTATTATTCGCTTTTCTAAAGCATTCTCTTGCGGGTCCAGGTTGAACAAAGAATTCTCTAGCGGGGTCCAATTGTTCTGTTGTGTAAAAGACCCCCAAAAAGCAGGCCTGTAAGCCCACATTATCAATAATGCATGAAATTTTCTCTTCATATGCACCTGATATATTATTTAATTGTGAATCAAGGTCCTGTCATTAAGTTATAAGTTCATTTCATCTACGAGTCATTAACTTTCTACTTACTGGCCCCATTTGACAAGGTCACCAGTCTTTTATCCTGATTC
This sequence comes from Pisaster brevispinus, assembly GCA_023634235.1. Classification (NCBI taxonomy): domain Eukaryota; kingdom Metazoa; phylum Echinodermata; class Asteroidea; order Forcipulatida; family Asteriidae; genus Pisaster; species Pisaster brevispinus. The sequence goes on from JAMKCF010000001.1 coordinate 4,140,625, forward strand.
AGGAATTCATTTGTCTGCCTTGGGGGGGGGGGGTAATTCCTTCAGATATGAAGAAAAAATACTCATTGATCTTCTCTTGCTGTGAGAGTACTGCACAGAATTTCCTTGAAATATTAAAGTGGTAGAAATGCCATCATTTCAATATACATGTACATGTAGCTCACACAAGTTCGCATCCTAATTTCAGACCTTATTACACATCTTGTAGAATTACACGGAGGCCGTGGCCTTCATTGCCCAGGTCTTGGAGTTGGTTCCCCTTCAGAAGTTTCCCATGGACTTTAAGATTTTGCAATAGATTTCTATCCGTGCAGAATAAAAAATGCTGTGAGCTTGAATTTTGCAAACTTAAATTTGGTTCCAAACTTTTCAGTCTGACAACGTTTGCTCTTGGGTTTCTAACTGCCCTTGTGCTAGCTTCTGGTATTGAGAGTAATTTTTTTGCCTTTTCTTCTTTCAGTTTGCCTTCTCTCCTCCCTCGTCTCCTTATAAGAAAAAAAGTAAAAAATTAATAGAATAAGTAGAATAAATAAAACTAGACATATTGCATTTGTGCACAAATGCCGAGCTGTTTCGCCATAACTTTTTCAAAAAATCATAAAAAATCATGTGATGACGTCATTTCAGAATTTACAAGAACTTGCCAATATCCAACAAACTACCAAGTTTCAACATGATCGCACTAACACTTAGGGAGATATACGACGTTAAAAAAGGCACATTTAATGCCGCGTCACGTGACCCCCGATGACGTCATCGATCTGAAATTTCACACATATGATGGCTGCTTGACGATCAACATGTGTGTAAATTTTGAAGTGATTACACAAAACTTCACCACACACATCTTCAAAAAGTCCATTTTGATCAGTTTTCAACCTGCCGCTAGAGGGCGCTCTTGTGTATTGTGACGTCATCGGTATTTTTTTTGTAATTGCCCACCCTTGCCAAACAATAACATCGTTGAAAGCAACTTCATAAAAATTTCAACTTTTGAATTACAAGGCACTTCCTGTTTCGACCGGAAGTAGAGGTCATGTAAGGTCACGCACACTAAATAAAATGAAGACCTAGTTTATCCCCACCCAATCCCGCAAACAGAAACCTACGGTCTTTTGTGGTTGATTTGATATAGATTTTCAACTATTTAAAAAAAGGAAACTTTAAGATGACGTCACGTGACAGGTGATGACGTCATCATGACATCACTGTTTTAGGATCATTATTGCACCAATACCTTTCATCACTGAAAGTTTCATTGCAATCGCTCATTGGCTAATTGCAAAATAACGCATACAAATGTTTTTGGTTGAAACATACAAATAAAAAAAATAATAATAAAAAAAACTTTAACAAAAACAAGAGCTGTTTCGCTGCGCTTTGCTGCGAAACAGCTAATAAATAAAACAAATAAAATAAATTTAAAAAGTAAAATAAATACAATAAATAAAATATATTTGGAAAAAATTATATATATGTATATAAAAATATAAAATAAAATTAACTAAATAAAATTAATAAGATAGTAAGATAAATAAAAAAATTAAGATAAATAAAATAAATCAAATAAAAACAAAAAAGGAAAAAAACTAAATCAAAGAAATCAATAAATTGCAATAAACATAATGAATTAAATAAATATAAATAAAATAAATCAAATAAAAACAAAAAAGGAAAAAACTAAATCAAAGAAATCAATAAATGCAATAAACATAATGAATTAAATAATAAAAAATAAATGAAATAAATTAAATAAACAAAATAAACAAATAAAGCAATAATATAAGTGAATTTAATAACAAAAATCATTAAATAAACAAAATAAATTTAATTAAAAAATATCATTCAATAAACTAATAGAATTAAATAAATTAAATAAATACATTTCAAAACTGTCCTTGCTCTCTCAAAAAATCCATGCCTGTTATCTTCATCAAGGACTGTCTTACTTCTTGTATCTTTTGTACATCTTATTCTATTCAGATTCTTTTTTTTTTGTGACAATTTTGCAACACGTTACCGGCCAAATTGTTATGAAGACCTTCTCCGGTCTGAGCTGTTCGTGTCTCTCAGTCCACTAGATGTAATTATTGCATTCTGATTCCTGAAGCATGCAAAAGCTATGAATACGTTTCTGTCACGTTCCTTTGGATTATGCATTATTAAGAATGTCGTCTGATGACTGGGGTAATCTTGATTAAGTAGTGGAGAAGAAAAGAATTACCTCAGGGCCAGTGTTCATGTATTCCTGTAGTCTTTGATGGGTGTGAACACAAATAATTTTGTGTACTTTACATCTACATTGTATGTTGTCCATTGAACAGGCCCGTAACAAGTAATTTTTTGGTTATTTATTATTTATTTATTTTTTTTTTTTGGGGGGGAGGGAAATATAAAATGTCGGGAATATAAAAGTAAATGTGCATCAGCAAGTTAGTTCTGCTTGTTGCTCAGTCATTTGGTAAGTTTTTGCAATTCACTTGTTTTGTTTTCTTTTTTTTGCGCACCATCAAGTGGACTTGTTGTCTGGTTGTAGTGGACTTTTTCTTCTTTATTTAGGGGGGAGGGGGCACCCCCCTTCCCCCAGTTACGAGCCTTGAGTTGTATAATTAAAGGCAGTCGGGTTGGCATGGCGGTATCTTTCCTCGCCTTCTACCTCTGGAACCCTGGTTCAAATCCCGTCGGGGCACTATGTGAATTTTCAGTCTCTACCTGATTGCGTAGGTTTCCCCCGGAATATTTCTCTGGTTTTTTTTCCCACATCTAAAACTGAAACTTCGTACTTTGAATGTGCTCTTCCCATGGGGTTCTTGCCTTGTGATTTTAAAGTTCACTTTTCTGAGAGTCCTTGGCTTTAAAACCAGAAAAAAAGGAAACTCAATTAAATTAAATTAAACTAAATTTAATTAAATTAAATTAAATTAAATTTATAAATCTACATGTATGTACATGTAGATAGCCCCACCAGTGCATTTTAGGGGCCATTCAGAATAAGAATTGGGTCAAAGTTTATACATACATGTATATTATTTAGTTTTTAAAGAGATCTAACTGAATATTGAAATTCAGTTTTTAATTCAAACGATAGACATGATAGAAGAGCTGTCTGTGCAGTTCAATTGTTAAACAGTTCAGTTTGTTTTGCAACAGCAGACCTCCAGTCCATGCCTGACAACGAGGATTATTTTATTTTCTAAATCATCGTATTTATGTAATTTAAAAAGAAGATTTGATTTGATTGAAAAGTATAGTCTTGGTTACAGTCGTTTTCTCGTTTTTGCCACGCGCAAGACGTGCACCAATCATATGCAGTACAACTGACTTGCATACAGTGCAATGTGTATTGATCGCAAGCCCATACGAAATGTGACGCCCAAGGCTCTTTGCCACTTATTATTAGCGTGTATTGCTTACTTTAATTCATATCACTTGCCCTAATCTTACCACTGCCGTCCACATCACAGAAGTGCACGTGCACTTGTACAAACATAAACCTCAATTTGGCATTCATATTTTTATTATTTTTATTATTTTTATTTTTTTTTCTTCAGAGTAAGTGAGTCTGTCCCTCCCACATGTACGGCCATTGTAGGATTTACAGCTGTTGCTAAACAAGTTTTCAGACAGATTGACAGAAATAGACTGGTGCACAATTGACTGCTTTGACATGTTTGAGTACTAGACTCCTGATGTGATCCTCGGCGCGGTCTATTTTCCCAAGGCGAAGCGGAAGTAAACTAGAAGGCTCTGAGGATCACCGAGGGAGTCGTTGTTTTAACTATAGCAAGAGTAAAAACAGTCAATGTTTGTTTTTATAAAACCCCAAACAAATATTTTGTCAAGACATTTAGGCACCAAGCTGCTTGTTATTGCTGTGGGTATACAGTGTAGTTTACTGGTTGCTATGGGTATAGTACATTGGTTTGGTAACTGGTCGCCTTGGGTATAGTACATTGTTTATTGAGTGTATTGTTGCTTTGCATTTGTGGGTTTTTTTCACAGGTTTTAAACTTTATTTGGCATATAAACTCATAATCTTTCTGCTCTCTTGTAGCTTATCACACATTTCACATGTTAATAAAAACACCCCACTTCAACATTTGTTTACAGTTCATACAGCAAGTTCAATGTATTTACGACCAAACATAACGTATTGCATAGTACATGGGAATTTTTTTACATGAAATATGATGATATATTTTTTCTTTTTGTTCCACCAACCGAAACCCCTCAGTGTTCGTTTTTTATGAACACTTAATACATAGGTTTTTATTTGTTGTGTGTGTGTTATAAAGGAGAATTTGTTTTTTAGTTGTATCCCTAGCCAAGCAGAACCATTAAATGTATTCAACAGCTGTCTGCAGTGAAATAGAAACGTTGCTAAACTTTCTGTTTCCTCAGACGGAATATGTCTCAGGCTGCAAATGCCAACTATTACCTACATGTATTTGACAGCCCTGAGTCAGTGCAGGTTGCAGACTAATCGTAAATAATAATTATGAGAATGAGAGTGTGATGCAGTCATCTATTTCATGGGCTCCACAAGGTCTTGGGGAGTTCCTTCGTTGACCTTCAGATTTTTATTATTTTTTTTTTTCTATTGATAGTGATTACTATAACAATAATACCAGAGTCTCATATTTACTAATTTAGTACACATCCAACAGCACAATTAGCGCCAATAGCAGGATAAAAGGGTAACAAGAAGAAATGCAAACTTGTTGACGTGGGAGAAAAACCCACATAATCAGGGTCCAATTTCATAGAGCTGCTTAAGCACTAAAAAGTAGCTAAGCACAACAAAAATATGCTTACCAGAATAAGGTTACCAGCCAAACTGCCATATCACATGTACAGTTTGTGACTGGTAACCTGCTCACTTCTATTAAGCAAAAACAGTTTAAGCAATATTGTATGCTTAAGCAGCTCTATGAGTTGGCCCCCTGGTAGGGACTGAAGACCCAATCCACATGCAAGGCTCAGGTCCCAATTTCATAGAGTTGCTTAAACAAAAAAAAATATTGCTTAACAACTTCCTGCTAAGCATTAATTGGCAGGATACGAGCATGACTAGTTGCAAATGGTAAGTAACATACATGTATGTGATACATGGTATATTGGCTGGTCATTCTGATAACCATATTTTTGTAGTGCTTAGCTGCATTTTATGCTTAATTAAGCAGCTCTATGAAATTGGGCCCAGTGGTCTGAGGTTGGATTCGAATTGGGGCCCACAAAGGTGAAAGGCGGGGAAAGAAATCTAGAAAAGCTTGGTCTCTAATAATAATAAATAATGATAATTATAAGTTTTATTGAGCACCTCACGCTGAATCAACCCCGAGGTGCCTTACAACATAAAACATTTCTTAATGAGTAAAACAAAGGTAAAAAAAAAATATGTAAAGCGTAACCCTATGTACACAGAGAAAAATAGCCATATGGTACAAAAATACAGTATATCAATTTGTTGCTATCTATTGAGGACTTTCCTTTGGCACTCTAACTTAACACTCTCCATAGACTTAGCGCATGAACAAATGTGAGGACAGAAAAATACAAAGGATTCCAATGTGAGGACAGCATTGTCCCTTTTGTATTCCTTTGTTCCACTGACCCCAATCTGCTGGGTCATAGAGCTGCTTAAGCATAAAAAGTTGCTAATCACTACAAAATGATGCTTATTGGAATGAAGTTACCAGCTAAAATACCATTTTACACACTTCTAATGTAACTGGTATCCTGCTTAGTTTTGCTTAGCAGAAAAATGTTAAGCGATATTTTCTGCTTAAGCAGTTAAGCAGCTTTATGAAATTGGACCCTGGTAACACCATGCCATGTAAGTTTACGGGGTTCTTTTAGATCATAGTGTACATACACGTACACTGCTTGACAAAGCATGGTTGGAATTGAAAGCTCACCCAATCCATTGAAATGGTTTCCAAGACTTAGCGTTGGCTGGGTGATGCATTACAGGAAGACTGCCCACTGAAGGGTTTAAAATGAAATAGCTCGGAGGCAAAGAAAACCACATGAAAGCCGCTTCCTCTCTATTTCTTGAAATTGCCTTATTAAACTTGAGCATGAGAGAGACTATTCCTGGGATTTGGATTGGGAGGTAATTGGCATGAGATAATCTGCTCTCCATCCCAATTTGAATTTGAATTTGAAAGGCCTTTTTTTCAATTTGGTGCTTCCTTAGTTTTGTTATACATGTACAGTTTTTGTATGGAAATGCTTGCAGTATTAATGTACCTATGGCCACTACATGTATTTAATTGCCTCAGTGCTACACATACATGACATACATGTACATGCGCATATTGCTTGTTTGCAGTTTCATATTTTCGATAATCATTGCGCCTTTTTATGAAATAAATAATGGTTGGCCAGATATTTTAAAAGTAGAATATAATGAATCACTTACATGTAATATCCCTTGCAATTTTGTTGGTTTTTTTGTGTAACCTCATGATAGAACATGATTCACTAATTTGCAGAACCACATTTTTGACTCCACAAAATGGCTGACTGTCCAGAGGCAATTTTATGTTTATTTAATCACCAATCATCCTCTATTACAAATTACTGTGTTTTAATGCATGATCAACTCTTAAAAAGTAGTTTTAAGAAGTAATTCCATGCAGCAATCTTTTGAGAGATTTGAAGACATGAATTTGCCCCTTTTATCCAAAATGGCTGCAAATTAGAAAGAAAGGAAACATTAAAAAAACACAAATACCTTGTAAACCATTTCCTTTCTCATCCTGGATATGTTTAGGGTCATTCAACCTAGTAAATAACTTAACGGAACGAACTCACTGGCTTACTGTCAACATGTGAATGGGGTGGCCATCTTCAAAATATGTTTTTTTCCTTCATAACTTGCAGTTCATAACAGTAACACAGCACAGTACGACAATTCTTTCTTGACATTGCCTTATTTTGAGCATGGCGAGAGAGACTATTGGTCAAAACTTGAGGTGGGGTACTCTACTTTGTTGGACTCTCCCAATGTAAGATCCTGTTGGTTTTTTTTCTTCTTTTTCCCCCCTTTATTTTTATTATTATTATTATATATTTTTTGTACATAAACAGATAAATGCACATGAATACCTTCAGTATAAATGTACCAGTACGTGTATGTGTTTTCTGGATGTTTTTTTTTTCTTTTCAGCTCAGTCCTATTTTGTGCTTAATACAATCAATCTCATACTTCCAATTATCAAAAGGGCCATAAATCTGAAATACCCTCAATCAGAAACAGAAGGAAAAACATTCAAACATCGCACGCGAACTGTTTCCTAACATCCTCATGAGGTTCTTATGTTATCGTTGACACTGAGGAAGATAAATCACCAATCAACTCAATTAATTAGTCACTTCACAATATGCTCTAAACCAACCCAGTGAAATTCATACAAATTGTTCTATGGACTTTTATATACTTCTGAATTTATAAAGTGTCCTTATTGCTTGCTGCCATTCGAAGGACGAGCAATTACCGGTGGGGGTGGGATTTGCTTGCCATTTTAATGAGGGGATCCAAGGGCAAATTCAGTTTTATGATTCATTCATTTTCCAATAGATAGAGTCTTTATGAAAGTGGGGAAGAGTACATGAGATAAAGTACTTTTGTGGCGTGTCGTGGCCGAGCGGTCTAGTTCACCGGACCAAAGCTCCGGTGTTGTCAGCAGCAGAGTGTGGGTTCGAATCCCGGTCATGACACTTGTGCCCTTGAGCAAGGCACTTAACCATAATTGCTTCGTAAAAAGTTGGGAAGGTAGTGCATTCAGCTCTACCAGCCAGGCTCCTAGTGGATGATACCCATGCCTATATCCTTACGGACTGTGAAGGGGGTAACCCTGTTTCAGCCCCAGGAGTAGGTGGCAACGTGCCTCTGGTGACAGTTGATCTGGGTTGACAGCCCAAATCAGTTAAGTGTAGCCCTCACCTTGAAGTGGCCGTCCGGCCTTGTGAGTTGGGCAATATCTCATTTAAAAAAAAAAATTAAAAACTTGATGAAAGTGGGGGGAATACCACAAGTGTTTACATGTACTAGCCTCAATGGGTGTAAACTACATGTACATCTGTACCATTGACTTTGAAACTCTTCCAGAGTGAATTTTGTCAACATTCTAAAACATCCAATGGCATCACATTTCAAGCAATAACTGGGTTTTTACATTTTAGTGCGGGATATTTTTTTAGTTTATTCCGGAGTTTTGATGGTATTCGATCCAATGGCATTGAACTTGACCTTTTGACGATTCCTCTTCAGAATGTACAGACCATTTGTGACCCGCTCTGCAAAAAAGGCCCGTAAGTCGCGCTATGCCTTTTCACGTAATGGGCTCGTCAATGTTGAAAGGGTGATAAATTTTTCGTTGGTGTGATTTTTTTATTATCCCTTTTTTGACATCGTTGATATCCACACTTTCATAATTTGTAAGATTGAATGTTTATTTTGACCAATAAAGATGAAAAAACCGTGTTTTGTGTACGTTTTGTTGGTGGTTTGCGCGATCGGTGTCCGCGGTTTTGGTGGAAAGTTGCGTCATTTTACACATCTGGCAGCACATTATTTGGAACCCCCCTATTATAATTTTGGTATCATCTGAAAGCTGAGGACGTTGCCTTTCTGTATGTGGACATAGAAAAGGTTAAAGGTCAAATGCAAAACCAAGGCAGGTTAATTTCTGACACGTATACAAAGGGCGCTTGTTACTAGGAGCGTGGATCTTTTCGGTCACGTGTATACAGTGTAGTGTAACGATTGGACAATGGGCGCACGGTCGAGCGCGCGCATGCGCCGTGAATGGGATTGGTTGTTTATTCATTGTCAGGTGACTGCCATGTGACTGTTTATAGAGTGCGTGCCACGCGAAAACACAGCGCAATACCTGTCAATTCTGTCCAACTCAACTGACTTCTCTTGCTCCGAGCGTAAATATTTTCATAATTATTTACTATTTTAGCCAACATATCTTGTTTTAAGCAACAGGTTTTCTATACTGTTTCGTTAATTATTTGCTTAAGTATGGGTTTGAAGAATCAGTGTCTGGCTGAAGCTTTGAATGATCTCTGCGAGGAGAGAGAGACACGATTGGTTTCGTGGAACAGAAGATTACTTTGTTAACTTCCGATGTGAAAATGACGACGTTGAATCAGAAAACGATTTGAAATCTGATTCCACATCGCCATTTTCAGCAGGAGATAACGAAAAGATCGACCCTGACAGCAAAATTCTAACCCAAAGATTATTTCAAAATTGATTAATTAACTTTAGTTCGATCTTAGAAGGCAAACTATGTTGACTACTGCTAGATTTAAATTAATAGAAGGAAATATTAAATTTGTAAACTTTTTTTTTAAACAAAAACTTTAAATTTTTAGCCCCAAAATAGTTTTAATCCTGAAAAGCGAGCTTATTTAAGAGTTTTATTAAACAACTCAAGCTGATATGTAAAAAAAAAAAAAAAAAAAGTGAAATAATTCTTAAATATCTTTTTCCCAAAAAGCTCTTGTTTTCACACAAAAAATACATAATTTTAATTCATAGGGTTTATACAGCCAGTGTTCATTTGTTTAACTTTAAGAAAAAGCTAAATTCACCGAAAAAGGTCTTAACTCTTCAAAATAATTCTCAAGTGTGTGTTTGCTATTTTAAAATTTGCAAAAAAATGATAAGAAATAGCACAGTATGCAAATTAATTTTTAAAAATAGCGATATAGTGCATTAAATAAAGTGCAAAATATGTTGTACTTTAAAAGACATAACAAACACTTGGTGAAAATTTCAGACGAATAGTCCAACGGGAACGTACTCGTTGCTAGGGACTTTCACAAGAACTTGGTATTGAAATACTTTAAAATACATCGTAAAGTTTAAAAGGCTGTTTCTCCATAGCCTATTTTGACAAAAATGGCAAGTATTTGTATGCAAATTAGAGTATAACTCTGGATTGCAAAATGCTACAGACTTCTAAAATACACCAAATTAAAGCTGAGAGAAAGACCTTTCCATCCATGTATCTAACTCCAAAATGATTTTTTGCGACATAAGGGCCATTTTTGCAGAGCCGGTCACATTTGTTGTTGATATCCAACTACATCATGTTTCAAATTACACAATGGCTGTGGCGTGTCGTTGCTGAGCGGTTTTAGTTCATCGGACCCAAGCTCTGGTGTTGTAGGCAGCAGAGTGCAAGGCACTAATAACCATAATTGCTTCGTAAGAAGTTGGGAAGGTAGTGCACTCTGCTCTACCAACCAAGCGCCTATTGGATGATACATGTCTGCATGTACATGTACATGCCTGCATGTACATCCCTACATGTACTTCCTTACGGACTGTGAAGGGGGTAACCCTATTTCAGCCCCAGGAGTACATGTACATGTACATGTAGGTGGCAACGTGCCCCTGGTGACAGTTGATCTGGGTCGATATCTCATAAAAATAAAAAATAAATCATGTTTCACAACCTTTGACACGCGAGAGCAGAAATGTCTTACCACTAGACTACCGAGCTAGCCCGGCGGCTAGAGGCCATTTGAATCCTATATTAAAGCAGTGGGTACCAAAACGATTTAATAGATGTTAATTTAGCAGCGGGGATAAATAATATTTTCATTTTTTAGGGGCCCTTTACCGACGTGTATTAAGCATTGTCTGTCAGTACTCCCCCCCTTCTGTATGTAACCTTCAAATATTACATGTGTTATCAGTGACATTGACAAACCATACTTCATTCTTATTGATTGACTGTCATTTGGAGGACGAGAGATTATTACTCCTTGTCCTGAAAGAAAACGACTTATCAACAAGGACACTGTTGTCTGGATTGCTACTTTCTAGATGTCGGTAAATCAATGCAAACAAAGTGACACACCAAGGTTTCTCGTTAATAAGATTGCCTGTAGGTGCAAAGCTTCCCATTGGATAAAAACATTATTACAAAAGTGTTTTAGGTTCTCAAAGAGTGTACGGGGTACCAGTTGCTGCTTACTACATGTAAGGACATGGTACTCAGTCATGTCACTCAGTGTGTACAAAACTTGGGAAATATTTTGCTATGCAAAACTGCCGGGACCCAATATCATAAAGCTGTTAAGCAGAAAATTCTTCTCAGCAAATTTCTTTACTTAGCAAGAAATGAGCGGGGTACCAGTGGCAACAATGTAAACTTTAAGGAATGTTGGTTGGTAACCTGTGTCTGCTAAGCAACATTTTTCTTTGCTTAGCAAGTTATTGTGCTTACAGCCTACATGTATATAAAATTGGACCCGGGTGAAATGGTTCTCTAAATCTCTTTACTCGCTTTAATCTTTACCGAAAGCTGCCACACTTCACCAGCTGCAAATTGAGTTGTTCAAAATAAAGGCCTTTCAGAAAATCAAAGCGGCAGTTGGGAACAAGTGTTTGCAGCAGCACAGAGTGGAGGCCTAGAATCTGACTTGATGCCTTGCGGGGATTTTGAAAGACGCAACGGAGTCCTCGCATGCGTACTACGTGCCCTGGCATGCTTTGCGGCATCATGAAGGTTCGCAATAAGTCTTGTAACAACTTCACACGTTTAACATGATTACCTAACATGATAACAGCATAGTAAGCCTGCGTTTTGTACCATGTACACACTAACAGTGCTAGGCATGTGAGTGAAACTTTTAAAATGTATGAATGGTAATGGAACTTGTGGAACGTCGTGTACCAGTACATGTCGCAAACTCTAGATAACATTTATACATTTTTCCCCCAATTGAAACGGTGAGCTGGCATTTTAAAATTGTTTTATAAAAGAAAGGCATCGTCTGACATCAGAAGGTTTACAAAGCTCCTCTTAGTGTCATTTTGTCCCCATTCTCCAATTTCACCATCAGCGATGACAGAACCATCATGATCATGGGGACAGTTATCAAGCTCTTTTCACTCAATTTGCCTTCTGCCAGAATCTAGCACCCCCCCCAGCGGTTTCCTCCCTTGTTCGTTCATTATCTGTCTTGGTTGTTGGCCAATGCTCTTACAGCGATATCCTACACCTGTGGATTGATGTCCTTCACTGAATGGCCTGCCATAAGTTAAAGGGATGTGGCAACCTGAGAGCCCCAATTTCATAAAGCTGCTTAAAGGTATCAAACAGGATTGGTAAAGCTGACAAAGTAAAGTCTGCCCTGGGGCCGATTTCACAAAGAGCTACGATGGATCTTAACTGCCAATTGATATTGGTTGCTAAGCAAAGTGTGATGTCACAATACAAATCACTTTGGTGATACTGACAACTCATCTTAAGATTAATCTTATCTCTTTGTGAAATCGGCCCCTGATCATCAGGGCCCAATTTCATAGAGCTGCTTAACATGCTTAAGCAGATAATATTGCTTTAAAAAATTCTACTTGGCAGAAATGAGCAGGATACCAGTCATAAATTGTACTTGTGTTATGCTAGTTTGGCTGGTAACCTTATTCTGGTAAGCATAGTTCTTTTTGTGCTAAGCTCCTTTTTGTGCTTAAGCAGCTCTATGAAATTGGGCCCAGGTCCAGACTTTTATCCAGTGTCATTGGCATTAAACAACTGAGATCATTTCAATTTCCCCCCAGACAGGAGGTCAGTCCATCACTGAACACTCCCCAGCTCTCGCCAGTACCCAATTGTACTCCTAGGTGGAGAGAAGCAATTATGCTTAAGTGCCTTGTTGTGACTGACCAGGCCAGGGTTCACACCCATATTCTGTAAACTACAGAATTTGAGTCCACCGCACTAGATCACACGGCCACGAGACCCCACACCTTCGATATTGACGAAAAGTTGTAATCTTGCTCTTTGCTCGACCACAAGGTTGAATTGTGTACAGCACCTCCTCAATTTGTCTCCTAGTTCCTTTTTTGTCATCAAGGACTCTCGTTAATCCTCACCCCCTCTTGCTCCACCATAGATCATTCTACATGTACTTCTATGGCCTGCAATCATCTTCAATCCAGCTGTCTCCTGAAGACATTACAGGGCCTACTAATCGAAACTTTGAGTTTCTGCACCACAGTTTCTTTTCAGAACAACCACAACTCATAAGAGGGATTTGTGTAAATGGTTTTATCGCACACCTTACTAGATTAACCGAGCAATATTCAGCAAACCATTTTTGCGTAACCTTTTATGAACCCAATTGCATAGAGCTGCGTGAAGCACAAAAAGCAGCTAAACACAACAAAATCATGCTTACCAAAATAAGGGTACCAGCCAAACACCATGTCACTATCTGATTAACCAAGCAATATTCAGCAACATTTTTGCGTAACCTTTTCTGTACTAAATTTCATAGAGCTGCTTGAAGCACAACAAAGTTATGCCTGCCAGAATAAGGGTATCAGCCAAAGTACCACGTCACATGCACAATCTGTGATTGGTATTCTGCTTTGTTTTGCTTACAATGGCTTAGCAGAAACGTTTTAAAGAAATATTTTTTGCTTAAGCAGTAGGCCCTGGTTTGAGTTCATCTTTAAGGAATATAAAGTTACTCATTGATAGTGGTTCTCTGGTGTATTAGCTTCTGCTATTTGATCTCTAGGGGATTACCGGTGATCTAGAAACATAGAAGGTGCTTCATTTCCGAGTCTCTCATATCTGTCATCAATCAGGCAATCCAACTCGGGTTTCATTAGGAAGAAAATGTACAAGGCTTTCTGCTTCCTTCATGGACGTTTGTTCCCTTTTTCCCCTTCTGTTTTCTTATTTTCCTCTCCCGCCCCCCCCCCCCCTTTGGAAGTCCTGAAATTTTCTTCACGTAAACATCTTAATACATTTGTAATACATGTACTTGTAGGATCTAACATTTCATTTCTTTCATTTATTAATTCTGGTTGTGAAGCCAGTGACTCTCAGAAAATAGAACTTAATCACTGTACTAGCCAAGAACTCCATTAGCCTTTTTGAGATATGGTTGGCACATTTACTAGAACACTTAAATTAGGTTTGGGTAAATTTGTCTGTTTACACCCAAACCAGACAGTGCAGCCAAATAGTGTACACCACGTCTAAAAAAGGCTAATTTGGAGTGAAGGCAAAGAAGGGCGTTTCAGTTTTAAGTGTGAGAGGAAAACCGCGAAGAATTATTCAAGTGAAAAACCCATGCCATCCGGTAGTGACTGAAAACCCAATCCACATCGTACCCCCGTCAGGATTCGGACAGGGGTCCTAGAGGTGGAAAGCGAGGAAAGAATACCACTACGCCAACTAACCCAATCTGGACCCAATCTTTTGGATGTTTGGCCGAAGTTTGCTGAAATGGTGTTCGGAATGTTTTCTACTGTACTTGGTGTTTATCTTGATTTCAAAAGCCCTACTGTTCAATCTGGAATGTTCTATATAGTTTTCTTTTGATTGTTTTTCGGTGAAATTACTTCTTTTTTTTTTCTTTGTCTTTTTTTAACTGTGGAGTATCGACCAAAATTTTCGCGTATCGGCAAGCAATTCGTGCGTATTGGCCCGATACGCTAGCTTGTGCATTGGGAGAACCCGGCATGGGCATCGATCCAGTGCTATTTATAAATGTCCATAGTAACAGTACTTACACAAACTGTTTTTGCACCGGGCAGAGGGCGCTGTTCATCTTTTGCAATGGATATTAGAGCTCTCTCACTGACGTTACACTTCTCTAGCATCGGAGTAGGTCTGCCGTTCTCAAGCGCTACGAACATGTAGATTACGAACGCACGCACATAGTGCTTTTCAGCATTGTGATTCCTAGCACATTTCGCGCAGATCATTGTTTATGCGTGAAGTGCCCCTGTTAATACATTGTGCTCCAGCATGGCATGTGATAGGGTTGTACAGCTACCTTTATTTTCTGAAATGGTTCGACATTTTATTACCTTTTTTTTTCAGTTTGACACTTTCCTAAGCTTGTGACTGATTTGTTTCTCCCCAGACCGGATTCAAGCAAAGTGCAGGACCAATTCATGGCATACTACACAGTCCATGGAGCTGCCTTGGGTTTCAGCAGTCTGGCCTTCACAGCTGCATCTAAGACAGGCCTTCCTGTATCCAGCAAAATCAGAGACATTCAGGTACTCTTCATATGTTTGTGTCCAGTGCACCTTTTCTTGTATTTAATGGTTTGGGTTCTTTTTGAATAGCTTGCCTTTTATCTTTCTTATTACATGATGAACAAAATGTTGGCATATCAGCCCTTGGCTGCCGTGTGATGTTTTTTAACAAATAAATAAATAATGTCAGTTTCCCTTGTGGTTGGTTACTAGATATTTGAAATAAAATGTTGCATCCCCTTAAGGTGATCCCTCTGCTGCCGCTTTCCAGGTTGTATCATAAACTTTGCAGTGATACCAGGTTTTATGGCAGGTTAACGGTTGTATGGCTTTTGACTGGCCCCCCAAACAACGATAGTGACATTAGCGTTAGATAGCTCTGTTGGTAGAGTGCTGGCACGTTAACCCTTCTACTCTTGGACACATTTGCCAGTGAGTCCATCGTTTAAATGGGTGTACTATGTATGCATTTACCACTAATATCAAATCGCAAGCTGGCGTAGTTTATCTATCGTTCATAACCGCAGTGGATAATATCGAATGGACACACAGTAGGAGAGTTACCTGTACTAGGTAGATACGTTCACCACATGTCATCTTGCAGGCTGCGTAGTTTGTCATTTGTTCAAGACCACAGTGGATGGCATTGAATGGTCCAACAGTAGGAGGGTTAATCCGAAGATCGCAGGTTCAAGTCCCACTCTTGTCAATTTGTCTTTGTTCAACCCAAAGTTATTGAAGAGAAGAGATTAAAATACTTAACTTGGCCATATCTACAGATACTGAAACAAAAGTTGCTTTTAATTATTTTTATGTTTTTTTTTTTTTTAAGGTCTTTCTTTTCATGTAGCCTGAGCTATGATTTTTGTGTCTGAAGTAAACGTTTGTTACATGATAAGTTGTGCATAATACTTTATGCAGCTCTATTACATTTGGTCCTGTATGACTTACAATGGGCGTCAAAATTTTTACAATTTCGTTCTGGATTTGTGTTTCTAGGTTTTCCCGCCTCTGCAGTTATCACCAAGAAACATCACCCTCTTGATCGGTGCTGAGTTCCAGGTGAGTATTGGGCAAATGTTTGCAGCTCTGCATCATAAACATTTTTTATTTTAACGTGAGGTTTACAGACTTGTAATTTTTTTTTCCACTTTCATAAGGACTCTGACTGTTGCAAAGCAAGATCATCACAAAATTTTAGTTTGACCTTGGAAATCCACTTTAACTCTTTCAGCATGTTCAGTGCCATCTTTTTGGGTGGGGGTTTTGAAACTGAAATGCCCAGCTTTTTTTACTTTTTTTGAAATTCTGCAAATTCTGCATTACAAAAGTAAGTCTTTCTCACCAAAGTAAGTCTTTCTCACCAAAGTAAGTCTTTCTCACCAAAGTAAGTCTTTCTCACCAAAGTAAGTCTTTCTCACCAAAGTAAGTCTTTCTCACCAAAGTAAGTCTTTCTCACCAAAGTAAGTCTTTCTCACCAAAGTAAGTCTTTCTCACCAAAGTAAGTCTTTCTCACCAAAGTAAGTCTTTCTCACCAAAGTAAGTCTTTCTCACCAAAGTAAGTCTTTCTCACCAAAGTAAGTCTTTCTCACCAAAGTAAGTCTTTCTTGAGTGATAATGCCCTCTTAGGATTACATGTATATTATGTAAATGGTGTTTGAAGCTTTGCATGGTGTGGAGGATAAGAGTAACTATAAATATAAATATAAATAGTAAACTTGCGGGTACAACCATGTGTAAAAAAACTCTTTGAGGGAGTGTTGGCTCTGAAAAGAGCCGGTTTGGTCTCGACGAGCAGAGTATACTGTTCGAAACGTCGAGACCAAACCGGCTCTTTTCAGAGCCAACACTCCCTCAAAGAGTTTTTTACACATGGTTGTACCCGCAAGTTTACTATTTATATTTATATTTATAGTTACTCTTATGTATATTATGGGTTGTACGATTGATGACACTTGTTGAATACATCAAATAGATCAGACATGTACGACCTTGGCACTGAAAGAGTTAACAATACCGTTTTCATGCTGTTAGTCTTGAAACATTATTTATAGTTAAGTATTTGATCACAAAGATTTGTCGTCTTCTTTTTATCTCTCCCAAGGTGCGGAGTACCGGTGGACCTCAGCCACAGTCCCAGATTGAGTACAGCATCGGTGACTTTCAGATTGCCAACATTGCAACCAGCGGAGTTCTCAAGGCATTGGCCCTCGGTCATAGCCGGGTGACAGGTAAAGCCATCGGCTATGACCAGGAGACTGGATCACCTGTCGTGTACTCACAGGTAAGTCATCAGCCACTCATTTATATTTGAGACCTACGGCATCGGGCGTTGCGCTGAAGGCTACTAAATGTTATTTGTAGTTTATTAATAGAGACAAAACACACTTGTTTACAAACTTGTAATCATCGGTCATGTTCAAAGCTATCAACAAAAGAGCACACGCCAATATGGCTGCCCACCTGGAAACTGCCTAGTAGCCAACAAAAGAGGGCTGTAGATCAATTATCGTAACAGTAAACTGTTTGTTTAACTTTCCCCAAGGAAGTTTAAGTTGCCCAAACAAAGATATTGACAAATAGGGAGACCGCTCAGCTGGTAGAGTGTTGGCACGTTAAACTGTAGGTCATTGGTTCTAATCCCGCTCTAGTCATTTTTTTCTTTGTTCAGCTTCAAATAATTTAAAATTTGCTCAGTCAGTTTCCCCTGTGGTTTTTGATTTTAATTTTAACTTGATATTTAAAACAAATAAATAAACAAACTAATAGACAAATAACTACACAAATAAAAAGAACTTTCTCCATCTCTCCACAGGATATCATTGATGTTTACGTAGTCCGCCTAAATGGCATCAAGATCCATGCCCCTCTCCTGCGCTTACAGTCCAACACCGAGATGCCGGTATACGCCACGGGCACCAACGAACACGAGACACCGTTCACAATCGGTAACGTAATACCAGGGCTGGAGTTTCACTGGACGGTTACCAACCCTGATGTGGTCAGTGTCGAGCCGGTGTTCCAACGGGTGAGTGATGTCACGAGTGTTCAGTCTTGGCAAGGGGTCTACTGCTCGGGACTCAAGTTCTGATGGCGTTTTCATCGGAGTGTGGGTTCGCAAACTCGGTCATGTCACGTGTACATGTATCCTTGAGCAAAACACTTAAGCAATAGACCTTATGCACATGAGGTCATTTGAGAAGGGCTAGAGGTCAAAAGGTGGTTGTTCATTGGCCAATTCTGTGCGCCGCACGTACAAATCTGGCGTTTCAACTGTTTTGTCATTGGTTTACCTCTAAGATGGTTGCTGGATGACATCAATGCATTAGGTCATTTAGACCTTTTCCCATGAAATATGTAAATTGCACATCACACGTGCATACTAACACTGTTTATTGGTTGGCAAAATAAGGAAACATCACGCCTTTTTCTATGGGGCTGATGGTGGCGCGTTTGTGCTTCTGCTTAGTGTACATCTCTTTTTTGTTGCCTACCGAAAGAGTCTGTACGCATTCAATGTAATCAATATATTTTATGGGAAGGGCCAATTATGTTTTTTTATCCTTACCATTCCTGTATAATATGTACTTTGAATTAATTTTGTATAGCTTTTTTTTTCTCAAGTTCGAGAATTAAATTTGTATTTATTCATGTGTTTACAGCAAGGTGTGTCAAGTCAGCCGGAGCATAATGTGGCCATGAGGGTCCACACGCTGAATCCCGGAGAGGCTTCCCTGAAGCTGAGAGCCACGTTTCACCCCGCCACCCCAACCCAGGCCGTTACCACTAACATGCTGATAGATGAGATCCAGCTTCAGGTAACCTGATTCAATCCCTCTGTATGTGTCATGGCCGAGAGGTTTAGTGCATCGGACTCAAGTTTCGGTTGCTGAGTCATCAGGATGGTTCGAATCTCAGTCATGACATTTGTGTCCTTGAGCAAGACTCTTAACTATAAATGTTTCTCATCACACAGGGGTAAATGGGTACCTGTGATGGCAGAGATGATTCTTGTGATTGATTTAGCTTGGTGTGCTACATACTTGGCAGCATAGGCTGTATACTCCCCAGGGAGCTGAGATGGTTTAAGGAATGAAATAAACGGCCCAGCGTTAACCTGGCTATGCAGCAGTTACAGGTTGAATTTCTTCTGACTGGCACTCCAAACCTATTGACAAATTATATTGACAAATTAGAGAGATCGCAAACATAGGGGCTAGATCTTGTACAGTGTAGATAGCTCAGTTGGTAGAGCGCTGGCACGTTAATCCGGATGTTGCAGGTTCAAGTCGCCCTGTAGTGATTTTGTCTTTGTTCAACCAAAAAGTGCAAAAATAAAAGACAGACTGTAAATAGCCGTACAATCACTGTACACAGGTTCAAGCTACTTTCCAAGGTTTGTACACAAGCACGACCTCAAATCGCAAGTCAAATTAGCTCTAAGACCTTGCCTCAAGCCTGTGGAGTGCCAATAATTCAGGTTCAATCAATTTTATTTTGTTCAACTGTTTTAAATGTGTGCAATTATCTCTGAACAGGTGTTTGAGAAGCTCCAGCTTTCCAGCTCCTGCCACGAGGAGCTGCTGATGACCCCTGATACCCACACCCACATCAAGACCAACCGTGACGGCTCGGCCCGCATGTCCTTCATCGTCTTGTCTACTGACTACGAGCCCCTGCTGAAAGTAAATGGGCAAGGATTGGTGTCGGCCGGTGCCAGGACCGGTCAGGCATCGGTGCAGGTCACTGCCTATGAGAGCTTCGGAATCAACCAGACGCTGGTCTTGTTGGTCAAGGTGGGTTCTTGTAAATTGTGCCACTAACTTGAACTTCAACTAGTGGTTAAGAAACCTGGTGAAGAGTGCAAGAATCGGGGAATGTTCTACAGGACTCAGAAAGCACTGACTATGCATCAAATCCATCCACGTTTAGCAAAGTGACAGAGGGTACCAACTGCATCTCTGGCCGCAGTATTTGAAAAGGGACACCAACCTTTAGAAATCTGGAGAAACGATTCATGCATGAATTGTTCCTTAGATTCGAATGTTTTTGTGTGGAAAAATTACCCAAACCATATTACTTTGAGGGGACTCCTTTCCCGAAATAGTTTATACTATCAACAGCTGCAGTGCTTCTCACCAAGTAAGTTTTTATGGATAATTTAAGTAGTTACAATTTACGACTCTACCTTGAATAGAGCTTTATCTCCTTGTACCTGTAGGTGAAGCCAGTGTCCTACATAGCTATCTACTCCATCACCAATCTACTCACCACAAGAACCGACAAACTGACAGTGTTCCCAGTTGGCATGACGTTGTCTTTTGCGGTCGCTTTCTATGACAACTTCGGCGATAGATTCGAAGCTACGAACACAGTTCTGCAACACAGAATCAGCAGGTATTAAACACCACACAGATCGTTGTCAATGGGAGACTTTTGTGGACACTAGGTGGCAGCAGACTTACAAGGTCAATCCATTGATCTCTGAATTGTGCCCATGCACAGAACTAAGTAAACAATGGAAAGTTACCTGGTAAGTCTGCTGCCACCTAGTGTTCCAAAGTCTCCCAGTGATTGGTGGAACACGCATCACATGTCATCCTTCATTTTGCCATGTATACTGCTGCGAGGCTCCAAAGTTTAATATAGTAGTCCTATTATATGGATAATTTTGCGATGCTTCATAGCGTCATTACCAAAACAATTGTTCTCGCCCGTTATTCCAAACAAGGCAAGGTCATATCACAGCGGACATTTGGTGTCGACCATGTTGTTTAGAAGGGTTTTGGGAGGAATTTTGTTAGATGACATGCCGTCGATTTCACCAAACTCTTCCTAACTTAGGATTAATCTTAGGACTTAGGACGAGTCCCAGCCTTGCACTGTAACATGTAAACCTTAAGATTAATCCTAAGTTAGGACTAGTTACTCGTCCTAACTTGAGATAGGATTAATCCTAGCGTTTCGTGAAATCGGCTGATGGACAAGTTTCTGTGTCTGTCTTGTGTTTATTGTGAACAAATTTCAAATGACAAGGATCTATGTGTGAGTTAAACACAACGGATATTGATTGCATTTCGTTCTTGCATTGTCACAGATTACAGACCTGCGATTTCTCAAGAGTTTTTCCTGATTTCAGAATTTCCTGAAAATCTCCTTGAGCCTTCATATTTTCTTGAAAGAAGTAAAGCAGTCGCAACTAGCAGCAAGAAACAGGCCACATTGTGTCAGAACCTACAGGTTTTTTTTTATTATTTTTGTTTTACTTTTTAGATTTGACATGTTGCGTCTTCAGGCTGGACCAGACAATGGAACCTTTGTTGCCAGGGCAACCCACGCAGGGAGTACAATATTCAAGGTAATTCTTCTTCACAATCACATAACTTTGACTGGGGCGAAGCACTGTCAAACTGTAGTCGTTCTGAATGACTGCAACGGTAGATCTTTTGACTTCCAGCGCGTCCAATTGCTCCTAACTGTTTCAGACGTTTGAACTTTTCATGTACTTAATTCAACATTTTGGATCGGCGTGACTCTAGAGCGCCTGTCTGCACCAGGTGTTACCTCTTTACCATGTTTATCCAGACATTTACTAGAATATCAGTTTAATTTTTCTTAAAAGATATTGATTAAGTTTGTGAAATTACTGTTTGTCATTTATTCCACGGCTTTGACCATGTTTCTTGTTTAGGTTTGGGATAAGAATAGCCCGTGGATTGAGGACTACGTGAACATCCCCGTTGGCAGCGTGGTAGAGCCCAGTGATGGGTTCACTGTTGGTGATGTGATATGCTTCAGGTCACCACTATTAACAGGAGAGGGTAGGTGATTTCAGCATAAAAACAGATAAGAGAGATTAGTTACAATAGGTTCTGGTGTTTCTGATCAGCAGAGTGTGGGTTGGAGTCCCAGTCTTGACACTTTTGTCCGTAGTGCATGTAAAAGAACCCAGTACACTTACTGCTAAGAGAAGGGGTTGGCCCCACTGTTTTTTGGTTTGGTCGGCTGCAGATTGCCCCACAGCACCTTTTGAACCGTTACACGGTGCTATATAAATATATGGGTTTTGTTCTTCTAACATAGCTCCGAATACATTGTAGAAAAACTAATGAGCGCATTGCATTACGGGAAAGCTCCATTAAAGATTTTCTGATTTTCGCCACAAATACTCAGACACTATACATGTATGTCCTTTTCACCAGTGAGTGTGTTTACATTGAATTACTTGGGTCATTAAACTTAATGGATGAGCAGTTAATCTGCCTGGGGCAGTCAGCAGCCCTACTGGTTTGTGCATGATCCAACTATGTCCACTGTTTGTAAAAGGAATTACATGGAATAACAGGTGTTAGTTGTCAGATGAAAAGGATGTTTTATTCTAGCCTCTTTCTTTAATGGAGCTTTCTGGTAGTTGAGATAACCTCGGGTATGATAAAGCGCTATGTAAGAACTGCGTATTTTTAGTAGTTTTATTATGAAGTGAAGAAAATGGTTATGCCTGTTGAAATAATTCATGAACCAATCACAAATTCTCTTTCATACAGGTCAGAGAGGATCCTGGAGAACGGCTACAGACTCTGTGCTGCAATTGGACAGTGCCAGTGGTGTTGCCGTAGCAGCTAGACCGGGGCATACCACACTGAATCATGACATTGCCAATAATCTTGCCACTCATTCTGAGGTGAGAATCAATGGAGCGCGCTCCCATCACTTGAAATATATTACGAAGACTGCTGTGCTTTTTTTTAATAATATGCCCACACTGTGAACAAGATATTGCAAAGTGAAAAACAATGTTTAATTTAGTGCTCTTTGTATGCAGAGTGGAGACAAAGTGTGTTCATTGAAATCTCTAAATTTCATACTGCTTCACAAATGGGTATGACTTGTGATGAGAAATTTATGTTCCTTGTGTCCTTGGGTCAGGGGCAGTAGCCCACATCTAGTAGCTAGATCAAGGTGCTTTTGCAACATTATTATCCCTGTTCATCAGGTATACTTTAAGTTCGACCAACCCACAAAATGTCTCCTCTTAGTGGAAAGCATACAACTTCAACCTGCTTTAGTTAGTATGAAGGCCAAGTTTATTTAACCATTTTCTTGTTTTATCCCTGATGCAAATATTAACATCTATTACAACATTTTCTTGTCGTAAAGCACTGTGGGACGTGTGTGTAAATGCACAACTTAAGAACTGTTTAATACTATTATTTTGTTCTTCTTTTTAAATATTTATAATATCTTTTTCTTATTCACTTATTCAGGTGTATGTCTTACCAATCAATAAGATAAAGCTTGAGAAAGAGGCTGTTTCCTTTTTCACCACAGTCCCCCGGGAAGGAGGTTATCAGATACCCATTGTGCTCAACTCGCAGTCTAGTATGAAAGGTATGTATTGACCCAATTCACCCGGGCCCAGTTTCATAAAGCTGCTAAGCACAAAAAGTAGCCAAGCATAATAAAAACATGCTTACCAAAACAAGGTTACCAGCCAATATAGCACTCCGCATGTACATATTCTGACTGGTATCCTGCTACTTTTGGCTTAGGAGAAAACTTCTATAAAGCAGCTCTATGAAATTGTGTTCACACGTCATCACCCATACTAAATCTTGGCTGCGCCATGTTGGTAGTCACTGTGCAGTTCTTATTTTGGGCAGCACATGTGCAGATATGTAGGTACGCACCACATCTTTGCCTGCAGTTTGATTCCCAAAGTGGCAGACCATGGGCAGACAGTAGCATAGAGCTGCCAACTCTCTCTGATTCTGCAGAAAGTTCCCTAAAAATTAACAATCTTTCCATGATCCGATGAACAAATCTACCTGATTATGGAAATATTTTCCCCATGATGTTGATTGTTATTCAAAATATCTCTGATTGTTGTACAAAAACTCCTTGATTGCAAGATGCAAATGTTGGCCCCTCTGGAATCACCATATGATGATAATAATAATAATACAACATTTTTAAAGCCCCATCTATTTATGACCATATTCCAAGGCACTGGAAAAGGATTCAGAAAAGCAAACCTAACAAGATACTTCAGTACTTAGATAATCAAAGTACATTATACAGAGGATGTAATTAAGAGCACATTAAAGAGAGATTTGCACATAATCAATGATTTAATTTCGATATAATCAATGCACACTGCCAAAAAGAATGTGTATACAAAATAAGCTTTCCACAAGGAACCGTTTTTGGACCACATCTTTAAATCAGAGCTTCTCCCTCCTATCAGGATACAACTGCAGTAGTCTCCTGTCCAGCCTGCAGATGGAACTCCCATCACCTCCCATAGTGTGCCAGCTCAGCTTCAGAGATCGAGGGTTGAAGGTACAGGCTAGCGAGCTTTTCCACGTATTCGCAGGGTTCGATGCAGAAATAGGTAAGTTGCAAATGCCCCGCGGGGCTCTTCGGAGCTCTGCTCCCCACCGGTAGGCACGACCAGCACGGTCCGTAACTCCAGGAGATCCAAACGGACACAACGGGCGAGGGTATGCTGAGGCAGAGGGCCCTCGGGTCGGCAAGGCCTGGGTGCAATGAGAGCCCTCCCAGCGGACGGTAAAGTACGCAGTTTGAGGCACGCGGAGGCGTTCTTGCTGTTGCAGGCCTGGAATTTTCATATTTGAGAGGGCAAGGCCAGTTTCATTTTGCAAAGGACACTTCCGTTGGAAAATCCTAAAGTCTATCGGAAACTTGCGAAGGGGCACCAAGGTCAAGACGAGGGGCAACAGAGGCCTCCGTGTAATTCCACGCCTGTGTTGTGCTTTAGTAATGACACCAAACAAAACTAAATTAAGACTTTCTTATATATTCATGGTTAATTTGCATTTTTGTTGGTAATCGGGTCCCCAATTTCATAGAGCCGCGTATGAAGAAAAATTTGCTAAACAGTTTGCTGCCTAGCAAAAATGTGCTGGATGCCAGTAAAAGAATGGTTCATGTTACATGGTATTTTGGCTGGTATTTTTAATCTGGTAAGCGTTATGTTGCTGTACTACATAAAGTGCTTAGCCTCTTTTGTGCTTAGGGCCCTTTTTCTGCTTGAAAATAAAAGAATTCTGCTCTCCCCATATGTGGCGTATCTTTCTTCTACTGACTAGGGTATTTGCTAGCCCGGCATACAATGTCTAGTAAAAACTGCTACGAGCAAGTACACCCCACTTCTCAACTTGTCCTGTGGGCTACTGAAAACTGATGACAAGAGCAGGCTAGTCAAAGCCTTGAGACCAATTAAGAACTCACTCTATGGTCGTGAAGTTAATAACGAGAAGTCCCTTTCATCCACTAAGCGAAAGTAGTAGTCCCAGCCAATTTCTAACCTCCTGACCAGACTGTAGTTAATAAGCAAGACAATTCTGAAATATACTCCGCGGCAGTAGAGTAAATAGTAAGACAAGTTTTGAAGAACAAACCTACAAAGCAAAGTAGATATACTTATGGTGTTATCGCAAACCGAATATGCAATGATGCCTCACCATGCGACGCCTCAAAACCCACAAACATATAATTAATGGTATTTTGACTTTCCTGTTTCTCTCTTCTTCAACTTTGTTTTGTCCAGGTGGCTATTTCTGTGGCATTTCCCAGCTCGAATCACGGCATACCCCCAGCTACCTAGCGACCCTCAAGGCTGACCTTACCCTGTCAGTGGTCACTCGCAACATCCAGGGTCAGCAAGAGGTCAGATCAGATGTCGCGACCTTTGACTTCCACCCGCCTGCTCATATACATCCCCTACACCTTTCCCTAAGCCTGGCCCAGAAGGATGCAACCGTTATTGTGGAAGGGGTAGATGCAACGCTAAAAGCAATGAGGGTGAGTTGTAATAAAAATGTTTAAAGGGGTTGTGTCGTCATGATCAAAGCATGGAATAATGGAATGCACATGGAATAATGAACACTTACCCAGTTACTGCACGCTCGCCCTCCCTTTGTAACATATCCTGACATTACAGGAAAGCTCCATTATAGAATTTCCGAGTTTTGACCGTAAAACATTATTCATTGTTTCACCAGTTAGGTGTGTTTACACTGAATTACTTGGGTCAATAAACTTAATGGATGAGCTGTTAGTCTGCCTGGGGCAGTCAGCAGCCCTACTGGTTTGTGCATGATCCAATTATGTCCACTGTTTGGAAAAGGAATTACATGGAGATAACAGGCTTGAGCTGTCAGATGAAAAGGATGTTTGATTTGAGGTTCTTTCTTTAATTGAGCTTTCCTGCATGTTCTGTAATGCATTCGTTCGCGATTCTGTTTCTTCAAATACTTTAGTTTAACAGAGTTAAGGAATTATAGCACATTGTTGGGAAAGTAAAATCTAGACATGAATTATATGACAGTAAAAAAAAATTAAAAAATCAACATTTGTCTCGTATTGTGGGAGGAATTTGCCGTGTGAAATTTTGTGTTAAAATTTAGCATCTAAAGAATTTTCATCAGTTGTTTTTGCACATTTTGCTACATAATAATAGTACTAATAATTAAAAGCATTTATAAAGTGCTTTTACAAGGGAGATAAAAGCGCTGAGCAAGAATATAACAAAAATAGAGTGTTGTGAATAAGGAGATGTTTAAGACGCTTCCTGAAAATATTGAGAGACCGAGGGTTCCTGATGCTGCTGCTTTAATAGCCTACTTTACTTATGTCACTGTGTGACTGAATGTAATGTTAAACTATACTTGAAGTCTGTAATGTGCAAGGACAATGAGGAAATAAATGTTAATAATAATATTATAAACAAGTTGGCAGTTGAACGTGAAAGTAGTCCCTGTGGTGGTTGGAGCACTTGGCACCATTCCGAAAGCACTGAGGAAACTTCTAGATGAAAATGGTGCTCCATAAATTGGGCTTAGAGAAAGGGTTTGGGGCCAGCTATTGAGAAAGACCTACTGTTGAGGGATTTGGAACTTAAAGAGATTGCAAGAAGAAATGTGTCATTAGACGATCCGAGTCCCGCCCTGCCCAGTAGAAACAAAGCGTGAAGATCATACTATTTGCCCTCGTTTGAGTTTATAAATTAATTTTACATGTGTGCTTCCTGCTTTCAGGTGTCAGTCGCTGATAGCTCTCTGATTGAAGTGGCCAAACACTACAGCATCAATGCCAATACCCTTCACTATCCCGTCCGCCTGGCAGACTCAGCATCCCGACAGTACGGCTCAGTAGTCATGACGACCGAGATCGAGTTCTACGACAGCCTGACCGGCCAGAAGCAAGTGATTCCCGTTGGGGTCAACATGGTTCCGTTGGCAGGGCAAGCAAAAGCACACGGTAAATAAATAATAAAGACACTCTGACAATGTACAGATCTCGATCTGGCTTCTCATTCTCAGAATAATTTAGATTTTATTTTAATGAGAGATCGCCTAATATATAAGGCCAGACGGCCACTTCAAGGTCAGGGCTATACATGTACTTACCTGATTTGGTCTATCGACCAAAATCAACTGTCAACAGGGGCATGTTGCCACCTACTCCTGGGACTGAAACAGGGTTACCCCCTTCACAGTCTGTAAGGATGTAGGCATGGGTATCATCCACAGGTAGCCTGGCTGGTAGAGTAGAATGCAATACCTTACCAACTTTCTACGAAGTAATCATGGTCAAGTGCCTAGCTCAAGGACACAAGTGTCAATACTGGGATGAACCCACACTCTGCTGCTGACAACACCAGAGCTTGGGTCTGGTAAACTAGTCCGCTCGGCCAGGACATGCCAAGATGAGATCAGTGGTCAAGCATTAAAACATCTGTCCCATATCCAACTTGACCCTCAACCTTGTTGGATATGTAGGATTTGACACTTTGCATGGTGGGAGTACAATTTAGGTGGTGACACCACGTGTACAATCTCTTTTGAGTAGCGGTGGTTTTGAGAAGAACTGGTAGATACTGTATAATTATTGTTAAATGATAATTGATATTGTGTAAGTATTTTAATAGCCTACTTCACCATAATTATGTCACTGGGTGACTGAATATAAAGTTAAACTATACTTAAAGTCTGTAATGTGCAAGGACAATGATGAAATAAATAAAGTAACAAGTTGGCAGGTGAATGTGAAAGTAGTCCCTGTGGTGGTTGGAGCACTTGGCACCATTCCGAAAGCACTGAGGAAACTTATAGATGAAATAGGGACAAATGTGAGGGTAGAACTATTACAGAAGGCGGCGCTTTTGGGAACAGCGAGGATTCTGAGAAAGACCCTTGAGATCTAAGGCTACGGGACGTAGCCCGACTCGAGGAGTTACCGGCACAAAAGAAAATGTGACCTTTCTTTTGCATGCTGTGATAGAATTCCACTCTTGGTTGTGTGATGGATATTATTATCTTCAAGCAGATTTGAATCCTGGATTCTGATGAGTAGATCCATATCAATAAGGAGTGGGATTTAAACTTATATCGCATTGCCCATATCACACCCTGTGTATTGCCTTGTTCAAACTCTGCGTATCCTTCGGCCTCGTTGGATATGGGACGCAGAAGCGCTATAACTTCTCAGTATCTCACTCGCGCTTAAGTGATGATTTTTTCTTTTTTTTCCATATCTTCAAAGCATCAAAAGCTCTTTTTCCATTTGTCCAAGCTGTGTTTTGCATTGATGATGTAGTTCGCGAGGTCTATGGAGCTGCATGGTACAATGTAGGTTTAGTGGTGAGCATTTGAGGCAGTGATCCATGGTGTGGTCTGCTTCTCTACACTAACACGGCCCAATGTCATAGAGCTGCTTAAGCACAATAAAATGTTGCTTACCATGTCAAGTGTACAATTTGTGACTGGTATCCTGCTCATATCTGCTTAGCAGGAAATTCTTAAGCATTATTTTCTGCTGAAGCAGCTCTCTGAAATAGGGCCCAGATGATAGGGCGGGTCTTGCAGTCAGTGTGCAGAGGTCAGCAAAGTGCTTCCTGCTAGGGCCAGTCTTGTACCCCCATTGGGCTGATTCAGCTTTGGATCTACCAGTTTTTGTCCTCAGGCGATTGTGTGATAACTAATAGTGCATCTTTGTTGGTTTTACAGAACCTCAGCTGACAGGATGGGCCCGGGTTCTTCAGGTTATCTTCAGCAGTTATCCCTACTGGATTCTACTCCTGATAGTCATTCTAGCCATCGCTGGTATCGTTCTTATATGTAAGTCATCTTCAGAGTGGCCATTCATATCCTAAATGGGTGGAAAATATTCAAGCGATACCCCAAATGCAGGCATGCAACTCTTCCGCGTTTCCGCGGATTTCCGCGTTTTTTTAAAATGATCAGCGCTAAAAAAAAATCGGAAAAAAAAAAAAAAAAAAAAGTTTTTTTTTTTTTGGCGATTTTTTTTTTTTAAAAGCCTTATATATGCTTGGCAACAACAATGTACAACCACAATAATGTGAAATAAGCCTAGTACATGCTAAGAATGCACCTAAGAGCATAATAAACCTCAAAATTTTCTAGGGTACCATTGTGGATCTCATGTCCCTTGGCGTTTTGGCTGCCTCGCTCCGCGCTTGCGTTGTGCCTTTGAAAATTTCCTCTTTTTTTTCATCGGGCAGTTGCATGCCTGCAAATGAGATAGTTATCATTCATTAAGCACATTGGGGGAAGGGTGTTCTGACCAGGGTCACAGTATCCTTGTATACCCCGATTGGGAAAGTTGTCATCCACTAAGCACATTGGGAGAAGAGTGTCTGACCAGGGTCATAGCATCCTTGTATACCCCCAATTGGGGTTGTTATACTTGTATACCCCGATTGGGATAGTTCTCATCCACTAAGCACATTGGGAGAAGAGTGTCTGACCAGGGTCATAGCATCCTTGTATACCCCCAATTGGGATTGTTATCCTTGTATACCCCGATTGGGATAGTTCTCATCTACTAAGCACATTGGGAGAAATGTGTTCCGACCAGAGTAAACATGAGATGAAAAAGAAAACGCACTAATGAATGCCTCGATACATTATTAAATAGCGCCCCATATTTTGTCTTTGCCCATGCTTCCCTCCCCCCCCCACCCCCTGCCGACATATAATATTCTTTCTATCTAGGATTTGCCCATTGTCATCTTGATTTTTAGAATTTTTTATTTCTTTCCTTAAAATTCAGTAATTACTCAATACTGATTTTGTATTTAATTTTTGTGCGCTATCCCTGGCTTTGTTTTTGTTCTTTTTTCTTGTAGGTACCCAGTTCTTTTGTTTTATATATTTTGTATGCCTCAAATAATCAGTAAGACATTTCATTTACCAGACATATTTCTCTTTTGGTCTTCAATCAGGTTACCACATCTTCTTAGCACCTCGGTATTATCAAGTAGCAAATAACTCCGGTGTCTTTCTACGAACGCCTCCCTCGGGTGCTCCGCCTCCGTATTTATCCCAATCCCCAGGTTAGTACGCAGGGCTCAAACTACCCACTCGGTTTTACTTTTTACAGTCAAAGTACAGACTTCACTCAGCCTCAGACAACACCCGCTGGGTTCTCTCTAGGATTTTTCAAAACTGGAGGGGCATTCTGGACCCAAATTGTTGATGGGTTTAGCCAAAGCACACTGAATTGACCATATTTTTGACCGCATGAGGGCGCTTTCATCAGGGAATGTCTTGCATCACAATAGCAGTTTTAGCTTATTATAATTGCCTGTTTGTAGTTTTCTTGCACCAATGAAGAAATACATAAAAAGTAGCGATAAAAAAGTGAAAAAACCCTGTTTGTTTACTTGTTTTTCATCATGTGAAATTTAATAATAATAATAATAATAATTGATTCTTATATAGCGCTTTATCACAGCCCGAATGCCGTATCAAAGCGCCTCTGACATTATTACCCCTGGTCACTGGGCCATATATTTCATTCGTTAAACCATCTCAGCTCCCTGGGGAGTAAACAGCCGGTGCTGCGAGTTTACCGCGCTCCAAGCTAATCATTCACATAAACCATCTCTGCCCTCACAGGTACCCATTTTACCCCTGGGTGGAGAGAAACAATTATGGTTAAGTGTCTTGCTCAAGGACACAAGTGTCACGACCGGGATTCGAACCCACATCCCGATGACTTAACCACCAGAACTTGAGTCCGATGCTCTTATCCGCTCGGCCACGACACCCCACAAATTTATCCACATACGCCCTCACGTGGTCAAAAATACGGCGAATTGACACAAGGTCCTTAGAATGTTTTGTACATGGTGTTTGTGGCGTGGCGTAGCCGAGCGGTTTAGTTCATCGGACCCAAGCTCTGGTGTTGTCAACAGCAGAGTGTGGGTTCGAATCCCGGTCATGGCACTTGTGTCCTTGAGCAAGGCACTTAACCATAAAAGTTGGAAATGTAGTGCACTCTGCTCTGCCAACCAGGCTCCTAGTGGATGATACCCTTGCCTACATCCTTACGGACTGTGAAGGGGGTAACCCTCTTTCAGCCCCAGGAGTAGGTGGCAACGTGCCCCTGGTGACAGTTGAGCCAGGTTGACAGCACAAATCTTGAAGTGGCCGTCCGGCCTTGTGAGTTGGGCGATATCTCATAAAAATATAAAAATATCCATGGTTTCTCAAAGACCTTACGTCCAATCTGGAGCATTCTAAATGGTTTTATCTTGATGCTTTTTATGGATTTGTTCTGAAGTCCTCCAAAGTAATAAATAAATAAAACAAAATTTGTTCTGGCCACAATTCATAAAAATACGCTAGCTTGTGCATCGGGAGAGCGGGCGACCCGTCTGGTTGAAAACAAACCAGGTAGCAAATATCTCAAATCTGCTGCCTACAAATTATTTGCTTTAGCTGTTCCAGGTCTGTAGAACAAGCTTCCAATCACCCCTAAATTCACTGCCTAGTTTTGTAATTTTTGAACATGGTCTTGTATATATATTCGGTTTGCGGTAACACCATGTGTATATCTACTAGCGGTGTAGATTTGTTCTTTGAGAACTAGGTCTTTCTTTTTAATTCTACTGCAGCGGAGTAAATTTGGAATCGGGAGACTACTTCGGGAAACTACTTGACGTCTCCTGACGATGACTAGAGCAAGCTAGTCGAAACGTTGAGACCAAATTTAAGAACTCACTCCGCGGCAGTGAAGTTTATAACGAGAAGTCCCCTCGATCCGATCCACTATTAAGCTAAAGTAGTAGTCCCGGCCAATTTCCTACCCTCCGCCCAGGTAGTAGCTAATAAGCTGGACAGTTCTTTTCAGAACTTAGTAGTCTCCCGAAGTAGTCTCCCGATTCCAAATCTACTCCGCGGCAGTAGAATTAAAAAGCAAGACCTAGTTCTCAAAGAACAAATCTACACAGCTAGTAGATATACACATGGTGTTACAGCAAACCGAATATATATTGATACCCCACCATGCAAAGCCTCAAAAAGTATATGGTCTTGTATGGCACAAAGGGAGTTCTGTCAGGGCTTGTCAAATGACAATCGTTTTTATGAATGTTTAGGTACTTTTTAGTGATGTAAGCATTCATTGATGTTACCGACCAGTTTTCGTGTAGCTCTAAAATTGCTTTGGTTAATAAATTTACGTCAGAAACTTTTTTTTCTGGTTAAGGTCGCCAAAGCTCACCCAGGACTCACCCTTAGCATTAGCCCGGCATACACTGTCTAGTAAAAAAATACAACGAGCTAGTAAACACCACTTCTAAACTTGTCCTGTGGGCTACTAAAAACTATGCAACATACTTGTTTAAAATGCTCAAATTTCTTTCTTTTCACTTGTGGATATTACATTGTTACAATTTGTGAATTTATTTTTGAGTGTGTAAATGTAGCTTCATTTGACCATTAAACTGGTTGTGATCGCTACCACTAATACATCAGAAAAATCTGGGCTACTAAAACTTCCTGGGGGCAAGTAAAACAAACAGTTCACTAGGCCAGTGGTTCTATTTACAAAAAGCTTAACCCAAGTTCTGACCAGTGTTACAGTAGACCTTATTTTTTCAAGAGGTGTGTAGTAACTGCTGTATTGTAAATCCCCTTTTGACATGAATATCTCTCACATGTACATTGTCTTTACAGCATATCAGCATAGTCCGTACCAGTCGTCGTTTGATACTTCCTTACGGCATCGTCCACAACAGCAGCAGCAACAGCAACGATCACCTACCAAGCTTTGGAGTACGGCCTACAGTCCACAGCCTGGCTCCAGCCCTCAGTATTAGTCAAGTGCTGGACTCTGATCGGTTCACATGTTCTAATGATAAGCAGTTTTTGTTTGGCCCTGCAACACCATACCCTACCATAGAGAAAGCACCCACGGTTGGTTAGCTTTGAGTGCCCGACCCCCATGGGGTCTTACCCTTTGGTTCAGGCACTGGCAACGAGCAAATCCCTTTGCCCAATAGTCCCCGCTCGGAGTCCATTGGACTATACCTGGCGCGCACATTGAATCTATGCATAGAGTCCATATGGAAAAATAAAACACTTTCGATCTCTGACTGTGCTTCGTGGTCATATATAATGGGTTGATCTGGCTGGCTGCCAAAGATGCCCTTGCATGCCTGCGGCTCGAGCACTTTGTAGCCGCGTCCTTTGCAATTCCGCTATTCAGCTGCTAGTATTAAGTTTGATTAGCCTCCCAAATGATTACTATATTATAAAGACTTGTAATCAAGACTAACAATGGGTCCTTTCTCTGAATGAAGATCCTACAAAGTCAGACACTTTTCTGAAACAGATTTTAGTTTTGCAAGATTCGGAACCATCAGGTTCCCTTCCCTCCTCACCCCACCAAACCCTGACACCCTCCTCCCCCCTCCCCCCCTGCCTCCCACTTCCTTGCTTTCTTGATGTAGTTTAAAAGAAAATTGTTCACTTGATTGTAGTTTGTAAATGACCCACATACTCTTGTGTGAGAACTGCCTTCAAAACCGTTCTTGAATGAAAGATGGCGAAAGTGCAAGATCCCCTAACAAATGCAGTATATCTCTGCATGATTCACTCTCTGCTTTGGCGAGATTATTTGTGGTGAATATTGTAACGTGCCTTTGCTCTAGTATTATTACCTTAGCTATGCAGCCTTATTCATAACACTAAGGGACAAGAAGTATAGACGGAAACGCTTCTGAGTTTAACGGGAATGTAACATTTTATTGGGGATAAACTCTTACTTACATGTATTCTACTAGTTCTCTATATACAACTTCTACAACTGTTTGGCAGGAATGGTTTCTTGATCTTAACTAGCTAAAGATAGGTACGGTCTGACTTCTCTGATCGCTGGCTGGTCTAAGACTAACTCATATCGAATCATACAACACTATTTAACAACACACGATAAACTAGGTAGTAGCTAGCAGCTATGCAACAGCTACGCACGCATAGACCACGATGTGTGCATGTGATCAGAACGTGCTGTCATCCAGGCTTCGCCTATTCGTCGCGTGATCACCAAGTCATGTAGGCCATGGCTAGTAGTGCGCCAACAACGGCGCAGCTCGGTTTGAAGTACTTTAGCAGAAAGGACAATCGCCGATTTGTGCTTCCAAGAGTTTCCGTCTCATTTTTATTCCGGTTTAGAATCCTGTTTAATTTACCCCATTGTATAATTATTGAACTATGCAATACTGATTCAGGGAAAACTATTTTGTATTGTAGGCTTAAATAAATGTTAAGTATGTTTACTGTGGTATGTCTTTTTTTACATTGTTTGATTTGAAGATTGACTTATCTTGGCCCACTGTCATTGCTTACCAGAATAAGGTTGCCAGCCAAAACACCATTTTACACCATATGTGACTGGTGTCCTGCTCATATGTGCTCAAAAGAATCTTTTTAAGCAATGTTTTCTTCTGATTGACCTTGTTTTTTATATTTTTTTTTATGAGATACCGCCTAACATCACAAGGCCGGATGGCCACTTCTAGGCGAGGGCTACACTTAACTGATTTGGGCTGTCAACCCAAATCAACTGTCACCAGGGGCATGTTGCCACCTACTCCTGGGGTTGAAACAGGGTTTACCCCTTCACAGTCTGTATTAAGGATGTAGGCACGGGTATCATCCACTAGGAGCCTGGCTGGTAGAGCAGAAAGCAATACCTTACCAACTTTTTACTAAGCAATCATGGTTAAGTGCCTAGCTCAAGGGCACAAGTGTCATAACCGGGCATTGAGCCCACACTCTGCTGCTGGCAACACCAGAGCTTGGGTCCACTCTACAATGACATGCTCCTAAAGCTGTTTGAGCACCCTGCAAAAATTGCTTGGCATAGAAAAAGCTTCCTATTGAGAAGAAACAGACTACCAGTGAAAATACAGTGTAATGTGTATTGTTTGTGACTGGTCCACTGATAATTATTGAATAGCAGAAACAAAAATAACACAATTTTCTGCTTTGCTTAGAAACAGCTATGTGAAATCGGGCCTTGGGGTCAATTTAATAGAGGTGCT
Organism: Pisaster brevispinus; assembly: GCA_023634235.1. Taxonomy (NCBI): domain Eukaryota; kingdom Metazoa; phylum Echinodermata; class Asteroidea; order Forcipulatida; family Asteriidae; genus Pisaster; species Pisaster brevispinus. The sequence continues at coordinate 4,176,042 of JAMKCF010000001.1, forward strand.
TAGAAACAGAAAAGGGAATATTTAACAAGATGAACGGTTGTCTGATTGTTATTATCATTCCTCTTTTCATTTTTTTCATTTTTATTTTTTTTACTTCTTTTTTCCTTGAAGAAAGTTGTTCAGGGTGAACATTACATTTTATGTTTGACCTCTTGGCTGGATCTAAACTGTTGCTTTATCCTCAATGGAAATTGTTTAAGATTTTGATGTAGTGTCATACTTTGATTATGACCCTAAAAGGCTAATGTTACATAACGATGGTAATAATGGTAAGCATCCTGCGAAATTATTTCTTCTGAAATTTATCATATTTTTGACCGCATGAGGGCGCTGTCATCAGGGAATGTCTTGAATCACAATAGCAGTTTTAGCTTATTATAATTGCCTGTTTGTAGTTTTCTTGCACCAATGAAGAAATACATAAAAAATAGCGATAAAAAAGTGAAAAAAAACCCTGTTTGTTTACTTGTTTTTCATCATGTGAAATTTATCCACATACGCCCTCGCGTGGTCAAAAATACGGCGAATTCCCCCAGTGATTGAATATCAATAATAGTATGTCAAAATATGTTCATCTCCAAAGCTTGCCTGCGGGTGACTTTTGGAAATTTATGAGGTATCCATTTGAATGTTGCCGTCAATACGGACAGAGATGCGGTTTGTACCCACTGTCACCTCGCTATAAACCTGGTTGGACTCGCGCTCTAATAATGAAAACACCGCAACAGATTTAGATGTTTGCTTAATAAGTAGGCACTCATAAGTCAAGTGAAACTTTCAGAAACTTTCAGAGGTGACTGTGATGTTTATTGTATCTTTCTTGATAATTTTGCGTATAAATTAGCATTAAGTTGACAAAAACCAAGCGATGACTTGAACTGATGGCTGCCAATGCCACTTCAAAGTTTTGTATACTTATCTGTGTAGAAAATTACTCTAAAGTTAATTAAAGTAAATGTCATGTTATACACAAATTTAAAAAATAGTTTTGGGGAAAGGAGATATCTAGTTGTTTTGTTTTGTTTTTTGGGGGGAGGGGGGTTAAGCGGATGAGATCCATGGGAGCATTTTGTAAGTCAATATGACTGTTGTATTTGTACAGCATTTATTCCGCACTGTAGAATAGATTGAACTGGTAGCCTGCGTCTGTTGTTTGTAAATACTTGATTGTGCACACATAATGCTATAGACCTTTCTTTTGCAACGTCACAGCCCAAGATTTTGCCAACCCAGGCTGGAAAACCATGGAAAGCCATCAATGCAAAACAAAAACAGATAACTACAGTTTGTAACAATGGTACACAAATATTCAAAAATAGTGTTGAATTTATTGGAAACAAAGCAACCGATCATGGGAGGTATTTTATTTAATTAATAGTTTGCCGAAAATGTTGAATTTGGTTAAAACATCTGTTAACACGATTGAATGTTTTACTAACATTCGGCGGTCCATGCCAACCAGCGCGGTTTGTTTATCAACAATGGAAAGGTCTATAGCTGCCCCTTTGCGCGATGCCCAGCACACTTACACGCGCCTATCCTGTCTGCCATTTTGGGAGTCAAAATGTTCGTAAAGGAATTGACTTGCAAAATGGCGGAAATGGTAGACTTGCATTATGCTGAGATGCGTTCCGCGTCTGTATTAAGGGTCATTAGACAGCTTGGCAAACACTCAGTGTTCATGTGTGAGCCATGGAATGAGGTGCATGCTGGGGCCTTTCTTCGGCTCCTGCTCCAGGCTCCGTCTGATGTTCAAACCATCATGTGCAAAATACACGCTGCTCCAGAAATGTATAACAGAGCCAAAGCCTGAGACAAAGCCCAAAGGTTTGGGAAAAGGTCCTGGGGTCGATTTCACAAAGATAGTCCTAACTTAGGACTTGTCCTAGTTGTTATTAAAAACTTAAGGCTAGTCCTAAGTTAGGACGAGTAACTCGTCCTAACTCGAGATAAGACTAGTCTTAACTCTTTGTGAAATCCACCCCTGGTCTAGTCTGCGACCAAACTACACCAGCGTGCACCTCAATCCACGGTTCACACATGCGCACTGAGTATTTGCGAGCAGTCTATGCTATAGTTCTTTAGAATGACCTTTTTTGTTTTGTAAATAGTTTGTATTGCATCAAGCCCATTAGTAAGTCAGCATGCCGTCTTGACCAATCAGATTAATTGTTCTGTAAATAGTTTGGTAGTGCAGTGAGCCAATTGGTCAGTCAGCATGCCGTATTGACCAATCAGAGTAATAGTGAATTGGACACCTGCTCATCCAGTTCAGATTTCTGTCACAATTTTGTTTTGTTATTTTTTTTTTCAAGGAAGGAAATAAAGGGACAACAAAAAACTGTGTGCAAACCAGAAGAACACAAAATCAAATTTAATTTGTGGTGTTGGCTTTCCGAAATTTCAGGTTTTTTTACAAAGGTAGAATAGTAAAACAATTTTTAATCTTCACACATACTTAAGCAAAAGTCCTTTATAGTATAATTGATTGGGAGCAATGCAGACACACATAGGCAAAGAGTTCTCCAAAATGAAATTTGCAGTTTCTGAAATTGTTTTTGCTTTATTTTATTTTATTTTTCCCTTTTATGTACTTGGCTAATTCGTACGAAAGAGTATTTCAAAACAATTATGCAGTGTAAGTCACAGAAAAGGACATTAAAAAAATATGTTTCTTTATTTTAATTAAGAAAGTTTGTCTTTGAATGTTGCGTACAATTTGTTTCTGTGGTTAAACTTGTCTAAAAAGACCAAATAAATATTTGTGTGAAAGTTTTACGAAATTTACAAATCTCTGGAAGTCCCATTCGACATTAATGAGATCTGGAGATAATTTACTGCAGGAAAATGACATTATAAACGTAGGATGTCGTCTACCCGATATAATTCGTCGTAGCATAAAACTTTCGTGAAAATGTTGAGAACTCAAGAATATGTGGGAAGACAACATCCTACTCTCGGGATGATGTCATCATCTTGCAGTAAATTATCCCAGGATTTCAACAAGTTGGATGGCACTTCCAGAACTCCGTAGGTCCCGTAGGATTGGTTTTGTATGTAGGGTTTATTTTTTTAAAATGATGTCTGTTTGACTTTAATGGTGATTAAAATTAAAGGAGGTTCCGTGTTTAAAAGCTTTTGAAAATGCAATCTGTTGGTGTACTTCTTTTGGTTTGTTGGCTTTTCCTAATCTGGTTGTCTCAGTGGTTTCTCCTTATACCGGAGCCTTGCATCTGGGCAGTGGGGAAACTAGGGTAAAATTTCAGGGGCTCAAGGGGTTGCACCATTTCTGGGGGAGGGGGGCACTTCTTAGCCAATTCAGACGGTTGTTTCTATGGTTGCCCTATAGAGGGGGACACAATACCAAAACATTTGCGGTAAAATTCATGCCACTTAGAACCCCCCCCCCAAAAAAAGGGGTTTTTTAATTGTAATTACGAAAGGTTTGATACATTAAATAGCACCCCCCCCCCCCGACTATTATATTATGGCAACACTAGATGGCGCTTAAATCCCAATACGGCTCTTAACCTTGGTTGCCAAGTCAACTTTCCTAGTGTTGTTAAGTATATTCTAGGAGGGTTGTTCTTTGTTATCCAGCCCCCCCCCCCTACAATTTTTTTTTTAAATTGCAATACGGTTAAGTCGGCTAACCATATAACACCTCCCCCCACCCCCTTCCAGATCTCACAAAATGGTCTCCACTATATCTCACTCCCCCCCCCCCCCCAACTACATTACAACATCCCTTTTTGGGGGAAATTCCTGGATTGGAAGATGTGTGACGCACCACCAGTCATAAAGTGCGCATTCGTAACGATATGAATTGAGCACATTGACCGCGCAGATTAGCAAATGAACCCTTCCTCTTCTTGCGCCTTTTCATAGATGCGTAGGTACTTTTGGCGCGCACTGGTACGTACTATTTATATTTACATACTGCCACAAAACAAACGACGACATGGACAGTCACGGTAGGTACAATTACAATGGTAAAATTTTGACATGTTTACCTTTTTTTTTAGTGTTAAGACTTGACTACTGCTTAGGGAAGGTAGGGTTAAAGACAAAATATGGGAAAGTTGTTGTTTTGGTGATTTGGGTAAGAAAACGTCGATAAAATCATTGAAAACATACAGTGTAGAGGAAAAATTTCCGTATCCTGCCACCACTTTTTCACTCATTTTTACCCAAAGGAATATCTCATTTGAGTAAATTAGATAGTATTTTATTTCATAACGAATGAAAAAGTGGTGGCTGGATTGGATACGGAAATTTTTCCAAACGTTTAAAAGAAAATGTTGCCAATCAACTACTGTACGGTCAAATTTGTGGCTCCTAAGGCTTGAACTGAAGTAAAGTCTAGTATAAAACTAGTAATGGTCTAAATACCCTCAACAGTCACTGCTTAGTCCTACATGTACGTTCAGTGGCTGGCACAGTACACACTGCCTCAACTTGAAAACTGATTCAGTCACCCTTAACAATTTACAATCTTAAAAAATGGTGTCTTCGAAAATTGGTAAAAGCCGGAATTGCCTGATCTGCCGGAACTATAAAACAAAATTTGTTTTAAAGATGTTGCTGGGTCATTCCGTGTCAAATCAACCAATATTCTGAAAATTTTTACACGTCACCTCTCAGATTTGGCTGATATTCATTTCTAATGTTCATCTATGTGTATAATGAGCATATGCAAAAAAGAAAATTCCAACTCCAAGTCGTTTCAAAATTAAGGCCCCTTAAAGTGGGCGTGGCAACCCCCCTTTCAGTGAACGCGATTTGCGACAATGAATATTTTGCGTTTTGTAATGCGCTTAAACGTGCCTTAAAAAAAAGATACAAAGCTATAAATTGGTATATAGGGTGACTGTCACCCAAATAGCTCAAATCTGGCCTCAAAACAAGAGTATCTCATCCCCTTTTCTCTCTACAGGCTGCTGAAAACACTAATTTAATCTGCCGAAAAAAAATAATTTCCATATTCAGACCCCCCTCATACTCACAATTGGTAGTTTGAAAAGCTTGATATTGCTATTTGTATTATATCTAGGCACATGTGGTTATACCCAAACAAGGATAGAGCCCTTATTCATTTAACAAAATGTTTGCAAGGCTCCAAAGTTGGTTCTTGACCGAAAATATCAAAAAAACACCGACATTCTTGGTGACCCTTGACCTTGGCAACAGTTACCCACCAGTATTAAACTTAGACCATTTGTAGATACAGGTCCAATCTATATCTGGACCAAATTTCGTTTTGGAGACTCATCTCCTTCATGGTTAGGCAACATTTTGAAATTGGGGTATTTTGCCCATTTTCGGTTGCCACAGCAATGCATAAGGATATGCATGTACATCATGTACACATTGCATACGCGTACGTGTACACTATTGATCCCAAAGTGTTGTAAAAATGACAATTAAACCACTATTGTTATAAAACAATGATTTAATCTGACATTATTGTGTAGCCCATCTTTAAGACACAATTTTGTAAGATCAGATTACATCATTATTTTGTAACAAACGTGGTTAAATTGTCATATTACTACACTTTGAGATCAACAGAGACAGTACACGTGTATTACACAATGTGTACATGATGTACATGCATATCCTTATGCATTGCTGTGGCAACCGAAAATGGGCAAAATACCCCAATTTCAAAATGTTGCCTTACCATGAAGGAGATGAGTCTCCAAAACGAAATTTGGTCCAGATATAGATTGGACTTGTATCTACAAATGGTCTAAGTTTAATACTGGTGGGTAACTGTTGCCAAGGTCAAAGGTCACTAAGAATGTCGGTGTTTTTTTGATATTTTCGGTCAAGAACCAACTTTGGAGCCTTGCAAACATTTTATTAATTGAATAAGGGCTCTATCCTTGTTTGGGGATAACCACATGTGCCTAGATATAATACAAATAGCAATATCAAGCTTTTCAAACTATCAATTGTGAGTATGAGGGGGGTCTGAATATGGAAATTAAATTTTTTCAGCAGATTAAATTAGTGTTTTCAGCAGCCTGTAGAGAGAAAAGGGGATGAGATACTCTTGTTTTGAGGCCAGATTTGAGCTATTTGGGTGACAGACACCCTAGGTACCAATTTATAGCTTTGTATTTTTTTTTAAAGGCGCGTTTAAGCGCATTACAAAACGCAAAATATTCATTGTCACAAATCACGTTCACTGAAAGGGGGGTTGCCACGCCCACTTTAAGGGGCCTTAATTTTGAAACGACTTGGAGTTGGAATTTTCTTTTTTGCATATGCTCATTATACACATAGATGAACATTAGAAATGAATTTCAGCCAAATCTGAGAGGTGACCTGCAACCCCATTGGTTGATTTGACATGGAATGACCCTGCTGCAAGGGAAGCCGTAACTCAATTGAAATGATATCATACATGTACTTGTTATCATGATTATTTCCCACTTAACTCTGCAAAAATACATATCCCGGGAACTAGAATTTGACTGACTTTGTTGATCCCCTGACGGACAAAACAGACAGCAGGTACCGGACTATGCAACAGACGCACCCAAAGCAACCGGGCATTGCAGGTCGGAACTCGCATACATGTAGCAGTTTATTGGAACATCATGGGGATATTTTTTTGCAGAAGTAAGTGGGTTATTATGACAACTACTACATGTACTGTAGTGTAATATATTTGACTATTTAAATATTGTTCCAGCTGCCTCTGTTTCCAATTCTTTAAAAAATAGTGTATTCTATTTCGAGTTCCGACCATTCCGGCAAATTAGGCAAATTTCCGGCTTTTACCCACACCCCTTTCTTCTACATGTATCTAGTGTCTTGAGCCTGGGTCCTTTTCTTTTGTGCGGAACAAAACGGGTGATCACCAATGAAATGACTTGACGCAACAAATTAATGATGATATTAGGAGCTCTGCTCCTTTCCATTATCTCTCCCAAACTGACCTCTTCCTCTTACATTTCTTTATTTTATTCCAATGTTTGTTATTCATCATTTTCTAAATGAACTTTTTTTAAGGACCCCAATGGAAACGAGTCTAAGTTATTAGCTATTTGGGGCAATCCTTGGATTATTTTGTTGCAGTTTTTCCTTCCTGTGTTCTATTTTGGTTGAATTTGTTTTTTATTGTTTTTACCTTCTGTTGTTGTGTTTGCCACGTTCTTGCTGTATTTAATCAAAATAAATTCAATCAATCAATCAATCAAATAATTATTACTTAGAAGAAGAAAAACTGACAACTGACACAGTAACTGTCTCAAACGGAAAACTTGATTCATCCACCTTTAGGCCGACATGAGTACTTGTATTGTAGTAATTTACACTACAATAATTATTGAAGTGTTTTAGGACTGTTCTTTAATTGTGTTTTGTTGGTGTTGTTTTGGATTTTTTTTTCAGGAGAGACCCAAGCTGCTCCCATACCAGACAAAAGTGGCCCTGCCCCAGGGGGCCAATACTCTGGCCCTCCTCCTGCTTACCCCTATACTGAGCAAAACCAGCCCCTGACGATGTACCCACAGGGCCAACCACCACAAGGCCAAATGGTAAGGATTTAATGTAGGTCTGCATTTCTCCCTAATGACTTGAATTGAGTTTTTTTCTGATAATAAACAAATACATGTACTTGGTTCTTATATCATGCATGTAGCCAGCATTCTCACTTAACTGTGGTTCGGTGGCCAGGACCAGTATAAATACACTCCAAGTTGTCCAGCTGGCTAGGTCAGTGTTGAAAAGCATCCCTGCTTTTAAATATGAAATGTGGCCAAAAGTGCAAAAGCTATTTTTTGTTTTTATATAACCACTATGAGGACCAGTATAGGGGGCCTAAATACACTCCAAGTTGTCCAGCTGGCTAGGTCAGTGTTGAAAAGCATCCCTGCATTAAATGTGAAATGTGGCCAAAAGTGCAAAAGCTATTTTTTTTTTTATATTTACCACATGAGGACCAGTATAGGGGGCCTCAATACACTCCAAGTTGTCCAGCTGGCTAGGTCAGTGTTGAAAAGCATCCCTGCATTAAATGTGAAATGAGGCCAAAAGTGCAAAAGCTGACGGACAAGTGAAATTAAAAGCTTACTGGTCCCGCTGGCTAGGCACAGAGAAAGTTAAGGGCAAACCCTGGTAGCGCACATCCTTGTACTAATAGTACATACATACGATGTACATGTAGATAATAATAATAATAATCAGTTCTTGTATAGCGCATAATACAATAAAGTCTCTATGCGCTTCTGTTATTAAAAAGATGGGTTTTAAGTTTAGATTTAAATTGTTCTAGCGTGGTACAGTCTTTGACATTGTTGGGAAGAGAGTTCCATAGTTTTGGTGAAGCATATTGGAAGGAACATTGACCGTAAAACTTTGTGTGGACTGGATACGCTGTGAGAAAACCTTTCGAACTGGAACAAAGTTTTCTTGCTTAATCCCATTCAAGCAGGTAGTAAATCCTTCCCTTGACAAGCGAACGTTGCCGAGCATTTAAGAGCAGCGGATTCAAGCTCTGGTGTTTCTGATCAGCAGAGTGTGGGTTCAAGTCCCGGTCATGGCACTTGTGCCCTTATTAGCAAGATACCTTACTCTAATTGCTGTGTTTTCTTTTTGACAATAAGCCCCATGTACTAGGATTGGTAGTTCACATAAAGGAATCCAGAACACTTATTGTGGAAGTGTAGGTGTTAGCCTCTGCATTTGTGGTTTACATTTCTAGCACCCTTGTTTGCAGGTTTCCTCACAGCCTCGCTACCATGGGCAGCGCGCCTTATCGATACCTCTCATCGCTAAACCCCTGGGAGGGAAACACTGAAAATCAATGCTGATTGGCTAACCAAAATGTACTGCTTTGCGTGCACGCTTGTTTAAAACATTCGAAGGCTTGTAGGGCGCTTGGCGGGCGCTCAGCATGGGCGTGTAAAAATGCACGTATTTCGACGCAATACGTTTCAAATGAATCATGTTTTTACATGGTCACCTTAAACTGCATACAGTCAGATGAATCACAAGATCGAAAAAGAATGAGAGGGGTCAGTTGTTCCATGACTTGATGCGTTCTTTGACAGCGCGCTCTGCGTAGTCTCTAACACAGAATGGATCAACCACAGGACTAATTAAATAATGCAATATATTTGGATATTTTAAAGTCACACTTCCAGGGGTTACAATCGAGCAAGGCATTCTGGGAAAAAAATGGCGCGTCGAGATCATACACTACTGGGAACGAGGTTGGTTTCCTCAGGCTTGTGAGATACAGTGATTAAGTTCACTTATGAGGCATCCTTGGTTTCGATACCAGAAATAGATAATAATGATAATAAATCAACTGTTTGGTTGAGTCTTTCTTATGAATCTTTCTTGTGAAAATGAATATTTCTCAACAGCCAATCACAGCATGCTGACTGTGCGTTAGCTTGGACTTTGGACCTGCAGCAGCTGTACATGTGCTCTATGTACATCACATCACATTGTATACACCATAAGTATAACATTAAACTCAGCGCTATTTGGTTTAGATGACTGCAATTTTGTAATGAAGGACTTGTTTGTTGTGAATGTTTGGTGACTCAAAATTTTGTAAATCAAGACTTTTCAAAACATTTTACAAAATCATTTGTAAAACTGATAGGCTTCAAATTCTGACAGACAGAAGTTTTTATTTTTTATAACAATTTAAATATCTTGATAAATCTCATCCCTGACTGCTATATTTGTGTTATTTACTTGAAGATGGTGCCGCAGGTACAGTACATCGTCCAGAACCCCCAGCCTCTGGCCAATCCTCCAAACGATTATTTCGTCCACGCTATCCTGGTCACTGTGTTCTGTTTCTGGCCGACTGGGATCATCGCGATCATCAAGGCACTGGATGTGAGTAGAAGCACAAATTGACTGTTTCCAGAGCTGTGGTTAAAACTATGACTCCTGGTAGGATCCATGAAGCGTTCCATTAATAGAACGATGTGGCAATCGATGAGGGAGTCATAGATTTAACCATAGCGCAGGTAGCTTAAAAGCAGTCAGGATTTGTTTTATACACTAACATAGATATATCTAGGTACAAAGAAGCTGCCAACTGCTGCTGGTATACTATGTAGATTGGTTGCTGTGGGTAAAGACATCAAGTCAGACATGTACAATGACAGCAACTCAGATATGGACAACAAAGACAGCAAGACAGACTTTGACAACAAATACATCAACTCAGACATGGACAGCAATGACAGCAAGTCAGATATCGACAATGACAGCAAGTCAGATATCGACAATGACAGCAAGTCAGACATGGACAAAAATGACGGCAAGTCAGACATGGACAACAATGACAGGAAGTCAGACATGGACAACAATGACAGCGAGTCAGACATGGACAATGTATACATAAAGTCAGGCATGGACAGCAATGACAGCCAGGGACATCAGTGACAGCAAGACAGACCTGGACAACAATGACAGCAAGTCAGACATGGACAACAATGACAGCAAGACAGACCTAGACAACAATGACAGCAAGTCAGACATGGACAACAATGACAGCAAGACAGACCTGGACAACAATGACAGCAAGTCAGACATGGACAACAATGACAGCAAGACAGACATGGACATTAGTGACAGCCAGTCAGACATGGACAATAATGACAGCAAGACAGACCTGGACAACAATGACAGCAAGTCAGACATGGACAACAATGACAGGAGGTCAGACATGGACAACAGTGACAGCAAGTCAGACATGGACAACAATGACAAGAGGTCAGACATGGACAACAGTCACAGCCAGTCAGACATGGAAAACAATGACTGCAACTCAGACATGTACAGGCACTCTTACTAGAGCAACATTGTGGGCTTTCCCCAGGTGTTGTCTTTGATTCCTTTTCTTTAATCTTTCCTGTCAAAAAACCCACAAGTACTTCAGGTACATGTACTTATACATAGTCCCACAGTGTCGCTCTCGTAAGCAGCTCAGACATAGACAACACAGACAGCAGCACAGAGACGGATAACAATGGTAGTAAAAGCAACCAAGACTCAAGATGATTAATATATATCAATTGTCAAGTTGATACCACTTTGAAACTGAAAACAAATTCACAAAAGAAACAGCTGAGATTCCTTCTTTTTTTTTGCACCAACGCTATTTCCCAAGGATTGACCCTCTTGGTGTTATCAGATCAGTGCAATAGACATGATCACAATCTGATCCAGTGAAGCTGAATGGCTTAATATCTTATCATGATTAATTCATTGGGGAGTTTGGTTTTTTTTTGCTTGTTAATGCCCTGGGGAAGTCTTGGGAAGCAAAAATTCAGTATACAACAGCCCAAATGTTTTAAATGAGTTAACCTGTCATGCTCTACAGGGTTTGTCCTTAATCTTTTAATCACTGGTCCGTTAGCTGTTGCACGTGTCCATAATGGGAGACTTTTCAGTTCTTGGTGACAGCAGACTTACAAGGTATAAATTTCCCTTGTTTACGTAGTTCTTAGCATGCGCACCTCACAGAGAACAATGGATTTACCTGGTAAGTCTGCTGCCACCTAGCGTCCCGAAAGTCCCTCATTCATATTAATTAGGGATGCTTTGTAGCTCTGAACTAGACAGCCGGACCACTTGGTGTGAACTCTCACTGGTCCTCGGGTGTTTTAACTGGTATTTGGCCAGCAGACCACTTTTATGGGAGGTTGCTGCTATAGCCTAAATGTACAAAGGGAATCTTATCTTTACAGCCATGCTTCTCTTTATTCTCTCTGCAGTCTCGCCGTGCAGCCCAGACTGGAGACGCTAACAATGCTCAGTTATCATCTCAAGCCGCTCGTAAGATGTATCTGATTAGCCTGTTCATCGGCTTAGCGGTCTATGTTCTCCTTGCCATCATTCTCATCATTGAACTTGTCGTCATCTTTTCTTTTGCCTAGAGAGAGGCGACACAATCTAAAGGAGACCAACTAGACCATGTAAACTTTGTTTACATAATGAGTAACCTTGTACATTACAGATCGTGTAGGGAATTTTTATTTGTAAAAGATGCTGTAATTAAAATCATACACTTTTTAAACCATGCGCCGTCTGAGGTCGCTATAAACTCAAAACATTGGGTTGCTGCCTGCAGATGTCTGTACGCATTGTTGTTTGTATAAAGATGAATTAGTTGACCTTTGAACATTTCAAAACATAAGTTGTGCACATGCCGATGCCTATAGGCAGATGAGGGCATTTCAGATTGTGTTTTAATCACGACCTATTCTCACACTCGTTAAGGTCATAGACTACTAGAGTTAAAATGTAACGCCACAGGTTGATTTAGCATTAGACTATCTCATGTGCAACAGTCATTCTGACTCATTAAGTGAAATTGAATTCCTGTTTTGAGGACCTTTCTATTTTGGGCGAAATAAAATAACACTTAAAATTTGCCAAATGTTTACCGAAGTGGCTGGGAAAACCTGTACAATTATATAAAACATTTGTGGGTCGCTTTAAGCAAAGAATATCTTCTTTAAAATTATGGAACCAATTCTTCAAGCCCGGTTCCCTTCATTTTTTTTTTTTCTCATCGCCTTAAATGAGAATAATTTATTTTTTCTCCTGATCTTCATATTACATTATATATTTTCTCATACATTCATCATAAGGCAATAACATTGTGAAGAGCCGGTCTTCACTGCGTGGTAATGACCAGGTTGGTGGCTTGCTGCTGTTAACCGACCGAGCCGACGACCAGCCAACAACCCGGTCATTACCGCGCGGTGAAGGATGGCTCATCGTAGTAGTGTTGTTGCTATTAATTTAACATTAATGAAAACAATTTATATCACAATAAAATGTATCAGAACTTGAGATTGTTCTTTCGCCGATATTTTTGTAATTGTTCTAATCATGTTCAAGGGCCATTCTTAAGGCTGTTCAGTTTAAACATGAACCTTATGTATCTCTTATCAATGCTAAATTATATTTAATCTTATTTTCAAGAACCAGACTATATGCTTTGAAAATTGGCACTTCCATAAGTAAAAGTACTTTGTTTAGTGTTTGGCTTTATATTTTGCATTCTGTTGTTTGAGCTTTCATGGCGCTTCTGCCTCCAGTTTAACTACAGTACAGCAAAAACTGTCAGTAGAAAAAGCAAAACTCCAGCCATCTTGGGTGATGATTTGACAGCAGTGTTTCCCGTTCATTAGATCATGAGCTCATCTTAGAACCACTGCTTTTTACCCAAAATCTCGGGATTATAACGTATTTAAATTCGAGTTACTTCTTGTTTAATTTTTGAAACCCTTGACTCTATAATTTCAGGGAATTCTGGCGACAATAAACTTTGAATAACACAAAAGTACCGGTTTCTATACCATGGAACTTTAAACTTATAGGTAAATATATTTAACCTTTTTTATTTTTTAAGTGAGGCTGAATTTGTTGTACTATCATATTTCATGCACAGACCAGGCCCGTAAATAGGCGCTTCGCTAATGCGCCAATGTACATTTTCATTCATATTCAAATAAATAAATTGGATAGAAAATAATTTTTTTTTTTTTAAAGCCTGGTTACGGGCCTGCCACAGACCTATCCAGATCTAGCCCTTTGAAGATAAGTGGAGCCATCTTTTCATGCCAGGTTTCGAAGAGTAGGCCTAGCTGCGGTTCTAAAAAAAAACAATCCGAGCATACTGATCGAAACGTCAAAATGTTAAACGACACAGCTCTTTGGTGCAGTCACGGTGTGGACAAGCCTTTGTGCGATAAAACTTAAAGAAAAAATCATATTCCTCAACACTGTGTTGACGTGTGTCAAGTCCACCTAGTGTTTAAATGTACTACACTTTAATATGGACCTCTTTTGTTCTCAAGTCCACATTCCGTGTGTAGCGTTAAAACACTGGTTCTTCTCTGAACCACAACTACTCCGAAGAGAACCACAACTTCTCCTGAAGACGAGCAGAGTATACTGTTCGAAACGTCGAGACCAAACCGGCTCTTTTCAGAGCCAACACTCCCTCAAAGAGTTTTTACACATGGTTGTACCCGCAAGTTTACTATTTATATTTATATTTATAGTTACTCTTATCCTCCACACCATGCAAAGCTTCAAACACCATTTACTCCGAAGAGATTTATACACATGGTATCACCACAAACCTCACCTGATTGTACTCCCACCATGCCGAGTTTCAAATTCTACTTAATTTTCCCGGTAATGTTTCATAGCTACGTACAACTGCATGAAAATTGATAACAACTTTCCTTGGTAATAAGGTGCGGGGCAACCTTGTTTGAACCGGTTAAGAGTTTGTGTATAAAGACTGACTGCAGGGCCCTGATGTATTTTATACAAAAACTGTTAACAACTTTCCTTGAACTTCACATGCTCGATGCCCTCTCCCCCTCCCATAAATGTAAGAGGATCACATTCTGCCAACCCCTGGTCCTGATATGGATGCTGTAGACGCTGCTCCTTATTCGAATGAATCAGATGAACTGGGATGGTGTTTCTGCCTCCAGTATAACCACAGTACAGCAATAGCAGTCAGTGATTGCAAACCAGCCATTAGACTGAAAGCCACGGTGTAATCTCCAATAGTGTCATAAATCAATCCTATTTGGCACAAAACGAAGATCATAACGTAAAAATCAGAATTGTGGCCCTACTACATGTACATGAACAAAAAATTTCTTTAAAAGGATACAATCAATTTAGTAGTAAAAACAGTCAATCGATGAGCCGACTGTTAAGTACATGACTAGACAATCATATGTTAAAAGACTATGCTAAGTTCATCAATGTCGAATTCTGCTACAAAGTTTGAATGTTCTTTTTGACATTGGTTTACAAGAACTTACGAGATGTCTTTCATTACAACTTGACGTTCAAAAGTTTTATTTCAAGAGAATTGTGCTTATTTTGGAAAATTAGTTGCAGTACCGTTAGTGTTCTCGCTGCAGACGAGGCATATGAACTCACCTGGAAAGTATAAAAAAAGGAGAAATGTCGATCCAGTCGCAAATCCAGACCATCCCAATGCGTGCCCCATCTGTTCTTTACCGATTGTCTCTTTAATGACAACATCAAGGAGGATTGAAAACATTGCAATAGCGTTTCCAAACACGAAACCATTTGCAATAATCGCCCAATAAGAAGTCAACCATGGATCAACAGCATAATAAATGGCAACTAAAAGTAGAGCACCAGCAAGCCATATGTGTGTGCTGACAACCTTCACGGTTTGAACCAATGGACCAATCACAACGCAAGCTGTTACTCTCCCGATTCCATAAGCGACAATGAAATGTGATGCGTCTTCCATTATGAAATTTTTATAAACAGTAGTGTACTGCACATAATAAATTAGCCATGCAGAGTAGATCAATAAACAAACGGATTGTATAAATAAAACAAGCCAGAATGATATGGATGAGAATAATCCAAGCCGGAATGTATCTCTAGCAAATGAATAGACTGTGGTAAAACAAGAACAGCCAAAGTGGTTGCTTGGTAGCACTTCATTGTTCCTAGTCTCTAGCTTCTCGTCTGTGTGAGCTGCCTCATAACCATCTTGACTCCGACTAGCATCAGGTGGTTTTATCAGAGCTCCACAAACAGCGAGATGTAGCATTAATCCTCCAAGTAGTAGCATTGTTCCCCTCCAGCCGTAGATATCGAGGAAAAGCTGTATCAAGGGCACAACGGCCACGAAGACAAAGGAGCTACCAAGGCACGCAATGCCGTAAGCCGTTGTGATAGATAAGCAAAAATAGCATCCAATCAGATTTTTCGTTATCACTTGTGAGATGCCAATAGCTGATCCTGAATAGTAAAACGCACAATTTAAGAACGATGAAAAAGTAACAAAAATACTGTCGACTCAGCAATAAGCATACATTAACATAAATACATTACAAAAGAAAATATAACGTCAACGAGCCACTCATTGTGTGATCTAATATTAATTAGACCCGATGAAAATACAGTGGTCTGTTCAGGTAGATCACATGTTACATTGATGATTGTAATGATATGTGGGCCTATACGTAATTCCATCACTTCTTGATTGTTGTTGTTGTAGTTGTTGGGCTTTTTTATGGGACAAAGAAAAGCGACACAGATATACGATTTTGAAGGTTACGTCCGACTCTAGTCCGACAAACCATTATGTCAGAGCCGTTAACAAACCATTGTTTTGTTCAGCTTAAAGGAATGAATCCGATAAACATAATGTCAGAAGCGCTTTGAGACGCCCTTCAGGTGTGAAAAGCGCTATATAAAAACGGGTTATTATTATTATAATAATATCGAAGTCTTATATAGCGCACGTATCTATCAAACAAGGTACTCAAGGCGCTGAGTATATACAAACTTTCAGAAAGATAGGTTATTGCAGTGGTGGATTCTGAGACCCATTTATTTAGCACCGTATAAGGGTTTACAAGGTGCTACGGCGCATTAAGCAGCCACAACCAGGAACACCGGGGCGAACCCCTTCTCTTTTCGATAAGTGCACTGGGTTCTTTTACATGCGTTACACAACACATGGGACCAACGGCTTTACGTCCCATCCGAAGGACGAAGCAATGGTAAAGTGTCTTGCTCAAGGACACAAGTGTCACGGCTGGGGATTCGAACCCACACTCTGCTGATCAGAAACACCAGAGTTTGAATTCGGTGCTCTTAACCACTCGGCCACGACACTTCCAAAAACATTAAAGCCCACCCATCATGGCCGACTAACTGTGTCGAACATTGTTGTCGATGTCTGACTTAGTGATGCGTAACATTCGGTAGGCGGTACCTCGCTATTGTTTCCTCTGGTGCCGGTGTGGCAGGAGATTCTGTCCCCAAGATATTCTGTTTCCCAGAGATTCTGCGCCCCACCCATTCGGCGAACTGTGTACAAACTTCTTCTGATAGCGCCATTCTGAATGTTCCTACTTCAGCCTATGTTAAATTCCGATTTGGGTGTCAGAATCTCTAGGGGGACTCCCCATGACCGCGGCAGTGATTTATTTTAATATGTCTTCGCGCAGTTTCCCCAGTACATTGCTAATTAAACTCTTTTTTATTTACTCTAAGTAATGTTCCAACAGTTTTTTAAATACCTGTAAATACGGCAAGGATGAAGGTAATGGCGTATAAACTGGACAGGAATGACGTAGTTATCATGGAGATGCCAGCAACTATTCCACTCACTGTCACCACAGTCCTGGCGCCAAATCTCTCTTTTAGTGGCGTTGCTAGGATGCCTTTTAGGAAAAAGAAAATTAAAAATGGTACTCGAGAATTACTGACTAAATTATTTATTAATAACTTTTCAATATTTATGGATTACCTGCAAAGTGTTCAAAACATGGCAAAACAAATTTGCACAACACATTGTCTTGTGATTTGTGTTTAAATCCGTCATGTTTTGTTGTACGTTACATTCTGATTTATTTTGTTCAGGAGTTTTGATTTTATAAAACAATAGCTTTTCAAGTAATTCAACAGAGGGCGATGTTCAGTTAATGACGTCATAGTTGCAATTATTTGGGAAGTCCGAGAATCAATAGCAACTAACATAAACCATGTTGAAATTTAACTTCATGTTATAGTTTATAGTTTTTGATGACCTTTCCAAAGTTGTAAATATTTCGAAATCAATTGCATGGTTCTAGAGCTTTGATTTTTTTCAGATATTACACTTTGAGTGATTTTATTTCCGAATTAAATGACGTCACAACGACCTAATTTTTTAGAATCAGTTTTGATGTTTAGTTTTGTTTTCATTTTCGAGTAATGCTAGCCTGTAGAGAAGAGTTAGCAAAAATACAATGTGTGTGACTCTACACTGCACCTTGCTGATCGTTGCCTTTTCGAGGTACAAGTACACGTTTTGTTGTACTTTTGTTTTCATCTGCTAGCATCAATGTGCATGCAAACCTTTATCTCATGCTGTGCGAATAAATCAATAATTCCATTCTATGTGCAAGGAAGCCGAGTGTTCCGTGTGTTGATTAGTGTGATGGCGCAATTAAACTAAACTGTCTTGCGTGCGAATCAGCATAAAATTGTGGTATTTCATTTGTGGCGATATGACAACGTTAAGAAAAGAAATGTGGTTTGGGAAAAATTAAAAAGTGACAAACATTAACGAAAAAGAAGCCGTAATAATAAAATTAAAAATACAATTCTTTAAAGCCGAACCACCACCCCTCCTTATAAAGTCACGAAGCGTAATTCCATTTTATGTGCAAGGAAGTTGCGTGTAAGTTAGTGTGCTTGCATATTTAAACCAAACTGTCTCGTGTGCGAATTAGCATACAATTTGTGGTGTTTGATTTATGGTGATATGACAATGTTAGTACAAGATTATCCACCAGAAAAATTATGGCTTTGGAAAGAAGAAGAAACAAAAACTTTCGAGAAAGAGAACCGGTAAAAAAAAAATAATAATAAAAAACATGTAGAACCGAACCCTTCGCCTCCCTTATTAAGTCACGAAGCATAATTTTGTAATTCCCAATAAGCATTCTCTGAACTTACCTGATAATTCTGCACCCGCTTCTACAAAAGCAACCATCCAGCCAATTAACCAAGTCGAAGTGACGAACTGTTCTTGTAGGATAGGTAACAACATACCCAGGCCTTTTACTAAAACAGCTAACACTGCCTTAGTTGTAAATAAACCTAAAACAGCAAACCAACCATGAAGACCACCATCTCGTAAGGTATCAATAGAAAAGTGCAAAACGCGTTCAAAGCAACCGGGAACCATTTTGGAAAGACCCCACAGTTCGTTAATAACTTAAGATGTATAATTCTGGAACACAGCGACGCATTACCTCCATTTGGTGCTCGATTTGTGGCATGACCCCTATATAATGTTTACTGTATGGTTACGGGGATAAAGTCTATTTCCCAAAGATCAGACGACCCCAACACACCTCAGCAAGTGTACTGGTGTATGGAAGCAGCCAAGTGAAAAGCAATTACAAGATAAACATACACGGGGTCAAACCACAGCTGTGCTGTTAAACCATTTGCCTGAAATGTGTCCCTCAGTAGTTTGAACTCCGCAACGAGCTCATTATTCTTTAGACTCGCTGCCTTTTACCTCGGAAAATCTCGGGATTACAACGCGTTTAAATCCGAGTCACCTCTTGTTTCAATAAGTCCAGAAAATTCTGACAAGGATGATAAACTTTGGGAAACACAGACCACGAATTGCCGGTTTTCATTATTTGGAATTATTGCGCCATAGTAAACACTATGAAGCTTTCACACAATAGAGTTATTGAACCCATATCCATACTGTACTTCCCTTCAGGTAGCATTATTCTCTGGTACTGTCACTCCGATCCATTTTACTTGACTATAACAATCTGACGCTACAATGAATTACGATGTACTCCATTCACTGCTTAACTCGAAAACTTTTTTTTGTGACATCACAAAAACAATGTCTTCGTGTTGCTTATCCTTGAATTGAGTTTTTCCGACACTAACCTTGGAGCCTGGTCACTGTCTGCTATAAAAATATGTCCCATTTATGTGTCCTGATCCTCTACAAATGTTACCCCGGTAAGCCACCCTCAGATTGTTCCTGGTCATCCTCAGATTCCAGTAGGCCAATTTCAAGAAGTTGTTGTTGATTTGTTCGGAGATTGTTTGCAGAAATCTAGTGATCAAGCTGGTACCCCGGTAAGCCACCCTCAAATTGTTCCTGGTCATCCTCAGATTCCAGTAGGCCAATTTCAAGAAGTTGTTGTTGATGTGTTTGCAGAAATCTATGATATACATGTAGCTGATGCCCCTGTAAGCAACCCTGATGTACCAATTCATTCACAAGATCCAGTGGCTTACTTGCAAGAAGCTGTGGCTGACGTCTTTGGATATTGTTTGCAGAAAGAAATTGTTGAGCCTGATTTCTTGTTAGGTAAATATATTAATTTTTACTCTTGGTTTGTTTTGTTTTTTAAAGCGTGGTTGACTATTGTTACCAATTTCTCAAGGTCTAATCAAAGGTTCTATTTTATTTTGTTATTCTTGAATAGCCCAACCCCCGTCACATGGTTGTGCATGCGGTTGAAAATACGGAAGTAGACAGTTTATCAGATGACCAAAGTAAGTAGTTTGAATTCTCCAAATGTACTGCAATTTATACATCTTTGTCCTAATGTACCAATGACAATACTGGAGAACAATTCGTTCCAGAAACGATCAAAAGGAATCGCAAGTCATTAATTTTGGAGGAGGGAAAGCTTAAAGACTATCAACTATATAATTGTAGATTGGTATTTTGGAGTAATTTGATTTTGGGTGTAGAACCACACCAGTTGATAAGAAAGATATTAATTGTTGAGATTGAGATATTAATCGTTGAGATTGAAACAGTAAACCTTCGAGATGGAAGTTTTGAGGATGTTATAATTTTGCAGAGTATTTTGAGTATTATTATTGGAAAGACCAGGGAAAGAACTCGTGGTTGTTCTGATAAAACTTAGTGAAGGAACTCGTGGTTGTTCTTGTAAAATTAGTTTAAAGGAACTCGTGGTTGTTCTTATAGCTGTGTGAAGGAACTCGTGGTTGTTCTGATAATCTCTCATGGTTGAAGTTGTGAAGAGTATTGCTAGTGGTTTCGGTTGAAACTCGGAACCAAGAATTGCATTAATACTATTCTGGATCTTCCTTTTACACGACAGGTCAATATCAAAAATGGCATTTATTTTGCCCATCCTTTTGTTGTTTTGAGCGAGAAGAGGGTAGAATAAACCCAAGCAATTATTGAGCAAGGTTGGATTGAGGAAGCAGAGTTCGTATAAGTAAATTTTGTACTGATTAAGGAAATTCCTCTATGATATACATATAGACGAGAACTTAGAATTGGGAATTGCATTTTGAAGAAAGGAATTTAATTTGTGAATTCATCTTGAGGAGAAATAATTTAAAGTTGTGAGTTTATCTTGAAGAAAGGAATTTTAAGCTATTAATTTCATTTAGAGAAACTAATTTATTGACGTGTTTAAATTTTGGTTTTGTTTAATCGGAAAGTATATCGAAATTTTGTACCACTGATTATATTTGAAGTCTTGTGAAAAGAGTAAGCACGATGTGATAAACTTTTAGAAATAAATTAAGAAAGGGTTGTACATAGAACATCTGAAAGTTTCAGTATTCATTTATTTCATGGGTGCATTTCTTTTGTTCATACTTTTAATTTGTCGGTTGGAACCACCCACCGTGGTTGTGTGACAGGAGGTTGGGGTTGCATTCACCTCCAGGCCACCATTATTAGGACCGTAGAACCTCTGAATTTTCTAGTACTTTGAATATATTCAGTTAATCTGATGCATTGTAGGAAATCGTAGTAAGTCCTCATAAAGTAGGTGATAACAGCGGGCGTATCCCCTGTCGCTGGAGCTTGAATTAAAGCGGCTGGCGCTGCAGTAGTTCATATGATCTAACCAGGTCATTTCGCCATTGGATTAAGGGCCTCTCGACCAATCAGAAGGCAGGATTTGGGGTCACGTGCTACGCAGAAATGAGTCAAGCTTGGAGTAAAGCTTTGAGAGCGCAACCATTTTTCTAGAAGGGGTGCGTTGGCAAATCGTGAGGAGATGTTTTGTTGACATTTTAATATTAATAATCGTATGACTGTAGTGTTTTAAAACTATCAAAACAATACACAGACAAGTTTGAGTTATGTTTATTAAGGTAATATTGATTAATAAATAAGACCCGCTCACTTTAATATGGAAGCACAAATAAAAGCATTCTAAATACAGTTGTCGGTGTGCAAGTATTACTAGTAGCTTTACAATTTCATGAGCCTCAGAAACACCTGGTTGAAATTTGTAATGTTCAAACATCTCATTGTAGTCGTAAAAACAATCATAGTGCAACAAAACGACTCTGTTACTTTATTGACTGTTATGATTTTATTTACTGCCTTGTTAAAGCAAATGTACAACATTGGAAATTGTCAATAACTAGTATCTACACTTAATGTGACCCGACATACACATAGAATATCAAACCTGCGAAAGTTTAAGGTCTTCGAAGTCATGAGAAAACAGTGAAAACCCGATTAGGTATTTCAACTGTTTTCAAACATTGGATTTTATCACCAGTGTTAAAGACTATTTTTATTACTCATTTCCTAAAAACTACAGCATTTCAAGCAAAACTATTTCAAGGGAAGTTTTCCACCTGACCATCTTTGTACAATGAAAAGTTATGTTAAAATCGGTGAAAATGTATGTTTCAATCTTACCAATGTTGTACACACCATTTAAAACCACGTAAGGAGCAAGTATAAAGAGCAGTATAAAAATTTACAACGTGCTTTTGATATGAAAGAAGATTTACAAATATTGACAGAAAACCTATTTCAAATAAATCTTTATATTATCTGATCTTATTTAAACTTCCGTTTTGAACAGGAAGTCAGGTCAAACCATGTCGCTTACAAATAACAATTACTCTCACACATCAAACTTTTAAGAGGCGAAGCAAAGATTCAAATCATAACAGCTGTGGTTCTAAAGATATGCATTAAAAACGATTGGTAAAACTGCACCTTTAAGGTGACTCATGTTACAATTGGTGAGTAATTTTTCAAGGAAAACACATTTTTTCAACATATCTCTGCTTGAGTATATCCAAAAGTTCAGCTCAATTGAGAAATTTGTTATGTAGATGAAGCCTTAAAAATTGATATTGAAGGTGACGTTATGTAAAACCTGATGGGGTCACCGTGACAGGACCTAAAATACTGGAATATCTAGTAAAGATTTATTTTGAACTTAACCTGCCGCTAGAGGGCGCTCTTGAATTTTGATGACACCATCGGTCTTATTTTTTTAAACCAGACTTTTTTCAGCCCACAACATCATTGAAAACAACTTTTTAAAAAGTTGCCACTTTTAAATTACAAGGCCTTTCCTGTTTCGACAGGAAGTAGATATCACGTAACCGCGTATGAATGCATTCAACGACGCTGTTACAAAAAAAGTCACATGTAAACCAAACTCTCTTTTTATAACTAATCACAAACCCTTTACTTTAAAATCAAACCTAACTGCACCTTCAAACTCATCATATGACTGAACCTCAATATAAAGACAGAACCTGAATATTGAAGTCATGTTGGCGTCATCAGGTGTCAAATAAAATTGAACTTTAATATATCAATAAAATCATAGTTCTTGAACAACACATTGGATTTTTTTTCACTCTATACATAACCGGAAAGGTCTTCAAACAATGAACAGGCACGCTACACAATTATAAGACGTCGGTTTGACCTTGTGTTTTGATATAATCTGGAAGTTGAAGCAAACAATAATCAAATCTAAAAGTATACCTCTGTGGTAAATACAAAACAAAATTTTGACATGGTTTCAGTGCATGAAATGACAATTCACTTTTTCCGTTTCATTTTAAACAATGATGACGTTATGACAGTCAAAAGCGCCCTCTGGTGACAAAGTTTAATTATTTTGTTTTTAACCCGAGAGGTAAACTGAAATGACCCTTGAAACTCATCAGGTTATTGCAACTTAACATTTAGCTGGCATCAAATCATTTTTCAAACTTGAAAAATATAATAACTTGATGGGAAAGTTCTTCATAAGTTGGTTAAGCGTTACACACAGATGTAGCCCAATATCACCTGGTCCTCCGGTTCAAACCGGAAGTTGAAATGAAAAAAAAAATCTTGCTCCATGAGACACGAATAAAACTCAATTCAAGGATTAGCAAAACGAAGACATTGTGATTCTGATGTCACAAAAACAAAATTTCGAGGTCAACAGTGAATAGAGTACGTCGTTATTCATTGTACCATCAAATATTTGTAGTCAATTAAAATGGATCTGAATTACACTACCGGAGGAAAATGCTACCTGGATGGAAGTACAGTATGGATATGGGAACAATAACTCTATTGTGTGAACGCTTCATAGTGTTTATTGTACGGCGCAACAATTCCATGTTCTGAAAACCGGCAAATCGTGGTTTGTGTTTCCCACAAAGGTAAAAAGCAGTGGGTCTAAAAATATAGAGCTCATGACGGAGTTCCAAATATTGAGGGACACATTTCAGAAAAATAGTGCAACGACATGGCTGTGGTTTGACCCCATGCCCCTTTATCTTTTCATTTCTTTCCACTTGGCTGCTTTCATTACACCGGTATACTTCTTGAGGTGTGTTGAGTTTTCATGTAGCCTTTAGAATTAGACTGTATCCCGTAATCACACAGTAATAAACATATATGGGGTACACATGCCACAAATCGAGCACCAATAACAGATTATGCGTTGCTGTTTTCCAGAATCTTCAATCTCAAGTCATTAACAGACTGTGGAGTCGTTCCAAAATGATTCCCGGTTGCTTTGAACGCGTTTTACACTTTTCTATTGATACTTTACGAGATGGTGGTCTTCATGGTTGGTTTGCTGTGTTAGGTTTATTTACAACTAAGGCAGGGTTAGCTGTTTTAGTAAAAGGCCTGGGTATGATGTTACCTATCCTACAAGAACAGTTCGTCACTTCGACTTGGTTAATTGGCTGGATGGTTGCTTTTGTAGAAGCGGGTGCAGAACTATCAGGTAAGTTCAGAGTGCTTTTAGGGGATAACGCTCGTGACTTTATAAGGGGGAGGGGTGGTTTGGCTTTTAAGACTTTCAGTTTTTAATTTATTATTGCGGCTTCTTTTCGTTAATGTTTTGTAACTTTTATATTTTTCCCAAACCACATTTTTTCTTGCGGATAATCTTATACTTACATTGTCATATCGCCACAAATAAAATGCCACAGTTTTATACTAATTCGCACGAAAGACATTTTGATTTAAATCCACCAGCACACTAATTAGTACACGGAACACTGAACTTCCTTGCACATAGAATTGAATTAATAATTTATTCGCACAGCATGAGATAAAGGTTGCTAACTGATGGAAACAAAAGTACAACCAAATGTGTGCGTCTACCTCGAAAAGGCAACGATCAGCAAGACGCAGTGTAAAGTCAACCACAATGTTTTTCTGCTAACTCTTCTCTACAGCATTACCCATATAAGAAAAATAGGTCATTACGACGTCATTAATAAAAAAAACTCGAAGTGTAATATCTGAAATAAAAATCAAAGCTCATGAACCATGCTATTGATTTCGACATACTTTACATCTTCGGAAAGGTCACCAAAAACTAAAATTACATATACATGTACATGAAGCAAACAAGAGACAAATTTTAACTTTTCTTTCGGTCAAAACCTGCTGTTGAAATGAGTACAAGAAAAGTTCATCTGTTAAATAACATGAAAATAAGTATCAACATGGTTTATGTCAGTTGTTATTGATTCTAGGCTTTCCCAAATAGTTGAAACTATGACGTCGTTAACTGCACATCGCCCTCTGGTGAATTACTTGAAAAGCTATTGTTTTATAAAATCAAAACTCCTGAACAAAATAATACTATAAATCAGAATGTAACGTACACTAGCAAATGACGGATTTAAGCACAAATTACAAGACATTGTGTTGTGCAAATTATTTGCCATTATTTAAACACTTCGCAGGTAAACCATGAATATTGGAAAAACAATTAAAAAGTAAGTACCAGAAATAAAAGTTTACTGACAAACTAATTCTGCTGCCACAAATCGTCTTATTATCGACTTGTAATACTAGTCTTCTTTACTCCTTTTTTTTTTAATATTTTGTTTATTTTAGTCAGTAATTCTCATTACAAATTTTCTTTTTCCTAAAAGGCATCCTAGCAACGCCACTAAAAGAGCGATTTGGCGCCAGAATTGTGGTGACAGTGAGTGGATTAGTTGCTGGCATCTCTATGATAACTACTTCGTTCCTGTCCAGTTTATACGCCATTGCCTTCGTCCTTGCCGTATTTACAGGTGATTATAAAACTGCGGGAACATTACTTAGAGTAAATAAAAACAGAGTTTAATTAGCGATGTCCTGGGGTAACATGCGCGAAGACAAAGAGATTCTGTCACCCATATGGGAAATTAACATGGGCTGAAGGAGGAGGATTCAAAAGAGGGCGCTATCAGAAGAAGTTCGTACGCCAAAATTTTGGGAGGGGGCAGAATCTCTGGGGGTGAAAAAATTTCTTGGGGGACAGAATGTCCTGCCAAACCGGCACCGTTGAAAACAAAAGTTAAGTACCGCCTACCAAATGTTACGCATCACTAAGTCAGACATCGACAACAATGTTCGACACAGTTAGTCGGCCACGATTGGTGGGATTTAATGTTTATCAGATTCGTTTTGTTTAGCTGAACAAAACAATTGTTTGTTAATTGCTCTAAAAAAAAAAAGGTTTGTCGGACTAGGGTGGTATGTAACCGTCGAAATCGTATGTCTGTGTCATTGTTCTTTGTTACGTAAAAAAAACCACTACATCAACAACAACAATCAAGAAGTGATGGACTCAAGTATACATGTATCATTAGAATCATCATTGTAACCTGAACAGACCACTGTATTTTCATCGGGTCTAATTAACATAACAATCACACAAGGAGTTGCTCGTTGACGTTATATTTTCTCTTCGTGAATGTATTAATGTTGATGTATAGTCATTGGTGAATCTACAGTATTTGATTTGTTTACGTTACTTTTTCATCGTTCTTAAATTGTACGTTTTACTATTCAGGACCAGCTATGGGCATCTCATATGTGATAACGAAGCATCTGATTGGTTGCTATTTTTGTATTTCTATCACAACGGCTTACGGCATTGCAGACCTGGGTAGTTCCTTTGTCTTCGTAGCCATTGTTCCCTTGATACAGCTTTTCCTCGATACCTACGGCTGGAGGGGAACATTGCTACTTCTTGGAGGATTATTGCTACATCTCGCTGTTTGTGGAGCTCTGATGCTAGCACCTAATGCTAGTCGGAGTCAAGATGGTTATGAGGCAGCTAACACAGACGAGGAGCAAGAGACCACGGGCGATGAAGTGGTACCAAGCAACCAATTTGGCTGTTCTTGTTTTACCACAGTCTACTCATTTGCTAGAGATACATTCCGGCTTGGCTTATTCTCATCCGTATCATTCTGGCTTGTTGTATTTATACGATCCGTTTGTTTCATGACGTACGCTGCATGGCTTATTTATTATGTGCAGTACACTACTGTTTATAAAGATTTCATATTGGAAGACGCAGCGCATTTCATTGTCGCTTGTGGAATCGGGAGAATAGTAGCTTGCGTTGTGGTTGGTCCATTGGTTCAAACCGTGCAGGTTGTCAGCACACACATATGGCTTTTTGGTGTACTACTTTTAGTTTCCATTTATTATGCTGTCGATCCCTGGTTGACGTCTTATTGGGCGGTTATTGCCAATGGTTTCGTGTTTGGAAACGCTACCGCAATGACTTCAATATTCCTTGATGTTGTCATTAAAGAAACATTCGGTAAACAACAGATGGGGCATGTATTTGGATGGCTGGGACTTGCGAGTGGTTCGACTTTACTCCTTCTTTTATACTTTCCAGGTGAGTTTCTATGCCTAGTCTGCAGCGAGAACACCAACGGTACTGCGACTAATTTTCCAAATTAAGCACACTTTTGTTTAAATACAACTTTTGAATGTCAAAATGTACTGAAAGACACCTCCATAAGTTTTTGTACACCAAGGTAAAAAAAAAACCATTCAAGCCTTGTAGCAGAATTTGACATTGATGAACGTAGCAAAGTCTTTTAACACATTTTCTTTTTATGTCAAGTCAAAACATTTGGCTCATCGAATAACTGTTTGTCCTACTAAAATGATTGTATTCTTGTTAAGTCTAGTTTTTTTCTAATAGAAGGGCCATCTTATCTATGATTCTGGTTTCTTTTCGTTATGATGTAGGGTGTCGTGGCCTAGCGGATAAGAGCACCGAACTCAAGCTCTGGTGCTTCTGTTCAGCAGAATGTGTGTTCGAATCCCGGTCGTGACACTCGTGTCCCTGAGCAAGACACTTAACTATAATTGCTTTTCTCCACCCAGGGGTAAATATGGGTACCTGTGAGGGCAGAGATGGTTCTTGTGATTGATTTAGCCGAGTAGCGCATTATTTGTTGCACAGGCTGTATACTCCCCAGGGAGCTGAGATGGTTTAAGGAATGGATTAAGGCCCAATGTAAAGTGCATTGAGAGTTCTCTCAGTACTGAAATGCGCTCTATAAGAACGTAATGTTATTATTTATTATTATGATCTTTGTTCTTGTGCCAAACAGGATTGATTTATGACACTATTGGAGACTACACCGTGGCTTTCAGTCTAATGGCTGGTGTGCAATCACTGACTGCTATTGCTGTACTGTGGTTATACTGGAGGCAGAAACACCATCCCAGTTCATCTGAGGCACTCGAACAAGGACCAGCGTTGACAGCATCCATATCTGGACCAGGAGTTGGCAAAATGTGACCCTCTTAAATTTATGGGGGGGGGGGGGAAGCGTATTAAGTACAAAGAAAGGTGTTAACGTGTAAAAAAGACATCAAGGCCCTGTAGTCTTTATACACAAACTCTTTACCCGTTGAAACAAAGTTGCCCGCACCATTATTACCAAGGAAAGTTTTCATAAAATTTTCTTCGGTGGTATGTAACTATCAAAACATTAACGGAAACAATACCGTCGGATTTGAAACTCTGCATGGCGGGAGTACAATCAGGTGAGGTTTGTGGTGACGCCATGTGTAAAATGATCTTTTGAGTAGTTGTGGTTCTGAGAAGAACCAGTGTTTAAAGCTACTTACGAAGTGTGGACTTGAGAACAAAAGAGGTCCACATAATGTAGGAACCTGAAACACTATGTGGACTCAGACACGCCCACACAGTGTAATTTACAGTATTTTCTTTAAGTGTATAGAACAAAGGAATGTCAACATCGTGACTGCAACACAGAGCTGTGTGGTTTGACATTTGGACGTTTCCATCAGTATGCTCTGATTGTCTTTTAAGAACCGCAACTAGGTCACTCTTATCCATACATGAAGTCGCGTTGTCAAACCATCGACTCTTTTCAGAACCACAACTCAGACGAGATTTATACACAGGGTATCACCATCACAAACCTCACCTAAACGTAAACAATGTTGTTTTTCCTAACTTTGTTTTATTGTAAGAAGATTAGGATGGTTTTGGTTTTGAATAAGTGCTGACCACAAGTCTGTTGCATGACGGCAGCTGAATGTGTGAGCATTGGAGCGCGGTGATATCTCTTCCCAATTGTTTAGGATTGTGAGCTGGTACACACGGTCCTCTAGGAAGGCCTTACCTTCCCCGGAGAACTTTGATCCCCTTAAAACACTTACGTGAGGAAACACCCCCAGGAATTACACAAATGCAGGAAGTTTCCAATCGCAGGGGGCGTTAGAACTTCAGAACCTATCACAGGCTATTATCAAGACGCCTCGAAACTTGCTATGAACAGATGGCTCCACTTATCTTCAGAGGGTAAAATCTGGGTAGGTCTGTACCAGGCCCGTACATATTATTTTTTGTTAATTTTGTATTTATGTTTTATTGTATTTATTTATTTACTTATCTACTTTTTTTTTTTGCGGGGCGATTACGATTATTGGTGTTATTTTCTTATGGTCATTATTGTTGTTGTTTTTACTACTTTATTTTTTTCAATGGGAATAAGTTTTATACCATCGTGCTCCTTTAAAACAATGTTAGTATGAAACATACAATATTGTTTTACTCTGACGTCATCAGGTGTCAAATTACGGTAATTCAAAACTTTTCATTTAAAAATTCAAATCTCCTGAACTGCATGTCGTAAAGTCGTATTGTTTGTGTTGTTTTGTAGCTTTCAACAGTTCAAATAATTTATTCTTAACAATAATCTCACTTTGACATTTACTTCCGGTCCGAACAGGAAGCTCAAAACTTAAAGAGATGATTTCTCCTGAAATACATGTCGTAAAGTTATATCACATCGTTGTTTTGAAGCTTACATAAATTTCAAAATTTTAATACAGACAAGGCCCCCTTTTGACATCTACTTCCGGTCCAAACAAGAAGCTCAACATTTTAAAAACAAATATCTTGAACAAAATGCCATAAAGTCGTAATGTTTGTGCTGTATTGTAGCTTACAGCACTTTTAATATTTCATTTAGAAAAATTACCCCACTTTGACCTTTGCTTCCCGTACAAACAGGAAGATCAAATTTTAAAAAAGCAAATTTCCTGAAACGAATGTCATTAAGTCATTATCTTTCCGTTGTAAATTGTGACACATTCACATCCTTGAACCAAATGTCATCAAACCATAATTGTTGGGGCAAATTGTACCCGATGGCACATTTGACAATTTATTCAACAACAAGACCTCAATTTGACCCTTCTTTCGGTCCAAACAGGAAGTAGAAACTATACAATTACAACTTCTGAACCAGGTGAAGTGAGGAGACGAATAAGAGTCCTTTAGCACAATGATCATTGGTAATGACGGTAAACGTTTAGATCAGGTTCAGGGTCAGGTTTAAAATCAGAATAAAAATCAGGTTTAGGACTTTAGTCACACTGGACATCAAATAAGGGTCTGTCAGGGGTAAAGGCACAACGCTCTCAAAGTCGGACTAACTTTACAAGGTCTGGAACATTAAATTAAAGGAAAAACGGAACAGATTTGTGTTTGTCCTAAGGACAAACACTTAATGTCTAGTTTGTGTTTATTCTTATTATTAGTTGTACCAACATAGTAGTCGGAACGGCTATTGTTTTCATCAGGATATTTATTAGTTTTTCTTATTATTCTTTTCATCTGTCAAAAAGCCTTAGGTTTTGTACACATATTTTGTCCAAAAGTCATACTTTGCTTAGTAAAAAGGAGTCAGATCATATATCATATTAATGCTAAGGTCATAAGTTGTACTTGATTGTACATAGCTTAAATTAATAAATAAGTTAACTTAGTTATAATGACATGAATATTTAATTAGCCAATCTTAAGACCACCATATCTCAAAAAGTATTGTCTGATCGTCCAACCTTTTTCGATTTTATACTTGTGGGATACTGTTTAACTGTCTGCTGGCCTAAAATGACGGACAACGTCAACATGACGTCATTTATTGTGCGTTTTGTATCGGTGTACAAAACCATGGCTCTGAAAAGTGTAAGTATTTTGTTGGTCATGTAGAGAGTTGGGTTTTTGCATTTTTTGCAGATTATCTTCACCTTTAAATTGCACATCCCTTTAATACTGTTGTAAATGAAACATGACCTATCACTGCCATAATTGTGTTCATACGTCGAGACAAAGTATACCGTTATGTTGTGAAATCATTTTTATTTATAACTTGCTCAGCGAGCGAATTCAAGTTTATTTATAATTATTGGTGTAAGGTGGCTGAGTAGAAGGTATTCAATTTTTTACAATATTATCTCCTCTCCATTATTATTGTTGAAATACGTAGGAAATATAAACGTGTGTAAAAGGGCTAGCTCTGTGGTTCTTCGTTTTAATAGAAAGGGTCAGTCAAAGAGACAGATAATTTCATTCGTTCGTTTCCATTTCAACGTAAAGGTTGCTCGTCCAACACGTTGCAGTTGAATATTTGTTCATTGAAGAGTAGTTTTGGGTGAGTTTTTCGCTGTAGATAATTATTGTATTTGACAAATGTTTGATGTTAACCTGTAAAACTGTTCATTTTTGTAATAATGGCGATCTGGTATGAAGCTGTAGTGTTGATTGCTACGTGAGTGTACAACATGGCCGACGTGCTGCGTATGCCGAGACCGTCGTGTGCACACACACGTTGTTATATCATGTAGGCTATAATTATTGCGTGTGGGTGGATCTTGGATTTCACTGTCTCATGGCTGATAGCGTATCAAACCGTGCACGCGCAATGACTTATTTATAGATTTATAGATTTATAGATTTGTATAAATATTAGTTCATGTGACTGCCTACTAGACTTCAGTAGCCATTTACCACAGTTACTCTGATGTGCCAAGGTTAGATTTTATTTTATAATTTTCTAGATTATGCAAGGAATTTTAGATAAACTCATCAAGCTTAAAATGTGAAAACCTAGAAAGATGTAGAGATAACTGTTAATGTACAGTATGTCATTTATTTGCAGGGTCTTGTGTTGTTTTGTATAATACTTGTGGGTCAGCATTCATGTCAATACAAGCTTCAGTAAAGGAATAAAGAGCTAATTTAAAGATCATCAAGTGTTGAGAGTCAAATCATCTTTTATTGTGAAGGGTCGGATCCCACACTCTCACTTTACGGAGGGTGGAGTCAGTATAGTAAAAAAAACATACATTTTCAAAATAGGATCAAATTTAGTTACCCGTAATACATAAATGTTTTTTTAAAACACAAATGTTTTTACTAAGACTTATTTCAGTCCATTCAAACTTATCAAACAACAATGTATTCCCACGATGATTAACGATTAAGTAAGAAATCTGACATCGTGGCTAGCTTGCTGATTGCGCCATGACTGCACAAACACGGCAAGGCGTCGGAGATTGCATTGGCAGTCGAGTCCTGACCGAGAGGGGACCTATAGTTAGTTTATAGACGTCCGATTTGTGCATGAACGGTATTTGCAGTTCCTCATCAGGTGTTAAATTACGGTAATTTAATGGTTATTACTTGTCTTGTAGCTTAGAACACTCGCGAAATTTTATTCAAAATGATGGTCTTATTAATTTTTGTCCTTTATTTCCGCTACAAACAGAAAGTGCAAATGTCAAAAATAGCATTTTCTTAAATTATTGTCATACAGTCATAATTTTTCGCCGTCTTTTAAATTGTGACAGATTTGAAAGATTAGTGACGAACGTGATCCTACTTTGACGTTTCCTTCCGGTCCAAACTGGACGTTTAAATGTAAATAATCACATTATTGAACCATTTCTCATTAAACCATAATTTTTGTGGCGTATTGTACCTGATGGCATACTTAACACATTATTTGACAACACGATCTCAATTTGACCTTTGCTTTCGGTCCTAACAGGAAGTTAAAATTAACAATTACAACTTCTGAACTAGGTGGGGTGAGGGTACAAATGAAGCACAAGGTTCATTGCCAATGACGGTAAAAGTTAAGATCAGCTTCAGGGTCAGGTTAAACTACTATTATTTTCCTCTGTGAAAAAACACAGGGTTTGTTCACGCATTTCTTGACATCCAAAAGTCATACTTGGCATATTATAAAAGATTTAGATCGTATATCATTATATAGATTTGGTCACAAATCAATAGTTAAATGTTCTCAGCTAAACTTAATTAATTGGTTTGCTTAGTTATAATGACATGAGTTTAGCCAATCTTGAGACCAGTATTTCTCAAAAAGTACACGTCCGATCATCAGACTTTTTCGTTAACATACTTGTATGATACCGTGTGCAATTTTTTAATGGCCTAAAACGCTGGATGACGTCACCATGACTCCATTAATTTAGTGTACGTTGTGTAGTGTGTACAAAACCCTTGGCTCTAAAAGTATGTGTTTGTTAAAAAACACAACTTTTCAAAATAAGTTACACAATGTTTATTCGGTTTGCAGTAACACCGTGTGTGTATCTACTAGTACTAGCTTTGTAGATTTGTTATTAGAGAACTAGGTCTTGCGTTTTATTCTACTGCCGCGGAATAGAATTTTGGAAATCGGGAGACTTCCCTTGTTCTGAAAAGAACTGTCCTGCTTATTAGCCACTACCTGGGCGGACGGTAGGAAATGGGCCGGGACTACTAGAGGACTTCTCGTTGTTAACTTCACTGCCGCGGAGTGAGTTGTTGATTGGTCTCAACGTTTTGACTAGCTTGCTTTAGTCATCATCAGGAGACTGAAGAGTATGATACATGTTTGTCTATTTATAGGGGTTCAGAGGTTTCAGTGTGAAGTCAGTCACTGCTCTGATTGGTTCTGCTGAAAGGAGAACTGTGGTTGGAGGGATCAGGGCTGTTGTGGGGGATGCTCATTGCGTGTGAGTTCCCTGTTTCACCCTCCTTCTGTGAAAGCCTAAGTGAACCGCACCCTACTTCGAAGGGCACACATTATTTGTGACAATGAGCATTTACCAAATAAACTGAAGCACCTTAACACAGTGCTTAATTAAAGAGATAGGGTAAAGGCCGAACAAACGAGAGTTCCGTTCCTAACACAACTTTCAGTCTGCAAACTCCGAAGATATGCCCGTTGCGGTCCTCCCGTAAATGGGTCATACCTCACATAAAATTCAGCATATCATCCGGAAAGCAGATGTCAAGGCTGCTACCGAACTCGCGATCAGTTTGAAGCAAAGCTGCAAACCCACAAAGACAAGCACGACTCTAGCAGTCAAGCAGGAGTTTACCGAATTCCTTGCTCTTTTGGTAAAATGTACATTGGCGAGACTGGTAGAGACCGTACTACTAGGCTGAAGGAACACAAAGCCCCTGGCCGCAGAGGGGAATATGACAAATCTGCCATTGTCAAACACTCCAACGATCTAGACCATGTCGTAGATTGGGATCAGGCTCGAATCCTGCTCCTGAGAGACATTGGTATACACGGTGCATCGGGAAACTATCGAAATACACAAGCACAACACTGTACCACAAGATATCGGTTACTTCATTAGCAGTATCTGGCACACACTCCTACTGCCCTACTCCACTGACATCCCACAGTCTACTGACACGCCCCACTACGAAGGGCACTCACGCACAGCCCAGTTAACACAATACGTTGTTACAAAAATGCACAACGTTGTGAAAAGGTTGCAATTTGGCGATAGAGAACAACGTTTTGACTACGTTGCATAAACGGCAGATCTTAACATGATTTTTAACCAATGTTTTACGTTGTTTGCATGTTGGTAATTTATGCAACGTTACCGAAAAGTTGTATATGTAACTTTTTCACATTATTGTTTTTTTTTTTTGTAATATTACAAAGTGGTATTTAAGATAAGGCAACAATGTTGTGGATACGTTGTATTTAAGTTTCGTTAAAACGTAGTAATTATGTTGTGACAAGGACGTTGTATTTTGTTTTTATCAAACGTCGAATTGCAAATGTGGCGGGCAGCAAATTTGTTTTTGCTCATTGTTCCGGCAGAAAACAATGAGGGCGCTCTTCACACAGGTTTGAAACATGAATGCATGTAAGTGTTGCATTGTGGAGTCGTGCAGAAAACTTGCATTTAGGATACTTAACTGTACGTGTGTGCTGTGTGGGTGCTTATCCTGTTTATACAAATTTATAAACATGTATGTGTGTACATATACATTAGGAGAAGACAAAACTCGTGAACAAATCATATGGGATTCTGACCGAAATAAAGAATAAGAATAATGGGAAGAAAAAAACAAATACCAATCTTTAAAAAAAACTGGACATAATTTTTTGTTCCATAACAAAAACAAGGTGTT
This sequence comes from Pisaster brevispinus, assembly GCA_023634235.1. Taxonomy (NCBI): domain Eukaryota; kingdom Metazoa; phylum Echinodermata; class Asteroidea; order Forcipulatida; family Asteriidae; genus Pisaster; species Pisaster brevispinus. The sequence goes on from JAMKCF010000001.1 coordinate 4,211,435, forward strand.
CGGTATAGACATTTTCGAGTTAGCAGAGGTAGTGTTTTCAAAGCAAAAACTGAAAAAACTTAGTACGACAAATTGATACGTAAAGTGAATGGTAGAAGATTTCGTATTTGAAATAAAAAACTTTGATAAATTAAAAAACTGATGAAATCATTCCGTTTTCATAGCTCATTTTATTATCAAAACATTGAGATTCATAGTTATTGTTTTGCTGGAATTGACAGTCCTATGGGTAAAACTGTATTCGATATACATGTAGAGGGACCATCTGATTTCAAGATCATATTGTTTGCAGGCCTCAAAACGAAGACCGGGAGTGATTATTTTCACTTAAGCTCTCAGTTTTGACAAGAATTGAAGCTCACAGGGAGACACAGTTTGTGTAATCATTGGGGATGGTGCAAGTTATGTATATAAAAATTTTGGTTCTCCGGATAAAGGTTAATTTAATGTAAGGACGCCATCGAGTCGTCATCATCCCGAAAATAACTGCGGTTTCATCTACACACTCGGGTCTAAGTATGTAAAGTTTTAGGTCTTAACCCTTTTTTGGTTAATGGGATATGAAGTTTTTAAGTATGGAATAAGCATCTTTCAGTTTCGACCAGAAGTAAAGGTCACAGAGCTGCATAGGGTCACACTTTGTGTAAAATTAAAAAAATACACTATGGTCTTTCACATGGACCAAAGATCTGGTATGTAGCAGTTATAGTTTTCCAGATATGTTTTTTTGTAAAAATTAAACATTGATTCAATGTTATGACGTCATTGATGACGTAATCATGCCGAAAACCTATGTGGTTTCATTGACACACTAAGGTCTAAGTACATGGTTTAGCATAAAGTCAAAACCCTTTTTGGTTCAAGAGTTATGTTTTTCCATACACAGTACATATACATAATATACCTGAGCGGGGATAAGCATCAATTCAATCCGATAGTTGAAAATTAAACCATGACAAAAATAATGATTTTTGAAAGTAAAAAAACAAAATAAAAAACACTAGGCAAGTTCATGGATATCAACATTATTGTAGACAAAATAGGAATGCCCCCTCTTTTTAACGGTGATTTTGAAATAAAGCTTACCATTTTATTCACCGTGTCTGAAGGGCATACTCAGAGGGCCTAGAGCGCCTTTGGCAGGCATGGTCACGTCGATCAACGTGACGTGGGTCTCGGTGTTTGATGAGAAACAAACCAATGTCGTTCTTTTTCAGTTGAAGTTTTTGTCATTTAGTCAAAGTCATACAAATCCCTAAAGCAGGTGGACATCTCAGTAAAACCTCCTCTTTTATTCCTTGTTTTCCATTAAGCCATCAGACGAGCACAACGGAACTAAATTCACACTGAACTTTGAATGAGTTTGAGTTTTTTATGTGCGGGACACGTGTTGTTACAAGGTACAAGAATAAGCAACGCAATGATACATTTCCGTTGTGTGGGACTATATGCACAGGCTTCGTGGACTTTGAACCTTATATATAATGGAGCGGACAGTCAGTTACAGCGCTTTTCTCCATACACAAATACACTGCGGTTAATACTAACTTTGGCTGTAACACACATTTAGGACCAGAAGTTAAGGTCATATTGGCATCATTTCTGTGCAAAAGTTTCGGAAGGATCACAGACCTACAATCTGATGTAAAAATTGTGATGAAATGATCAGTAGTTTTTGAGATATGAATTTTTTAAATATTCAACTTCCGGTTTGAACCGGAAGTCAAGGTCAAATGAGGTCGCGTTTAGTGTAGCGTTTTTAGAGTCATACCAGGCCTATCCGATGATGTATAGATTGTGAAAATCCATTGTGTAGTTTTGGAGTTACGATTTTCTCAAATATTAAACTTTGATTTAACGTAACTCGACACCTGATGACGTCATCATGACGTAACTAAAGCGGTTTCATCTCCTAATAAATATCTAAATATATGTGAAGTTTCAAGTTCATATGAGCTTGGAAAGGGTGCTTTTGTTAGCGGACAAGGGACGCTGAGAAGAAGAAGAAGAAGAACTAGACATAAGAATTTGTTTGATAACAAATTCGAGGTGTTCGGATTCAAGTAAAGCTGACTGGAGTGATCGTGAGCTGTGCTGTTTGTTATTGTGAAAACAGAATGAATAGCTATCAAATAATGTTTTTTAAAGCGTTTTACAGAACTTCCAGTTTAGACAGGTTAAAAGGTCAAGACAAGGTCACCAACATATTCATTTTTGTGAAGTATGTGGAGCCCATGTTGAAACAATTATACAAACTCTGCAAAAGGCTTCTATTAAAACTGTATTTTGAACTGTTTTAACCTGCCGCCAGATGGCGCTTTTAAATCTTATTTTGTTTTAACCAGACCCTTGTCAGACTACAACATCGTTAAAATCAACTCCAAAAAAGTTGCACACTTTTTGGTTCACGATTTATGTTTTTTTCCATACACAGTACATATTCATAATATACCTGAGCGGGGATTAGCATCAATTCAATCCGATAGTTGAAAATTAAACCATGACAAAATAATGATTTTTGAAAGTAAAAAACAAAACAAAAAAACACTAGGCAAGTTCATGGATGAAACATATCAACATTATTGTAGACAAAAAGGGAATGCCCCCTCTTTTTTACGGTGATTTTGATATAAAGCTTACCATTTTAATCACCGTGTCTGAAGGGCATACTCAGCGGGCCTAGAGCGCCTTTGGAAGGCATGGTCACGTCGATCAACGTGACGTGGGTCTCGGTGTTTGATGAGAAACAAACCAGTGTCATTCTTTTTCAGTTGAAGTTTTTGTCATTTAGTCAAAGTCATACAAATCCCTAAAGCAAGTGGACATCTCAGTAAAACCTCCTCTTTTATTCCTTGTTTTCCATTAAGCCAACAGACGAGCACAGCGGAACTAAATTCACACTGAACTTTGATTGAGTTTGAGTTTTTTTATGTGCGGGACACGTGTTGTTACAACGTACAAGAATAAGCAACGCAATGATACATTTCCGTTGTGTGGGACTGTACACGCAGGCTTCGTGGACTTTGAACCTTATGGTTTTCATTACGTGGGACTGTACACGCAGGCTTCGTGTTGCACACACAGGCTTCGTGGACTTTGAACCTTATGAATAATGGAGCGGACAATCCGTTACAGCGCTTTTCTCCATACACAAATTAACTGCGGTTAATACTAACTGGGGCTGTAACACCCATTTAGGACCAGAAGTTAAGGTCATATTGGCATCATTTCTGTGCAAAAGTTTCGGAAGGATCACAGATCTACAATCTGATGTAAAAATTGTGATGAAATGATCAGTAGTTTTTGAGATATGAATTTTTCAAATATTCAACTTCCGGTTTGAACCGGAAGTCAAGGTCAAATGAGGTCGCGTTCAGTGTAGCGTTTCTAGAGTCATACCAGGCCTATCCGATGATGTATAGATTGTGAAAATCCATTGTGTTGTTCTGGAGTTATGATTTTTTCAAATATTAAACTTTGATTTAACGTAACTCGACACCTGATGACGTCATCATGACATCACTAAGGCTGTGTCTTCTACTCATATATATCTAACTATGTGTGAAGTTTAAAGGTTGTGTGAGCTTGGAAAATGCGTCTTTGTTGGCGGACAATCGCGGGGGATAAGAAGAAAAAGAAGAAGTATTAAAACTAGACATAAGTTTTTGTTCCGTAACAAAAACAAGGTGTTCGGTGTAGACATTTTCGAGTAAGCAGAGGTAGTGTTTTCAAAGAGAAAACCGAAAAAACATAACTTAATACGTCAGATAATATTTCAGAGCGGGATAAAAGCATGAACAGTTGTTTGTTAAAATGTCAAGACAAGGTCACCAACATATTCTTTTCTGTGAAGTATGTGAAGCCCATGTTGAAAACAAATTATAAAAACTCTGCCAAAGGCTTCTAGTAAAACTGTATTTTGAACTGTTTTTAACCCACCGCAAGATGGCGGTCTTAATTTTGTTTTTAACCAGACCCTTGTCAGACTGCAACATTGTTAAAATCAACTTCAAAAAAGTTGCCACTTTTAATTACAATGCACTTTCGGTTTTAACTGGAAGTAAAAGACACGTAATTTCATGCAAACAATTAAAATCGAAGACCTATATTACCTTTGTAAAATCCTGCAAAAAAAGCAACCCAGGGTCTCTTACCAATTTAACATTTAAATGACGTAGATTTCCGAGGCAGCATCTGTCACAGAGCGAGCACACACACACAAGTGTGTAAACACCTCCAACCGGGGACCTCCTATTGTCCCTCTTTTGTTTGGACTCTAACTTTTTGGCAACAGCTCCCATTGGTTTTGTACACAATTTCTAACTGGGGACCTTTACCCAACCGGGGACCCTATTGTCCTCTTTTGTTATAGGTCCCCGGTTTGAATGTGAAAACAAACTCACTCACACAGGCTTCGTGGACTTTGAACCTTATGATTCATGGCGCTGAACAGTCGGCTACAGTGCTTTTATGTACAAAGATTAAATGCGCGTTAATACTAACGTTGGCTGTAACACCCAGAAGTTAAGGTCATATTGGCATCATTTCTGTGCAAAAGTTTCGGAAGGATCACAGAACTGCAATCTGATGTAAAAATTGTGATAAAATGATCAGTAGTTTTTGAGATATGAATTTTTCAAATATTCAACTTCCGGTTTGAACCGGAAGTCAAGGTCAAATGAGGTCGCGTTCAGTGTAGCGTTTTTAGAGTCATACCAGGCCTATCCGATAATGTATAGATTGTGAAAATCCACTGTGTAGTTTTGGAGTTATGATTTTTTCAAATATTAACCTTTGATTTAATGTAACTCGACAACCGATGACGTCATCATGACGAAACTAAAAATGGTTTCATCTACTAATGAATATCTAACTATGTGTGAAGTTTCAAGTTTATGTAAGCTTAGGAAGTGTGTCTTTGTTAGCGGACAATCGACGCCGAGAAGAAGAAGAAGAAGTAAAAAAAAAAAAAAAAAAAAAAAAAAAACGAACAATAAGAAGAGGTCTTCGGACTTTTGTCCGAACACCTAAAAAAAAACAAAAAACGGAACAATAATAAGAGGTGTTCCGGGCGGATTGCCCGAACACCTAAAAAAAAAAACCGAACAATAAGAAGAGGTCTTCGGACTTTTGTCCGAACACCTAAAAAAAAAAAAAAACCGAACAATAACAATGAGTTGTTCGGGCTTAAAGCCCGAACACCTAAAAAAAAAAAAACGGAACAAAAATAAGAGGTGTTCCGGGCGGATTGCCCGAACACCTAAGAAGAAGAAGTATTAAGAAAGAAAAAAAAAAAAAAAACGAACAAAAATAAGAGGTGTTCCGGGCTGAATGCCCGAACACCTAAAAAAAAAACCTGTTCCGACATTAGGTCGGAACAGCTAATACTAGTATTTAAGTTTGGACCATGAATTCGTCAATATTGTATTTAAGTTTGTATTGGTGAACTATTTATGTTTAGACCATAATGTTGAATAGTTCAAGCCTGCGCAGCTCGTTTGGGATGTTTTGGAGGATATTTATTAGCTAACAACTTTGACATCACAACCAATGGTTGTTCTCAATTTAATTGTTTATATCGGTTGTCATAGATAAAATAGGCACTCGGGGAGCATCCCTACTACAGGGCATTTATTGATCTATCTGAAATACCGTAACTTGACACCTGATGACGTCACGGTGAAAACAAATCATACTAACAAATTTTAAAAGGTACTAGATGGTATTTAACTTTTCCCAATCAAATGCAATGGTTTGATCGGGGCTCTATGTGTTGTTGGAAACAAGACAACAGTACTTCTGGTTTATTTTTGTCGTCCTCGTCTTCAAAACATCACTTCACACTTTTGACGGAATCGTGCAAATGCCAGAACAATATCTTGGGCTTCCCAGTCCATTTGGGGAGCGGAAACTGCTGAACTGAATGCCATTTTGATACGGCATTACTGCATTGGTAGGTAAAGCGGTGTGTAGAATGTTCAATGCTCAATGGCAACACAAATAAAGTTGTAACGTGACGAAAATGCCTGGAACTATTCAGTATCTTTTTATCCTAAAAGACACTTCAGAATCTACTGTTTGTTACTGACAAGTATGTAGATCTTTTCTATACCGCTGCCACCATGTTGTGTCTTCACTATTACCTTAGAAATAAGGTGGAGGGAGAGACAGATTTAAACTGTTCTATCTCGGCATTTTTTTCAGTTTGTCTGCCATGTTGGTGAAGTATATAGTTGACAATAGAGGGCGCTATTTATATTTATCTGTGAATGTAACAATGGGCAACCCACAAAATAGCCCTCATCCCTCCAACTACAGTTCTCCTTTCAGAAGAACCAATCAGAGCAGTGACTGACTCTACACTGAAACCTCTGAACCCCTGAAATTAGACAAACATATTTCATACTCTTGAGTCTCCTGACGATGACTAGAGCAAGCTAGTCGAAACGTTGAGACCAATCAAAAACTCACTCCGCGGCAGTGAAGTTAATAACCGATCCCCGATCTGATCCACTATTAAGCTAAAGTAGTAGTTTCGGCCGATTTCATACCCTCCGCCCAGGTAGAAGCTAATAAGCTGGACAGTTCTTTTCAGAGCTAAGTAATATCCCGAAGTAGTCTCCCGATTTTCAAAATTATACTCCGCGGCAGTAGAATAAAACGCAAGACCTGGTTCTCTAAGAACAAATCTATACAGCTAGTAAATATACACATGATGTTACCGCAAACCGAATTATACATTGTGTAAACTATTTCGAAGATTCGTATTTTTTTAACAACCAAATACTGACACTTTTTAGAGCGAATGGTTTTGTACATACTACAAAACGCACAATAAGTTATGGAGTCATGGTGACGTCGTCACACATTTTAGGTCATTAAAAAAATATACACGGTATCCTACAAGTATGTAAACGAAACTAGTCTGATGATTGGGCGTATTTTTTTATTTATTTATTTTTTTTTTTGGGGGGGGAGAGAAGTACTGGTCTCAAGATTGGCTTAACTCATGTCATTATAACTAAGCAAAGTGATTAATTAGGTTAAGTAACTACATTTAACTTTAACTTACTTATGAAATATCTACTATGGTATAGGATTTGACTCTTTTATAATAAGTCAAGTATGACTTTTGGAGGTCAAGAAATGCGTTTACAAAACCTATGCTTTTCTTTTTAAGACGAAAAGAGTAACAATTAAACTTGACCCTGAACCAAATCTTAACTATTACCGTCATTTATGCTATTTGACCCTTATTCGTACCCTCACCCCAACTGGTCAAGAAGTTGTAATTGTTAATTTTTACTTCCTGTTTGTAGCGGAAGAAAGATCAAATTGAGGCCGTGTTGTTGAATAAATTGTTAAATGTGCTTTCAGGTACAATATGCCACAAAACTTATGGTTTGATGACAAATGGTTAAGGTCAAAATAAGGTCATCATTTTGAATACAATATCGCAAGTGTCCTAAGCTACAAGATAGAAGAAAACGCACGACTCGATGACAGTTTGTTCAGGAGATATGATTGTTTAAGTAATAACATTGAAATACCGTAACTTGACACCTGATGACGTCACAATGAAAAACAAATCATACTAACAAATTTTAAAAGGTACTAGATGGTATTTAACTTTTCCCAATCAAATGCAATTTAATGAAAACCCTATTAACCGTCCATGCCCAAATCGAATGGGCTTTAAACTAACTATAGGACCCGTCTCGGTTAGGATTCGACTGTCAAGGCAATCTCCGACGCCTTGCCGGGATTGGGCTAGTCTTGAAATCAAGTCGGTAATTGTTGTGCGGTCCAGTTGTGGGGACGGTACACACATCCTCGATCCCAATATGTGTGTGAGTCGGTCGCAATTACCGTCTTGAATAACTTGTACCCAGCTTTGTACACATGCAATTGGACTTGCTACCAAAATTGGACGGAGCAGTTTGATTGGTTAAGAATCGTGAAGACATGAATATTCATCATACATCTAGCAGCGTGTGGCATCTTGCAGCTATACCAGGCGCACACTTCATTCTTTGATAGGGGGTTTATTATTGATAGTAAAATTTTATGATAATGCATTGGTCAAATTTATCTTAAAAGAAAGTTAAGAAATGTTTACAATGATTGAAATATTATGTTTTTTTACATTGATGTTGGCAAATAAACTGTCATTCATATAAAAAAAAAAAGCCAACAGAAAAGATACATTCCCATGTTTATAATGAATTCTTCCAATTTTGTCAGACGAGCTAACATTGGCTCTCTCTAGGGCAACTTTTACATATGCAATGTATAATTTACCATACATGAATATTCGGCTGGGAACAAGCTATTCAAGTCGTTAGAGCTGACGGACCTTGCCACGCGCTACCTACGACCGTTGCATGAATGTACATTATAATCGCACTGTGACTGTTGCATGAACGGCAGGATGTGTGTTTGTAATAGGCAGCGCTGGCAGACAAATAGACACTGACTAACGACTTGTCATCAAGTCTAGGATTGGGCAATCATGGCGCAATCAGCAAGCTTGCAGTTGTGTCCAATTTCTTACTTAATCGTTAATTATCGTGCGAATACACTGTTGCTTGATATGTTTGCATCGACTGAAATAGCTCTTTATATTGAACAACATTTGTGTTTTAAAAATTATTTGTGTCTTAATTAAGGGTAACTAAAATTGATCTTATTTTGAAAATGTATGGTCTTTGACTGTGATGACTCCATCCTCCGTAAAGTGAGAGTGTAGGATCCGACCCTTCACAATAAATATTGAGATGACTCTCAACACCTGATGATCTTTAAAATAGCTCTTTAATCCTTTACTGAAGCTTGTATTGACATGAATGCTGACCCACAAGTATAATACAAAACCAATACAAAACCCCGCAAACAAATAACATACTCACGTTACCAGTTGTCTCTAAATCTGGGTTTTCATATTTTAAGTTGGATGAACTTGTACAAACATGTCTACCCTCATGAGTGAACAAATGTTATAAAAATCTACAGCAATATTAATCACCTTCACTGACAAGTCATTGTGCGTGCACGGTTTGATACACTATCAGCCATGAGACACTGAAATCCACGATCCACCCACACGCAAAATAGCTTACACGATATTACAACGTGTGTGTGCACACGGCGGTTTCGGCATACGCAACACAACGGTCATGCTGTACACTCACGTAGCCATCAACGCTACTGCTTAATACCAGATCGCCGTGGGTAAAAAAATTAAAAATTTGACAGGTTTACATCAAATGTTTGTCAAATACAATAATTATCTACAGCATAAACACACCCCAAATGGTTTTCAATAAACAAATATTCAACTGCAACGTGTTGGACGAGCAACCTTTACGTACAAATGGGAACGAACGGATGACATTATCTGTCTCAAGAATGTGATTATCTACATTTGAACTTACTGTTTGAACCGAAAGGAAAGGTCAAAGTTGGGTCACGTTTGTCACTAACATTTCTAATGTGTCACAATTTACAAGACGGCGCAAAGACTATGACTTAATGACATTCGTTTCAGGAAAGTTTTTTTTCTTCAAATTTGCACTTCCTGTTTGTACCGGAAGCAAAGGTATATATTGGGTCAATGTTCTAATGGAAATATCACAAGTAAACAACAGTAATGCACAATCATTACGACCTCATGGCATTTTTGAACTTACTGTTTAAGGTTAAGGTTGACTTGCTCATGAGTCAATTGTTGAACTAAAACAGCTAACAAACCCTGATATAAATTTATATATGAATATTTATCTTCAAGCAAACTTAAATGTGTCACAATTTACAAGACCGTGCAAATAGTATTACTTTATGTCAATCGTTTCAGGAAATGTGATTTAAAAAATGTGTACTAAGGAATATCACAAATGCTGTAAGCTACAATACAGCACAAACATTACGCCTTTATGACATCTGATTCTAGAGGTATGATTTTGTAATTTTTGAGCTTCCTGTCTGGACCGGAAGTAAAGCCACAATACAACAAAATATTACAATTTAATGGCATTTTGTTAAAGAGATATGTTTTTTAAATTTTGAGCTTCCTGTTCGGACCGACAGTAGAGGTCAAAGTTGGTCATTGTTTTTAATTAATTGTTGAAATTGTGTGTAAGCTTCAAAACAACAGAAATAAAACGACTTTATGTCATGTGGTTCAGGAGAAATCATCTGTTAATTGGAAAAGAAAAAAGTCAAAGTGAGGTCATTGTTTAGAATAAATTGTTGGAATTGTTGTAAGCTACATACAGCACACACAATACGACTTCGGGACACGTGGCTCAGGAGATATGGACTGTTAAATGAATAAGCTTTAAACTACCGTAATTTGACACCTGATGACGTCACAGCAAAAAAAACTGTTTTTCATACTAATAACATAGTGTTTCAATTTCCTTTTATGTGGACCTCTTTTGTTAACAAGTCCACACTTCCGTTAATGTTTTTATACTTACGTATAACTGAAAGAAATTTACGTATATATTGACGATTTGTGCCCCAATTCACAAATATTTACTTAAATATTGACGTGAATATTTGCGAATCGGGGCACTAAAAACGTGAATATTCACATAAACATTTACGTGAATATGCACGATTTGTCCTTCAATCTCAAATATTGACGTGAATATTTGCGATATGTGCCCCCAATCACAAATATTTACGTAAATATATCATCCGTGAATATTTTGTTTCTTTCCAGCTAGCCTCTTATTCGGCCGAAATTTCTATCTGCGGATTCCGTGGCCGGCCAACCGCGTATTCAGGACATTTAGAATCCATGCAGTTCAAGGCGGTAACAATTCTGTTTTCCCTTCTTTCTAGTTTGAGGATTAAAAAAAAAAACTCTTTCTATAAAATCACTGAACATACTTAAAAGTAGAATACAATTATTTGGCTGACCATTTAGTGAGTATTTAGCCGATCATCCAGACCATAATAGACAACTGTTGGAAAACTTGTGCATTCACCCGGAAGTAAATGTATACCCTTATGTTGCAAAAAAGAAGAAATTTGTATTATTTAGTCTGATAAACCATATCACTTGCCACACTTGATTTTGAAGGTGGCTCTTCTATAACCAATTATTATCTAATTAGCCATAAGAACACAAGGCATTTTTTGTCAAATATTCAAACGGTTAAGGTAAAATAGTGACAAAAACTGACCATAGCATTCACGCCAATGTAAGTACCCTTTACCTAGCATAAAAGTAAAATTTTATTCTATAATCTGACAGACCATACCGCTAGTTACACTTAATTTGGGAGTTGGCTAATTTGGATCACCAATAGCGGTTGAGTGTTGAAATTGACCAAAGCATTCGATAACGTATGATAGAACATTGCGTGTGTTTTAGCAGTTAATTATTTATTACTTAATGATCCGAGTTCACCGACTTCGAAATTATCTGTGCCCATCAGTGGTATGGTCTATCAGTATGGGAAAAAAAAACCTTTTAAACAGCGTGAAGGGTACATGTACTTAATTTCAGGTGAGCGCAATTTTTTCAAGAGTTGTGTACAATGGTCTGGATGATGAGGTCTTAATTGTGGTGTTTAATTACTCTCTAATTTGATCAGCAGAATAATCTAATTCTAACTTCAAGTATGCTAAGTGAACAAATTATACCGACAAAGAAAGTTTTTTTTTTTTAATCGTTCAAATAATTAGAAAGAAGGGGAGACAGATATATACCTCCTTGAACTGCATGGATTATAATTGTCCTGAATACGCGGCTGGAAATTTCGGCCAGTGCGCGGCTAGCTGGAAATAAATATTCACGGATGACTGGGTTTGCGACTTGGGCACAAATCGTGAATATTTACGTAAATATTTACGTAAATATTTGCGAATGGGGGTACAAACCGTAAATATTTACGTAAATATTTACGTAAATATTCACAATGTTGGCCTCAATCGCAACTTTTTACGCGAATATATACGTGAATATTTGCGAATTGGGGCAAAAGCCGTAAATTTTTACATAAATGTTCACGTAAATATATATGTTTGATGTCCCTTCAGGGCCACCATACCAGTCCCCTTCATTCTCTTTTTCTCATTGCTGCAATGAGATTTTTTTTCTCCTGATCTTCATATTAAATATTGTCTGATACATTGTCTTATCATAAGACAATAACATTGTGAAGAGCCAGTGTTCACTGCGTGGTAATGACCATGTTGGTGGCTCGTTGCTGTTAATCGACCATGCCGACGACCAGCCACCGGCTACTCGTACTGTTGTTGCCATTAATTTAACATCAATGATAACAAATTATATCACAGTAAAAATTATCAGAACGTGAGATCGTTCTTTCGCCAATATTTTTTTTAAATTGTTCTATTCATGTTCAATGGCCATTCGTAAGGCTGTTCAGTTTAAACATGAACTTCATGAAGCATATTTTCAAGAACCAGACTATGAGCTTTGGAAATTGGCTCTTCCATAAGTAAACATACTTAGGTTAGTGTTTTGCTTTATGTTTTGCATTCTGTTGTTTGAGCTTTCATGGCATTTCTGCCTCCAGTTTAAATACAGTATAGCAAAAACTGTCAGTAGAAAAAGCAAAACTTCAGCCATCTTGGCTGATGATTTGACAGCAGTGTTTCCCGTTCATTAGATCAATAGCTCATCTTAGACCCACTGCCTTTTACCCAAAATCTTGGGATTATAACGTGTTTAAATTCGAGTTACTTCTTGTTTAATTTTTGAAACCCCTGACTCAATAATTTCAGGGAATTCTGACGACAATAAATTTTGAATAACACAAAAGTACCGGTTTCTATACCATGGAACTTTAAACGTATAAGTAAATATATTACTTTTTAATTTTTTAACAGAGGCTGAATTTGTTTTACTCTTATATTTTATGCACAGACCAGGCCCGTAAATAGGGGCTTTGCTAATGCGCCAATGTACATTTTCTCTCAAATTCATATAAATAAATTAGAAGATCATAATGTCAAAAACAGAATCATAGATAAGATGGCCCTACTATATGAAAAAGCTAGACCTAAAAAGAATACAGTCAAGTTAGCAGGAATAACAGTCATTCGATGAGCCGACTGTTAATTACATGACTGAACTTTTAAAAAAACAAAACAACAACCGTGTTAAAAGACTATGCTATGTAAAATTCTGCTACAAAGGTTGAATATTCTTTTCGCCCTTGATCTACAAGAAATAATCAGATGTCTTTGACTACAATTTGACATTCAAAAGTTGTATTTCAACAGAAATGTGATTAAATTGAAAAATTAGTTAGCGTTCTCGTTGCAGACGAGACACGAGAACTCACCTGGTCAGTATAAAAGTAAAGTCGAACCAGTCGCAAGTCCCAACCCTCCCAATACATGCCCCTTCTGTCCTTTACCAATTGTCTCTTTAATGACAACATCCAGGAGTATTGAAGTCATTGATAAAGAGTTTCCGTTGAATTTGTGAACATTGACGTGCGGTGATATCTCATAATCCCAATTGTTTAGGATTGTGAGCTTGTGCACACGGTTAAAAAAAAATTGTGGGGCGATTATGATTATTATTGTTTTTTTCTTCTATTATTACTTGTTTTATTGTACTTCTTCTGTTTTTCTTTTTGGTTGGGGGAGGAGGGCGAATATGAAAGAAATTGTACAGAATGTAGTTTTGGTTTTTCTACTGACAGTTGTTGCTGTTATGTGGTTAAACTTGAGGCAGAGGCGGCATGAAAGCTCAAACAAAAGAATGCAAACAAATGTAACCGAACACCAAGTATTTTTTTACTTATGGAAGTGTCAATTTCCAAGCCTCATAGTCTGGTACTTGAAAATATGCTTAAATATAGTTAAAACTTAATGTCACGGACAGGGGTAGGGTGGTTCAACCATGTTGTTGTGGTAGTCCGTTAACTTTTTAGAAGTTGGATGCCCACTCACAGAGATTAATCAACTTAAACAAAGAAAGTCAAAACAATATAATTTTTGGACCATAAATGATGATTTGGATTTATTTCCAAGCAAGTTCGCAAATAATTAGCTGGCAGAAGTACTGTAAGTATGATGGACAGGAGGGTCGGACAATAGCTTGACCTCGACTCCCTCGAGTTACATAAATCCTACCAAAATGATCACAGAAATCCCATTGACCCAGTTAAGGGAGGTTAAATAATATTAGTATAATCCAACTCAATCAGTCCAATTAATTATCCCTGTAAATATCCATGGAGGAGGAGGAGGAGGAGGAGGAGGAGGAGGAGGAGGAGGAGGAGGAGGAGGTTGGGGTTGCATTCACCTCCATGCCACCATTATTAGGACCGTAGAACCTCTGAATTTTCTAGTACTTTGAATATATTCAGTTAATCTGATGCATTGTAGGAAATCGTAGTAAGTCCTCATAAAGTAGGTGATAACAGCGGGCGTATCCCCTGTCGCTGGAACTTGAATTAAAGCGGCTGGCGCTGCAGTAGTTCATATGATCTAACCAGGTCATTTTGCCATTGGATTAAGGGCCTCTCGACCAATCAGAAGGCAGGATTTGGGGTCACGTGTTACGCAGAAATGCGTAAAGCTTGGAGTAAAGCTTTGAGAGCGCAACCATTTTTCAAAAAGGGGTGCGTCGGCAAGCGTGAGGAGATGTTTTGTTGACATTGTAATATTAATAATCGTATGATAGTAGTGTTGTTAAACTATCCAAACAATACACAGACAAGTTTGAGTTATGTTTATTAAGGTAATATTGATTAATAAATAAGACCCGCTCACTTTAATATGGACAAGCTTTACCTTCGTGAATGGTGTATGACAATCGGAAAGTCACACGGATCTTTACCATACATGTTGTTACGGCGCCACCCTACGTATGACGAAATGGTCCAGTGCCCAACCAACAGTGTAGCCATATAATCGTTCCCCCACTCAGGGTGGCAGACTAAGCACACTTCAGCAATAACAACACAACGGGCTTATTGAGACAAGTTGGGATGATTAATTCCATCAAGTTTTATCTCGCAAACACGGTCCGATGGTATCTACGCTGGAAATTATTATTTGAAATCTGGTTGTTTTGTTCCAATGTATTCCATAGTCTTGTATGATAAACCTATGTTCATGCACACTCTGCATGGATATAAGCTGACTAAAGTCACGGGCTTGTGTGCATGAAACTCACCAAAGTGAAAGAAAATGGTCCACGTATGAACGAAACATCCAATGGCCATAAAGTAAATTACCGTACTTTGAGTGTTTCGAAACAGTAATTGTTTTACCTAATGTCCAATTCGCCGTATTTTTGACCACGTGAGGGCGTATGTGGATAAATTGCACATGATGAAAAACAAGTAAACAAACAGGGTTTTTTCACTGTTTTATCGCTATTTTTTATGTATTTCTTCATTGGTGCAAGATAACTACAAACAGGCAATTATAATAAGCTGAAACTGCTATTGTGATGCAAGACATTCCTGATGACAGCGCCCTCATGCGGTCAAAATATGGTCAATTGTCGAATCGCTTCACATCCGTTTTCTACATCACCGTCTTATTGGTACTTGGGTTTTATATAATAATATGGAGAGACTTAATCATAACTGCAAAGCTTTATTACCGCTAGTCCCTACTTTTCGATTGAATAGACCATGCAAGTCTCGCGCGTATTCGAACATTTTTGGGACCACTGTGGTCCCCCGTACATTGCTTTAACGCGTTAAAGAAACAAACTCACGCGCTTTAACGGATCCCAATGTTCGAATACGCTCGAGACTTGCACAGTCTATTGTCGCATGAAGATTTTCAGCTCGCTTTTTGTTACGCTAACTCGCCTTTCATCTTAGATAGTCCGACCAAGACTTCCAGTCATCTTTTGATATCTCATAAATGAATATGTCCGCCTGCGTTCCCATTCCTTCAATCGATTTAGGTTTCCAACTTATTTTTCGTCTATTTCGTCACTAAATCGTTTCCAAAACTTAGGGTTTTCTCAGTGTTATCATTCGTTTTTGTTAAGGCTCAGCATTGAAATCGTTGTGATTAAGGTGAAATACGGCCGCTATATGTAAACGTACGTGTTACACCACCCCCTTTAGAACAAAAAATGCATCAAAAACAAAGTATCAATGCAGTATTGTATCCGGTGTAATCACGCAGTTGTCAGTCGTGTTGATTTCAACGAGCATCTTACTTTGTTTATTTTATGTATGCATTGTAATATTATTTTAAACAGATTTAAGTAACACACAAGTCTGGATCAGCGCTCTCTCATCTCCCATATTCCCCGTGAAAGAGTGCTTTCGTCGACAAAGTAAACGCAATCACTCAAAAACCATCTCTTTCAGAGTATTATTGTTCTAGTCATTTCCCAACATGATAAACATTGTGTATACATGAACTAACTTGATTATTGAAAACTAAGTGCATCGCACAATGAACGGGTATAGAGGTCAATACATTGCAATCCAATGGCTGAACTTACCATCTAAAGTTTATAAATGTTTTTGGACAGGGGATCTGCTGTATCATGAAACAGATCGATGGTCCTGTGAAATATCGGGTGATGCCAAATGCAGTTTACATCAAGCTATAAATGCATCAGGGGCACTGCACAGATACATGGCACCGCACTTCACCGTCAGCAACCGACTGAGAGTGTTGTCACGTAAGTACTAAGCTGGCTTGCCTATTGTTCTGGTTTTTATTCAGCAGGCATGAAGGTTCATGTCTCACGTCAATGAACACGTAAACAGACGCCATAAGAACATGTTTGAATGACCATCATGGCGTGGAAAGGACTCTGTGTTAGAGTAGGGCATATGTAAAAGTATTTCACAACTCGTTTTCAGTATGTGATATTTACAACAAGATGCCCACTGTTGATCGCATGGAAGCACAAATAAAAGCATTCTAAATACAGTTATCGGTGTGCAATTATTACTAGTAGCTTTACAATTTCATGAGCCTCAGAAACACCTGGTTGAAATTTGTAATGTTCAAACATCTCATTGTAGTCGTAAAAAACAATCATAGTGCAACAAAACGACTCTGTTACTTTATTGACTGTTATGATTTTATTTACTGCCTTGTTAAAGCAAATGTACAACATTGGAAATTGTCAATAACTAGTATCTACACTTAATGTGACCCGACATACACATAGAATATCAAACCTGCGAAAGTTTAAGGTCTTCGAAGTCATGAGAAAACAGTGAAAACCCGATTAGGTATTTCAACTGTTTTCAAACATTGGATTTTATCACCAGTGTTAAAGACTATTTTTATTACTCATTTCCTAAAAACTACAGCATTTCAAGCAAAACTATTTCAAGGGAAGTTTTCCACCTGACCATCTTTGTACAATGAAAACTTATGTTAAAATCGGTGAAAATTTATGTTTCAACCTTACCAATGTTGTACACACCATTTAAAACCACGTAAGGAGCAAGTATAAAGAGCAGTATAAAAATTTACAACGTGCTTTTGATATGAAAGAAGATTTACAAATATTGACAGAAAACCTATTTCAAATAAATCTTTATATTATCTGATCTTATTTAAACTTCCGTTTTGAACAGGAAGTCAGGTCAAACCATGTCGCTTACAAATAACATTTACTCTCACACATCAAACTTTTAAGAGGCGAAGCAAAGATTCAAATCATAACAGCTGTGGTTCTAAAGATATGCATTAAAAACGATTGGTAAAACTGCACCTTTAAGGTGACGTCATGTTACAACTGATGAGTAATTTTTCAAGGAAAACACATTTTTCAACATATCTCTGCTTGAGTACATCCAAAAGTTCAGCTCAATTGAGAAATTTGTTATGTAGATGAAGCCTTGAAAATTGATATTTAAGGTGACGTTATGTAAAACCTGATGGGGTCACCGTGACAGGACCTAAAATACTGGAATATCTAGTAAAGATTTATTTTGAACTTAACCTGCCGCTAGAGGGCAGTCTTGAATTTTGGTGACACCATTGGTCTTATTTTTTAAAACCAGACCTTTTTCAGCCTACAACATCATTGAAAACAACTTTTTAAAAAGTTGCCACTTTTAAATTACAAGGCCTTTGCGGTTTCGACAGGAAGTATATATCACGTAACCGCGTATGAATGCATTCAACATTGCTGTTACAAAAAAAATGTCACATGTAAACCAAACTCTCTCTTTATAACTATTCACAAACCCATTACTTTGAAATTAAATCTAACTGCACCATCAAACTCATCATATGACTGAAGCTCAATATAAAGACAGAACCTGAATAATGACATGGCTGTGGTTTGACCCCATGCCCCTTTATCTTTTCATTTCTTTCCACTTGGCTTCTTCCATTACACCGGTATACTTCTTGTGGATTTGAGTTTTCATGTAGCCTTTAGAATTAGACTGTATCCCGTGATCACACAATAATAAACATATATGGGGGTACACATACCACAAATCGAGCACCAACTACAGATTAAGCGTTGCTGTTTTCCAGAATCTTCAATCTCAAGTCTTTAAACTGACTGTGGGGTCGTTCCAAAATGGCTCCCGGTTGCTTTGAACGCGTTTTAAACTCTTCAATTATGGATACTTTACGAGATGGTGGTCTTCATGGCTGGATTGCTGTGTTAAGTTTATTTGCATCCACAATACTGTGGGCTGTTTTAGTAAAAGGCCTGGGTATGATGTTACCTATCCTACAAGAACAATTTGTCACTTCGACTTGGTTAATTGGCTGGATGGTTGCTACCGTAGAAGCGGGTGAATTTATATCAGGTAAATTCAGAAGGCTTATTTGGAATTACGAAATTCCGCTTCGTGACTTTATAACAGAGGCGGAGGGTTCGGCTCCATAGATTTTGTATTTTATTTATTATTACTGGTTGTCTTTCTCCAATGTTTTTTCTCTTTTTTCTGTCTCAAGCAAAATTTTATACTAACATTGTCATATCACCAAAAATGAAATACCAGAATGTTATGCTAATTTGCACGAAAGACAGTTTGGTTTAAATACGCCAGCACAATAACTTACACTCAACTTCCTTGACAATGACACCGTACTAAGGGGAAGGACGTGTTTACACAGGGCTCCGCGCTCCCCTTTTGAAACCACCCCATCCTGTACAGCCTAAAGTATGCCACCAAATCAACGTGGAGTGAAGAAGTCCGGCCATGCCGCAACCTTAACCCAAACATCAGGTGAGGAAGCCGAGGAGACCCGTGGTGATGAAAAATGCGACCAACACGAGGAGTTTCGAACGTTCGTCCGCTCCACCCTTTCCAAGTTGGTGGAGGGCCAACAGCAGCTTGAAGCCAAACTGGCGGCCTCCATGAGTTCAACAGCCAGAGAATCGTTGAGTTAGAGGAGGGCAGGGCGTTTCTTGAGAAATCAGTCGCGTCGCTGAAATCAGAGCTGGTGATGGTAAAAGAGCAACTTTCCAAGATACAGGTGGACGTCAACAAACAAGAACGTTTCTCCAGAAGAAACAACCTTCGAGTGGTCGGTGTGCCAAGGTCAGCAAACGAGAACTGCTCCGAGAAAATCTTGAACATACTTAAAACTAACTTTGGCATGGACATAAATCCCCCACACATCGAACGCGCCCACCGGGA
This sequence comes from Pisaster brevispinus, assembly GCA_023634235.1. Classification (NCBI taxonomy): domain Eukaryota; kingdom Metazoa; phylum Echinodermata; class Asteroidea; order Forcipulatida; family Asteriidae; genus Pisaster; species Pisaster brevispinus. Next base: position 4,231,033 of record JAMKCF010000001.1, read on the forward strand.
CGGTCAAGATAAAAACGGTAAGCCGGCTCATTTATGGTCAAGCTACTATCATACCCGGACAAGGTCAAAATCATGAAGACTTGCCGCAGCGCCTTGGAGGGATTGCCACACTTCATTGTGGACGACCTCACCGCCGAGGACTGGCAGGAAAAGAAAAGATGGAAAAAGGAGGTAAAGTCACTTTATGACCAAGGGACAAAATTGAGATTCTTTGCCGGTCGATGGAGAACAGGCAACGGCCAAGCCTTCACCTTTTCCAGATGAACATTTACTTTTTAGCATAATAGTTGTATCAATTTGACCAAGTTTGTGTTCTTTCTTGTTCCCTCATATTTATGGGGTAAACTAGTGTATTACTTATTTTGGTATTAATGTGCGTCCCTGTGTAGTCGTGCAAGCCTCCTTCCAAAAACTTGCACCCGCGGGTTATTTGTCGTTTTTATAGGTTGCATTTGGTACGGTTTAGTTTCTGTTTTATTTGTGCGTTTTTTTTTGGTGTTTTTTTGGGGGGTTGGGTTTTTTGTCTTTTTGGTTTTGGGTGTTTCTTCTGGTTTTTGTGGGTCATTTTTCACTTTTTTTTCGGCTTTTTCTATTTTTTGCATTACATGAAACTCGGGTTCATTATGTTAAAAAATGCTTTTGTGATCTCATTCTTCTTCAAAGAATTGTTCGTAGAAACCAAACATGTTCCCATTTCATACCCAATTCATTTATTCCCTGTGGAATGTTTTGTTTAATTGAATACAAAGGGCTTCAAAACAAAGTCATTTCTCTCGTATTTAAAGTTTTGTTATTATGTCACCCCCTTTTCTGCACTAAATAAAGTATGTGAATAATGCAAAGAACTGGACAGTCCATGCGTTTAAATAACTTATCCATTGCCTCCATGAATTGCCGTGGTCTAGCCGACCACTTAAAACGGAGGGATGTCTTAATTTAGTTGAGGTCCAAGCAGTACTCTATATATTGTCTTCAAGACATTCATTGTGCCGATTATATGAAAGACAGATTCAGAGCCGAGTGGGGGCTAGAATGTTACTTCTGTTCTTATAAAAGCAATGCAAGAGGCGTGGCTATCTTGTTTAACAATACTTTTGATTTTAAAATTCTTGGGTCGAATTTCGATGCAAATGGAAATTTGTTAGCTCTTAATTTGGAAACTCAAGACCTTAATATTACTTTGATTAATTTGTATGGTCCAAATAAGGATGATTCAGACTTTTCTGATAATATTAATAATATCGTGTCTGATTTTGATAATCCTCATACGATTATTTGCGGTGATTGGAATTTAGTTTTGGATAGTAGTTTAGACTGTGAAAACTACCTTCATAACAATAATCCTTTAGCCAGGAATAGTGTGCATGGTATATGTAGAGATCTCGATCTGGTTGACCCATGGCGGGTTCAAAATGAAAATATTAGAAGATATACATGGAGACAACACTCTACACTAAAACAGTCCAGGCTGGACTTCTTTTTAATTTCGTCAGAGCTGAATTACAATCTTGTTTCTTGTGACATAAAGCCAGGTTACCGGACTGACCACTCACTAATCGATATTCAATTTGATTCTAACCAGATCGATAGAGAACCCGGTTATTGGAAATTTAATAATTCGTTTCTTACAGATAAAGTATATGTTGAGCAGGTTAAGAAAGTAATAAGCGAGGTTGTCGAAACATACGCTGCCTCACCATATCGGCGCCCAAATTTACACACAGTTCATCCTATAGATTTCTTTTTTACGGTTAACGTTCAGCTTTTTTTTTAAATGTTACTGATAGAAATTAGGGCAAAAACAGTTTCTTATGCTACTTGGAAGAAAAAGAACAGCAGAGTTGAAGAAGTTCGCCTTGAAAACGAAATTAAGGTTTTGTCAGACAAGATAGCCGATGGTGACAACAGCCTGTTGGATACTTTTAACTCCAACAAGCAAACCTTGTTCAACTTCGTGAAACAAAAATAGACGGTGTTATGGTCAGGTCTAGAACAAGATGGATGGAGCAGGGTGAAAAACCATCGAAATACTTTCTCAATATGGACAAACGTAATTTCTCTAACAAAACAATTAGTCGTGTTACAAAAGATGATGGTAACGAGCTTAACACTTCGTCTGACATCACTAAGGAGGCCGGTTACTTTTATAAGAGTTTGTATTCTGCCTCAAATGAAGTAACTGCTGCCCTTTAAACTCTGACCTGTGTCCCAGGGGCACGGCGGCGTTTCCCAAAATAAATCTGCAATTAACTCAACGATCTACTGCCCTCTGTTGGCCACATCATACACCATTGGAAAGCTTGTTGTGTAAGCTTTATAACCATGGTATGGTACCTTGTATCCGATCTGTGTAACAATATATACCAAGCAAAACAGAAACCAAACTTCTTCTTTTTTCAATGTTGTGTGTGCGTGCAATCATGCATTGACATCGCGTTGAACAGTGTACACGACACAAACGCGGAAGTACAATTTCCGTTCACGTTATCTGAGAAAACAACCCCATTATTCTGCTTCAAAATGCCTAAAATTAAGCCAGGAATCATGAGTAGTAGTATCCATACCATCCATAGTTCCAGGACAACATTTGAAGAGGAAGAAATTCTAGATTTATTGAGTTTTGTTGTCGAAAATAGCGACCTTTATTGTATGGCAAGGAAGATTTGCTGAACGAAGGCATAGATCCAACGGAATTAACTGGTAAATTATATTGAGTATTGGATTGTAAACCATCGTTTTGTGATGAAACGTTGATGCTTTTCCTTAATTTTGTCATTGTTATGAAACAATTGTATGTTGTAGTTTTCAAAAATGCCCTCAAACTTTATTAGCATTTCAGGAAATTTATGAAATTTGCATAAATCATAAAAATAAAAAAAAATAAAAATGAAAATACGAAAATAAAATGGCCACCATCTTTTCCCATAAATATTTTGAGTAGTCAAAACATATATCAAATTGTAGCCCCATATGTAAGCTTGGTATATGCAATGGTATATAATGTGATTAGGATTATAAGAAGTAAGACATAGTTTTTATTGCAAAACTGCACGACAAACACAATTTACTAAAACAGAACTGAGTGTAAAGGGTTTTAACTGGCAATCTATTGTTGATAATTCTGAATTTCCAATTCTTTCTAATGTTTTACGTAACAGTATTGAGGGTCCCCTTACTCATAGTGAAATATTAAGTGTTTTAAAGAACACCAAAGATGGGAAGTCGCCAGGCTCTGATGGTTTTAGTTTTGAATTTTACAAGTTTTTCTTCTCAGATCTATCATGGTATTTATTACGTTCTCTTAATTACGGCTATGATACTGACAAACTTTCTGTTACTCAGCAATATGGTATTATTACGTTACTACCCAAAGGGGATAAACCTCGCCAGTTTTTAAAGAACTGGAGGCCTATCTCGCTTTTAAACACTTCCTACAAATTAGCGTCTGGTTGTATAGCAGAGAGACTTAAAACATGTGTCCCGACTTTAATTCATGACAATCAGAGAGGTTTTCTGCAAGGACGCTATATTGGTGAGAATATTCGTTTAATGATTTGCTTAATTACACGGAGTGTAATACAATTCCTGGTATGTTTTTGTTAATAGACTTTGAAAAGGCTTTTGATTCAGTTTCTCATGAATTTATTCTTAAAGTATTGGATAAGTTTAATTTTGGCCCTTCAATACAAAAGTGGTTTCAGGTTTTTTATAACGGAGCGAAAGCTTCAGTCTTAGTTAATGGATTCCTATCCGAATCCTTTAAAGTAGGCCGTGGCTGTAGACAAGGGGACGGTCTGAGCCCAGCCCATATCTGTTTTTACTGTGCGCAGAAATAATGGGCACGATGATTCGCAGACACAAGATTCTAAAGGGAATTGTAATCGATGTCAAGGAATATAGGCTTTCCCAGTATGCTGACGATACAGTGTTTTTTTTTTGGACGGTTCACAACGCTCCTTCGATAGAGCCTTTAAATTACTTAAAGATTTTGCTAGTATTTCTGGGCTTAAGGTAAATATTGAGAAAACTAATGCGGTGTGGATTGGTGGAAATAAGGGACGTCAAAAAGGTCTATGTGATCATCTTAATGTTAACTGGGTCAAACGTTATGATATCTTTAGAGCCCTCGGCATCGACTTTTCAACCAGCCTTGATAAAATGGTGACTGTTAACTATAACAGAGTGTTAGAATCTACTAAAAGTCTCATTGATCAATGGTGTAAAAGAAATCTAACTGTACTTGGGCGTGTCACAGTAGTTAAATCGCTTATTTTATCTAAATTTACTTTCCTTATTTTGTCGCTCCCTAACCCGCCACCGCATGTTATAAAACATTTAAACAGTGCGCTGTATAAATTTATTTGGAAAGGTGGCGACAGAGTTGCTAGGAACCAAATGATCAAGAATTACAGTCTTGGAGGTGTTAAAATGGTAGATTTGAGCTCCTATATTAAGGCTCTTAAGTGTACATGGGTCCGCAGACTTTTGAAAGCGAATGAGACTTGCGGCTGGTGTAGTTTGTTGTATAAAATTGCTCAAATTCCCAACGTGCTTTTCATAGAAGGTGGTTATTCATGCATTACTCGATCACTCAAAGGGGCCACAAAACCAAATCGGTTCTGGGTGGATGTTTTTAATGCTTGGAGTTCCTTTGTACAATGTCATGTTCCAGTTAGCCAGAATGATCTCTACAGGAATGTCCTGTGCAACAACCACAGCCTGAGTTACAATAGGTAACAAATGTATTTTTTACAATCACTGGTATAACAAAGGGGTTAATTTTGTGAGCGATCTATTGGATGATAATGGCACCTTCCTGAGTTTAGATCACTTTAAGTTAAAGTACAGTGTCAAGACAATTTTTTTAGAATACCTTGGAGTCATTAAGGCCCTTAAGAAATCCTTCAGTAACTTACTTACGGGTGGTACATCTAACACTCCTCATCCTTTTATTCCGTTTAATTTGGAAACAATTTTACAAGATGAAAAAAGGTTCTACTCGGATTTACCAAATTATTACGTCTGAAAAAATTGTGGTTAGCAAGTTTATTGATAAATGAAAAAACAAAATTGGGCACCTTTTTCCAACGATCAAAATGATCTGTTTTCTGCAGTATACCCTTTACAGTTACGTGTGACACAATATTACGGTGGTTCCAATATCGACTGACTCATAGAATACTGGGTACTAATTCTTTGTTGGCTAAAATTGGGAAAAGGGAGAGCGATTTATGTTCCTTCTGTCATTCTGAGAGTGAAACCCTGATCCACTTATTTTGTACTTGCGAGTTTTCTATGTCATTTTGGACTGAAATCATTAGGTGGGTCAAGGATGACCTGGATATAACTGTTTATTTAGACCATGAGGCCAAACTATTCGGTATTCTGAATAAGAAAATGACTGCCCTTAATTTAGTTCTACTGCTAGGCCGATACCATATTTATAGAATGAAGATGAACGACAGTTAACCTTCTTTGTTATCATTCAAAAAAGAGCTTAAACGGTATTTTCAAATAGAAAAGTTAATTTGCATCACAAATGACAAACTCACCAAATTTAATTTGAAATGGGATATATTCTCTACCCTTTGTAATAAGTAATTTAGTTTATTTGTTTTCTATTACATTTGTTGTGATTTGCAAGAGGCTGTATGATTTAATGAATAAACGGGGTTTTTTTTCCCCGAGGAAAAAAAAAAAAAAAAAAAAAAACTTCCTTGCACATAGAATGGAATTACATGTACTAAGTTATTCGCACAGCATGGAATAAAAGCTTGCATGTACATTGATGCTAGCTGATGAAAAAAGTACAACAAAATGTGTGCGTGTACCTCGAAAAGGCAACGATCAGCAAGATGCAGTGTAGAGTCACACACATTGTTTTTCTGCTAACTCTTCTCTACAGCATTTTAAAACAATGAAAACGACACTAAACATCAAAACTGTTTCTGACAAACTTAGTTCATTATGACGTCGACGATGTGGAAATGAATTAATTCAAAGTGTACTGTGTGAAATTAAATCCAAAGCTCATGAACCATGCAACTGTTTTCGACAATCTTTTAAAGTTCTGAAGAGATACTCAAAGCAAAACTACTCGGAACAACTTTATGTTTGTCCACAAACACCTTATTTCTAGTTAATTATGCTTTATTTTAGTTAGTAATTCTCTTGATAAACTTTCGTCTGTAGCTTCGACATCCCCTGACCATAACTCCTTGAGGATAGTCATCGGACCACGTACTGTTCTGCCATATAATAACTCGAACGGTGAGAAGCCTAAGCTAGCTTGAGTTGTTTCTCTGTATGCAAAGAGCAGAGGGTTAATGAATCTATCCCAGTCTTGGGGACGGTCAACACACATACGTTTCAGCATCTGTTTCAGTGTACCATTGAAACGTTCTACCAATCCATTACATGCAGGGTGATAGGGTGTTGTCGTAATTTGTTTCAATGACAGAAGTCGGCTTACCTCACGCATGAGATCAGATGTGAATTGAGCCCCCTGGTCTGTCAACAGCTCCCTCGGGACGCCTACCCTGCTGAAAATATCCACCATTGCCTCCGCTACTCTAGTCGTGTCAATACTTCGAAGAGGTACCGCCTCTGGATATCTTGTAGCATAGTCAACCACTGTCAAGATGTACCGATGACCTCTGCTAGTGACTGGCTTGATGGGACCCACGATGTCAACAGCAATCCTCTGAAACGGCGTTTCTATCAGCGGCATGGTACCGAGAGGTACCTTAGTCACCCGTCCTTTGTGGATCGTGCGCTGACAAACATCACATGACCTGCAGAATCTTGTTATATCAGATTGTAAGCCCGGCCAATAAAAGCTGGTTAAAACTTTGTTAGTGGTTCTTTGAACACCCTGATGTCCACCTAGAATCGACTCATGGGCCAAGGCCATCACATGTTTACGGAACTTTTCAGGTACAACTAACTGCTTGAGGGGGTCGCCATATTCAACTTTTGGCGAGTTAAATTGTCTATATAACATTCCTTTGGAGACGTAAAACTTGGTTGTGTTGTTCTTACCGGTTCTTCTCTCTTCGCCCGATGATGCAGACTCTCGCAGACGGTTGAGGCTTGCATCTTTAAGTTGAGCGGCGGTGAATTCCTCCTTGCAGATTTCAGGAAGTGGTTGTTCTGAAACTTTCATCGGACGGAGAGGCTTCAATTCAGCTTTCCTTTGTGCTCTTGTCTGTACGGCTTGAGCCTCGTCTGCCGGTCTCTGTTGTGGCATCGCCTCATGAGTGGTTGTCGTTGTAGTGACGATCTCTTTGCTTGCAGTATCCTGTAACTGCGAAGGCTCTCTGACACCTGCTATGTTACCGATAATAAGATCATATAAGGGGTTACGCATGCACAGTGCTTCAGTCACACCTGTAAAGAAGGGGGTTTTCACATGAATATTGGCAACTGGAAATTTGCGAACAGTGCCATCTATAAGATTACACATTTTACTTTCTCCTGTAAACCACTCATTCTTGACCAAATCACTTCTTACCACTACACCTGAGCATCCGCTGTCTCTAAGGACCTCTGCCTTCTGATCTCCAAGATACCCATCTCGTACTGGCATACTTACATTATCATGTCGGGTGCATGCAGCGCTCATCAGTATCAGTTCATGGCCACACTTTAGAGTCACGTGGTCTTCATCTACACAGCAACCCTGCAGGCCTTGCCCTGTGACTATACACGCTGCTGTTTTAACAGGAGCTTCATCTCGGAACTGAGGACGGTATGGTGGTCTATCACATCTACATCGGGTGCATTGGTAGGGTAGTGATGATTCTCCTCTAGTCTCGGTGGGACTGTATTGCTGTGAACCCCAGGACTGTCGCTTTGTGTTTGGAAACTTCATGCCTGCCGTCTTTGTAAATGTCTGAGCTCGTTGCCGCCTCCTGCAATCACGAGCAATATGCCCTGCCTTCCCGCAAAAAAAACACTCTAATTTTGAGCTGGGAAAAAAACTACCTTTCTCCTTCGGGGTGGTGGGGCCTTTGTCACCTGTCGTTTTTGGAAATGACGTGAACATTTTTTTAGAGTTAGATGATGGAGATGCAAAACTTGCATTTCTTGCCTCTTGGAACTTTTCGGCCAGCTCAGCCAATTCATCAATATCTTTCGGTTGTCTTTCTTTGATGAACAATGCCAGTTCCTTACTACTTGCATTAATAAACTGTTCTCTCAACAGCAGGTCTTTGATGTCCTCATAACTCTTGTGTGCCTTTGCAAGGTCTACCCACCTGGTAAATAGCTTGTCAAGCCTAACAACAAATTGTGGAGCAGTCTCACCACTCTCTGCATGTGCACATCGGAACCTTTGACGGAAACCCTCTTGAGTCAGACGATAGCGCTTCAAAAGTGCCGCCTTAAGGACATCGTAGTTCTCTGCGTCATCAACTGAGATTCTAGAGTATACGTCAAGTGCCTTTCCTTTCAGGAGTGCGCTCAAGTTGATCGCCCAGTTGTCACTGTCCCAACCCTGTGATTTGGCATAACGCTCAAAACGTTGTAAATAAGAATCAATATCATCCTTACTATCATCAAAGAAAGGCAGTTTGGGCGCACGCGCCTTAACGGAGGAATCACTTGAAGTACTGTGGTGTTTCTCTAAAGCAACCGACTTAACTTTCAACTGCAATTCCAACAATTCCTTCTCCTGCCTCCGCATCTCAAGTTGGTGTGCCCTTTCATCTCTAGCTATAATTTCTTTATCTTTCCTTACCATTGCCTCTTGTTGTCTTCTATCATTATCCATTCTCTCCTTTTCTTCCCTTTCAAGGGCTTCATGTTCTCTTTCACTTTTGATAAAATCTAATAGGTCCTGTCCACTAAAACCCAAAGATTTACCCAAGTCTGCCAGAACTTTGACAGCAGACATGGTGCTAACTATGACCGACCACCTGAAAACGTCCTAATTGACCAATCCCTAAAACTGAACGCAGCTTTGAGCTCGGCAAAACAGGTCGCAGAATTTGCACGCAAGCATGTCCCTTCAGTGCACAGCAGTACCAGTTTCAAACAGAGAGCTAGTTTTCGCATTAGCACACATTTTGGTCATCTGCTGTGAGGAGGACATGGACAGATCTCAATATTCAATTTAATTAAAACAATCAGTTTTAAATACTAAATCCATTCTCCCGTGCTTGGTAACCGTGGGCTTTTCCTTTTGCAGTTCCCGGACAAGCCCCCAAATGTCAGACTCAACCCGAGATTTAAATTCAGGGAGAGCAGACTTTTATGGAAAATCCACTGGGTTACCACACAGCAAAATAATATTAGCTCAAAACGTGAGTTGTTGTTCTAAATTGTTTAATTCCACCAAACGTTACATAAATACAATTCTTCACAGGCGGAAACTTTACAAATCTACACTATTTTACATCTTAGTAACAACGTCTTTCCAGAGCATGACGATGCTTTAATATGCAATGAGACTATACTATAAGATGCTCGCAAAAAAAATAAAACCCGGTAATGTATCTACTTTAAGGTCGACCTTGATTTGCCAATTACCACCATGCATGGATTATATTATAGTCTTGGACTATTTTCTAGTAAACCTAAACGTAAAAGATTTAAATATCTTTTACAAGTTCGTTCGTACCGCTGTGGGGAGTTCAATCCTCGAACAATAAATATAGTTAGATCCCACCTGTGGGCTCAAGACGGATATCACGCTCTAGTGAATCCCTTGTCAGCTGCCTGTGGTTCCGTGCGTATCACAGTAGCCGCCTCGTAATTGGTGTCTTTGCTGTGATCAGCTCCTGGGTTTACGCCGACAGGAGCACCCAATAGGTTTTGCCTTGTATTGTAGATGAAGGTGAAGGAAACAACCTCAAGGCCTCCAACCTCGGTCGGTCATCTAAATAAGTCAGCATCATGGATGTAGCCTGGCTGTAGGAAATCAATTGGGGAGTATTTGTCCCGTTTCTCACAGCAAACTTGCAGAGTAGAATTAATATCTGCACGGTAATTGCAGCTCAAAAATTAGAAGTTTTAAATTTGCTATTTTACACCAGACTTTATCACGAAGATAAAACAAATATATGTCTGTGTACTCTCTCTCTCTGCACAAAACGCGGCCACTGCTGGTGCCCGAAAGGTAAAGAATGCCAAGCATGAGCCCCGCCTTGCCAAAACAAAAGCTCGCTTCTACCCAGCATGCCTTGCACGCAGCACAAGCCATGACGCAATAAATATTCAAAACACCCGCGATGAAAGAATAAAAGCAAACAAACAAACCAACCTTTTACCTCGTGTTGTCTATGACCATTTAACCTTGCGGGACGTGTAAACCTGGAAATTAAACTTGCACTAGTCCACAGTAAGAACAGCATTATTATAACACATCGTGACAAATGGTGTATGCAAGTTTACCATACATGTTGTTACGGCGCCATCCTACGTATAACGAAAGGGTCCAGTGCCCAACCAACAGTATAGTCATTATAAGCCTTCCCCCACTCAGGGTGACAGACTAAGCACACTACGGCAATAACAACACACCGGGCTTGTTGAGACAAGTTAGGATGATTAATTCCATCAAGTATTATCTCGCAAACACGGTCCGATGGTATCTACGCTGGAAATTAATATTTGAAATCTGGTTGTTTTGTTCAAATGTTTTCCATAGTCTTGTCTGATAAACCTAGGTTCATGCACACTTTAGCTCACTAAAGTCACCGGCGTGTGTGCATGAAACTCACCAAAGTGAAAGGAAATCCTACATGTTTTCCATGTTTGAAGGCATCGTCGAAGTAGGCTCCCCGATCCATCGGAGAGCTATAATCTCTGTCGATGTTTCTTCCAATGGTTGCAATAATTGTACTTTTGAAAAGAGAATGCTTCCTTTCGGAAACGAAAACGAATATTTTAACCATCATGAGTGAGTACAAGTAGGCCGATACACAACACTAAGGTGTACATGATGTAAACTATTACTTTTGACCGTTGATCCATGGGGTTGAACTAGAATATCGATTAGTGGTCAGCACCCTTGCATTTAAAGGATTCAGCCATAGAATTTAGAATTTAGAATTGGTCCATAGTCTTGTTGCTGCTTGTTTACAAAAACACGTGTGAACGAAACATCCAATGGCCATAATGTAAATTACCGTACTTTGAGTGCTTCGATACAGTCATTGTATTACCTAATGTCCAATTGTCGATTCGCTTCACATCCGTTTCTAGATACATCACCGTCTTATTGGTACTTTGGTTGCATATAATAATATGGAGACTTAATCATAACTCGGTTTATAAACAGTGTCTCTTTACATTGCAAATTGAGATATTTTATTACAACAGCTAAAAGCATCAAACACACGATCAAAAATAAAAATGTTAACAATTCATAACGTTGTATTTTTTTTTTAAATAGCATGTTTGTAGTATTGTACTAATATTATTAATATGGTAAAGTTTTTGATTTGTTTAGGTTGTGTAACTTTGGGAATTAATTTAAAGGAAAAGTTGGGGTGGTATAGGCCTGTATATAACTAAAATTAATAATGATAATAGTACATACATACATACATACATACAACGTCATCTTGCAACACAAATCAAATGTCATAAAAAGAAATAAAATAGTACACTAAACACATGCCAAAACACAAATATAAATCAAAGTAAAACGAGAAACGAGATACAAAATACAAATCAAACAAACAAACAAACAAACACCCCGACATGTAAATCACTTAAACAAATAAACAAACAACGAACGTACAATTAATACAATCATAGAAACTTGTACCAAACACGTACCAAAGTATAAATAAAGTCTTTAAAGAAACCCCAAAATGGAAACAACAATAGCTAAGCAAAAAATTACAACATCAACACCAAATTAATGCTTTGCAATCGAAATTGTGTATGTCTGTTAGCCATCTTGTACAGTAAACAAAACTGTTTTGATAAAGCATTTACACAAATTGAGACCTTTTTAAATTAATGTCTTTTGTTCTTTTAAGATGGTCTTTGTAAACACTATTACGTGGAAGGCTTTCTATATTTGCCTGCAGATCAAATGTTTAAGTTGGTTCAGTTTGTTGCCTTTTTGCTAAACCCCGAAGTGGCAAAACTTTATTACCGCTCGTCCCTACTTTCCATTGAATTGTCGCATCAAGATTTTCAGCTCGCTTTTTGTTACGCCTTTTTATCTCAGATAGTCCGACCAAGACTTCCAGACTGAACCTCAATATAAAGATACCTGAATATCTCATAAATGAATATGTCCGCCTGCGTTCCCATCCCTTCAATCGTTGTAGGTCTCCAACTTATTTTTCGTCTATTTCGTCACTAAATCCTTTCCAAAAATATGGCTATTAGAGTTTAACTTATATTTTCTCAGTGTTATAATTCGTTTTTAAATTCCACATCTATTTTGTTACACACCGATGCTTGCAAACGAGGTTATTTGTAAAGGCTTAGCATGGTTGAAGATCTCTTAAATCACTCAACAAAGAAGCTGTGTCTCTCCCCCCCCCCCCCCCCTCTCTCTCTATTTCTCTCTCTCTCGCAACGACATGGCTGTGGTTTGACCCCCATGCCCTTTTATCTTTTCATTTCTTTCCACTTGGCTGCTTCCATTACACCGGTATACTTCTTGTGGTGTGTTGAGTTTTCACGTAGCCTTTAGAATTAGACTGTATCCCGTGATCACACAATAATAAACATATGGGGGTACGCATGCCACAAATCGAGCACCAACTACAGATTAAGTGTTGCTGTTTTCCAGAATCTTCAATCTCAAGTCTTTAACTGACTGTGGGGCCGCATTTTAAATTCTTCAATTATGGATACTTTTCGAGATGGTGGTCTTCATGGCTGGACTGCTGTGTTAGGTTTATTTGCATCCAGAATACTGTTGGCTGTTTTAGTAAAAGGCCTGGGTATGATGTTACCTATCCTACAAGAACAATTCGTCACTTCGACTTGGTTAATTGGCTGGATGGTTGCTATCGTAGAAGCGGGTGCATTATTATCAGGTAAATTCAGAAGGCTTATTTGGAATTACGAAATTCCGCTTCGTGACTTTATAACAGAGGCGGAGGGTTCGGGTCCATAGATTTTTTTAATATTTATTATTACGGGATGTCTTTCTCCAATGTTTTTTCTCTTTTTTTCTTTCTCAAGCAACATTTGATTCATCATTGTCATATCACCAAAAATGAAATACCAGAATGTTATGCTAATTTGCACGAAAGACAGTTTGGTTTAAACACGCCAGCACATTAACTTACACTCAACTTCCTCTCACATACAATGTAATCACATGTTCTAAGTTATTCGCACAGCATGGGATAAAAGCTTGCATGTACACTGATGCTAGGTGATGAACTGTACAACAAAATGCGTGCGTGTACCTCGAAAAGGCAACGATCAGCAAGATGCAGTGTAGAGTCACACACATTTTTTTGCTAACTCTTCTCTACAGCATTTAAAAAATGAAAACGACACTAAACATCATAACTTATTCTTAAAAATTAGTTCATTATGACGTCATCAATGTGGAAATGAATTAATTCAAAGTGTACTGTGTGAAATAAAAACCAAAGCTCATCTGCCATGCAACTGTTTTCGACAATATTTTAGAGTTCTGAAGAGTTAATCAATGCAAAACTACTAGGAACTACTTTGTGCTTGCCAACACACACCCTTTTATAGTTATTATGTTTTAGTGTAGTCAGTAATTCTCTTGATAAATTTTTGTTTTTTTTAAAGGCATCCTAGCAACGCCACTAAAAGAGAAATTTGGCGCCAGGACTGTGGTGACAGTGAATGGATTAGTTGCTGGCATCTCTATGATAACTGCGTCATTTCTATCGAGTTTATACGCCATTACCTTCATCCTTGCCGTATTTACAGGTAATTACAAAAATGTGGGAACATTACTTAGAGTACAGAAAAAAAGAGTTTAATGAGCGATGTTCTGGGGAAACAACGTGAAGAGAGATTTTAAAAAATCACTGCCGGTGTCTCAGGGAAATCTCTTCCCTAGAGATTCTTTCCCCCATATATGGGAAATTAACATGGGCTGAAGGAGGATGATTCAAAAGAGGGCGCTATCTGATGAAGCTTGTACACAGTTCACCGAATGAGGGGACAATATGTCTGGGTGGGTGAACAGATTATCTTAGGGGACAGAATGTCCTGCCACACCGGCACCAATGGAAACAGTATTGAAGTACCGCCTACGGAATGTTACACATCACTATGTCAGGCACCGACAACAACGTTCGACACAGTTTCGGCCACGATGGGTTGGCATTAATGTTTATCAGATACATTTGGCTTAGCTGAACAAAACAATGGTTTATTAACGGCTCTGAAAAATGTTTTGTCGGACAAAAGTCGGACGTAACAGAAATCGTGTGTCAGTCTGTGTCACTGTTCTTTGACATTTAAAAAAACTACCAAGAAGACAGATTTACGTCTACAAGTATCATTACAATCATCAATGTAACATGTGCTCTACCTGGACAGTTCACTATATTTTCATCCGGTCTTATTAACATTAACTCACGCATTGAGTGACTTGGTGACGTCATATTTTACTTTTAGGAATGTATTGGTGTTGATGTAAGGGTTTTAATCTCAGAGCTCTGGAAAGCACTTAGTATACAGTGCTTAATACACATCAGTGTAAGGGAAAAAACTAATTTAGTTCTTCATCCACGATGCAAATGTTAACACCTATTAAACATTCACAGTACCTGCTGCTAAGGATTCAAACCCGCCTCTAGCCATCGACCTAGCTCGGTGGTCTAGTGGTAAGACATCCGCTCTAGCAATGACAAGGTGTGGGTTCGAATTCAACCCGAGCGATTGCCTGTGGGGTTTTTTCACAGAGCTCGGGAAAGCACTGAGCATACACATCGGTGTAAGGGAAAAACCAAAACAAATTCTTCATCCCCAATGCACATGTTAACATCTATTAAAAGTTAATGTATGCTTATTGGTGACGACAGTGTTTGATCTGTTTACGTTACTTTTTCATCGTTGTTACTTTATTGTTCGGTTTTTTTTTTGCTATTCAGGATCAGCTATTGGCATCTCACTCGTGATAACAAAGCATCTGGTTGGATGTTATTTTGGTAAATCTATCACAACGGCTTACGGCGCGGCGGCCCTGGGTTACTCCTTTGTCTTCGTGGCCGTTGTGCCCTTGATACAGCTTTTCCTGGATACCTACGGCTGGAGGGGAACAATGCTACTACTTGGAGGATTATTCTTACATCTCGCCATTTGTGGAGCTCTGATAAAACCACCCGATGCTAGTCGGAGTCAAGATGGTTATGAGGCAGCTCACACAGACGAGAAGCAAGAGACTAGGAACAATGAAGTGGTACCAAGCAACCGCTTTGGCTGTTCTTGTTTTACTACAGTCTATTCATTTGCTAGAGATACATTCCGGCTTGGATTATTTTCATCCATATCATTCTGGCTTTTTGTATTTATATACTCTGTTGGGTTTTTGATCTACTCTGCATGGCTAATTTATTATGTGCAGTACACTACTGTTTATAAAGGTTACACAATGGAAGATGCATCGCATTTCATTGTTGCTTATGGAATCGGGAGAACAGTAGCTTGCGTTGTGATTGGTCCATTGGTTCAAAGTGTTCAGGTTGTCAGCACATACATATGGTTTGCTGGAGCTGTACTTTTAGTTGCCATTTATTATGCTGTCGATCCATGGTTGACGTCTTATTGGGCGATTATTGCGAACGCTTTCGTGTTTGGAAACAGTTTCTCGATTAATTCAATTCTCCAAGATGTTGTCGTTAAAGAGACGTTTGGTAAAGAACAGATGGGGCACGCATTGGGATGGTTGGGACTTGCGACTGGATCGACAATACTCCTTCTTTTGTACTTTCCAGGTGAGTTCCTATGCCTCGTCTGCAGCGAGAACACTAACGGTACTGCAACTAATTTTTTAAGATTAAGCACATTTCTGTTGAAATACAGTTTTTAAATGTCAAATTGTAGTGTAAAACATCTCAGAAGCTTTTGTGAACCAAGGTCAAATAAAATTTGCAAACTTTGTACCAGAATTTCACATTGATATAGTAGGGCCATCGTATCTCTGATTCTCTTTTCTTGCGTTATGATCTTCTTTTTTGTGCCAAACAGGATTGATTTATGACACTATTGGAGACTACACCGTCGCTTTCAGTCTAATGGCTGGTTTACAATCAGTGGCTGCTATTGCTGTACTGTTGTTATACTGGAGGCAGAAACAACATCCCAGTTCATCTGTGTCATTCGAATAAGGAGCAGCGTCTACAGCATCCATATCAGGACAAGGAGTTTGGCAAATGTGACCATCTTACAATTATGGGGGGGGGGGGGAGGCACGGAAAGAAGTTAACAGTTTTTGTATAAAACATCAGGGCCCTGTAGTCTTTCAACACAAACTCTCAACCGGTCAAACAAGGTTGCCCCGCAATTCATTTCCAAGGAAAGTTTTCATCAAATTTCATGCAGTCCTACATAACTATGAAACATTAACAGAAACAATTAAGTATGATTTGAAACTCTGCATGGTGGGAGTACAATCAGGTGAGGTTTGTTGTTACACCAATTGTATAAATTTTTTTGAGTAGTTGGTAGTTGTAGTTTAGAGAAGAACCAGTGTTTTAACGCTACATACGAATTGTGGACAAAAGAGAACAAAAGAGGTTCACATAATGTAGGAACTTGAAACACTATTTGGTCTTACACACTTCCAAACAGTGTAATTTACAGTTTACCGAAATATGATTTTGTTAAGTGTATAGAGCAAAGGAATGTCCACACCATGACTGCAACACAGAGCTGTGTGGTTTGACATTTAGACGTTTCGATCGTTATGCTCTGATTGTCTTTTTGGAACCCCAACTAGGTCACTCTTCCCCAGACCTAAAGTGGAATTGTCAAACCATCGACTCTTTTCAGAACCACTACTCAGACGAGATTTATACACAGGGTGTCACCATCAGAAACCTCACCTAAACGTAAACAATGTTGTATTTTCTAACTTTGTTATCATTTTAGATGATTAAGATGGTTTTGGGGTTTTGAATGAGTGCTGATCACGAGTTAGTTTAAATCTGAGATTTTTTTTCAATAATCAATACAAGTGACGTGGTTGCCCCAACAACGTTATATCAGAGTGCTCATCGTCCACCAAACCTTTTATCATATAATTTATCGCCCATCTAACGCTATATCAAAGAATGTATAGACCAACACGCCCAAAATGGAAACAGATACCAGGGTCCACAACCACAAGACTGTTAAGTGACGGCAGTTGAATTTGGGAACATTGACGTGCGGTGATATCTCATCTGGTGCACACGGTCCTCTAGGAAGGCCTTACCTTCCCCGGAGAACTTCGATCCCCTTAAAACACTTACGTGAGGAAACACCCCCAGGAATTACACAAATGCAGGAAGTTTCCAATCGCAGGGGGGGGGGGCGTTAGAACCTCATAACCTATCACAGGCTATTATCAAGACACCTCGAAACCTGCTATGAACAGATGGCTCCACCTATCTTCAGAGGGTAAAATCTGGGTTGGTCTGTACCAGGCCCGTACATATTATTGTTTGTTAATTTTGTATTTATGTTTTATTGTATTTATTTATTTACTTATCTACTTTTTTTTGCGGGGCGATTATGATTATTGATTTTATTTTCTTATAGTCATTATTATTGTTGTTTTTACTACTTTATTTTTTTCAAAGGGTATAAGTTTTATACCATCGTGCTCCTTTAAAACAATTTTGGTATGAAACATACAATATTGTTTTACTCTGACGTCATCAGGTGTCAAATTACGGTAATTCAAAACTTTTCATTTAAAAATTCAAATCTCCTGAACCGCATGTCGTAAAGTCGTATTGTTTGTGTTGTTTTGTAGCTTTCAACAATTCAAATAATTTATTCTTAACAATAATCTCACTTTGACATTTACTTCCGGTCCGAACAGGAAGCTCAAAACTTAAAGAAATGATTTCTCCTGAAACACATGTCGTAAAGTTATATCACATCGTTGTTTTGAAGCTTACATAAATTTCAACATTTTAACACAGACAAGGCCCCCTTTTGACATCTACTTCCGGTCCAAACAAGAAGCTCAACATTTTGAAAACAAATCTCTTGAACAAAATGCCATAAAGTCGTAATGTTTGTGCTGTATTGTAGCTTACAGCACTTTTAATATTTCATTTAGAAAAATGACCCCACTTTGACCTTTGCTTCCCGTACAAACAGGAAGATCAAATTAAAAAAAAAAGCAAATTTCCTGAAACGAATGTCATTTAGTCTTTCCGTTGTAAATTGTGACACATTCACATCCTTGAACCAAATGTCATCAAACCATAATTGTTGGGGCAAATTGTACCCGATGGCACATTTGACAATTTATTCAACAACAAGTCCTCAATTTAACCCTTCTTTCGGTCCAAACAGGAAGTAGAAACTATACAATTACAACTTCTGAACCAGGTGAAGTGAGGAGACGAATAAGAGTCCTTTAGCACAATGATCATTGGCAATGACGGTAAACGTTTAGATGAGGTTCAGGGTCAGGTTTAAAATCAGAATAAAAATCAGGTTTAGGACTTTAGTCACACTGGAAATCAAAATAAGGGTCTGTCAGGGGTAAAGGCACAACGCTCTCAAAGTCGGACTAACTTTATAAGGTCTGGAACATTCAATTAAAGGAAAAACGGAACAGCTTTGTGTTTGTCCTAAGGACAAACACTTAATGTCTAGTTTGTGTTTATTCTTATTATTAGTTGTACCAACATAGTAGTCGGAACGGCTATTGTTTTCATCAGGATCTTTATTAGTTTTTCTTATTATTCTTTTCATCTGTCAAAAAGCCTTAGGTTTTGTACACATATTTTGTTACCTCCAAAAGTCATACTTTGCTTAGTATAAAGGAGTCAGATCATATATCATATTAATGCTAAGGTCATAAGTTGTACTTGATTGTACATAGCTTAAATTAATAAATAAGTTAACTTAGTTATAATGACATGAATATTTAATTAGCCAAACTTAAGACCACCATACCTCAAAAAGTATTTGTCTGATCGTCCAACCTTTTTCGATTTTATACTTGTGGGATACTGTTTAACTGTCTGCTGGGCTAAAATGACGGACAACGTCAACATGACGTCATTTATTGTGCGTTTTGTATCGGTGTACAAAACCATGGCTCTGAAAAGTGTAAGTATTTTGTTGGTCATGTAGAGAGTTGGTTTTTTGCATTTTTTGCAGATTATCTTCACCTTTAAATTGCACATCCCTTTAATACTGTTGTAAATTAAACATGACCTATCACTGCCATAATTGTGTTCATACGTTGAGACAAAGTATACCGTTATGTTGTGAAATCATTTTTATTTATAACTATTTATAACTTGCTCAAGTTTATTTATAATTATTGGTGTTAGGTGGCTGAGTAGAAGGTATTCAATTTCTTACAATATTATCTCCTCTCCATTATTATTGTTGAAATACGTAGGAAATATAAACGTGTGTAAAAGGGCTAGCTCTGTGGTTCTTCGTTTTAATAGAAAGGGTCAGTCAAAGAGACAGATAATTTCATTCGTTCGTTTCCATTTCAACGTAAAGGTTGCTCGTCCAACACGTTGCAGTTGAATATTTGTTCATTGAAGAGTAGTTTTGGGTGAGTTTTTCGCTGTAGATAATTATTGTATTTGACAAATGTTTGATGTTAACCTGTAAAACTGTTCATTTTTGTAATAATGGCGATCTGGTATGAAGCTGTAGTGTTGATTGCTACGTGAGTGTATAACATGGCCGACGTGCTGCGTATGCCGAGACCGTCATGTGCACACACACGTTGTTATATCATGTAGGCTATATTGCGTGTGGGTGGATCTTGGATTTCACTGTCTCATGGCTGATAGCGTATCAAACCGTGCACGCGCAATGACTTATTTATAGATTTATAGATTTATAGATTTGTATAGATATTAGTTCATGTGACTGCCTACTAGACTTCAGTAGCCATTTACCACAGTTACTCTGATGTGCCAGGGTTAGATTTTATTTTATAATTTTCTAGATTATGCAAGGAATTTTAGATAAACTCATCAAGCTTAAAATGTGAAAACCTAGAAAGAGGTAGAGATAACTGTTAATGTACAGTATGTCATTTATTTGCAGGGTCTTGTGTTGTTTTGTATATTACTTGTGGGTCAGCATTCATGTCAATACAAGCTTCAGTAAAGGAATAAAGAGCTAATTTAAAGATCATCAAGTGTTGAGAGTCAAATCATCTTTTATTGTGAAGGGTCGGATCCCACACTCTCACTTTACGGAGGGTGGAGTCAGTATAGTAAAAAAAACATACATTTTCAAAATAGGATCAAATTTAGTTACCCGTAATATGATCAAATTTAGTTACCCGTAATACATAAATGTTTTTTTAAAACACAAATGTTTTTACTAAGACTTATTTCAGTCCATTCAAACTTATCAAACAACAATGTATTCCCACGATGATTAACGATTAAGTAAGAAATCTGACATCGTGGCTAGCTTGCTGATTGCGCCATGACTGCGCAAACACGGCAAGGCGTCGGAGATTGCATTGGCAGTCGAGTCCCGACCGAGAGGGGACCTATAGTTAGTTTATAGACGTCCGATTTGTGCATGAACGGTATTTGCAGTTCCTCATCAGGTGTTAAATTACGGTAATTCAATGGTTATTACTTAAAAAATCATATCTCCTGAACCAATTGTCATCGAGTCGTAATATTTGTTCTGTCTTGTAGCTTAGAACACTCGCGAAATTTTATTCAAAATGATGATCTTATTTTGTCCTCTACTTCCGCTACAAACAGAAAGTGCAAATGTCAAAAATAACATTTCCTGAAATTATTGTCATACAGTCATAATTTTGGCGCCGTCTTGTAAATTGTGACATATTTGAAAGATTAGTGACAAACGTGACCCTACTTTGCCTTTTCCTTCCGGTCCAAACTGGACGTTTAAATGTAAATAATCACATTATTGAACCATTTGTCATTAAACCATAAGTTTTGTGGCGTATTGTACCTGATGGCATACTTAACACTTTATTTGACAACACGATCTCAATTTGACCTTTGCTTTCGGTCCAAACAGGAAGTTAAAATTAACAATTACAACTTCTGAACCAGGTGGGGTGAGGGTACGAATGAGGGTCATATAGCAAAAGATTCATTGACAATGATGGTAAAAGTTAAGATCAGGTTAAGGAAAAAGTTTAATCATTATTCTTTCCGTCTGTGAAAAAAAACCAAGATTT
Source organism: Pisaster brevispinus (assembly GCA_023634235.1). Taxonomy (NCBI): domain Eukaryota; kingdom Metazoa; phylum Echinodermata; class Asteroidea; order Forcipulatida; family Asteriidae; genus Pisaster; species Pisaster brevispinus. Next base: position 4,252,370 of record JAMKCF010000001.1, read on the forward strand.
GTACACGCATTTCTTGACCCCAAAAAGCCATACTTGGCTTATAATAAAAGAGTCAGATCGCATATCATAATAAAGATTTGGTCATAAAGTTATAGGTAAATGTAGTTAGCTTTACTTAATAAATTGGTTTGCTTAGTTATAATGACATGAGTTTAGCCGATCTTGAGACCAGTTTTTCTCAAAAAAGTACACGTCCGATCATCAGACTTTTTTCGTTAACATACTTGTATCATGATACCGTGTGCAATTTTTTTAATGGCCTAAAATGCTGGATGACGTTATCATGACTCCATTATTTTATTGTGAGTTTTGTACTATGTACAAAACCCTTGTCTCTAAAAAGTGTAAGTATTTTTGGTTGTATTAAAAAACACAACTTTTCAAAATAAGTTACACAATGTATATTCGGTTTGCGGTAATACCGTGTGTATCTACTAGCAGTGTAGATTTGTTCTTAGAGATCTAGGTCTTGCGCTTTATTCTACTGCCGCGGAGTAGAGTATGTTATTGTTATTGTTATTGTTATGTTCTTTGTTATTGGTATGATAAAAAATACAATACGGAATAGTTTTTTTTTGAGAAATAATGTTAACTGTAGTGATAGTTTGTTTAGGTTAACAAACTAGGACATTATTTTATCATATTCAGGAACAATAATGGCTGTGTAGTCCATAAATTAGTGCACATTAAAATGTGATTACTTCAACAATATTTTTCAAAAGAATTGGTTTTTTTATGTCAGTTAAACACTATTTGCTTCACAAGGATTTTTGACATCTGCAATATTTGTTCCAAGTACTAAGAGGCTGTCAAAAGTTTTAAAACATTGTTCCAATACTACATAATGAAGTGTATAGAAAGAGAGGGAGGGTCATGTGCATCCTCAAAAATGTTGACGTATAACAGTTTGATCATAGGATAGGTTTCAATAATAACACTAGAAATTAGTTTGTAAACAACAAACACTGGGGTTTCGGCCGTTGGTGGAACAAAAAGAGAAAATATCATGACTTTATGGACAAAATCACGTGTCATATAAAAATAATGCTAAGTTTGGACGTAAGCCCTTTGAACTTCTTATTTGGATTGAAAGGAAAGATCAAAGTTGATCGTTTAAAAAAAAGATGCACTTGTGTCAAGACTTACAAGATGGCATAAACATTGTGACTTTATGACATTTGATTCAGGAGCTACCTTTTTTAGAGCTACCTGTATGTAACGGAAGTAAAGGTCAAAGTGGGTCACGCCTCTAAATAAAATGTTACATGTGTTGTATTAAGCTTTTAAACGGCACAAGAACTATAACTCTATGACATGCGGTTAAGGAGATATGATTTGTTTTAATTTGAACTTCCTGTTTGGACTGGAAGGAAAGGTCAACGTGTGTTGTATACACATTCATAGATGGCGCTGTAACATGTGGGACCGCATAAAAATTAGTAATTGAAAGTTGTAAGCTTGGGTCTTGCAGAGATTCCAAAATTAACATAGAAAATAAAGTTAAAATTAATGCAAAAATAGCAAAAAGCGCCGCACAACGTTTGAAGGTTTTTTTAACACAGAGACCTCTTTGAATCAAAAGGAAAAGTTGATGTGCGGTCACATTACAAACTATAATGTTACATGTGTTCCAAAAAGCTTAAAGATTACAAAGTAACATGTGATTTATTCTGATGCCATGATGACATAATAGTTAACTGTGATATGCATTAACTTTTGTACGGGTGGGGAAATAACATGTTTAATTTGCCGTAAGTTACAAGGTGGTACAACAAATTATAACTCTTTTCGTATGGTTCAGACGATATAAAGTTTTAAATAATAAAATGTAAATAATAAACTACCAAGGCAAGGCTAAATCTATTAATAAGCTATACCGCACAGACCTTGAAATGAATTGTGGTGGGAGAATTAAATGAAATTGCATGAGAATGAACCCGTACTAATATCCCAAACCGCTTCCGTTATAATAGTTCGAGGACTCTCCAAAAGCAAGAGGGCGCTATACAGGTTCACCGTTAACTGTAGAAGCGAAGCAGCGAACCAAAATGAACGGTACAAAGATGGGACGATGCCACACGTGTAGACTGTGGGTCTGGCCGTATGCAGCGTGTTACGATGCTACGCGTGTTGACAATGGGCTCTGTGTGGGTATGGCCGTATGCGATGTACAGCGTGAATTACGTGCAATGTACACACACAAGACGATCGCGCTTTGTTGACGATACGTGTTTTTAAATCGTTAAAATCGTCAACAAAGGATTAAAAACCCTCGGTCGAACTGCTGCTAAATTTAAGTTAGAGCACAGGCTTTTATTTGATGTATTGTTTGTGTCTTTTAAGACTGTAGTTCCTGAGATCGAACGGTAACAAATGTCACGTGTAAATGCTATGAGACTTTTTCGGAAAGAAGTATAATAATAATAGTGAAACTAGAAACGAGTTTGTAACGAACAAACACTGGGGTTTCGGCTTTGTTGTCAATGTTGAATTAATGTAATAATTAATTTGACACCTGATGACATCACGATGATGAAAACACGTTTTTCGTACGAACGTTGTGATAAGCTACAAGACGGTACAAAATATAACTCTTTTACGTTATGGTTCAGACGATATAAAGTTTTGAATAATAAATAATTGTAAACAATAAATTACCATGCCAATGCTAAAGTTATTAATAAGCTATACTGCACAGACCTTGAAATAAATTGTGGTGGGAGAATGCATTGAAATTGCATGAGAATGAACCCGTACTAATATCCCAAAACACTTCCGTATTTAATAGTTCGAGGACTCTCCACAAGCAAGAGGGCGCTATACAGGTTCACCATTAACTGTAGAAGCGAAGAAGCGAACCGAAATGAAAGGTACAAAGGTCGAACGATGCCGCGCGCGTGGACAATGGGCTCTGTGTGGGTATGGCCGTATGCGATGTACAGTGCGAATTACGTGCAATGTACACACACAAGACGATCGTGCTTTGTTGACGATACGTGTTTTTAAATCGTTAATATCGTCAACAGATGATTAAAAACCCTCGATCGAACTGCTGCTTGATCTAAGTTAGAGCACAGGCTTTCATTTGATGTATTGTTTGTGTCTTTTAAGACTGTAGTTCCTGAGATCGAACGGTAACAAATTTCACGTGTAAATGCTATGAGACTTTTTCGGAAAGAAGTATAATAATAATAGTGAAATAAAATAAAAATCTCGACGAAAACAAAGTTGGTTTCGGCTGATGGCCGAAACCCCCAATAAAATAAAAATCTAGACGAAAACAAAGGTGGTTTCGGCTGATGGCCGAAACCCCCAATAATAAAAATATCGACGAAATCAAAGGTGGTTTCGGCGGTTGGCCGAAACCCCCAATAAAAGGGTCGTATCATTTTATAAAGGAGAAGCATTTCCCCAAAAATAGTACCTTTTGTCTTTAAAAAATTTTATGAGTTGTTTTTTAACATCAATTTATCCCCATTCTTGCCAATTTTAGATTGTAAATGTACTTTGATCATGTTTTTATGCAATAATCTCGCTTTTCAAATGAATGAGTAATGTTTACGCTTAATCTGTGCGTACACAGGGCCCGCGCGCCCTCATGCACACACACACACACCCCCAACCTTACATGTCGCAGTTACGGGGTACTTCCATTGTTGTTCTATTATTCCCTTTTCTAAAGAAATCCTCTGTGGGGTACCACTTGAACAAAGAAAACCTTGGGGGTAGCATTGTTCTATTGTTAAAAATACCCCGTAAGTTGGCATGTGTAAGGGCACACACACAAACGGCGATTTTGTTGTTGTTGATCGCTTCTAATGGACTACGGTGTCCGTTATGACTGATTAGAAACTGAAACTGAACTTTCGATGGCCTTTGTATAGATCAATGCAGTCATCATTTTCCAAAGGGTTTTGATGTATAAAGCAAACTCATTTACTTCTAATTGAAAAAGGTGTGTCGTCACCCTCATCTTGCATCCAGCGAATCATATAATCAGGACACAATTAACCTGGTGTCAAAAAAAATAACTATTGAATGTATCAAGTAGCATAGGACGAAATTTATCGACCAGTGAAACCATCAGCGCACTAGACAAGCATGCTCATCATCACAAAGATCATTTTTACTAAAGTGCCCTCAGTCATTCGTCCTATGAAATAAAAGGGATATATCTGGCGGTTTTCGTTGTTTGATATTGCTGTTCAGGTATTGTTTACATATTTTCTGCGTCACTGCTTGAGCCAATTTGGTATAGTTTCCCTTCGGTCCTCATAGACTGTAGTAGTAGACATGATGCTCGGTGTTGCACAATAGTTGTTTACTAACAGGAAAAAAGTACTTTGACATTTACTTGTGTCAGCTATAAATTATACAAAGGTATGTACTGGTTAAATGTACACAACAGTGTCTACACACCGTGAAGTTTATTGTAGTGCATACATTGTATCAAAAGAAACCATTGCAAGCAGTCTTCCGACAATTCATTGCTGTTAACTTTTAAGATACATTTTGTCAAAGTAACTGTGAAACTTTCAAATGTGCAGAATATATCGGGTGTATGTTATTGTTTAGAGCCACGGGTTTTGTACACACAAGCAAAATCCGAAATGAATGCTAACATGGGGACGTCATCCAGCGATTTAGGCCGACAAAAAGTTATCAATTAAATAAGTGATAACATTTTATCGCTTTAACGATAACATGCTTTATGCACAGAGAAATGAGATTTGCACGTCGTGGCTCCACCCTTTGGGGTTTTACTGTTGGTGGATAAAAGCTACCAACTTAGGTGCGTTTAAGCTACACACTCGTGCAGGCAATCAGTATTAGCAAATTCTTGCGAATCTAGGTAATACTATTTTCGCGGGCCAAAAACCACAGCTGTTAAATGATTTGCAAGAAATACGATTATGAATGTATTACAATTCAAATTACGCAAAATATATACAATCTGTTAACAATACAGAGGGACAATGAGAGCGGTGTTTTGGAATAAAACACCTTTGAATTCATGTCTAACGTTGCTTGGGACGCTTAAGCAAGCGGGAAACGGCTGGATTTGATCACTCTTGTCATAGTTCTACTGACATGGTTGGGGCCAGGTTTGCCCTCACAATTTAAGTCAGTTCTACTGATATGGTTGGGGTCAGGTGTGCCCTCACATTTTCAGTCAGTTCTAATGACATGGTTGGGGCCAGGTGTGCCCTCACAATTTAAGTCATTTCTAATGACATGGTTTTTACGTGCGATAGGATTGCCAAAACAATTTTTTCGGCATCCCGAAAGACTGTGACATTCAATCAAACGATTAGTTTTTCAGTCTCATTCGATTATGTGTAGAACCCGCAAGTATATAATCAAAAACATTTTTATGGTCTGACCTATACTTTTTGAGATATGGTGGTCTAAAGATTGGCTAATTAAATATTCGTGTCTTTATAATTAGGTCAATTAATTAAACAAGGATAAAAACTAATTGTGTTTTTTGGGTCATTTAAATACCTAAGCTTTGATAGGATTTTGGATCTGACTTTCGTGTTAAGCTAAGTATAACTTTAGGAGGAAACACAATTCGTAAACAAATCTTATAGGATTTTGACAGAAATAAAGAATACGTATAAAGGGGAAGAAAAACAAATATAAATCTTGACGAAAACAACAGCTGTTTCGACAGTAATTAGGAACAGCTAATACTAGTATTTATGTTTTGACGATGAAATCGTAAACATTGTATTTTATTTTGTATCGGTGAAATATCGGTGAAATATAAAAAAAATATGATTACGTTATGACAACGTAAATTTCACATATTAAAACTAGTAGATTGGACTAAGAAGTTGTAAAATACCTAAATAATGTTTCAAGAAACTTACAAAGTCTACGAACTAGGTGAACTGATTACATCTTGTTTTAGTCTTAACTATCAAAGGATTTAATGACAAATACAATGAAGACATATAATTTTACTTTCAAAAATATTATTTAAATGGGAAAATCTGTGTATCTAGTATGTACTGTACGATGTATAAGGTGCAGTGAAGTCTGGTAACGGCAACGTAGCAGGGACCTACTGGTAAGTCTGTATTGTTGAAAGCAATTCATTAATCAGTTTGACATATCAATTAACAGTATACCTGAAACTATTGTATATATTTAACCGATACAGCAATAACATAAGATTGGGAAAGATTGGGCTGACGTTGTAATAACGTTCAGGTTACTGGAAAAGGAAATGAAACGCTGTTGCAACATTCTTTTGAATACGATTATGGCAACGTTGTGTATACGTGCCGACAACGTTGCTGTTTCGGTGCATCATTACGTTCTAAAAACATACAGGGGAGTCGACAAAGCTGGTTTGCTACAATGTTATTTAGATAACCAAACAAACACGCTCTGATAACGTTGTCGTAACGTTTATACACTCTAAAAAACGAAGTGCTAAATTTAGCACTCAAAGGGCTAATCAGCACTTGCAGGTGCTTGTATAGTGACTGCACCCGGTGTGCTGATTTAGCTCTTGCAGGCGTGCTAATTGTTAGCACTGGAAAAGAGTTGAGTTTACAGCACTTGAAGTGCAACCAGCTGCATATTTATAGGTGCTAAATACTAAACGACAGCACTACGAGTGCTAATTAATGAAACCAGTAAGGACTAAAACAAACTCAGGTATGAGACATCAAATGGGATTCTATCCAATAAAATATTTAATTTTCCTCATAAAAAATCTATGACTAAACATGTATAAAAGTAATAATGCAAACTTTTATTAACGAAGAAAATGTTGAGTTTTTTGTGGGTTTCTTTTCTTCAATTAAAGAGGAAGGATTCAGAGTTTCAATAAATCACATATAATTGGCAAGTTTTCATTAAACTATTTTACAATGACATCTTGGAATCAAGTTTTGAATTTTAAGAGGAAGAATAATAAGATTACAACAGTCAGAAAAAAATTAGAGTTATGCAAAATGTCAGTTTACTATACCTGGTCAGGGTTTCTAATCAACATTTATAGTGATTTATTAAATTAAGGAGCTGAATTCAAGGGGAAATTTTTAAATATTGTATAGCTATGGAGATTTATAATGCAGCAAAAACTCACTTCATTATTGGTCATGATTTCAACCATTAATTTTACAGTGTCAGCTAATTGGATGAAAGGGAAATTAAAAGTTGTGTAACGACTTACAAAGTTAGATTGAGTCCAGTTTTCTAGTAATACAATGTACCATGTTATTATCTTTTGAGTCAGGTGTGGTGGTTCTGAAAGTACCAGTGTACAACCAGACATTTATATCAGTACGCTCTCATCATCTTCAAGAAAAACATTCTGAGCATACTGATTGAAACAGGTTATTAAAATTAACCCACCAGCTCTAATTCTCAGTACGACAACTCATTGGAGGGATAATTGAATGGATTTACCAACAAACGTCAGGTCCTAGATTGTTTTTTATGCAAAAATTTTAATACATGTAACTTCATTTAAAATCCCACCTTAAATACATGTTTATTTTTATTGATATTCATTCTTTCTTTTATCGGTTTAATCTATTTGCCAGTTTGTTTATTGTTCAAAATTTTAGTGTTTTTTCTGTACTTTTTGAATCAAAGCCAGTTTTAATTTCCCCAGTGTGGGATAATCTTTTCTTATCTTATCTTAATTGGCAAGGTTTCAATCAACTTTTTTAGAGTGACATCTTGGAAAAAGTTTTGATCTAAAAGGGAAAATAAGATATCAACAAATAGTAGAACAATTTTAGAAAGAGTATAATGCACTTTCAGAGCCACTGCATGTTCTGCAACTCTTGGTGGCACCTTTACATGGTATTTAAAGACAATTGTGTCTGCAAATAAACAAAGACGTTTTTCAGGGTAGGCTAATAGTGCAAGTTTAAACCAAACTGGCTCTTAAAGAGGAAGTCTACCGCTGTTCTTATGTAATGAGGTAAGTGGAAATATGGTACAAAGTTTCACATACATGTAACTTCATATAACATGTATAATTGGCAATGTTTCAATCAAGTACTTTGCAGTGACATATTGGAATTAACTTGTGAATTAAGCAAGAGAATGATGAGATAACAACAAACAGAAGAACAAGTTTAGAATGAGTGGCTACTGTGCTTTCAGAGCCACTGCAAGTTCTGTAACTCTTGGTGGCACCTTCGCTTGGTGTTTGAGGCCATAGATTTGTGTCTGCAAATAAACAAAGAAGTTTTCAAGGGCAGCTGAGTAGTGCAAGTTAAACACAAAGTGACTCTCGAAGAGAAAGTCTACCGCTGTTGTTATGTTTGAGGAGGCAAGTGGAAACCCATATCCTTCTATCTTCAGGACGATCTGTTGTATCCTGTCTTTGGACCCAAAGACAAGGAGTGTCGGTTGTGTAGTTGATATTTCTGCCAATGCCTCTAGTATTGATGTATTTACCTGTTTGAAATAAATTTAAAGAAACACACAATTAAAAAAAAATTGCCTTTTTGGAACTTTGAGAATCACCAAAATGGTAAAGCAAAATGAATAAAATGACACTCAGGGAACTCAAGATTGTGGCTGAAATTTACCAAGCCTTTACAAAATTTGTAAACGAAACAGTAAGGAGTACAATGATTCAAGATTGCACCCTCCTTTACCAGTGCATCTTATTCATCTATCTTATATTAATAATTACTTATCTAGTAGTTATTACAGTAGTTATTTTCTTGTAATTTATTACAGAGATGGGTGGAATTGAATGTTTGTTCTGGATTTATTCAATTTTCACATGGCATATTCAGTGAATGGAAAAAAAAACATCAACAAAACAGTAACAACAAATAGACAAACCCAGCCCAAGTTAACCTCTGATTGATAATGTTGTGGTATGCCATCATCCATGTATTACATGCTGTAATATGCAGTGACTACCAATAAATAAACGATGTTTAATTTGTAATGGGTAAAAGTAGCTCTTGAATTATATCACAAACATTCAGGGCGATGTTTAAGGGTATATTTTTGTGGTACAAAGGGCCGTTTAAAAAGCCATCATCTCAAGCTATTAGTTGCAGAACTTGGCACCGGCTCTGAAATGCCAATTGAAATAAAACTAAAGCTCAACTTCTCATAAAATACATACATTTGTACATGTACTTGTAGTAGCATTGTAGCAATTGGCTTCCTGCAAGCTCAAGGGTTGACCCCGACCGTATTATCTCTTCAATCCATTGTCCGGTATACCCAGCTAGACCGCAAACACTAATCCTTCACTCCTTTGTGTGCTACTTTCGTGCTGCCTTGTCCGTGTAATCTGACCAACAAAAGGCACCAACAACAGATTTCGATAATGAGGGAATCTAAAAATCACTGGAGCGCAAATCCCATAGTGTCACGCGGTCGTGACAATTTTGGAGTGACCGCGTTCTGTCACGGGTCGGCACGCGGGCGACCGCGTGTCGCGGGTCGGCACGCGGGCGACCGCGATCTTAATTTATCCATGGTCCCTAAAGGATTTACACAGAAGTTTTGTTGTGCTGTTATCAAAACACATAATGTAGAGCAGTTCAGGATGTAAAAATGAAAAACATAGCTCATGAACTGAGGCAAAAAGCCTTTCAATGTCTTGGCAAGACACTCTTCCCTTTGCCTTTGTGTTGTGTGATGGTAGAAGTTGAAGCAACAGCAGAAAGCCGTAGAGTGCTGTGATTTCTGCAGAAAAAAAACAACCTAAGTATTAAATAGTGTTGCACATTTTCAATGAAAATTGTGTTTACATGTATTCTATATATGTTTAGGCAAGTCTGAGAATCAGACAATGTGCTTACAAATGTATTTACCTTCTTTGCTTTTGTCTCTGTGCGCTTCGTATTCTCTGACAATCCTGGATACTCTCTGATGCTACGGGCGATTGGGCCCTTGTTAACAACCATTCAGACATGACCCTCAAAAGCTGACATGTACATACATGACGTGTAGGCCTTGTTGATATTATACTAGTTCCTAAAACGTAAGGCCTGTGGCCTGGTCGTGGAGGGTTCAGACTTCGACTTGCTTGACTTGTGACTCAGTGTGTAAGCATGGAGGTACAGTTCCATTGTTCTAACTTTGTTAAGCACTATTTAAACGATTATCTCATTAATAGTCTCATTAACACTACAGTATTAAAATCATTGCTTACCTTATCACTTTCATCGATGGAATAGCCGATCTCCGATCGCATGTAATCTCCGCATGACAAAATGGCGAACGCAGCGGGCAAGTCAAGACGTGTTTGACACTATCACGTGATACGCCTGACCAATCAAAGCAGGTTTTCTTTGAAGTTTGCACTTCAGGTGCACATTCGTATTTTAGCTCCCATTTTCAGCACCGCATTTTTAGCCCCCAAGTAAAGTTTTACACCTGTAGTGCTACTTTATGCACCTGAAGTGCTTTTATTTCTTAGCACTCACTTTCAGCACTTCTGTTTTTAGAGTGTACAAGCTGTTACAAGGTCACTAGAAACATGTGTTAAGCGTACCAACAACGTGGTTGTTACATTTTGTCCTCACGTTCAGAAGACGTATAGGGGAGTCGACAAAGTTTCGTTGTTACAACGTTATAAGAACGTTACTTACACCAAAGTCTGACGTCGTTACAACGTTATGAGAACATCAAACTGTTAGCTGGGATATCCTACTAATACTAGTGCCTGACTAGGAAAGACTCCGTGTACACTTGGAGCAATCAAACTACATTAATTTGCATAACTAAGTGCAACAACATTAACAGCTAAGAAGTCACCCCTTCCTAACCGACCATGAATGGAATCGTAAAAATTTCTCCCAATACGTTATGGAGAGCCTCATTTCCCCATGGGAAAGACCTAAGACTGGCTTCCAGCTATCGACCGATCACTTCTTTCAATGTTTTGTTTTAAAAGAAATGAGCTCGCTGTGAAGGAAACTACTGCACATCGAGCAAGACCAATTCCATGCTCTACTTGTTTACATTCATGGACTGATGTTCAGCGACTCTTAATTTAATTCAATGTATTGCATTCAACTACGCACTCGTATTTTCAAGGCACTGGTGCTGGCATGGAAACCTCTGTAAATTCCTTATCAAAAAGGGCAGTCAACTTGACGTGGTTTATACTGTACGAGTCGGATACCAGGTGAACTTTGCCATGTGAAGTCTAGACCTAAAACAAAACACAAGCACAGAGATTCTGTGCTCCTGTATCCTGCCCTGGAGTATGTGGTACGGTAGTTCCAAAATGGCACCAGGCTGCTTTGAACGCGTTATGCAGTTTATAATTGATCCTGTACGAGATGGTGGTCTTCATGGCTGGGTTGCTGTGTTAGGTTTATTTATAACCAAGATGGCGAATGGTGTTTTAGTAAAAGGCCTGGGTATGATGTTACCAACGCTACAAGAACAGTTCCTCACTTCAACTTGGCTGATTGGCTGGATGGTTGCTTTTGTAGAAGCGGGTACAGAAATATCAGGTAAGCACGAATACTTTTTTATCTCGATGATTCGTTATAATAGACAAAAACAACATTGATTGAGCTAATTTTTTTAATCTGTTTTTATAACCGGTGTGAAGTTGGTCACTCGTTCGTCATTTAATTACGCACAAAACCAATAAAACTGTATTGAAGCATTTTTCACATATCCAGACCCCATTGGCCGGACACCACTACATACAGAATTTAAAAAGGGGGTCCAAGGAACACATCCATTGTCACCTTGACCCGACCCTTAGATTTTTGAAAAATTTAGCTTTTAATGTAAACAATTTGCACTGTCCTGCGTTACATTATGTGGTTTGTCATTGCCGTGGCAGCTCCGTCTGAAGACAAGAGCACAGAGTATTAAACTAAGGATGAAACTATTGTGGGACAGACTAGGTGGTCACTTATCGGCCACTGCTATGGTTGGGGGTTGAGACATTAACATTGACGAGCGAACATCCTACCGTACATTACTGCAGTGAATCAAATGCACATGTACTCCAAATTTTGAACGGTCAGTCCAGACCCCATGAGCCGGCCATCACTACACACATAATTTAATAGGAGGGTACATCGAACACACCCATGGTCGTCTTGACCCGGCACATAAGGTTTACAAAAAAATTATCATAGATTTTTGAAAAATGTATATTTTGTGTAAAAAACACCCAACCGTACATTGTATTGTCCTTAATGTGTACTTCGAATTTTGAGCGGTCAGTTTCACATGTCCAGACCGGGCACCAGTACATACACAATTAAAGAGGGACCAACCCATGGGGTTTTAATATTTTTTTTTGATTTATGATAAAAATATTAATTTGACGTATAAGAAACCTACCGTATGTAGCTTACATTGTTGTGCACTTAATCAATGCATTTCACATGTCCAGACCCATGGGCCGGGCACAACTGTATACAGAATTAAAGAGGAGGGTCCAAGAAACACACTCATGGTCACCTTGACCCTGCTAATGGGGCTTAAATAAATGCTTGTTTTAGATTTTTGAAAAACTATTATTATAATGTAATCAATTTGCACCGTCCTGCATTACATTAGAAGATTATGAAAACGGACTGTACTGGGACACAGTAGACAATGTTGCACTGGGCTGTAACCAGATGGTCTTAAGACAACAGCACAGGATAAACTAAGGAAGAAACGAAGGACGTTTTGAAGAATTGTGGGGACAGACTTGGTGGTCACTTAGATTACTGCTCTGGTTGGGGGGGGGGGTTGGCAGGCAAGGGGATGAACCATTGGAATGAAATGTGTGGTCAAGCTGGTCAGAGGATGAGACAAGGGCAAGACTATGAATTGTGGGTGTTGATGAGAGTTGGGGGAAGGGGGGGCTAGCTAATAATTGGGAACCTATGTGGAACAAATGTAGTGAGAATCTAAGCTTACACCAGTGCTGTTCTGTCTTCGACATTTATAGGCCAGGTTTGGACGACTTTGCAGAATTACAAACCCAATTATCTGCACTTGCCAAGAACAATTACCCCCACTATTTTTTGCTGTCAAATATATGTCTCAAATGAGAGCTGGGTTTTTTTCTTCCCTTTAACAAATTTTCTCTTTCTTAACAGGCATCCTAGCAACGCCACTGAAGGAAAGATTTGGCGCCAGGATTGTGGTGACAGTGAGTGGGTTAGTTGCTGGTATCTCCATGATAACTGCGTCATTTCAATCCAGTTTATACGTCATGACCTTCATCCTTACCGTATTTACTGGTAATTATATTACTGATTGATAATTGGGTTTCACTAGCAAAGTTTTGGAAAAACCCAAATACAAATAAACAAACCAATACAGGCCCAAGCAGGAACATTGGTGAAATAGGCCTACCGCCTTACGCTTGTTACACTTTACTCGGACCAAAATGTACGACACAGTTTGTCGGCCATGATGGAAGGAGACGTAAGGGTCGGTCAAAAACATTGCTTTTTTAAGGCTCCAGCACTGGTTGTTTGGCTAACTGTGTCGACATGACAGTCCAAATCATCTAACCATCTTGTCTCACTAAGATCACAAAGTAAGTGCCCTTTTAAAGATTGCATCTTCTTTTAAGGCGAAATATACTTTTTGTTTTGAAACCGATCGGTTACCTTCATGATGTATAAATGTAGATTTATACAATAAAACTTAAGTTGTGACAGATCATTTTAACAGGTGGTCACGTTTTTGAAATATCGCCGAAAAACTGGACAATTAATTCGCAAATGGAATAAACAAGTTGAGAGACGTTTCATACATGAAACGTTTCTAAGATTGTTACTTTTAGAACAGTCTATAGTATGGCTTTGGGTTTTCATAAGAAAATCAAGCGGAAGTATTTAACCTGTCAATTTGCCCTTAGCACCCTACTGTACGCCCGCCCAGCACGCCCAGTGGGGATATCCTATACCTGCAGCTATTGCAATAGTTAGTTTCTATAATTACTGGTAAAGCTAAATAACCCTTTTTAAAAATTAAGTTAAGAATGAAATAGATCGTACTTTTCACGTATACCAATCACACGTTCCTTGCAATCGTTTCTCAAATTGTGTTACGTTTCCAACAGCCGCGGGGCTTCTCAGGTCATTGTTATCATTTGTTGGAGTAATTACCAAAGGTAGACCCTTCTTTTTAAAGAAAACTCCTTTTTGATTTACGTGTGTAGGTGACCTGCTGAATTGACTGTGTTTTTTATGTTATTATTAATTGCCCATAATTGTAAATCATTGTTTGTTTTACTATTCAGGACCAGCTGTTGGCATCTCAATCGTGATATTGAAGCATCTGATTGGGTGCTTTTTTAGTAAATCTACAACACTGGCTTACGGCGTGGCGGGTCTGGGCATCTCGTCAGTTTTCGTAGCTGCTGTGCCCTTGATACAGCTTTTCTTGGATATCTACGGCTGGAGGGGAACAATGCTACTTCTTGGAGGATTATTGCTACATTTCGCTGTCTGTGGTGCTCTGATAAAACCACCTGATGCTAGTCGAAGTGAAGATGGTTATGGGGCTGCTCACACGGACGACGAGCAAGAGACCAAGGACGATGAAGTGGTAACAAGCAACCGATTTGGCTGTTCTTGTTTTAGAACAGTCTGCTCATTTGTTAGAAACGCATTTCAGCTTGGTTTATTCTCATCCATATCCTTCTGGCTTGTTTTATTTGTAGTCATCCTTTCGAGGTTGACATATTATGCTTGGTTAATTTACTATGTGCAGTACGCTACTGTGTACAAAGGATTCACACTGGAAGATGCAGCGCATTTCGTCATCGCTTATGGAATCGGGAGGGCAGTAGCTTGCGTTCTGATTGGTCCACTGGTTCAAACTGTTCAGATTATCAGCACATTCACGTGGACTGCCATAGCTCTACTTATAACTGTCATCTATTATGCTGTCGATCCATGGTTGATGTCTTATTGGTCGATCATTGCCAACACTTTCATCTTTGGAAACGCTATTGCAATGATCTCAGTACTCATTGATGTTGTCAATAAGGAAATATTCGGTAAAGAACAGATGGGTCACGCAATGGGGTGGACGGGATGTTTGTCTGGTGCTACAATGTTCCTTCTTTTATACTTTCCAGGTGAGCTCTTATGTCTCGTCAGTTGTGGTAACACTAGACTGGTCCCGTCTTTATCCTCAAAAATAAATACAGGTACTTGGACCAATTTTACAAAGAGTTAAGGCTGATCTTCAATGTGTATCAATTGCTAAGCAAAGTGTGATGTCACAATATAAATCACTATGGTGATACTGACAACTCATCTTATAATGAATCGTATTGTTTTGTGGAATCGAACCCTAGTCTTACAAACCCGATGGACATGTGGGCGTGTGTGATGCAATAAAGCATAACTAGAGAGTAGGCTACTACATCACTAGCTGATTTCCGCTATAAAACAACAACACACTATTTCAGTACAACTTGTTTAGGCGTAATTGGTGGTTATAAAGCACCTTTATAAGACATTACAACGCCCCAATATACGGAGCTATAACGTCCTATTTTGGAGTTATAACTCCCTTTACGGCGTTTCAACGCACCTTTACGGCGTTATAACGCCCTAATTTTACGGCGCCAAAACGCCCCAATTTAAAGGTCAATGTGTACCTGGCGTAATTCAGGATCCTCGAAGATGACATCAGAATTTGGGGCTAGAATTACATTTATAGTACCAAGTTGAGATTTGTGAGACGCTAGGCGGCAGCAGACTTACCATGGAAATGTCAATATTTTTAATCTCGAATTCAGTTCAGTATTAACTGTTTCACGTTTGATGCAACTAGTTTTCGGAAAGGTACCTCTTTAAAAAAACTCAATCAAAAAACTCATGCTAAATAACCAAGGTCAAGCGGAACATTCAGTCCATGTTGCAAAAAGTTATCTGTTTTGTTCAACACAATACGTATATTCTTAAAACCCTCCGGGCAAAGTTACAAATAAAAATTCGGCATCAGCATGTGTACGACAGCCGCAGTAAGAGTGACTTATTTTTTTAAATATCAGTCAGCTCATATTAAACTAATTGTTTTTGCATTTTGATTAATTTTAATGTTTAATTCTTCTACTACTTATCACTACGTAAAAGTCCTTGTATAATTTTACGCTTTCCTTTCTTTTTGTGATCACCAGGATTGATTTATGACACTATTGGAGACTACACCGTGGCTTTCAGTCTAATAGCTGGTGTACAATCACTGACTGCTGTTGCAATACTGTGGTTACACTGGAGACAGAAACACCATCCCAGTTCATCTGAGTTGTCACAATAAACAACATCGCTCCGTTAACCAGATCAGGAACAACATTTTCTCCCTCAAACTATTTTCTCTTACAGGTGAATGATAACTTCACAATTTTTTGACTTTTACTTTATGCCGGCTCTTTGTTAAGTTTTTGTGAACGTTATGATGACTTACAGGCAGTATTGTTAAACAGGGCAATTAAAATCACCTCTGACTGGTTCAGCTGAATACAGTGTCTCCTTGTTGAGAAAATAGCGAAAAAGCTGTAGGGTTCATTCAGTCCACATCTGTGCCCATGCTTTGGTGTGTATATTGCCGAGTTAACTTCTTGGTTTTTTTTTGTGGTAAATTTTGAGAAATGTTCACATGTTTAATGCACATAATGCGAGGCATCAATGATTTAAGAATGAAATTATTAAATAATTAAAAGAACACTGACAAAGTATGTCTTCGTTACGTGTGCTCGATATAAAAAGTTATTTCGTGCGCTCAAAAAAAATACGATACTCGAAACCATTTCGTGCGCTCGAAATAATTTCGAGTGCACATAATGATTTCGAACACATAACAATTGTAATTATTATGTGTTGATTATTGATGACAATAATGGTAAGTAGGGATAGTAATACCATCAGGACTGTTAATTGATTGTTTTTCCTCCAAACTTAATAGATTTATTGAAATTATCGAGTTAAAAAAATTAGCCCTCCCGTTCAGTACTAGAACTAGTGGTGTTTCATAAAGAACATTGAACAATTTATCTTAAAAATTAATATTTAGTCTGATCTAATGTTAGTCTACAATTAATTTTAAGCTCCGTTTCATCAAATCAATCTTAACGTAAGATCGATCAAGTATAAGATAAGATTAATATCAATTGTATCTTTAGATTTCAATGTTGTTGACAGAAGCTACCACACGACCTTTTACCCAAACCAATCTTACGGCTACCTAACCTTGTTTCCAAGGTGGCCATCTTGAGTTCATTGTGATCGTTGAGTCCAATTCTTACACAGTGCGTTGTTAAATTATTGTGATACATGAATGGTTTGTTTCTTGGTCGTGCAGTATATTGTTTGAAGGGTTAACTATAAGCAAGAAACCAGTATCAAACTTTACATATAACATTATTATGTTGTTTTAACTGGTAACCTGTTTGTTGGGTAAGCGCCAATATTTTGTTGAAGTAAACTACATGTATACTTGCGGGTAGAACCATGTGCAAAGAGCCGTTGCTATGGTATCGGCGTTTCGAGCAGTATACTCTGCTCGTCTTCAGGAGAACTTCACAATCACCGTGGCATAAATTCACAGAGCTGCGTATGTCTGGGCCCAGTCTATCAGTTTACAGTCGTGAGTCCCTCATAGTCAACAGAACAAGAGTGGAGTTTGCGTAGGTTGGGACATTTCTTTTTAGGAAAATGGATTGGAAATTCTGCCGCAAGACTCAATGCCATTTTGTGACTAGCTTTATTTTGTTAGTATGCTTGTCACACATGTCATGAATGATGCCACAGCCAAGTACAGTCATTTTAAATGCTTGTTTTGTTTCCCTTTTCTTTAGATGTATATTTAAACCCCTTTAGCTCAGTTTATGTATACCTTTTAAGAGAGTATGTGTTAATCAAAGTTGTTGCTTGTAAACAAAACATGAGTGGCTTAGGGACGTTATTGGTATTTCAATCTTGTTGCCCCGTGTCCTTTCATTTTCTATCCGTATTTACTTGTCATTGTTTACTTGCGTTTGGGGCGGTGGCTGTGGGGAGGGACGCGCCCAATGTTCGCTTCTTGGAAAGCGCAGCCAATTCGGGCAGACCTCCCGGGGGTCATTAGAGCGTCGCTGGGTCTTTAGGTCTACCAATAGGGGCTGGTGTGGTAGCAGGCCGGGGGCCGGCGGAGCACTGTGTTTTGAGGCCAGCGGACCAGTGGGTTTGGAGTTCTTGGGAGTATGTTTTGGGTCAAGTTCTTCAGGAAGTAACTGGCTATTGAGATCTTCCGAGTCTACAGGATCAAGTGATGGCAGGTCCGAAAGGAGAGCGTTGTGGGCGCTCTCGTCAGTCGATACTTTAGTGTACAGTGTACGGTAACAATTCCTACTAATTTATTTTGAGCAGTTGCAACAGTTTAATTCTGGCTCTCACAATAACTATTCGAGCTTTCGAAATGATTTCTAGATAGGGAGCTCCTTTCTACAAAAATTCTAATAAAAGGCAAGAGGGTGCTAATTTTCTAGTTTTAAAAACATCCTACTAAGATACCTGATCTATTAGATGCCCAATCATGAACTTTGAAGCTTTAAAACAACATGAAATACAGTTTTTAAACTTAAAAAAACACTGTAATTTGACACATGATGACGTCACCATGACGTCATTTCAGTTGTTTTATTTATTAGTGAACATTTACCTGTGTGTGTAGTTTGAAGTTTGTGTTAGCTTAGTGTGTTTTTGTTAGCGGACAATAGACGCGGAGAAGCAGAAAAGGGAGAAGTAAACAAATATATATATATAAGAAAAATAAAATTAAAAAAAACTGGTGTTCCAAGCACTGACAACTATGTACCAGTGGCATTGCGAAGAAGACACGAGGGCTAATCAAACATCGGCTAACCAGTGCCCCGATGTTTGTGCATTGAGGCAATGGCTACTCCCCTCACACTACTACATGTTCAAAATCGTGTGAACACAACTCTAGGTTCCATGGAGCAAAAAAATAAGCTCATCGCAGATCCATTGAAAAGTCAAAAGAAAACACAAGATCTGCTAGCAGTATTTGGTGAACAGTTTCCAGTAGTACAAATGAAAATCAGCCATTTGTAACAGTTTGTGATTGAGGTTGTGTGTTCCTGTATTATTCCGGTGGCTTAATGAAAAAACCATGACACGCTGGATTAAAGCACCAAACGTTGCACACTTGTTTTAGGGGTCCCATAGAAGCATATTAGAGGGGGTGCCTGGTCTGTCATCTCCAGGCCAGTAAACTAAAGGGGTCAACTTTTTCCAAATAGCTCTGCCTGAGTGTCTGAAATAGAAGCTGCATGGTCATTTTTTAAAGTCATGAAAACCAAATCACATTTGTCTTGGATCTCACTACAGACAGGTGGTTTTTTACAATATATATCTAAAATGAACAATTGACGGGCAAACCAGGAAGGCAATTAAGTTTGGCTCCATCCAAGGCTAAGAAAGATTACAATGGAGATTAGAACACAACTGGCTGACAACTTACTTTTATTGCTTGGAAAGCAAAAAGGCAAATGTAGAATCATTCACTACAAAATGTATGCATCCACAAGGGTAGAAAAACATGGTAGATTATAAACAGTCTCATCCACACTGTGAGAACAAAACAAGAGTTGGAATACACAACTTCAAAATCCTAACTAAACCATGTCAGGCTAGGTGAAAAAATATTTCAATTCTACCCACAATAAAATCTACACCTGAGGGAGCAAAGACCCATCACTGTTACAACTTAGGGTACCAACAATATGAGTAGGAAATTTTATACAAAACAGCAATTTTCTCAAAGAGTTCCTAAAATTGTCAGTATGCATGGTGAAAGTGTCAAACACAAAATCTCACTCCAAAAAGATATATACATCCTACCATGAATTGGTGAGCACAAACAGTTGGATTACACCAAACTACAAAACTGCTGACAAAGATATTCCACTTAGCAACTACACTAACATTGGGAACCCACAATCCCGTCACTACACGTTCTTTGGGAACAAATTTAGAAATGCAATCAGACATCTTCAAATTCTCATACCACAAAGACCGTGAAAAAAATAAATGTACAAATATAACATAAATATCTCCATTAACCAAACTTTAACTTGTCAGGATATAAACCTAAATAAAAGCATCTGCACAATCATACAATTTTAGAGATCCAAAAGCCAGAACAAGTCTAAAATTCAATGCACAAACATTATCCAAAATTTCCAAGGGTATATATTTCAACTGTACAACAAAATACAACAGGCAATCTCATCCACACAATTTGAATGACAAAAAGTTTCATTGAATGTGTATATATCCAAAAGATGGAAAAACACAAAAAGAAACTTGAACTTTTATACAATGAAAAGTACATAAACGACGGGGCGGAAAAAATCCCATATCTTTCACAAGAGCTGAAACTATTATTATATACTTATATTTCTGTGGATCAGAGGCAGCTTGAGCTGACAACGGCAGGGAGCGGGATTCCTCTGTACATATACAATTTAAGTTATGGCATTTTGCCACAGACCCCATGTAAAAAACACTGTGGGCCTACCAATGGTCACTGCTACTGCCAAGACTGGTACATGGACATAAATTGCAGATCGTGAATACAAGGGAGGCTTCCCTACTCTTTCTATGGCTTTGCCAGTTGGTAAACCAAACAAGCCACTACTAATAACACTTACATAGCGGGGAATCATTGTATATATTTCTGATACAGCAACCATGATCGTACACTACACAACAAAACAGGTCATTTAAACTTTTTTTTAAAAAAAATGTCCACAGCACTTGGTGTAATATCATTTTAAAATGCAAAACTACGTCATGAAAACCAAATCACATTTGTCTTGGATCTCACTACAGACAAGTGGTTTTTTACAATATATATCTAAAATGAACAATTGGCGGGCAAACCAGAAAGGCAATTAAGTTTGGCTCCATCCAAGGCTAAGAAAGATTACAATGGAGATTAGAACACAACTGTCTGACAATTTACTTTTATTGCTTGGAAAGCAACAAGGCAAATGTAGAATCATTCACTACAAAATGTATGCATCCACAAGGGTAGAAAAACATGGTAGATTATAAACAGTCTCATCCACACTGTGAGAACAAAACAAGAGTTGGAATACACAACTTCAAAATCCTAACTAAACCATGTCAGGCTAGGTGAAAAAATATTTCAATTCTACCCACAATAAAATCTACACCTGAGGGAGCAAAGACCCATCACTGTTACAACTTAGGGTACCAACAACATGAGTAGGAAATTTTATACAAAACAGCAATTTTCTCAAAGAGTTCCTAAAATTGTCAGTATGCATGATGAAAGTGTCAAACACAAAATCTCACTCCAAAAAGATATATAAATCATACCATGAATCGGTGAGCACAAACAGTTGGATTACACCAAACTACAAAACTGCTGACAAAAATATTCCACTTAGCAACTACACTAACATTGGGAACCCACAATCCCGTCACTACACGTTCTTTGGGAACAAATTTAGAAATGCACTCAGACATCTTCAAATTCTCATACCACAAAGACCGTGAAAAAAATAAATGTACAAATATAACATAACTATCTCCATTAACCAAACTTTAACTTGTCAGGATATAAACCTAAACAAAAGCATCTGCACAATCATAAAATTTTAGAGATCCAAAAGCCAAAACAAGTCTAAAATTCAATGCACAAACATTATACAAAATTTCCAAGGGCATATATTTCAACTGTACAACAAAATACAACAGGCAATCTCATCCACACAATTTGAATGACAAAAAGTTTCATTGAATGTGTATATATCCAAAAGATGGAAAAACACAAAAAGAACTTTTATACAATGAAAAGTACATAAGCGACGGGGCGGAAAAAAATCCCATATCTTTCACAAGAGCTGAAACCATTATTATATACTTATATTTCTGTGGATCAGAGGCAGCTTGAGCTGACAACGGCAGGGAGCGGGATTCCTCTGTACATATACAATTTAAGTTATGGCATTTTGCCACAGATCCCATGTAAAAAAACACTGTGGGCCTACCAATGGTCACTGCTACTGCCAAGACTGGTACATGGAAATAAATTGCAGATCGTGAATACAAGGGAGGCTTCCCTACTCTTTCTATGGCTTTGCCAGTTGGTAAACCAAACAAGCCACTACTAAAAAATACCGAGGCGCTCAGAAACTGCATGGTGGCATACAAAATCTTTAACACCACTGACTACAGTTTAGCTAATATCCCATTGGACTTCAAAATGAAACCTGGCGAATACATCGTTGGAATAACAATAAAACCGAGTACACTTAAAAATTCGATTTGTCAAAGTACAATATGAGGCATAAATCAATGACCTACAACACATGTCTGCACTCAGACAGTCAATACGAACACAAGTCCAACATTGTCTAACCACACTGTAGATCAAAAATACAATTGCAATTAAAAAAAATTCAACTTGCATAGTCTTACAAATACTTAAAAGTAACACAGTAATATGCTAAGATATTTGGAATACAATTGAAGTAATACAATTTACAACTTTCACACAGGTGAAAAAACTAACGTTGGCAAATCTTACGGTCACAATAATATGTATGCAACAATAATTAACTGGGTCTTAAATTGCCTGTTTCAAAAGAATCAAGAATCTTCAAAAATCCATAAAAGAGACTGCCTTTAAACCAAAACAGATCTGCAAAGCTTGGATAACTACATAAAATAGTACTTACAATTCTACAAACACAATTTTACAAAACAAGTTGCACAACATAAACTGTAAGTAAGATAAATACTCCTTGATGAAGTCTTCACATCGATGCAGGAAGCACAAACTAGATGGTGACCATCACATCATAGTTCACGACGAAAACTTAAAAAAAAATCCTCAGGAAAAAACCTTAAAAACCAAGGTTGAAGTATGGGCAAAAACCGACGCCATTGTTGAACAGTCCAACTTAATGATGAAAAGGCATTAGCAGAAGCAATACCGAAAAAATACATAAAATGGCGAACACTCAATCCTGTCTACGGCGCCATTTGTATAGAGACACGACGTAGACAGAAGAAAAATAGCACACAGAAAAGAAGTAAAAATGGCTTAATCTAGTCAACGACGCCATTTGTAGGAGACACGAAAAAGTCCTCTGTTTAAAAAGAAGAGCATTCACCAAAATACAATAATTACAAAATCCATTTGATGACGTCTAAAATGTAAACTGATCTCCCGCACTTGAACTAATTTTAATAGCTCCTTCATTCAATAGCAAACAATACAAAATACCATTAACACTATACAGTAACACAGTCACTTATAAAAGGCGAAAGGTCAGCATGACACGAGGCTGGCTACATACACAAACAAGTTTACTAAATCCAAAAATTATAATATTTCTCTCACAAAAAGACAATTAGATACAAAACAATACTTACAGATAGCTTACTAAAACTATCCCTCCCCGGATATTTTTTTTTTTGAGGATGGCCAGAGCCATGCTCCCTACAAAAATAGTGAGAAATACCACTCGAAAACAAATATGCTCTCTCTTGCCAAAAGCTAAAGTGGAAAAGAGAATAAGCATAAAGGTTGCGACCCCCAACTTTTTGTAAGATATAAGATAAAGTTGATCAGACACTTCAACACTTCACGAGGGAGCACTTGAGTTCCCTACATTGTCCCTACTTAACGACCATGCGACCCGAGTGGTCCAAAGACAAATACAAGTGTGACCAAGAAAGTATTTATAAAAATTACATTTATATACGATTTACAATGAGTTACACTTTTAAACTCTATGCGCCTCAGTCTCACAATTTGACTTACGTGAGATATATAATATTACACAAGATAAATTATAAACAATCCCTCACTTATGAGGAAATACACATTAAGCAGTAACAATAAAACCAGACACCAAATCAGGTTTTCTAAATACAAAGTGACAAACATGCATGGATAAAACATCCTCAGCAAATTTACTCTAAGTCAGCTCCAAAACCATGTAAGAACTACATTCCAACACAAAACCTGCATAGCAAATTTCACATGTCAACACAAAGTCCAATCAGCAAATTCTTGAACCAAATCTCAAACACCAAAGTTGTTACAGTGTTATATATTGAGGTCAACCACATGGTTGAACAGACATAATACAATTACATAGCGGGGAATCCTTGTATCTATTTCTGATACAGCAACCATGATGGTACACTACACAACAAAACAGGTTATTTAAACTTTTAAAAAAAGTCCACAGCACTTGGTGTAATATCATTTTAAAATGCAAAACTACGTCATGAAAACCAAATCACATTTGTCTTGGATCTCACTACAGACAGGTGGTTTTTTACAATATATATCTAAAATGAACAATTGGCGGGCAAACCAGGAAGGCAATTAAGTTTGGCTCCATCCAAGGCTAAGAAAGATTACAATGGAGATTAGAAAACAACTGGCTGACAATTTACTTTTATTGCTTGGAAAGCAAAAAGGTAAATGTAGAATCATTCACTACAAAATGTATGCATCCACAAGGGTAGAAAAACATGGTAGATTATAAACAGTCTCATCCACACTGTGAGAACAAAACAAGAGTTGGAATACACAACTTCAAAATCCTAACTAAACCATGTCAGGCTAGGTGAAAAAAATATTTCAATTCTACCCACAATAAAATCTACACCTGAGGGAGCAAAGACCCATCACTGTTACAACTTAGAGTACCAACAATATGAGTAGGAAATTTTATACAAAACAGCAATTTTCTCAAAGAGTTCCTAAAATTGTCAGTATGCATGGTGAAAGTGTCAAACACAAAATCTCACTCCAAAAAGATATATACATCATACCATGAATTGGTGAGCACAAACAGTTGGATTACACCAAACTACAAAACTGCTGACAAAAATATTCCACTTAGCAACTACACTAACATTGGGAACCCACAATCCCGTCACTACACGTTCTTTGGGAACAAATTTAGAAATGCACTCAGACATCTTCAAATTCTCATACCACAAAGACCGTGAAAAAAATAAATGTACAAATATAACATAAATATCTCCATTAACCAAACTTTAACTTGTCAGGATATAAACCTAAATGAAAGCATCTGCACATTTATACAATTTTAGAGATCCAAAAGCCAAAACAAGTCTAAAATTCAATGCACAAACATGCACATACATTATACAAAATTTCCAAGGGCATATATTTCAACTGTACAACAAAATACAACAGGCAATCTCATCCACACAATTTGAATGACAAAAAGTTTCATTGAATGTGTATATATCCAAAAGATGGAAAAACACAAAAAGAAACTTGAACTTTTATACAATGAAAAGTACATAAGCGACGGGGCGGAAAAAATCCCATATCTTTCACAAGAGCTGAAACTATTATTATATACTTATATTTCTGTGGATCAGAGGCAGCTTGAGCTGACAACGGCAGGGAGCGGGATTCCTCTGTACATATACAATTTAAGTTATGGCATTTTGCCACAGATCCCATGTAAAAAAAACACTGTGGGCCTACCAATGGTCACTGCTACTGCCAAGACTGGTACATGGAAATAAATTGCAGATCGTGAATACAAGGGAGGCTTCCCTACTCTTTCTATGGCTTTGCCAGTTGGTAAACCAAACAAGCCACTACTAAAAAATACTGAGGCGCTCAGAGACTGCATGGTGGCATACAAAATCTTTAACACCACTGACTACAGTTTAGCTAATATCCCATTGGACTTCAAAATGAAATCTGGCGAATACATCGTTGGAATAACAATAAAACCAAGTACACTTAAAAATACGATTTGTCAAAGTACAATATGTTTAGCTCCATCCAAGGCTAAGAAAGATTACAATGGAGATTATAGAACACAACTGGCTGACAATTTACTCCAATTGCTTGGAAAGCAAAGGCAAATGTAGAATCAATCACTACAAAATGTATGCATCCACAAGGGTAGAAAAACATGGTAGATTATAAACAGTCTCATCCACACTGTGAGAACAAAACAAGAGTTGGAATACACAGCTTCAAAATCCTAACTAAACCATGTCAGGCTAGGTAAAAAACAATATTTCAATTCTACCCACAATAAAATCTACACCTGAGGGAACAAAGACCCATCACTGTTACAACTTAGGGTACCTACAATTTGAGTAAGAAATTTCATACAAAACAGCAATTTCCTCAAAGAGTTCCAAAAATTGTCAGTATGCATGGTGAAAGAGTCAAACACAAAATCTCACTCCAAAAAGATATAGCGCCCTCCAGTGTGCTTGGTTGACGTTGTAAGATGGTGCTGATGTACCGGAAACTAGTGAGAGGTGACAGGCAGAATAAATAAGTATTGGAGTTCATGTTACACCATTTGTTGTCTTCCTATGTTCAAGGATTATTTCAGGGTGGCTTGCTTATAATTGGGGACCTATGTGGAACAAATGTAGTGAGAATCTTAGCTTACACCAGTGCTGTTCTGTCTTCGTCAATTACTGGCCAGGTTTGGACGACTTTGCAGACTAGTGTTAAAATCCATTATCTGTATTTGCAAAGAACAACCTCATAAAAGTTGACCCACTATTTTTGGCTCTCAAACGAGAGTTGTTTTACCTTTTCCTTCCCTTTAACAAATGGTCTCTTTCTTAACAGGCATCCTAGCAACGCCACTGAAGGACAGATTTTGCGCCAGGATTGTGGTGACAGTAAGTGGATTAGTTGCTGGTTTATCCATGGTAACAGCGTCATTTCAAGCCAGTTGATACGTCATGACCTTCATCCTTACCGTTTTTACTGGTAATTATAATACTGATTGATAATTGGGTTTCACTAGCAAAGTTTCGGGAAAACTCGAATACAAAACCCACACTGGCCCAAGCAGGAACATTGGTGAAGTATGCCTTACGCTTGTTACGCCTTGCTCGGACCAAAATGTACGACACAGTTTGTCGGCCATGATGGAAGGAGACGTATGGGTTTGTCAACAATTGTTTATTTTAACGGCTCCAGCACTGGTTTGTTTGGCTAATTGTGTCGACATAATAGCCCAAATCATCTTGTCTTACTAACATCACAAAATAAGTGACCTTTTAAAAATTGTATCTTTTTTTAAGGCAAAATATATATTTGGCTTTGGAACCGTTCGATTGCTTTAATCATACACAAATGTATATATTTACAATAAAACTAAGTTGTGAAATTTTCATTTCAAAAGGTGGTAGCATTTTTGAAATATCGCCGAAAAACTGGAACATTAATCTGCAAATGGAATATACAATCTGAGAGACGTTTAGTTGCATGAAACGTTTCTAAGATTGGCATTAGAGACACACTCTGGTAAAAAAAAGTGACCTATTACAGTGTATGGGAAAACCTCAAGGCCTTTAGGCTTTCATTAGAAAACAAGCGGAAGTATTTAACCTGTCAATTTGCCCTTACCATCCTCTGTACGCCCGCCCAGTACGCCCAGTGAAGACTGCCTATTTCGGGAGAACTGCAGCTATTGCGATAATTAATAAGGATACCGGCACTGCTAATTATCCCTTTTGAAGAATTAAGTCAAAATTTAGATGCGTCGTACTTTTCACGAGAATGTGTCTCTAATGGAATCACACGTTCCTTGGAAAGCAATCGTTTCTCCAATTGTTTTATGTTTCCAACAACTGCAGTGCTTCTCAGGTCATTGTTATCACTTGTTAAAGTAATTTTCAAAGGTAGACCTCCTTTTAAAAGAATGTTTCTATTTGATGTATGTGTGTAAGTGTACTGCTGAGTTGACTGTGCTTTTTATGTTCCTATTAACTGCACATAATTGTAAATCACTGTTTGTTATACATCTCAGGACCAGCCATTGGCATCTCATTCGTGATAACAAAGCATCTAATTGGGTGCTTTATTAGTAAATCTACAACACTGGCTTACAGCCTAGCGGATCTCGGCAACTCGTCAGTTTTCGTAGCTGATGTGCCCTTGATACAGCTTTTCTTGGATATCTACGGCTGGAGGGGAACAATGCTACTTCTTGGAGGATTATTGCTACATCTCACTGTCTGTGGTGCTCTGATAAAACCACCTGGTACTAGTCGGAGTCAAGATGGTTACAAGGAAACCCTTTGGCTGTTTTTGTTTAACCACAGTCTACTCATTTGCAAGAGATACATTCCAGATTAGTTTATGAGCATCGACATCATTCTGGCTTGTTATGTTTGTAGTCGGCGTTTTGAGATTGACATTCTCTGTTTGGTTGATCTACTATGTGCAGTACACTACTGTGTTTAAAGAATTCACACTAGAAGACGCATCACATTTTATCGTTGCTTATGGAGTCGGGAGAACGTTAGCTTGCGTTGTGATTGGTCCATTGGTTCAAAAAGTGCACGTTGTCAGCACTTTCACATGGCTTGCTATCGCTCTACTTGCAGTTTCCATATATTATGCTGTCGATCCATGGTTATTCTCTTATTGGGCGATTATTGCGAACTCTGTCATGTTTGGAAGCGCTTTCGCAACTATTTCCATACTCGTAGATGTTGTCACTAAGGAAATATTTGGTAAAGAACAAATGGGCCATGTACTGGGATGGACGGGACTACTGAGTGGTGTGACGTTACTCCTTCTTCTCTATTTTCCAGGTGAGAGTGTACGTGCCTTATCATTCAAATGTTCCGCTTGACCCTTGTTAACAATGACCTTAAAGGTCAACGTGTCACAGATCGGTATACACTTAACAATGATCATAACAACTTACTTGTTGAGAAGCACTGCAGTTGTTGCTATTATAGACTATTTTTGAGAAGGAATGTCCCTTGAAGTAAACATATTTTTGGATAATATTTCACCCAAACACGTTTGAATCTAAGAAACGATGCATGATTTAGGGCGTTATAACGGCGTATTATATGCTTCTTTTTCCATTTATTTAATCGTCTTTCTGTCAGCTATATTACTGTCAAATCCATATTCGAAGATAACACTTTCTCAAAAGAGTTTACAATATGCAAAGCTGCAGTTCTTCTCACCAGGTAAATTTGGGGGTCAGTAGCTTTTGGAGTATTTATCAATCTTTGACCCTCCCTTCAAATTTCTGTTAACATGGGTCAAGCGGAACGTTAAGACCGTGTTGCTAACAACCAGTTTTGTTGTGCAACGGTAAAATGTAAAACTCTGAATAGTTGTTCACTTTTTGATACAAGCACCCAAACTAGTGAAAGGGTCCTTTTATACAGTCACCTCAATACAAAAAAAAGCTCGTTTGCCTCTTCGAGAAGGCCGCCATTTTCAAGATCAGCGGTATTGTTGTCTTTGTAAATAAATTTCAATTCAAATATGTGATTTAGTGGCCCGATAGGAATAAACTTATTTTCAAACTTTGCTTTCGGCTAAGCGAACAAGAAATCTGCCCCCATTTATTTTTTAACATTCTTTATACCCCAAAAAACCCTCCTTTTGTGTAACAAAGTTTTTAAAAATAATTCAAAAACTTAAAAACAAAAAACAATAGCTGAACCACACTTAAATTTAACAACTAGTTCTCACCCGCCACATGCCTTTACAGTCTACAGGGGGAATGTAAATTGATTAAAAGAAAGAAATACAAAGAAAAACTTGGTGAGTGAAAATTGAAGACTGCCAACTCTTTGGAGCCACGTAACGATGCCAGATAGTACCTTTGTGATACTTGTGCCAGCCATCTTCAATGTGAAGCTGCTGGCAGTATGCTATCATGATCGGTGTGATCAAAAGTGTGTACGCACAAAGAGCAACTGTCGTCTAATGATCTGCTTCCTTTTGGCCTCAGTGAATGCACTTATTAAGAGTGTGATGTCTAATGCAAGGGGACTATAGAGTAGATACTTGGCACAGTGCCCTGCTTCGCACACATCGTTCTTTTTAAAGTCAATGCTCGTAAATAACATTAAGCTGGTACGCTGATTAGTTTTTATTGTTAACTTGACTGTCACTTTATCAATATTCTTTATATTTTTACGCCATGTTTTTGTGCCCACCAGGACTGATTTATGACACCATTGGCGACTACACCGTGGCTTTCAGTCTAATGGCTGGTGTAAAATCACTGACTGTTGTAGCTGTACTGTGGTTAAATTGGAGGCAGAAACACACTGGGAGTTCCTAGTAAAGAACATCTCGCCGCCAACCAGTTCTCTTCAGCCGTGTGCCGCTCTACTTCTCAATGTGCCCACCATCGTTTCATTCATCATCAATGTTTCCATTCATTTAAAACTGCTCTTCCGTTTCATAAACTTCGTTGTTATCATCAAATTCTTCCCAAATGATACATACCTCCTTCTCTTCCTCCTCCTCATCCTTCTCCTCCCCTCCTCCTCCTCCTTCTCCTCCTCCTCCTCCTCCTTCTCCTCCTCCTCCTCCTCCTCCTCCTCCTCCTCCTCCTCCTCCTTCTTCTCCTCCTCCTCCTCCTCCTCCTCCTCCTCATCCTTCTCCTCCTCCCCTTTTCCTCACCCTCATTTTCCTTCTCCCCCTCCTTCTCTTCATCCTTCTCCTCCTCATCATCATCGTTATCATCAATGAGTCATCACTATTGTGTTCATATAAATCCTATCTCTCTCCTGCTTCTCATTTTTACAAAGTTTTGTTGGTCTGTGGTCAGTTTACTGACGGTTCACGTAGGTAAAGAAGTTGGATTACTAGGAAAAGTCTACTTGGTCATGGTTCTTCGGGGACAGGTCAATGGCCAGTATAAATTTAAAAATTGTCATAGGTTATGACGTTACCCATTACCAGCGCTAAGGCTGCTGGGCTTATGGCGTGCCAAGTACGGAATGTGAAAGAGGGCATACGCCCTTGTAGCTACATCAATTTCAGTGTGGTTAATTTTACTTCGGTGCTGATGCATTGAGTTTTGGCGAGGTTTTACATCCGTTAATTTTAGAGTTTGGAATTAATAAGCGTCGAAGTTCCCCCGTTGAGCACAACTTTCTAATAAAATAGTGACACCCATAAATGATTGTGAACGTTAACATTTATGAATAGAAGGAAAATGATTTGTTTTGACAAATTTACCAGTTTCTATGACATTATCTCCTGTTTTAAGTCTGAGTGAAGTAGTGAGACATTTTTCTTGACAAATTTGGTATTGTCTGTACTCAGCATACCTAGGCCACTAGTGCTTTAAGAATGGCTGCAAAATCATGAATGGCTAGTGTTCGTGCTTTAACTGGTGTTTTGGTAAATACTATCAGCAAGCAGAGGTGTCAAACCTTCAGGGATTGCAATGGGGTCGGTCAGGAGGATAGTATTATTCCCTTATGAAATGCAGCATGAAAATACGGCGAGTCAAATAAACTGTAAGTCAGACCCTTTTTTGAAACACAAAGCTTTCGATATAAAGGCAATCAATTCACACAAAAAACTTATTATCTTTTGAGTATTAAATGGAAAATCTACAAATATTTTTAGGCATCGATTTCAAAAAATTTGAAGTAGTGGTTGATTATTGGTTGTACAGGGATTGAAATATTAATGATATTCAAAAACAGTGTCGAGATTTTTAATTTGGGGTTGAACAAACTCAACTTAACAAAAGCGATATGTTTACTAACGATTTCCCGGAAAAAACGTGTCAGTGCTCAACTGCGCTACTTAGCCCTATACTTGCGGTCTCTTTTGTCAGAATCTTTGTTTGGGTGCCAGTCAGAATCATTGATGTACATGTGTCTTACTAAAGTATACAAGCTATGAGAGCTTGATTCGAAGCCGCACCCTGACGTCTCATCGGCCACAACTCATATTCGCTTTAATAGACTGCTAGGCCAATATATGGTCTGCTTTCATACTCAAGTCCTTGGTCTACATCAGGGCTGTCAGTAAATTAACAATTTCCCAAAGAGGATTGGGGTTTGACCTTTACTGATAAAACATACACTGTCCTTCAAGCAGAACTTTATCGCCATATTGAACAGTAATGATTGTGCTGTCTGCGTGAAAGTCTGAATTGAAGGGCAGGACAAAAGATGCGGACAGCAACAAAAATCAACAATAACAAAAGTTTTTTCTGTCCAGCCCTCGTCTCAGTTTGAATGGATATGACAAATTGTCAAAAAAGAAGTAGAATATGATGCAGAATTGACTTACTGAAATATACACCTTCTGAGAGTTGGATTTGAACCCACACCCTGACATCTCATTCGCCAAAACTCAAGATTGCTACACTACACTGCATTGTCGTGGTTTGATCTGCTTTAATGGACCTTATGCATTGACGTCATCCAGCCGCCATCTTAGAGGTAAAACGATGACGAAACAATCGAAACGCACAGATTTTTACGCGCGTCGCACAGGATTGGCTAATGAACAACCTCCTTTTGACCTCTAGGCGAGGGCGCCCTACTGAAATGACGTCATGTGCAAAAAGTCTATACTCAATTTACTTCTTCATTTCAGGGCTGTGAGCAAAGTCACAATCCTCTAAACAGAATGAAGTAGGGTTAGAGATAGGGTTAGTAAAACCTACACAAACCTTCAAGTGCAACTAAGTAAAGCCTTGAATATTTTTGATTTTGCTGTCCACGCCATCGTCTCATTTTAAAAGGTCGTAACTAATTATGGTTAAAACCACACGCAGAATTGTAAGGACAGCAAATTGGGGTACAAAGAAGAAGTCTCGATAATTAAACGTCAGACCAAGGTTTTCAACTTACACAGTGCAATTAGTCTGTAGCCGCGGCAGTTGGTGATATTGACATGAACAATACAGCCAATCAATCGTATTATAAGTAACACTGACGTCAATAGGTGACTCAAAATCTGCTAATTCAAAATTGCGTTCATATTGTCAGAAAACCTTTGTCAATGACTTAATGTAGCAACTTTGTTCAACGAGGCAAAACGTGTTTTTCTCCGATGCAGTTTTATTGAAAATGTGTTTTAAAAAAACAGTTATCATGAAAATTATCATCACAACCGTGTTTCTGATTTTGATGGTACAAACTTGTCAGAGTGCAAACCAACAACAAATCATCAAAACGTTCAACTCGGCTGTAAACCGAGCCTTACTGAATCATGTGTTTCAGTGGAAGACTGCATCTTCTCCTGTGATTTGTGGGCGAGACTGCTCTATGAATCCACATTGTGTATCATTCAACTACCAAACAGAAAACCATGTTTGCAAATTCAACAATATCACGAGCGTGAACAGCCCCGAAGACTTTATCGAATCGGAAGGGAGTGTCTACTATGATGGGAAGGTGGACACTCTTTCATTTGCCGTTCTGAATATGAAGAAGTATAGCAGTTGTCTGAAGGTTTATCGAGCTGGTTATCGTGACAATGGCATCTACACCATCTTTCCTACAAGTCTCGCTGATGGGTTACGGGTTTACTGTGATATGGAGACAGATGGAGGAGGCTGGATCGTGTTCCAGAGGAGACAAGATGGCTCAGTTGCATTTTACCGTAACTGGACTGAATACCAATCTGGGTTTGGTGATCTGCAGAACGAGTTCTGGTTGGGGAATGATATCCTGCGTGACCTTACTGGATCAGGACAATGGCAACTCAGAGTAGATATGGAAGATTGGGAGTTCAACGCAGCTTGGGCTTCTTATGGTGAGTTTTCTGTTACTGGTGACAAGTACACTCTCCATATTGGTCTATATGATGCTCTGAGTACAGCAGGTGAAATGATGATATATCACAATGGACGTCCGTTCACAACAAAGGATCAGGATAATGATGCAAGTCCTAATAAGGATTGTGCCGAGCAATTTGAAGGTGCCTGGTGGTTTAATGACTGCTTTTGGGCTCATCTGAACGGTAAATACTATCAGCAAGACGAGGGGTCAAATATTCAGGGAATACAATGGGGTCAGTCAGGAGGACATTACAATTCCCTAATGAAATGCAATATGAAGATACGGCGAGTCAAATAAACTGAAAGTCAGACCCTATTTTGAAACACAAAGGTTTTGTTATAGAGGCAATCAATTCACAAGAAGAAACTTATTATCTTCGGAGTTTTTGATGAAAATCTAAAACAAAATTAGACATCGATTTGAAGAACTTTGAAATAGTGGTTGATTGTTTGTTGTAGAGGGATTGAAATATTAATTAAATGCAAAAACCAGTGTCAAGCATGTTCAGTAATCGACGAACAAAATAATTTGTACAATCTACACTGGATACAAATTTTAATTATTTGAATACTGCATTTTGCTTGATGTAGATAGTAAACAAGAATGTTATTATGTGAAGTATAAAAGTGATATAGAAATAACGGTTATTGTAGGACTTAAAGAGTTTTGTTCATTTGAATTTGTAACAGTCGAACGCATAACACATAACAACAAACAAACAAACAAACAAACAAACAAACCCACCAAACAAACAAATAAACGCGTACATTTTACTGTAATCTGTTTCGATTACATTTTGTTTTGCTAAATAAACGTTTAAAACGTTTAGATTTGTGTTGCATGTAAAAGTGAATACTTGTAACTTCGTTATGTCGTAGAAAATGATAGAAGTGTTAAGGTTTTAAGAAAGGAACAAATGGAAGTTGGTAAGAGTCAAAAAAGAAATTGGCGAAAATAATTTTAGGTAGATTGTACACAATAATAAACTAGGGTAAAAATAATTGTTATTTTTTAAATAATCGTAAGTGAAAAAAAAACTACAGTGTTTTGTTTTCTTCTCTATCGAAAAAACAGATCAGATAAATGTCGAATGGAGTTTCATTAGTGGAGTAAACAAAACAAACTAAAATGATTTATTGATTGAATGGCGATGTTCGTTGTTGAAACACAAAATAAGTAGTTTTTAAAAATGATGATTTAATAATTAATGTAGATATATGTTAATATTTAATCAATCTTTTGCGTTAAAAATAACAAATTGAGACTCTTTTAAATCGTAACACTGGTTCTTCTTACGACTAACCATAATTAAATTAGTAGAATACAATTTCTCTTTGCATAGTCAGTGTAAAACTTTGAGCTATTAAAGTCCAATATTGTGAACTGGAAAATATACTATTGATGATCAGATTCCATTGAAAAATGACAAACAAAGCTTTAACAACTAATTTAAAAAACATGTTTATACAGTGCCACTTTTTTTTTTTTTTAATACCGACTATTTTATAGCGCAGTTCCAAAGAATGGTCTTTGTGCTGCAACCATTATATTTCATTCATTTCACCATCTTCGCTCCCATTTACTCCTGGGTGATGAGAAGCAGTTAAAGTGTAGTGTCTTGCTCAAAGACACAAGTGTCATGACTGAAATTCAAATCCACATCAAGAAATTCAGATGGTGGGCCATTACATTATTAAGTATGGAGCTGAAATATGTTCTCCTTTGCGCAAGCTCTTCTCGTCACTGGCAGGCAATAATCCACCTCTCTTTCATACTTTAGCCGTCCGTCTCTTGTCATTCTTAGAGATGTCCCTGATTATTTTCCACGTGGTTAAGTAGTATTCAACTCACAGATAAATTTAAACAATCTACATGCTTGTTAAATGGCACGGGGAAAGATAGTTTTTATAGCAAACTCTAGGTAGGTTTAAGTCCGGTATCACACTATTTCATTTAAAAGTGTGTATGGGGTCACTACGTTATCTGTAACAGATTGTCCGAATCATGTGTTATAACAGGTGTCTCTTTAGTCTGAGGACTTCAAATTGAAGCCGTAGTTTGTTACCAAAGCAAGTCATTTATTGTTGGAAAGAAGATAATTTCTTCAATTACACAATGGTTTTGCGACGATGAATTTAATACTCTATTTCCTTAGTCCCTTATGTTGCTTTTAATTCGATCACAGGAAAGAAGCAAATCGTATCAATGTCAAAGCAAATGAGAATTTTAGGATACTTGCACTATAGACATGTTTTTTTCTGTCTGATTGTTTCCATTGTTTGATGACTTGTGAGCACTAATTGAATAAAGGCGTGTGACCACTGCAGCCGGAGTAAAGTCTACGTGCAATCCTTATTGTCTTGGTTTGAGTTAAAGGTACCAGGGTTAAAAACATTCAGGGCGTGCTTTCAGCCGTAAAGACTCCGGGATAAATTGACCCACCCTCCATTTTCTTGTGAGCTGAGGATCATTCCATTTGCCCTCAAGCCCGTTCCTGGGGCCGATTTTACTCATGCTTTTTCATCATCGCAAACGCCGAAACCGATCGCTAAATACAAAATTCTTTGCAATTTAGCAATGGATTTTGGATAACGATTTCACTAACTCTTTGCGACGAATTTACTTATCGTAAAACAATTATTGGCGAGGACAGTATTGCGATGACTCGTTAGTGTTCGCAAAGTGTAACTTCATTGCACAGTAATGATGGATTGCGCCACTTTTGTGCTTATATTTTATTAGCAGTGTACGTCTTGACGTAGTTTGTCCGTGAATTAAAGAGTAAAATGGCGTTACATTTACTCTTCGCGGTTTTTCACGGGATACCCACAACGCATGACACCTCTCTTCCAGCCAAGCGATTGCTGGCGAGAGAGCTTATAATCGGTAAAAAGGAGATCTTCATTTTTGGGGTTCAAATTTTTTAGCCAGCAATTTGGCCTAAAATTAATGTAGGCCTCATTGCGTCGACAATCTGTCATTTTCATTTTAAAATAACATGTACACATTTACGGTGACAACACTTTTGACGAAAATTTCGGGGATTTAAAAATAAATTCTCTTTGCCAATAAGGCCTAATAATAAGCATTCGGGAAAGTTAAATAACAAACAAAGAAACCGCTTTCTCCTTTTGACGTTTGTATACTACTACTACTAATAATAATAATAATAACTAGTTCTTATTAAGCGCAAATTACAATAACGTCTCAGTGCGCTTTACATTAGTGCCCTGGTCATTGGGCCAATAACATTCCTGTAATCTTTCTCAGCTCCCTGGGGAGTATACAGCCCGGGCTGCCGTGACGCTCCGAAGGCTTTTACAAACACAATATCAACCTCTACCCTCGCAGGTACCCATTTATACCCCTGGGTGAAGAGAAGCGATTATAGTAAAGTATCCTGCTCAAGGACACAACTTTAATTCGATGCTCTAAACCACTCGGCCACATGACACCTCACTAGTGTATAAGTGATGAAGCTTATATAAGGGTGCATAATCTTAAACTTAAAGATAATGACATTTGTTTACGATTTCAGTATTTCGAACGATTTGTCGATTGTTTGACAGTGTCAGACATTAATTTACAGAGGTCAGAAACACAAACCGTCATTCTCATATTTATAAATTGAACCAGTTTTGTCAAATTGTTATCAATCTCATCGTTATAATTATTTATAACATTGTATACAATTAGTTATACTATAGGTATACAATTAGTTATACTATAGGTATACAAATGAAACAAGTTGATTTTGATTTCATGTGAACCTTTTATATGGATGCCTAGAACTTCAGACTTAATATGGTCCTCATGTTATTTTTGATGCGCCAACATGAAAAAGATTTCCATTTAAACTGCAATCTATACAGTTCGTGTTCGTGACTTGTACGACGTCAACATGCGAAGACCGACGGCTGTTTGGCAGGTTTTGTCGAAGGTCACTACTTTTAGCCTCGTACAAAACGTTTATTTTCATTGCAACTGCGATGACTTGCCGGAAAAGCAAAATCGATAGATTTGCGGTTTGCGATCTCATCGCAAGTGCGATAGCGATGATCGCAAATGGGGACTTTAGTGAAATCGGCCCTTCTCTAGTGTTTGACGATAAAACCGTGGAGTTTTGACCTACCAGAGGAAGGGAATCGACACCTTTGTGCCGAACCTACCACCGTAAATCATCTGACGCCAGGCGAATGCAGCTGATGTCACACTATTCGTTTAAAAGATTCAGAAGATCGATCGCGTTCTCAGTGCAGCGCTACTCTACACTGCGTTGACTCTCGGCAGGGATATTTGACGAAAATACGGGCGAAGATTCCATGAAGACCTGGTACGGATCTAAGAACTTAACGAACATCAGAGGTTGAAACACTCTTGTTGTAAGTAACATCATTTGATTACCACAGATCAGCTTAGCAACAGCATAATATTTCGTTTGTCTGCACTGGTCAAATTTATAATGATTTGAAATGTCCATCTTTCCACTTTTTGGAGTTGGGTTATGTACTAATCAGTGTATAGCCACGTTGGGTTGTCAAAGAGACAATATTTGTGATTTACGAAGATTTAAAAGTTACAATAAAAATTTAATACAAAACACAAAATATACACCAACTTCCAGATATAGTTATATATTTAAAAGGACAACTAACTTAAGCTGGTTTACAGGCTCGTAATTTGGGGTATGTTTTTTGACAGTTTGAAAAGCTCAAGTTAACGTGGCAATTTAAT
This sequence comes from Pisaster brevispinus, assembly GCA_023634235.1. Taxonomy (NCBI): domain Eukaryota; kingdom Metazoa; phylum Echinodermata; class Asteroidea; order Forcipulatida; family Asteriidae; genus Pisaster; species Pisaster brevispinus. Next base: position 4,290,694 of record JAMKCF010000001.1, read on the forward strand.
TGGTGTTGTATTTGCAAAGAAATAAGTCAGTTCGATCCATACAAATCATTTCGAGCTCACAAAGTCATTTTGGCTCACAAAGTAATTTTGGCTCACAAAAAAAGTTGTTTCGTGAACTTTAGAACAGTAACTGCTTTTAGATACTTTGATTTGCTCTCACAATAACTCTGTGCCCTCATGATCATACCGAGCACACAGAATATATTGGGAAAAGGACAGTCAGAGGCACATTTGAAGTAAATAAAACGCATCAAGTCTCCACTTTCAAATAATTGAAAATACCTTAATAAACATATATTTATTGAAAGAATGCAGGGTTTTAAAAAGTCTTCAGCTTTAAACGCCTTTTTACTGATTGACATGGCCATATGAAGAGTACTTGCCTTTTGGAATTCATCCAGGAATAAATTCTACCTCTAGTTGGCAACCTTAACCGTTACCAACAGAAACTTAATGGTGGTTGATAATACAGTTATAATACCAAGATTAACTCTGCGTGACACCATAACAAAATCACACCATTTCGCCATGCCTTACTTGTTGAGTAACAGTTTGATTTTAGCGTGTAATACATTTCTGTGAAGAACCAAACCACTTTTAAATCACCCTATCACTTTTAAATCAGCCATAGCATTAGATATATACCCTTTTGACTAAATAAAATCAATTCAAGCAAAATTGCATTTTCAGATGAGCCCACATGTCTCTTTCTGCTCAATCAACCATTTCTTTGACTAACGCCCTTTGTTTACACAACTTAGCAAGGTTGAGAATTGCTGTACAATTCCCATGGGAATTCCTGGAGAGCAGGTCAATGTTGGATTTTGTTAGTTAAAAACAAACCCCGGGTAGTGATAAGACAATTGGCATGCTATTTGGCTAGGTGCAGTTGTAGAACTTGGCATTTTTTTGATATTTTGAGGGAAAAAAATGGCGGACTAATGACTTTTTAATTAAAAACTGTTACTCAATAAGTGAGCGATGGTGTCACGGAGGGTTAAGTTACAGAGTTACCAAGATAAAGTAAAACAAGTGTCAACACCCAAAAAAGTTAATTATAGTTATTGACAATAGTTATTGAAATATTGGGAAAGTCACAATATGTGGAAGTGATCAGACTAACTTTTAGTTTGTTGAACAGCAAACATGTAGGAAGGGCACACCCAGGGTCTTATCATAGTATTTGGTCACCCGTTGTGGTTTCTCACAGCGTTAAATATTCTTTGATTTGCGCTAAGACAAAATAATTGTGCCTTCTGTAGTGTTCTGTGTCACCCCTGTAACTGGGTGTGGTTAATAACTGACAATGAAAACAAAACGCGATCAAGACGTTTACGAAAAATCTTCCTGTCCCGGTCAAATAAATAGTTCAATATTGGTTTGTGAAACCATCAGTGATACATGCTTGTCAGAAACCACAAGTTACTGTGTTCCGAGCGATTTTTCTTTTTTAAGGTCCTGGGGACACTGCATCCACCTACTTTAATTATGTAACTACCACGTGATTACGCTAATTATTTACGGAGCACTAGGCGGACTATTTTTCATGTTGACAATATTGTTCCTTAAAAAATACCTAAAAGGTTATCCTGCAGTTTCCTGATTGTTTAATTTGAATTTTTCCTATGTTGAGAGTTCCAGATTGCTATTTGTCAAGTTATTTTTCATGGTGTTTGGTTTTTGTGCCGCCGTATTTAATCCAAAACATGCACTCTAATGTGAATTAAAAAAATTGAAAAGACAAAGTAAACGATTGACATTTTGCAATAATGAAAACATAACTGCATTTTTCCCCAATATCACCATAAACAAAACGGCAACTGGTTACACAAAACTCAAAATAATCACTTAATACAGTTTCAACACTTTTATCCAGCTTCCCAAAGCGAAAAACTGTAACATGCCGTAGGAGGAAACAATCACCAGCTTTTTTTTTTTGCTTTTTTTTAGGGGGGGGGAGGGTGGGGGAATTTTACAGTAATATTTAATAACTAGGAAAAAAAATTCCTTTTTTTCTACAAAGACATGTATACCGAATGTCCTCATTTCATTTCACCAACTCTGCTAATTTGTACATGTCTACACCTTGTTTTAGTTGAAACAAAACAAGTATATTTTTTAGTAATGAATCAACCAAGAGTAACTTGACATTTTGCGATCTATCTGTTGAGCTCGTAAGAGGCAAAATTGTGTTGGTAAGAGGTATTCACAAATTGTTGGTTGGGTACAACAAATATGCATTCAAATAGTACCATGTCAACATCCTTACTATGCATCAGGTACAATTTGTTGTTGTTTTTTAATCAAGAGCATATAACACAATCATTAAGCACTGAAAATCGACTATGTTGAGCATCTTGCCATGTAAAAATCGCTGATGATACGTGGAGATTTTGATATAGAAATGTTTACGTTCTGATAATTCGATTCAAATACAAACCCTGACGTCTTACTGCCACAAGTTAAGTCTGCAACTAAAGAGTCAGGGTTGCTAGTCTAAATAGCCAGAATGGAATGGGAATGGACCTTAATTGAAAGAAAACAAAAAAGACACACGAACCTTCGGATGGCAGTTGAGAAATTCCTTGACAAGTATTGATTGTGCTGACCGCGCGATTGTCTAGCTTCATTTAAAAGGCGGAACAAACGACGCTAAAAAATAACAATGAAATAAAAAAGATATTGATTGTGCTGTCCACACGATTGTCTACATTTGAAAGACCGGACACAAAGCAAAACGTGAAAAAAATTACCATTCAAGTCAAAAAGTTAAACAAAATTTGTTTACGCCATCGCACTGTTTTGAGAAAACAAGACAGGTGCTGGTAAAACAAATACTGGCATAATTGACCGAGATTTTAATCAAAGCCTCAGTATGGTCAGTGGGCAATTTGGTATAAATACCCATTGTCGTGACTGTTGATGATGTCGACAAAGATCAATAGAGTCAACAAAACTGATTACAAAGGTAAAGGTTACATCAATAGGTGAAGTTTGCGTGATGGAAAGGAGCTGCCGAATGAAGATTTAGCTCATTTGATCAGATAACGTTTGCCAAGGACTTACTGTTGCAAAATTGTTCGATTCACAGATCGGAGAAAACGAGACAATCAAAGTAGTGCGTGTTTTTCGCTGATGCAGCTTAACGAGGTGTTCAAAAAGACTTCTATAATGGAAGTTATAATCACAGCCGTATTTCTGATTCTGATGGTACAAAACTGCTGGAGTGCAAACCAACAACGGTTCATCGAGACGTTCTACCTGGCTGAAAACCGAGCTATGGTGAAACATGTGTTTCAGAGGAAAACTGTATCTTCTCCTGTGATCTGTGGGCGAGACTGCTCTATGGATCCACAGTGTGCATCATTCAACTACCAAACAGACAACCATGTTTGCGAATTCAACAATATCACCAGAGAGGGCAGCCCTGATGACTTTATCGAATCGCAAGGAAGTGTCTACTATGATGATAAGGTGGACACTCTTTCATTTGCCATTCCGAATATGAAAATGGATAGCAGTTGTCTGAGCTTTTATCGAGCAGGTTACCGTGACAATGGCATTTACACTATCTTTCCTACAAGTCTGATTGATGGGATACGGGTCCACTGTGATATGGAGACAGATGGAGGAGGCTGGATCGTGTTTCAGAGGAGACAAGACGGCTCTGTTGACTTTTACCGTACCTGGGCTGAATACCAATCTGGGTTTGGTGATCTACAAAATGAGTTCTGGTTGGGGAATGATATCCTGCGTGACCTTACTGGATCAGGACAATGGCAACTCAGGGTAGATATGGAAGATTGGGAGTCCAACACAGCTTGGGCTTCTTATGGTAAGTTTGCTATTACAGGCGATAAGTACGCTAGCCAGGTTTATTTCTATGATGCTCAGAGTACAGCAGGTGATTCATTGGCAGCATACTCTGGAAATTCATTCACAACCAAGGACCAGGACAACGATTTAAATGACGGTACAAATTGTGCCGAGTTTCTTAGAGGTGCTGGGTGGTTCACGTATTGCCATGATGCTGATCTGAATGGTGAATACTACCACCAGGGAGAAGTGCCGTTTGGACAGGGAATACAATGGACAAGCTGGAAAGGTTATTATTACTCACTCAAGAAATGCAGCATGAAAGTACGGCAGGTAACATAAAGTGAAACTCTACCAAGAGTTGGATCTGAAAATGATTGACTTGTTGATATTGTCTCTCTCTATGAAGTGTTCATGATAATACAATTCAAATAAATCAATTTTAACACTCCAGTTGAACAAATTTATTTTTAAACAAAAATCACAAAAAGGAAACCAACAAAAGGATAAAGAGACGCTCACTCTAAACTAAACGATTTGAGCTGGAGATAGCTCGATGGTCTGGTGGCGAGACAGTTCCTTTAGTATGATAAAGGTCATGGGTTCGAATCCCACCCGAGTGTTATGCATGGAGATTCTTTTGCACAGGACTCGGGAAATTACTGTGTAGACATTAGCCTATAACACGCTGGTGTAAGGAAAAAAACAAAAGGTACTTTTTGTCCCTAATGCACAAATTACATGTTAAAAAAGTTAACCTTCTTCGAAACGAAGGCAAAACGAAATAGAAATTAATTCTTAACACGGAAAACACAAAGTTAAAGAAGAACTGTGGATTATTTTCTAAACGACTTTTGGGAAAAAAGATTAGACAGTGTTTAATGCACATTCGGGGAAAACAATTACTACTTCTTTCCCCGATGCAAAATTTACATCTGAAAAAAGATAGACTTCTTGGCATTATCTAAGAAAGAGAGAACGCGTATCACAGGTAGAGAATAAGAAATAAAGACAATTTAGCTAGAGAATCGCAACTTACTTGGTGACAATAATGTTTAAGTTTTACTAAAACTTGCTTGAAAAAAATTAAAACAAAAGGTTACACAACAAACAAAAACGCCAAGTGATTTAATAGGGCGACAGCATTAAACATGGTCCATAATGGCGACAGTTGCGTAGCTCGAAAAACACATGCTTTTAAAAAAAAATAATGAATAATGTCTTTGTTTGACAAACTTGACTGTCTGATTAAATGCATGAAATGTATCATTTAATTACAAACTAACTTGTTTCGGTGTAGCCCTGTTTTTATACAGCTTGTGCTACAATGGGGCGACAAATTATATGTCACACTAGTAATAGCATTTTGTTTTTTAAAAAAATACGTGAAAATACCACAATAGGGCGATATCAGTTCCATACTTTACCTTTTCTTCTTGAAAAGAATGCACTTTTCAATATGTACAAATATTGACATGCTTCAGCAAATCGGATGCAGGTTTAAGGATCAACCGACTTTTTGAAGCCGACATGTTTTTCTTTGGTGTAACATGAATGATGGTTGGTTAAGTGAAACCAGTTGCTTTTCACGTAACAAAAATTCATATCCAATCGAAGCCTGTTTCATAGCATGTGTTATACGTTAGAGATCAGACTACGCGGTGCGTGAGGGTGGGTAGATTTACATATTCAAACCGAAAATTTTTAACAAGAGGACAGTAAGGACCGTGGGCTGTTGGCAAACAAAGGTTTGACAAACAAAAGAGGGACAATATGAGGGACAATAATAAGGCCCCAATTGCAGGTGTCTACACATTTGTGTGTGCGCATATGCGTTCACCACACAGCACCATTATATGAGCGCTTCACTATGGTCTGTTTGTGTGAAATGTTGGAAATCAAATTGCTATTAATTTAGTTGGTTTCCTCGCTGCGTCAAAAAGTCAACAGTTTAAAAAGGTTACAATGTCGCAAAATAATAGTTTTGAAGACATATCAAATGATTCCATTACAAATTGTTTTAAACATTACGTAATGGTTTTTTCAATAGTTGGTGATAACAGTTGCGAAAAAAGATTAATTTGAAATATTTATGTAGTCTTTGTTGATTTATGGAGACAAGATTTGTTAATAAAAACCCTTGCAGCTGGGGCCAATGTAAAATCAGTCACCGGTGACCGATACAATAAATTGAATATATGAAACTGTAAAATGGCTGATTTTTTTTCTTCAAAAATCTCAAGGGACGTTAAAAAAAATATACAGAATTTAGCCGTACATGTAAGCTTTATAATGGTGTATAATGTTTACCAGTTTTTATGAGAAGTAATTCAGTTGTTTTAATAAATAACTCTAGCACTTGTTGCAAAATTGCCCCCGAAAGGATCGAGTTAATACATTTTATTTTGCACATAAATTATCCTGTGGCTTAAAACTAATACGACTTATAATGACAGCTGAAGATTTGGAGCGGCCGGTTACGTTTTCGTTTTCAAAAGCAAATTAAACTATTATTTTTCATTTGTCTTTATTGCTAGATGTAAAAACGAAACAAACTCGTTGTAGTTAACATGATTTTAATAGCTTAAATATTTCTAATTACGTAATGTGTTATCAATCGATAGATGCATGTAAGGATGGGAAAGTAATGATGGCAAACTGGGAAAAAACTGACAGATAGAAGACTTGACCAGATTGCTCAGGGAAAAAGTACATTCGATATGTTTGTCACATTTAAAATAAGACCGTTCGTAAAATGAAAATGTCAGGTACAATGACAATCAACCCTCAAAATCCATTGATTGCGTAAGTTTAAGTGTAACATTAAGACTGTCCTTTTAATCTTGCTGTAGCATTTGTGCTTGTATGGTTAGATTCTTAATATTGCATGTATATTTTGTATCTAATACTTTTAGATGTGATGCGAAGTTGATATTTTATTGAAATCTGCGCAATACGAATCTCTAGTTATTGTTAGTAATATTACTACTTACTTGCCTAGACACACATTACTGCTTAAATTTGATTTTCTCACATTACGGAGACAGTTGATATGTAGAATGGTTCTAAGCAATGGCAACATCGAGACTGATACAACTTGGTACCACCCAATTCATTTGAAGGTGTGTATGGAGAGTAACCATTTCACCCGTAGATTTGCAAAACTGTTTTCTAAATCATATGATACAACATAATTATATCTGTTTGGCCTCAGGATTTCAAATTTAAGCGGTTACTTATCGCTAAAGCAAGTCATTATTGTTGGATGAAGACAATTTCTTCATTACAGTTTGTTTTTTGCAAAGACCTAGTTAATTGTGCGTTTTCCTAGTTCCGTAATTTGCTCACGTTTTCCATCAAAGGAAAGAGCAAATCAGATCATGTTGATTATGTCATATTATAAATATTATTGTTTGATAGATAAATGATCGTTGTTAGAACAATTTAAAACTGTATTTTCAAAAAAAGGGTTTATATGTAGACGAAAATTTAGTCCCATTTCTGTACCTTCAAGTATATAGACTATGTCAACCATGATACTTGTGATGGTGTCATGGCAGTTTTATTTCAAATACAGTTTCTCAATTGTAATGAACTGAAAACTATAATGTGGCTGGCTACTTGGGTAGTTTTGACAATCTTTACTAGTTATTGGTATGGGCTGTGCGGACGTCCCTGTGTGTGTCAGTATTAGTAGGATTTGTATTTTTGCTTGAAATTTCCGTGTTTTTTTAGTTTTTGCCTTTTTAGCCTCTCATTTTGTGGAGGTTTTTACTGAGCTAAATAAGTAGTAAAAAACATGGTATATATGTATTTACATACATGTTCATTTAAGCTAGCCATGTAATATACTGTAGCAGTATAAAGTTCAGGGTTCAAATTATAATGAGTTCGAATCATTACGTGTGTAGATTGATAGACCGTCCCATGACGTAATATTTCATTTGACTGGAAAGTTCTAGGCCGGAGTCCAAGTCACTAACTTAGTACGTGATTGGTCAGCTTGAAATGGTACGTTACTCAATGCGACAGGATTTTGTGTTGGACTGGTTTTCTATTCAATTAGATTTTTGGATCAAGTTAAGACAGAATCTTAGAATCAAAAACCAGAAACAATGGGAGTCTGGAGAGAATCATAAGAGTGTTATGGTCTGAATGATTGTAAACCATTGTTGAGGTTAACTCGTGAGCATTGATTGAATAAAGGCGTTTGACCACTGCAGCTAGAAGACAGTCTCCGTTGTCTGTGTTCCTTATCGTCTCGTTTTGGGTCAAAGGTACCCAGGGTTTAAAAATGTAGGGCCACTTTAGGTCATAAAGACTTTGGGCTAAAATAAAGTGTAGTGTCAAAATTTGATTGTACGCTCTGCTTCGTTTTTTTTATTATTTAACTTTTAATGTTTCAAGAAAGGTGAAGAAGGCATTAAATTGTGATTGTTCAGAACGTTTCATCGCAATGAGCAGGCAAAAAGTCTAAGGTCATATCTGAAATAGTGGCGCGGGAAAAAATACGCGACTCAGTTTTACCCTTTTTGTGGATGTAGTCAGGACAATCTCCATAGGAAAATAAGCTCAAGTTGGGAATATTGTGAAAAAACATGCTATAGGAAATTAAACTGGACAAGTTCTACTTGATAACTTACCCCTCCGAGGAAAATCGCCGTTCTAGTTAGTACTGACACCGATAGAGGGCGCTCTTCATGTGGCAGCGATGGAAGACGTTTTTTTATGATTTCAATAAACCAATAATAATGACATTCGAAGTAACAAGCCTCCCCATTGCGTGAACAACATCTACGCAATCCATAAATTTGTAGGCATTGCAAAACATTATGGGACGAAATCATTTGCTCATACTAAAATTAAATGTTTCATTTTTGGTTTTGGGGTGATTTTTTTTCTCCAACGACCAAAACCTTAATGTTTGTTACGTAACAAACACAAGTCCTGTTCCTCTCAATTGTCTTAATATCCCTTTAAAAAAGCTTCCACATTAGTTATCTTTACTTATTTTCATATCCCTTCAACTTAAACTCCATATTTAATAAGTTCGAGGACTATCAACGAGCGAGAGGGCGCTATTAGAGGTTAACATTTGTTTATAGATACGCAGGTAAGAACCTGCCACCTCCGTGGATAAACCATAGAAAGGACCACGGATAAGTATGGTGGCCTTGAAGTTACATCCCGCATCGCAAATATTTGCAAATAGTTGCGATGCCGCAAATATCTTTGCAAATATGTTTGCAAATATTTGTGATGCCGCAAATATCTTTGCAATTATTTGCGATGTTTACAAATATTTGCAATGTCGCAAATATCTTTGATAATATTTGCGATGTCTCAGTTATCTTTGAAAATATTTGAAAATATTTCCAAAGATATTTGCGACATCGCAAACATTTGCGAAGATATTTGCGATGTGCGATGTCCCTTCAGGGCCACCATAAATAAGCGAAACAATCAACCAAACAAATAGCCTTGTCCAAGGCTCTTTACGCAAGCACCCCGCTTTGAATTCACCAGGAAGCATAACAACACTGGCACGATACTGCAGTACTTGATATACAGTATACCGTGGGGTCGAAGCATGGTTTTTCAACCTCGTACCAAAAAACGAGGCCGAAACAGAGCCTTGTTCCCACTGTATAAAAGGTCAGATTGTGGGCGGAGTTGCTTTATGTTAATATTTTCCGAAGGTGTAAGCTCATTGGTCAAACACATATCATTACGTCATAGCGAGAGTTTATGATTATACGATTATCTTCCCAGTACAGGAAGTGAATATTCAATATCCGATTCCAGCATACGTAATTAGCGCTGGAATCCCTGCGCAATGATAAAGAACAACATAAGCTGCCGTTTACAATGGGAACAAGGCTCTGTTTCGGCTTCGTTTTTTTGTACGAGGTTGAAAAACCATGCTTCGACCCCACGGTGTACTGTATATCAAGTACTGCAGTACCGTGCCAGTATTGTTATGCTACCTGGTGAATTCAAAGCGGGGTGCCTGCGTAAAGAGCCTTGGACAAGGCTACCAAACAAACGACTGAAAGGTTCAAAAGTCGGAACGGTGCTTCCGTTGGGCACATTGACCCTGTCGGTTTAGCATACCTCATTCAATGTACAGTGCAATGCACGTGTACACAGTAATGACAATCGTGCTTGTTTCATTATACATCTGCGGGCGTTTTTAATTCTTGAATATCGTCAACAAAGGAACAAAACACTAGATTGAATAAGCTGCTGGATCTTAGTTACAGCACAGACTTTCATTTGATGTGCTGTCTATGTCTTTCAAGACAATAGCTCCTAAGATCGAACGATTACAAAATTCACGTGTAAATGCTTCTAGATTTTTTATTTTTTTTATGGAAGTTTAAAGGGAGCAAATTAAAATCTCGACCAAAACAAAGGTGGTTTCGGTGGATGGCCGAAACCTCCACAAATCTGGACGAAAACAGTTGGCGCTTTGGCAAACAGGCCGGCAAAACGAACAAACAAACAAACAAAGCATTTGCAACGGGCTGGACGCATTTTTTTGACATATGAGCCCAGCAAAGCACTTCAGAATTGTAACAAGAAAGTGAACGTCTCTTCCGCCACAACTCAAGTTAGTGCTACACTAGACTGCTTGGTCATGATAAGGTCTGGTTTAATAATCAACTTCTTTCTCTGAATGAGAATATTCAAGATAAATCAAAATATTCAGAAAGGAATAGGATAGGACCTTAATTGATAAAACTACACAAACCTCCAAGCGGCAGTTAAATAATTCCTTGACAAATATTGATTGTGCTGTCCGCACGGTCCTCTCCATTTGACAAGCGACGCTAAATAAAAAATATAATTCAAAAGAAATTGATTGGTCTGTACCGGCCCTCGTCTCAGTTTGAATTGAGCCAAGGTAACGGATGGTAAAAAATATAAGCACACGGAACTGACCCGGACTTGACTCAAAGCCTTAGTATGGATATGGAGAGCAAACTTTGTGGTTTAAGCAAGAAGTGTCGATGAAATAAACGTCACAGCTAAAGCTTTTAACTGACAAACTGGTGTTAGTCTGTAGTCGCATTGGTGATGTTTTTACAAGTAGATTAGGGTAAAGTTTTGTTCCCTATGTTGGGTTTCCCTAACTAAGGTTTTCCTCCCATATCTGAACTTTAATTGTCATCAACCTACAGGTCACAGTGCCGATTAGTACTACAATGTGTTACAACTACGAATTAGTGAAATGTTCTGGACAAATAATGAACGAAACATGAGTGACAGTACTTGCCAGTATCATGAGTGCTTTATTAAAAGCTATGCAGTACGCATGCTCAAACCTCTGCCCGTTATAAAACATAAACATTAACGTAATGTAGGAATACATTACAATTAGTGTTACAATTTCTACAGTATCTGAGGGCCCCCTGGTTTTATTACCAGACAAATGTGTTGACTGTGTAGGGTCTCGACAACTATTGAACTAAACAACGGCTGCTAATTTAAAATTCAGCTACCAAGCTTAAAATTTAAAAAAATTTGAGAAAATAGACCATTGTTGTTTTGAAAAGAACAACTACTTCTATTTTAAAACTCAGTTACCAAGGCTGTATAAAATTTTGATGAAAAAAAAAGTAGTGCGTGAATAAAAACCTTATGCTATAAAGTTTTCCATCTCGACCTTGAAGACACTTAAATGATGTATTATCTAGAGCAATATAGGGCTGCACAGTTTTTAAGGACATCACTCTACATGAAACTTTAATTAAGCAACACTTTACAACCACTCAGCTAGAGTTTTGGTATATTTGTTTACCGGTTGCCAAACGGACCAGACATGCATAAAGGAGTTTGCAGAAAAAAAGGTATCCATATTTTTTCAGACAAATTGAACTAAACAACGGCTGCTAATTTAGTATTCAGCAACCAAGCTTAAAACAAAAGTTTGACGAGAAAAAGGAGATATGTTGTTTTGAAAAGAACAACAGAACTACTCCTATATTAAAACTCAGCTGCCAAGGCTGTATAAAATTTTGATGAAAAAAATAAGTTGTGCGTGAATAAAAGCCTTAGGCCATAGAGTTTTCCAGCTCGACGCTGAAGACATTTCAATGATGTATTATGTAGAGCAATACAGGACTGCACTTTTTTTAAGGGCATCATTCTACATGAAACTTTCATTAAACAGCACTTTACAGCCACTCAGCCAGAGTTTTTGGTATATTTGTTTACCGGTTGCCATAGCTTACCAAACGCACCAGATAGGCTTAAAGGAGTTTGCAGAAAAAAGGTATCCATATTTTTTCAATGATGTTGTGTCCAAATTGTATTTAATCACCAACTCTTAACCTTACATTTGTGTGTATAAGATGAACACCATCGCAATATATACTAGTAAGGACGAATTTAATATCTTCCGTTCACAATTTATTGAAAGATTGTCGTATCAACTGCTCCAAGGTATTCTATTCTGTTATGTCAAAGCCTAAACCTTATTAACACATTGATCCACTACTAAAAACCATTTAAGGCGTTCGGGTTTGGGTTCTTCCCTCCACCGCCCCTACCCCGTTTATTTGGCATTTCACTAGTGCTCTTTGACCCAGGTTAGATTCACGGACAGGAGCTTTATTTATGAGGATCAGGTTTTAAGTCTTTATATCAAGTTTTGCCACAAAACGTGGCCTCGCTGTGCTACCCCATTACACACCGGTCGAACGTTACGTTCTCACGATACAAAACAGGAAAGAGAAATTCCTTCTTCTTCTTATTCTTTTTTTCTTCTTCTTTCTTTTTTTTTTGCGGGGGGCGTTTCGATGGGGTTACATCATTATATTGTGTTGTTCTACACTTATAACACTTATAACAACTGAACACTTACAGGCCCATGATTTGCAGACCATTACCGTTACATACCGGAACAAAGATCTTACATTCTGACTGATTTTTGAAGCTTTGGATTATGTTGAAACCTTGAAAAAAGTGTTGCGAGTACAACCATGATTGTGTACATTTCTTTCGGGGTAGTGTTGCGGTTCGGTATCGACGATTTGAGCAATGTACTCTGCTGGTCTTCAGGAAGTAGCCACGATGAGACTTGAGGGTAAATCAGTTTAGTTTATGGCTCTGTGTGAGCCTGTAGAAGCAGTTACTCCCAGGACTTTATTTATATTCTGTGTGTAGAATAATAGATAAGCGGATCTAAGTCTACGAAAAGTTCATTGGCAATGCCCTCGCCAATCTTTTTGGTCAGATTTTCCATTGGGCAGCTTTTGAGCTAAAACTCAGCCAGTTATCTCGTGCGCAGGCCATGTTTGTCTCTAGTGGTTGGGGGGTCCTCTCCAAATTGTATGTTTTTTATTTCTCCTAAGTCTTGTTTGTGTTTTGTTTTGTTTTTTCAACTTTTTGCCTCTCAAGTTTGTCTTTCCTCTCCGACTTTCCACTTTACTAAATTTGTCCTTTTATTTTTCACTGTCTGTTAGTTATTCCTCTAATTTCCCATTAGGGGCTCCGTAATAGGTTTACCAGGGGAGACATAAAACATTTACACGATCACGCGTGCTTCATTATGTTAAGGAGAAGTTAATTTCACAAGTAATTTATTGTAGAAGACGATGTACTTCATTTTCATCAGTTTCCTCGTGTCTACACACAACTGTAACATTTCTCGACTTGCAACGCTCAAATGCTGTTGCATCGCATAACAATCTCTTCGATTGGTTCTACGCAAGACTTTACAATGAGAGTTATCGCTGTAGCCTTGTTCCTGACATACATGACACAACAGTGTCAGTGTGGGAACCCACTACGGTTCACAGGAGATTTGTACTTGGCTAAAAACCGAGCCTTAATGAACCATGTTTTTCAGTCGAAGACCGGTATGAATTCTGCTGTGATCTGTGGGCGAGACTGCTCTATGGTTCCACAGTGTAAATCATTCAATTACAATGTCCGTAGACGGCTTTGCTTTTTGAATAATTCTAGCAAAAGTCTCAGCCCTAGTGATTTTGTAGCGTGGCCTGGAAATGCTTATTATGACGATGGATTGGATACGCCCTCATATTCCGTACCAAACACCTTCAGAAAAAACAGTTGCCTGTTGTTGTTTCAAGCTGGTTACCGCAGGAGTGGAATTTACACCATTTACCCCACAAGTGTTAGTAATGGCTCAAAGGTCTACTGTGACATGGAGACAGATGGAGGAGGCAGGATCGTATTCCAGAGGAGACAAGATGGCTCTGTTGACTTTTACCGTAACTGGACTGAATACCAATCTGGGTTTGGTGATCTGCAGAATGAGTTCTGGTTGGGGAATGATATCTTGCTTGACCTTACTGGATCAGGACAATGGCAACTCAGAGTAGATATGGAAGATTGGGAGTCCAGCACAGCTTGGGCTTCTTACGGTGAGTTTGCTGTTACAGGCGACAATTACACTCTCAATGTTGGTTCATATGATGCTCAGAGTACAGCAGGTGATTCATTAACATATCATAATGGGAGTCTGTTCACAACAAAGGACCGGGACAACGACGCACAGTCACATAATTGTGCAGAAAAATGCGGAGGGGGCTGGTGGTTTCTGAGCTGCTTCCGGGCTCATCTAAATGGTGAATACAGTAGCTCAGGAAATGAGACTTTGGAGACACAGGGAATAAAATGGAGAGAATGGAGAGGACAGCTCATCTCCCTTAAGAAGTGCAGCATGAAACTACGGCAAGTACAGTAACTTCCCACCCTTAACGACGAATAGGAACTATAAAAATTTACTTATTGGACAAAGCCATGAATTTCACACAAAAAGAAAAAAACTGTTATGAGTGTTCTGAAGGAATTCATGTATTTTTGAAGTTGTTAGCTCATTGTTTGAACATTATTTCGACCATTCAAGCCAACTCAATCATCACATGCGACTTTCAAAGAATTTGTTCCATGAAGTTTTAAAAACTATAGCTAATTTTAAGAGGAAACATCAAGCAATGTGCATGGGCAACATCACCAGGGGGCCACTTTACGTAAATCTTGCTGCTCAGTCACCTGCATGTGTTACATCCCGATGTGGAGATCATGCAGTATTGTACCAGAACCAGAAACAAAAAAATTAAAACACAAAACATAAGAATCAGGTGGAATATCAGAGGTGTGGCTATACGAGGTTAATATGAGTGGTCAGATGAGAAAATATGAGCAGTTACATATTGCTTGTTAACATTAATGTAATACCGTAGTGGGGTGCAGAGCCCTTGATGATGGAATTGCAGATGTTCTTTTTAGGGAACCTTTTAAAAAAATGTTATAAACTTCAAACAGCCCGCATTCCTTTTGGTATTTCATTGAACGAGTTTCAATGAGAAGGGTTCAATGTTACGAAGTCCGTACATCTTGATTTTAAAACATGATAGTATAATAGAATTAATGTTATCCTGAAAGTAGATAGTGGGGTGGTTGCAGTTTTATTTGAAAATAATTTGTTCACATGTGCTATAAAAGGTAGTTGAGAAATACGGTGTTTTTTGGGGGTGTTTTTTTTTTTTTTTTTTTTATGTCACACTTTGATTTGTGGTATTTGATTGTAATGATAAGTGCACACATTGTCCTGCGTCTTGAATCTTTGAGAACTCACACGTTGAACTTTATCTTTCTGTAAGGAATTTGAATTAAGAATGACTGTTTTGGTTGAATTGCCAAAACAAAAAGAGAGTTTTAGGCAAGCAGTTATGAAATGGTTTTGTTCACTAATTCTGCTTTTTTAGAAGATTAATGTTTGAGTATGCTCAATTATTCAGATAATCAATGATAGTTAAATACAACTTGAGTCGGTGGTTTTAAATGGAAAGTATAGTAATGATCATCATTGGATATGTTTGTCTTGTATTTGTAAGGTCGCTACTGATTGGTGTAAAAGCACTAGGTTGAATTCAAATAGGCTTGAGACGCGGTTGTGAGTGGTAGTCTTAAGGACCGGACGCGTCAGTGAATTGAAACGGACGAGTTGCACAAACAACCGTTGTTGCCATGATGTAGGTGTGACGCAAGTTTGCTTTCTTTAATCGGAGGACTATTAACGGAAATTGGACTGCAGTAACTGTGGAGTGCAATAACTATGAAATAGCACTAACATGAAATAACAAATAGTGATGAACCACTTCTTTGGGGGATCTAAATGAGGAATGCATGGGGAGTGAAAGGGATTCAAATATATCGGGTTTTGGGTTTGTTTTTGTTTTTGAGAGAAAATATGTTTTAGATAAGTTTAACCTATTCAGTAATGCTAATCATTATTAATTGGCTGTGTTGTAATTAAATGAGGGATAAAACAAGTTTTTGTATACTAATTTTAAATGTATTTTTTCTTGGTAGCTATACTTAGCGTGTTTAATATCTAAAAGTCACTTGGGAGAAGGATTTCAGAATGATGTTCTGATTTAATATTCAAAAACAGAAAGAGGTTTAGGCAAGAAATTACTGAGTTGGTTTTTATATCTTGAACGTTAAGCAAACTTAACTTTGTAACATTTCCAATTTCATTTTCAACTTTAAATTTCCAGCGCGGATTAATTATGCTGAAAGAAAGCTTGTGGCACGATTGTTGAGATCTTCAAACACAAACAAATCGTGGTGTGTCGTGGCCGAGCGGATAAGAGCACCGGACTCAAGCTCTGGTGTTTCTGATTAGCAGAGTGTGGGTTCGAGTCCCGGTCGTGACACTTGTGTCCTTAAACAAGACACTTAACCATGATTGCTTCGTCCTTCGGATGGGATGTAAAGCCGTTGGCCCCGTGAGGTGTGTAACGCACGTAAAAGAACCCAGTGCACTTATCGAAAAGAGAAGGGGTCCGCCCCGGTGTTCCTGGTTTGATTGGCTGCTTATTGCGCCACAGCACCTTGTAAACCGTTACATGGTACTATGTAAAGGAGTAGGTCTCCCCCAAAAAATACCTTGCAGGAAAATACTTTAAAGCGCCTTGAGCGTCACTGAGTGACGGATATGAGCGCTATTAGGAAGCCACTATTACAAATCAATCAATGGGCTTTATTTCCACTTTGAAGGATACTTGTTGTTATTGAATAAATAAACTGCCTTTGTGCGAAGGATTTCAGACTAATGTTTTGATGAAAAATTCCAAAACAGGAAGAGATTTAGGGCAAGAAGTAAATGAGCTGTTTTTTATTTCCTTTATTGCTTTTTCAATTTTGGTAGATGGTAGAAATATGAAATAATAGTGAAATTTATAACAATTACAGTTTATGATATTTTTGCGTAATGAAAACAAATTGTTAAACTTTGTCCCCAACAAATGAAGTATCTGATGAAGAGAAGAAGTGATGTGAAGGTATAGTAAGAATCGTAGCATTATTTAACTTGTAATATGTTATAATAAGTTTTATAATATAACTAAACCTTACATCTGAAAGAGACCCTTTATTAGTTTGATGTTCTGATTGGTCAATTGACATCCACGCAAGCCGTCATCAATTCGGTTGGATTGGCCTACTCGAATTTTAAAACCAAACAAAACCTTGCTGTTCATTTTTTGAAAGAATACGAAAACTAAATTAATATTGCATTTAATGATGATGTATCTCATGTAATAAAGTAATATTTGAAATTGTGTATAAAGAATATAACCTTATGTGGATGTGTCTTACACGGATGTATGTTCGTGCCTTGGGGTGGACGAGCGGTCCATTGCTCCACACTCAAATTGTGGTGGTTCAGTCATCGGTGTGTATGCTCGAATCGGGGTTTCGGTGTCCGTGTGCAACACTTAACTGTAGTTGCTTCTCTCCAGCCGGAGTGGGTACCTGTAAGGGCAGAGATGTTTATGTTCATTGTGACTGGTTCAGGTTTACAAAGCTGCCAGCACAAGCTATAAACTCCTCGGGAAGCTGAGATAGCTTAAGGAATGAAATCATTGGCCCATCAGTGACCAGAGTAAAAACGTTCTGGTGCCATGGGCTTCACGACTATAAGAGGCAAATATTTGTTATAAAATGTTCAGTAATTCAAACTTAGTGCTATCCAATTCATGATTGAAACAATCTAAGAAACTTGGATGTGGCCTACCCGTTTGTACTAGTGTGGTGGGGTGTTCCAAATGTGGTCGAGAATGCGGGAAGTCATGATTCGAACCCCGCCAAGGGTGTCTTTGATTGTTACTGGAGGACTAGAAAAAGTTTTCCATCCAAAATTTTGTCAAAATAAGTTCATATTAATAAGAAGTATATGTTAGTTCATTCATTTACAGCAACAGCATTTTTGAGACAAAAGGATCAAAAGGAGTGGAAATTAAGATTTTGAGTTCAAGAGATTAACCAGACAGAATGTGTTTAGAGTGCTAGGTGCTGCTACAGCTGTAGTGTGTTGTTTTTTCGAAGATTTTTTTTTTCAAGGAGTTTACAAATTAAAAATGACTTGAATTTCAAATTTAATAAATAGAACACACGGAATGTTTACGCAAGAAGTATACGAATGTTCAATTTATATTTATTCTAAAGATATTTAAATCTAATGAATCTTATTGTCATTGTAGTAATTTAATTCAAAAAGGAGAAACTTCACTTTTTAAAAGACACACTACAAGTGGCTACAATTCGGGAGTGACCAGTGGATGGGGTGTGGTTACTAAGAAACAAAATCGTAGGTTTTCATAATATGTGCACAAATGTTTTTAATTGAATGCATTAGTCACAAGTAAATGTAAAACGTTCAAGCAGAGTTTTCGAAACTATCACTCCCTTGGGTGACCCTATGGGGACACTCCATTAAGGTATATCACCATGGTTACCAGGAATCCAATCTTTAAGACTCTGCTTGTTGTGTTTTGCCTCACATCGGTACAATCTTTAGATTATAATAAGACTCTGTATGACCGATTATTTATAAAAGATGTTTCAATGATTGTAATTGTCAAGTATAGTACAATTTTGAAATGAAAACTCATCTATCGACTACGACTACATTTTATTGTATCTATAAACCATGCAACCTGGGATATTTACAAAAAGCCACAGAGCCTAGACTTTCTGCAGGAACGATTTGTTCAAAGGGCACTGGAAAAATATTAATATGTTTTGGGTTTTTTTGGCGTTTGCGATGTCTGATTGAGTCAATTTTTGATATGTGAATAACAACACCTCAAAACTTGTCCAGCCTTTGTGTTTATAACTTGATTTTTCATTGAAATTATTACAAAAGTTATAAAAGTTCCCAAATGATCAGTGTGTAGCATCTCGCCTGCCAGGAAATGACATGGAATGTAAAAGGTCACTGTTTTAGTATTCAAGGATTGCATGGTCTACGTTATATTCAATATCGAGTGATATTTGGTTGACTATGTCACCGTTATAATGATGGGGGTATAAGAGATAATAAACCAGTGTGATATTAAAGTGACAAAATATAGACTAATTGGTGGTTTTATTGCATTTGAAACTAGTTTTCATTTTCTTGGCACTAATAATGAATACGCTAGAGAATACAATGGCAGACTTTGGAACGCTAGGTGGCAGCAGACTTACCAGGTAAATTTCAATTGTTCACGTAGTTGTGAGCATTCGCACATTACCGAGAACAATGGATTTTACCTGGTAAGTCTGCTGCCACCTAGCGTCCCAAAAGTCTCCCATTGATTAGTCACATCGAGCTTTCCAACTGATACGCACTGAGTGTCAGATACCCAGTGCTGAACTTTATCGCTACATAACAATTTCCTCCTAGATCATCAACACGTCATTGAACTCAGTGAGGAGACTATGTTGGGCTTGTGACGTCATTTATAGGTCTACTGGCTTGAATGAGCTGTACCAAGCCGTTCAATCGAGCAATGGAGAAAACTAACAACACGTTATGATGAAGTCACCGAGTAACGCCCCTTGCGCTGCACGGGCAAAGACGTCACCGTTGTAATGATGGCGCCTCCTGTAAGAGAGAGGGCTGGTCGTAGTTTTTTTAAGAGCTAGGGGTTTTTTTGCCAGTACAACAGAACCAAGACACTAAGGCTCCGTGTAAAACATACGCTGCCATTGCTGAGGTCAAACAACGGTGACGCGCAAGCGCGTCCAAGCTGACGTGGCGCTCCGAAGGCTTTTTCAAACACAATATCAACCTCTCGCAGGTACCAATTTATAGGCCTGGGTGAAGAGAAGCAATTATGGTAAAGCACCTTGCTAAAGGACACAAGTGCCATGACCGGGATTTGAACCCACACGCCGCTCTAAACCGCTCGGCCGTGATATGTCTTCCTTAGGCACTGTTTGAGATTGTGACGTCATATGGAAAGGGTCTATTCTACTCCTGATTATGATGTAGCAACTAATCATTGTCGATGTGGGTGCTCGAATCTACACGTGAACTTTGATAAGGTTGCTGGGGTTGGTTGGCAAATGCTGCTTCGTACAAGCGTGAGCGGGTCGTTTGCAATAGTAGGAGGTTCACAGTCCACACTGTCGTGATTGTAAATTTTAAATTGCCTCATAAAAAGGGAATTAAGAAAACAACGATTTAAATACAAGTTTCAGTTTCAACTTTTATTCAAATTAGTTTGTTGCATGTCGAATATTGCACCTAGATTTAAGTATAAAACAATTCCAAAGGCCAACATGGTATTTGTTTTTAAAAAAAAATTAAAAAAATAAAAAAAAACTAAAACATCACAAACCATTTGTCTCATTCCTCCTAAATCTCAGACTTTTTTTACTCTCTGATCTCTTCGAATATGTAACAGGATAAAGTTGCTGGGGGTATTTGGATAACGCTGTTTCGTATCAATGTGAGCGGGTCGGTTGCAATTAAGACATAGCAGGTCCACAGTCTACGCTGTCGTCAATGTACATTTTAAATTGCCTAGGGATCTAAGAAAACGGCGATATAAATCCAAGTTTCAAGAATATTGAAAACTTTTTTCAAATTACTTTGTTGTTTGTTGGATACTACACCTATATTTACTAAGTATTCTTGAAAACTTTACACACCCAAAAGCCTACATGGTATTTGTAAAAAAAAAGTAAAATTATAACAAACCATTTGTCTCATTCCGTCTAAATTTCAGACTTTGTTTACTCTCTGATCTCTTACAATATGTAACAAGATTGTGTTGGATCAACGACATCACAAATGTTAACAATTAGTTGTTTGATTTGATAATAATTTACTTATAAACTTTCTTCACATAAGGATTACAAAAAAGTGCGCCACCAAGAGTTTGTCCTCAATATGTCTTTTTCAGATTAGACGATCGTTGAAGAGGCATTCATAAACGTTGAACCTCAAATATTCTCCCCCCCCTTAAAAATAAATTAAATTTTCCTATGATGCCATTTACATTAACCATGCGTGCAAATGCCCTAGAGTTGTTCACTAGGCAAACACACAAACGCGTATGCATCACGCTACCATCAAAGGCATAAATAGACATATTTCATGTTAAAATTGTATTTTAATTGTACAAAATGGTAAGAGAAGTGTGTAATAACTACTATTCCTTTTGTTTTTACATAGTTCAATTATTTAAACTGAGCCTTCCTGTTGATGAACTCCTTGTGAGTTGGTTCGTGTTAAGAGAGCAGTTCGTGGATCACAGCGCCCTCTCGCGGGGAAAGTTGAAAAATCAAAACGAGAAGGTCTTGCACTATCCTGGACATCTGACGTTAAACTTTGAGGCTCGTAAATAACACCAGATACCAGCCTTGAGCACGTGGCGAGATCCTGCCAAATGTACCTTTGACCTCGCATCCCATTCACACGTGTACACACAATGCACATGATTACACACAAACATTATGTACACGAAGCAGCTGACGATCGAAAGTACAGTCAACTGTTGGTGTATGTAGGCGACAAACTACGTCACTTCGGAGCAGACCAATCATAATGCAGAAATTGAACGCTTACGTCACTGCAAGTTTATCCACTGATATCATTGCGCCAGTCCTTATCGCTGTCCTTGCTCATAAAGGCTGGCACAAGTCTAGTAAGTACCCAGTTTTCATAGGATCAGGTGGGCATTTCAAAACCGTTTTCATTGTATACATCAAGTTTCAATATAGCTACACGTCCTCCTATTCACGTGACGTCATTTCCGACGTGAATGTTCTAATTGTTCAGCTTATGAGAATCTGGGAAGGAATTATGGTGTGATTAGTTTTTCTGTATCCGGTTGCATTTGGTCTTCATGGGTGCTTAACATTCCAGACCTCCAGCTTCGCCACTGATAATATCTATAATTATAAGAAAATATTAGAATAGAAGAAGAACCATTTAATAAGGAAAAATATTTATAATTTGTATAATGTAGTTTTTTCGACACCAATTACTTTCAAAATTAAATTATGAAAGTACCAAACTCCAACCTAGAGGTGACAGTTAAACAGATTTTAAAAATTTATTTTAAAGTCACTATTTTCAAATCTTATCAATGATTAATTGTACTAATTCATTACTCAAAAAGTCAGAAAATATGTTTTACTTTGCAGATGTCATTTTCCACGTAATTGTATTGTCTTCTTATGGGCGGCTTGAACACTCTAAGGGTTGATGTTCGCATTATAATGTGTTCATTATTGTTATTTTAATTTAATTCTAATTGTTTTGTGGAACTCAACCACAACAGTTAAAAATATGTCTGTATAATATACGTCTCAAACGCAATGACTAACAGCAATAAGTGATAGAAAACGGCATGAGCATTAGGACTAGTACATAATGTGCCTCTCTTGGATCGACCTACAATCACCAATGTGGATGTACCAATGCGCAAAGGACTTGCAAAACTTGCAACTGTCCTGGCTCGATGATTTTGAAGCAATGCGGTACAGGACTATAACATTGGTCTTATATTCACGTGAACTACAGCATGGCGTCCATCTTGGCAACGCGATTTGTAGACCTTTCCATAGCTGGTATTGTGAACAGATGTTGTGACCGAATTCAACATTTTCTGCAAAACTTTAAATAAATGAAATACCTTCCGATGATTGTTTGCTTTGGTTCCAACAAAATCAACACTACTTTTGAATACTTTGCGTAACAGTGTTACCAGCTGTGGATATCTGTTTTTGTTTTGCATTTATGGCTTTTCATATTTTTTCAACCTCGGTTGGTAAAATCTTGGGCTTTGACGTTGCACGACAAAGGTCTATTGTTTAACTGTACCCGGTTTCCCAAGATGCATAGCGGTAAATTTGTAAGATGGCGCTTGTGCAAATTATGGGCTATTAGTCCACACATTGAAGAAATTGTTGTCAATTACCCTGTCATAATGCAAATCGGCGCGTACACAGACGCCATCACAAGAAAGGTGATCCCTTGGAAGTGGTACGTTGTAAAACTGTACAACACGTTGAATAAAATTGGTCCAATCAAATGACCGATACTCTCAATACTACTGGCCAATGAGAACATCGCACCTGAAAAAATAATATACAAAAACAAAAAATCGGTAAAAACTTCATCAGGTTACAATGTTATAAAAAACTATTTTGCTGGTTGATGAAAGGATAGTTACATGACTCGTTAAAAGTGGAACATGCGATGTGTATTACTTCTGCATTCTTTTTAAAACCATGCATCCGTAGCTTTGTAAAGGTTTTACTAGTAGTTTAGTGTGTTGGACGCCTGCTTGATTGGCTTGGATCTGTCACATGAGGGCGAGTGTCACAGCGTGAATACATTATTCATATGTTTTTACACAGTGCTAGTTTCACGGGGGATTTAGTCAACCGGACAGTGTGTTTGTTCCTTTCACGATAAATTAACACGGGCTGAAAAGAAGTTGATTCAAAAGAGGGCGCTCTCAGACGGAATTTCTAAATAGCTTGCTGTATTGAGGGCAGAATCTACTGCCACCAACCACCAGACCAGCAACAATTGAACCAATGACTATCGTGCACCAACAGGCCATAGGTAATCCTGTTCAAAATGAGCTGTAACTTGAGCGATGCCTGTGCCTATGAAGAAGGTTTGAATGTGCAATTACATCATTTACTCTAACTAAAGACAAAAAAGGTTTCTTGTAAGAGAGACGAACATCCTCTGCAATTTCCAAAGGAAGAATTTGTAAAGACTAAACTTCTTTACCTTGATCTTCTTCATCCACGAGTTTGGATAACCTGGAACGAACCGCTGGTGAAACCAAAAACCGGAAGGAACCGGAAAGTCCAGCTACAACATAAACATAATATTTTTTTTAAATACAGTACAATGTAGCATACCAGCATTTCTAGCAAATTGCAATTTAAAGTTTAGTAAAAGTCAAAAAAAAACACAAGGGAAACCTACCCGGGTAAATTTTAAAATATGTTTTGGTTGAACAAAGAAATGTGTTTGTTCAACCCACAATATTGTTCAAATATTTTACCCGGTAAGTTTCCCTTGTGGTTTTCACTTTATATATGATACAAAAAGTCGCATCCCCTTAAGGTGATCCCTCTGCTGCCGCTTCCCAGGTTGTTTCACTGGTGTGATCCCTGGTTATACGAAATCCAGTTACACGTTAAATGGCTTCTGACTGGCGCCCCCTAACGAATATATTATTGACAAAAAAAAGAGAGGCTGTCAACATACGGCTCAGTTGGTAGAGTGCCGGGATGTCATAGGGAAATGTGTCCCCGGATAATCTTTCCCCCATATGGGACATTGACATGGGCTGAAGGAGGATGATTCAAAAGAGGGCGCTATCAGAAGAAGTTTGTACACATTTTGTCTTATGGGGGACAGAATCTCCGGGGGCAGAATCTCTTGTCACACCTGCCCGTTATTCCTTAGGTCTCAGGTTCAAGTCCCGCTCCAGTCAATTAGTCTTTGTTCAACTCCAAATTTGTGCAAAAGTGTTACACAAAGTTATAGCCATAAGCCCCAGAATTATGCAAAAATGTTATGTTAGGAGGAGTGTTACGTTAAACATACCCAGCAGAAAAGCCTTCTGTCTAGTCTTGACCCAAGACGTTAGAGATCGATACTGGATAGTGTCGATCATTGGATTGTGTTTGTACGCTCGGAGTGTGTACACACTCGAGTATCAATCACTGACGTCTAGGGCCGGCCAAGACTAACTTCTGTCTGACAGCCGCCAATAACTGGACATTATAATAATTTTTTAAGGGCAGACGGTTGAAAATTGAAATCAGATTCTTTACCCTTATTGCTGTAGCTCAATGTGAAAAAGGGGCACTAAATCATGGCCGCGTAACCAATGTACTCTTGCCATACACAGCCTCTTGAGGGCGCTCATAGCAGCAAGCTGTCTACCATAATATTTTACAACACAGCCATCACACAGTTGAAAACTTACCGATGAAGAGGACATTCGTCGTCCTACTGAACGCAATTAGGACGAGGCTGGCAGCGAAGGAAATTGATCCAAGCTGAATTACTCCTAGATCGTCCACGCACATGTTGAATATTTTCCCGCCAAGCAAGGTTCCTGAAACACATAGAGAGGTGACCAGGTAAAATGGGAGACATTTGGGGACGCTAGGTCGCATCCGATGTAACAGATTACGTCACTGGCCCCGGAAGTGTGCGCTGTAACAGGATTACATATCAAATACACAAGGACTATCAACTACATGGCGCAATGACTTGATGACCTCTGACATGAGCTACGTGACTGTAAACATTGAACTTGAACATGTGACTAACCTTTGACTGATGCATGCTGGGATACCTTCTAAGATGGCAGCTGGATAATTCTTGTGATTATGTGATTAGTTATCGAAATAAATCATCATTCAGTTCGATATATTCTGTCTCAGTCGTCCATATAATTCCAGCCTTCACCATCGAACAATGGGTAACACTAGGGAAAGCGTTACAGCGGATTGTCAAAATTACGTAAGCAACAAAACAAAACTGGTCTGTCTGCTGCCACCTAGAGTTCACAGTTCTCTTTAGAATTAAGTTGTAAACATAATAGAGAAGAACTCATGGATCCATTATAAGCGTACCAATCTGTTTGTTGATAATGACACAATCGTGCTTGATTAGATAACTCTTGCTAAGCAGGGTCAAGGTCAAATTATTGCTTAGCACAGATCAACTTGCTTGGAAGAAACATATTACCAGTCAGAACGGTTGTCTACAACGTTTAGACACACGTAGCCCCATAAATAATACCAATACACTTAACTCCCTCCGCTATTTTGCCCTAGACCCACATAGCATCATGAAGTGTGATGATTTTGGAATAGAAACTTACGTTTTTTCCTCCAGAAACTTTCCCCAAGCGAACAGCAAATTCTTACCTATAGATCCGAGCAGGAGAGCCGACGCCACGTAATATCCCACAGTTATAGACGTCCAACAGAGGGGCGGGCTGAGAACATACAACAGCACTAGCAGGAACGCTGTATACAGAATCATCATATGGAGGCCCAGAACGGTCATGAAGAAAATCAGTTGTCGTCGGTGATCTTTGCTGTACCGCATAAACATACCGTAGATATCATCCAGGAGGCGATTATTAAACAGCTCCAAATCTTTCCAGCTGCCCGTTCTATTGTGAGATTCCTTCATAAGGAAGGAGATGTAGAGGAGGCTAGCTAGCATGGATGCGACGATGAACCAGAAGGGGACGCCGAAGCCTTGCCGGACGACCCAGTACCCGACGATGATTTGAGATGCACCGGTGCCGAGCTCGATTGTGATCCCGACCATGATGAGTCGGAACGTCCGCTCACGCTCTGTTGTTATATCCGCTAGGTAAGCATTGCACACGGCAAGCAGAGCTGAGAAATCCCCAGCGATTCCCAGGAAGAACTCGGCCAATAGAAGATACCAAAGATTTGAATTCGTATACGTCACATAGATCCAAACCAGTGAGCCAATCAGATAACCGATGATCGGGATCACCATGGCGCGTTTCCGACCCGCTAAATCGCTCCACATGCCAATCAGAGGCGCGCTTAGAATAGACGGCACAACCTGGAAGAGATTTAACAGGAGCAGCCAGAAGGATGCCCGTGATTGGGTCTCCGAATATAAATCGCGCACTGATTGGTTGCTGCGGTGGCTGAGGCAAAGCGTTTCGTCCAATCCAAGGACGGCAGCCCGGGAACCCTTTGTGTCATCGAGTCCGTTTGAAATTCGGAGCGTGACATATTCCGTGCGTAGAGTCACTATCATACTGTAGGACACGAAGAAAAGCAGAACTATTGGCTCAACTGTAATTCGTGGGAACTTGGCTTCAGGCCGTCCTTTCTCGTGAGATGTTGGAGGCATCTTTGTTGAAAGATTTTACTGCAATTAGAACTGAAATGAAAGCATTGTTTTTTTACATCTCATTATTACATTGTTTTTTTTTTTTTATTTAGTAGAATTGAACTCAAACATAATTCGTTCTATAAAAAAAATTATTCTTAGGCGGTGACGTTTTTTTTTAATCCGGCAACTTTTTTTTAATGATATGATTCCTATCTCATGAACACAAAGTTACGACGAAAATGTTGTCGCGGAACCATAATACAGTCCCAATACAGTTCCTAAAAAACAGTAAACAGCGCATGTTCTGTGCCAATAAAAAAAAATTTTTTAATAAAACAAAACCTGTTCCGACTCGGAACAGCTTTTTAAAATGCCGCCGAAAAAGTCGTCGCTGGTGCCTGGTCACCAGGTAGGCTACACGCGGTTGCATGACCCGTTTTTTGCATAAACAATTTGTTTATACGTATTTTGACAGATAATGCTGTTACAAAATTTAAAACATACAAAAACTTTTGCATAATTTGCATCGGGCAATTCACAAAAAACATGTAACATGCGTACTGCTGTACATGACTGATGGACGTGAGGTTATTTGTTTGTATAAACTTCCACTCATTGGCGTGTTTGTTTGTTTTGGTTTTTTTTTTTTTTTTTTTTTTTTTTCAACACCTCCTATGAAAGCTTATAACTTGCTCAAATCTATAGAAAATAGCTTTTCGAAAATTTTAATTTATTTATTTATTTATTAAAACATATTTATACAGGACACACAAATAAGCTCAGAGGCTGTTTCACATCATGGTCCTGTTAACAAATAAACAAGCAACAAAACTAGCAAAATATACAAATAATGGGAAATACCCAAGTGGAATTATGAAAAGGTAAAAAAAATATATATAAAAAATAAACTATAAACAAAAAAGAACAAACTACTTAAAATACACCTTTTCTTAAAAATGTTTTTAAAGCTATCAGTAGAGGAGGCATTCTGGACATGAGTAGGTATTTGATTCCAAACAGTAGCCCCAGCATAACAGAGGGATTGTTTATAGCATTCAACATTTGGCTTAGGAACAACAACATTGAGAGAATCTGCGTTCCTTGTATTGAAGCCGTGCCTAATCAAAATACATTTCAATGTTGTCGCAAAGACAAATCTTAGTCTTTGCTAAACAAACTTAGTTTAAATCTTAGTTTTGAGAGCAAAGCGGCCAAAAATACGGACCTGCCACCTTTAATAAGGTATCTGCTGTAGAGGGCGGATCGTACAGTGCTTATCAGTTTTTAATTATTACCCAAACATAAATGCAGAATTCAGTAAATAACAGAACTTTGGGTTTAACCCGTATTTAATTTTGTCCCTGCCAATTACAACAAAAACTTCGTTTGAAAATAATGCTCCTTTGGATCTCAGCATCGACAGTAAAAAAGGAGTAATTCATTTTCACCAGTTTAGCATTCACTGGTCAATTAAGATCATTCAAACTCAGATCATTCCGTTTTATCGTTGTAAATACGCAGTAGGCCTACATTGTATATCTTGAATGTCTAATAAATGAAGTAGAATGTATAAAACGAATCTGGGTGAAATGGGAAAAATTATGTGTGCACGAAAACCAAATTGATTGCAATAGTGGCTGAAGAGAAACCAGCATTCACTGGTCAAGTTTAATAAGAAAATTGAAATTCATTAGATCGCAAAGATTATTCCATTTCGCACAAGCCAACAGCAAGACGCTGGTCAACCATTCAGTTTGATCATGTAGTCTTGTAAACAGAGAGTAAAAATTCAACTAAAGAACGACAGAAAATGTCATCTTGAATGTCTATAAAATAACGAAATGGAATGACTGAAACCAACCTGAGTGAGAAGAACGAAATTATGTGTGCACAAAAACCAAATTGAATGCAATAGTAGCTAAAACGAGACCTAATTAGAATGAAATGGGGAAACATGCATGAATGTGAAGCATGTTCATGAAATATCATTAATTTCTGCCAAATTTTGCCGGGAAAACCTTCTGGGCCTATACTGGATTAATGTGCTCTCATTAACTGTACAATACAATAACTTATTAACAACAAGGATTGTCTTTTCCAACAAATCTCCGGGATGGTTTCCGCGTAAATATTAAATAAAATTACCTTTTGGGTAAAATTCATTTTATTAGCCGTGTTTACAACAAACAAAACATAGAATACTAATGTTCTTACCAATATCCACGATACACAAAACCTTTCTGGGCACTAACAGTATTCAGGTAAGTTCAGCCGTCATCACAAAACAGTGTTGGACCCGGAGTCTCGTAAATTCTTGTCAAGGGAAATCGTTTATCAGCACTCAGTGAGAAAGTCTTTTTTCACCTTGTCATGTTGTCTGTATTTTAGACAAGCTTAATTCCCAACAATACAGAGAGAAGAACGGCAGTGTAGGCCTACATCTTTGTTATAATACGTGGTAGGCATGAAGTAGCATAAGCGACGTGCACACGGACAATTTCTACACAGTCGTTAATCATCTCAGAGAAATCAGTACTTGTGTCTGAAGTTGCTGGTACCCGCAAGTTGGTATTATGCGACTTTTCTCCCACGGTTGATATATTCTGTTATATATCATGCTATATTATTTCCAAAAAATAGCCGTGTTAGTCCAATAGATAAAACAAGGAAGGTAGTGGTAACACTTTAAGACTAACTAATTACATACACAACTGCATGGATTGAGCTTTCGTAGCAACAACTACTTCAATCATCTCGGGGAGATCTGCATCTGATGAAGTAGCTATTGCTACGAAAGCTCATGCAGTTTGTTTGTAATAAATTAGTCTTAAAGTGCTACCACTACCTTCCTTGTTATATTAATTCCATAGTAAAATCCACTGGTCTGTCTGATTTTAGCAAAAATTGAAATAATTTTACTTATCCAGCCCCCGGGTCTACTTCATGAAAGTTGAAACAAATTTAGAACTATAACTATATTATCAGCAATAATATATTTTACAGCAGGAACTTGGTTTCCCTGCATCAAGAGTCATCGACTGGTTGTTGTCAAGGTAACGCTGATCTATATAAGCAAAATAATAAAGGAAGATACAATAAAAGTCACATGTGAAAGTTTCAGCTGAATTCTTGCTGAGCAAACAGCTATAAACAGTTACTGTATTTTCACAAAAGCATCGAATCAACATTTAGCGAGGTGACCATGGTGACAGCCGGGTACCAACCGTATGTCTAGCCACAGCAGTCAAACAAACCATCAACAATCTGAAAAACGATTCATGCATGAATCGTTTTCGATTCATGCATGAATCGTTTTTAGATTCAAATGTGTTGGGGTGAACAATTATACCATCAACAGCTGCAGTGCTCCTCACCTAGAAAGTTGTTATGGTAATTTGGAGGATTTTACCAGTCTGACTCTAAAACGTACAGGCCTACAGTATGCATTCTACTTTTGTACACAAGCAGTAAATCATTAAAACGCCTACCCGCATTTTTTTTATTTTGTGAAGTGACCTCAAGGGCACATTGACCAAATCATCTGACGTCATCGTCACAACAATCTCAGTTGCGCCATTTTGAAAGTCAATGTGTCCGTGTGTTGTACACTGAAAGGCGCATTTAAGGTGACGCGGCGTTTACCATTGGCCCCCAAACGGGCGCGCGTGGCAGTAGCGCGTGTGACGTCGGCGCAAGGTGTCAATACACCTCGTTTGTTTCACCTTATACCTGCTTAAATAATACAGTGAATATTCATTAACTTTGTAAGTTATGTATACATTTAGTTAGCGGTTTTTCATTGACTTCTGTATTTGCTTCATCTGACGTAATAATAGTGTTTTGGCCCAAATGCAGCAGTGTCATTCTTTGTCACAGATATTTGAAACTTTAAAGAGGGGATCCATGGTCGAATTCATTTTTTTCCTGTTTCAAGTTCAACAAAAATACTTCAGTTTATGGAGTAAGTTGTACCTACCATGCCCACCGCATTGTTTTAGAGATATGTACTAAACTGCATTGCAATATCTGTTAAAAATCCCTAATGTTTCAAAAACAAATAAAATATACAAGTGCCAGGCAAAAGAAATGGCATCAGTGAATATGCTTGCTTCCTTTTTGAAACATAAAATCGCACTTTAAAATTTGGCAAAAAAAGGAAGAACACACTTTTGCGAGGCAAGTCCGGTTTGTTTGGGGGGGGGGGGGATTTTGCCAAGCAAAATTAATGTCATATTTTTTCCAAAGTATATCAATATTTCCCTAAGTATCCTGGGTCAACGTAAACGAAAAGGTATCAGTAGAGACATACTGCATCCGATCACTTTAGAGCATAAAACTGAACCTTGACAATTGACCCAAATTTGATAAAAATGCTGGTCGTACCAATGCGCCTTATAACTTTCAATTTCTGGCCTGATAAATCAAATTCAATTTCATGCTTGAAAATGAAGTAGGCATCCCCATTCATACCATTCTTGAGTTGACCTATTGCAGCTTTTACAAGTTTTTCATTATAAAGGATTTTCAAGCAAAGTTAATGTCATGCTTTCAACAAGTAAAAATTCACCGCCTTAGAGTTTCACCAACAAATTGTTTACACTATATTATTGGTTGTTGATAAAGTAAACTCGTAATTATTCAATAGATATTTACATCGGGATAAAGACTGTTATTTGGTTATACCTATACACCGATGTGCGTTAAAAGCACTACGGATTTTTTTTTTCACAGGACTCATGGGAAAGTACTGAGTATAAATACTAAACTCTCATTGTGAATGTTTTTATTTACACCAAGGCACAGCGTTATCTTTTTACATAAATCTCATTGTTTTTATACAGATAAAAAACGAGGTGATCCAATCTCAAGTAAACACAGGTTGTTATTTACAAATAAAAGGAAGCGCTGTTGTATGTACAAACCTGACAGCACAAATTGAAGATACACAACTTATACACATGTAATTTTTTTAAGTATACTTAGGCACACATTTCTTCCCTCCAAATTACCCACTAGTTTATTCTATAACGAAAATGTATCCAAGATGGCGACTTACGCGAGTAGTGTTGAATGAAAGTTGATGTACTCTTGACACAGAGCTACTAACATTTGCGTCTTGTAGTTAGGAAGATTTTTTACAGCAATCAGGGAGATTATAAAATTACATTCAACATAATCCCGGAAATTTAACAATTTGTTCATCAGAGCATGGAAAGATTGGTCTTTTTTCAGGGAACTTTCTGCAGAATCAGGGAGAATTGGCAGTTCTGTTAATATAAAGTTATAATTATTCATAAATCAAGGAACTCTACCACAATAAAATGCTCAAATGGATTTCGCGATCGTACAAATGTGTAACATTACTCATAATTGTAAAAAACTTACAGACTGACTAGATTTGAAGTTAGAAATGTCTTGAAACAGCTCATTTATTTTAGTTAGGCACATACTATTATTTAAATAACTTACATTATTTTTGAAATGATAAAGGACTTATGCACATTTTTAGTTCAGATCTTTTTGACAAACTTGATTGTTACTAATATTTTGATAACTTTCTAGTTTATAATACTGTAGCTTTCAAAACACTGCTTTATGTTCACAAATTTCTCAATGGTCATGCTCCAACATATCCCACAAAGTATCTTTCTGTCGATCTACACACCAAGGCCCAATTTCATGGCTCTGCTTACTGCCGAATTCTGCGTTTACAGTCACCATTCTCCGCTTATTTTGCAAGCGCCGAATTTCTGAGCTAGCTGTGTAAGCCAGAAATGCCTAGTAACATGGAGTACGCATGTGCACAAGCAAAAATTCCATGGTAACCCGTGAAATATGCTTGACATAAGCGGGGTATTTCCTGCTTCTGTAAGCGCCAGGGATGTGATAGGCTGTTGAGAAAAAAACCTGAACTCTGAGCGCAAAGCGCGAAAGCATGCGAGCTCGAAAACTTGCAAGCATGAAGCCCAATATTAACATTTATCTTTGGTTTTAAAAGCCCTACTCTGCAATCTGGGGCGTTATTATATGGTTTTTCTTCATTTTTTTATGAATTTGTTCTTAAAAAAAAAAATTGGGGGGCAAAAAAAAAACTCGGAATTTTTTTTTTTTTTTAGGACCAAAAAACTGGCATTCTGGTTAAAAACGGAGAAATCACATCCCTGAAGAACTGATGATTCTTTGCTCACGGTAAGCAGAACCATGAAATTGAGCCCTGGTAGAAAAGGCCTTCGACCAGCCAAAGATACAACTTGGTTGGTCACGCCTGTAGCGCATAAACTTGTTGGTTGGGGTCTTTCAGTGTTTCTGGCCCCAAATTATGGAATGATTGGCCACCAACCATACGGCCTTGCAATAATATCATAACTTTCAGAACCCAGTTGAAGATACCTCTTTCGTAAGTGATGTTTATTCATGATTGCTTAATTTCTGCTTCATAATTTATGTACAATATATTTTCTTGTTGTTTTCATATAGATAATGCCTCTTTTGGATTAGCGCTATAAAGCGCTGTTTATTTATAACAAAAATTAAAATTATTAATACCTAGAAGGAAATGTTTCCTAGAACCCCCAAAAAACTACAGTTACATGGTAAAATTTTTGTAAAGACATGGTTTCGGCATGGAGTTTCACCTAATTATACACACATTCCAAAGGGTAAGTACAAAAATAACAATCTTTAAATATCTCATCTGAAAAAAGACAGAGACTGTCTTTAAGGTTTCCATGTGATGACCTTGACGGCAATGTCAGCAGCCTTGACTACAGCTCCGGAATCATCCTGCAACCTTTTCTCAATCTGTACACAGACACAAATGTAAAGGGGGAAAGTACATCATTTTGGGGGGCAAGATTTTATCATTAAGTTTTTTGCTTTTTTGTGTACCTTGTTCACTGAAAAGATGACAATTTGCCCTGTGTTAATTACTTCGTTGGTCTGAAATATTTTTTCTAAAAATGGAAGTGATATTATTTAAAGCTCCTACACAACAGTTCTTATTTTGATTGCTGCAGTAGACTGTGCAGGTCTCGGGCATATCAAAAAAACAAGAAAACAAGTTGAACAAAGACTATATTTTTTTATGAAATCAAATCTTTTAAAATTCCATTTACAAAATATTATTTAAATAAAAAATAAAAAAATTAACAAATTGTTTATAAAAACAATTCCAATTTATTATTGCTTCATTCGGATGAGACTTAAAAAGCTGTAGGTCCTGCATGTTGTGTGTAATGCACCAACAGAGCAAGCTAGTTGAGACCAATTAAGAAATCATGATCTGCGGCAGTTAGTGTTAGTAAAAGTGGCACTAAAAGTAGCAAATTGTTATCTTTTCAGTGAAGGTACACAAAAAAACTAAAAACTAAAAACTCACAAAATTGATCAGGTTAACCTCACCAATGTTTTGTTTGCTTTCAGTAACTGGCCAGATGGCTGACAAAAATCTCAAAGCTTACCGTGGATACGTTCTCAAGTAGAGCTTTCCTACCCTCAGGAGCTTCAGACAGCGTGGTGATTGCCTTGATGGCATTGAGGCGTACCTCGCTTGATTTGTCATTGACGAGGTTCACTAATTTGGGTATTGCCATTGCCTCAATAGCCTTGTATTTGCCCTGGGTCGTAATGGTTATCCTGGGGAGAGAATAAACAGAAGAGATTCTCATAACAAGGAGCACCAAAGCATGGAAACACTAAAGTTTTGGACTAGGAATACATCACTCTAGAGGTAAAAGCTCAGTGTTCCTATATAGAGCATGAAAAAACACAGGTTTTCTAGTGGGAAAAGAAAACAGCACTCTAGAGGTAAAAGCTTGGTGGTCCTACATAGGGCATGGAAACACAGGTTTTCCACTGGGAAAAGAAAACAGAACTCTAGAGGTAAAAGCTTGGTGGTCCTACATAGGGCATGGAAACACAGGTTTTCCACTGGGGAAAGAAAACAGAACTCTAGAGGTAAAAGCTTGGTGTTCCTATATAGGGCATGGAAACACAGGTTTTCCACTGGGAAAAGAAAACAGCACTCTAGAGGTAGCTTGGTGTTCCTATATAGAGCATGGAAACACAGGTTTTCCACTGGGAAAAGAAAACAGCACTCTAGAGGTAAAAGCTAGGTGTTCCTATATAGAGCATGGAAACAGGTATTCCACTGGGAAAAGAAAACAGCACTCTAGAGGTAAAAGCTAGGTGTTCCTATAAAGCATGGAAACACAGGTTTTCCACTGGGAAAAGAAAACAGCACTCTATAGGTAAAAGCTTGGTGTTCCTACAAAGCATGGAAACACAGGTATTCCACTGGGAAAAGAAAACAGAACTCTAGAGGTAAAAGCTTGGTGTTCCTATATAGGGCATGGAAACACAGGTTTTCCACTGGGAAAAGAAAACAGCACTCTAGAGGTAGCTTGGTGTTCCTATATAGAGCATGGAAACACAGGTTTTCCACTGGGAAAAGAAAACAGCACTCTAAAGGTAAAAGCTAGGTGTTCCTATATAGAGCATGGAAACAGGTATTCCACTGGGAAAAGAAAACAGCACTCTAGAGGTAAAAGCTAGGTGTTCCTATAAAGCATGGAAACACAGGTTTTCCACTGGGAAAAGAAAACAGAACTCTAGAGGTAAAAGCTTGGTGGTCCTACATAGGGCATGGAAACACAGGTTTTCCACTGGGGAAAGAAAACAGAACTCTAGAGGTAAAAGCTTGGTGTTCCTATATAGGGCATGGAAACACAGGTTTTCCACTGGGAAAAGAAAACAGCACTCTAGAGGTAGCTTGGTGTTCCTATATAGAGCATGGAAACACAGGTTTTCCACTGGGAAAAGAAAACAGCACTCTAAAGGTAAAAGCTAGGTGTTCCTATATAGAGCATGGAAACAGGTATTCCACTGGGAAAAGAAAACAGCACTCTAGAGGTAAAAGCTAGGTGTTCCTATAAAGCATGGAAACACAGGTTTTCCACTGGGAAAAGAAAACAGCACTCTATAGGTAAAAGCTTGGTGTTCCTACAAAGCATGGAAACACAGGTATTCCACTGGGAAAAGAAAACAGCACTCTAGAGGTAAAAGCTTGGTGTTACTATATAGAGCATGAAAACACAGGTTTTCCACTGGGAAAAGAAAACAGCACTCTAGTGGTAAAAGCATGGAAACAGCTGATTTTCCACTAGGAATTCCACAGCTCTCTTAAGGGAAAACCTTGGTGTTCCTGAAGAGAATGGATTACTGATGTTTTCCACCAGTAAGCAAATTGTTGTGCTTCCTTTAGCAGAAATAAATTCCCAAACAAGTTTATTTTAGAAATGATCAAGAGGACTGATCATTAATTGCTTACATGTACAGTTAGCAGTGTTAAAAAAATTCGAATTCTGCTAATGGCCGCTCAGTGAGCAGAAAAGGTCTGAAATTGGGCCATAGTTTTGCAAAGACGTGAGATGAACTTACGCCATGATCGCTCCAGCAGCCTTTGACCTGACCTCCGGATTGGCGTCACCCAGTAACGTGACAAGAGGAGGAAGGGTGTTCACCTCACAGGCTTTGTTCTTGCCGTCCAACGGGATGCTAGAAATCGAGATGGAAAAGTATAAAAATTATTCAAGGAATAATTATGGTTCTCCTTATGCCCAAGCTAGCGTATCGGGCCGATACATGCTAAGTGCATGCCGCTGTGTGTGAATTAGGGCCGTTATGCACATATTAAAAAAATGTTTTTAATTTTTTTTTGGAGGGGGGAATTGAGAACCAATTACAAAAATCGTCAACAACGGAGAAGTAATATTTTTGTTAAGTATCTTGCTTACTTGACCCCACAATCGATCACATGACATAAGCATACAGGGACATAACGTGAGTCTTATGAGAAGTCACTCTATTAAGAAGGTTGAAATTAAGGAAACTTTATCACAAGAGCTCACTCCAAGGTGTGTATTAATTGAAGTTCTAGGGATGAAATAACAAACATTGGTCATTTTAATTTGTTTTCACCCTTACACCGATGTGTATTAACACATTACCTTCCCTTTAGGGGAGAACGCTTCAAACTTTTGATTTAAAACTCACCTCAGATCCATGACATCTCTGGCAGCTTTTGCTCGGATGATCGGCGAGTCATGATTTAAGAGATCAGTGAACACCTCCATGGCACCTGCAATGAGGGCTTGGATCTGCTCCAACACCAAGCAGAAGTGCAACGTGTCCAAAATGTACTCCTAGATGTGGGGGATAAACAAACATAATGTTTTAACTGGATATGAAGTCAGTGAAACTTTGTTAGAAGATGGTGAAAATCACCAAGCAGAAGTGCAATGTGTCCAAAATGTACTCCTTGACGTGGGGGATAAACAAACATAATGTTTTAACTGGGTATGAAGTCAGAGAAACTTTGTTAACAGATATTAAGAGTGAAAAATGTTAAAGTGGCGTGTCGTGGCCGAGCGATTAAGTGCACCGCACTCAAGCACCGGTGTTTCTGATCAGCAGAGTGTGGGTTCGAGTCCCGGTCGTGGCACTTGTATCTTTGAGCAAGATACTTTACCATAACTACTTCGTCCTTTTGATGGGACATTAAGCTGCAGGTCCTCTACTTGAATTTGTAGTGCACGTGAAAGAGTAGTTGGTAAAACATAGCAAGCATCCTTGTTTACAGGTTTCTTCAGGCTTGCAAGCTACGCAATGATTAAGTTCATTTGGGAGTCATCCTTAGTTTTGTTTTGTTTTGTTACCAGAAATATTTTGATTATGTATAATAATAATAATAACAATAATACCAACACTTATAAGCGCCCTAATCATGCAGGCATGCTCTAAGGCGCTGAACATAGTTATACGAAGAAAGTGCACGAGTCAAAAGCTAAACAGATACAATTGTATGGACAAATTAAATAATTTAAGAAACTGAATAATAACAAGTTGGAGTAAAAATTCAAATATGCACTCAACATGTTGTAATAAGAGGATAAAATGAAACACTGAAGAGTAAACATGTAATGAAATTGATCCAAGGATAAAACACAAAATATTATCAAACTATTAATCAAGATTCTATTGTAGGCAATCTTTTGTAAAGGAAAAGTAATAATAACAATGATGTCTTCTATAGCGCTGGATCTACAAAAGTGCTCATGGCATGGATGTCTTCAAATGGTGTAAAAAGCAAGAAAAGGTGAAAGAGGGGTGCTGCATAAAAACAGCAGTGCTGATTGAACAGTTGTCCAAAATCTCTATGGAAGTTAGGTGAAATATTTATTCAAAAGATGTGTCTTCAAGACAGTTTTGAAGATTTCAGTTGTCTGGGTGGCTCTGATGGACTTTCCCTTCAGCTACATGTACCTCAAAAGCATGGGATCCCCATGATGTATTCACAGCACAGGCCTTGAAATAACCCACGGCACCCACAGCAATTGCTGTGGTGCCCTGTGCTTTTGCTGTGGTGCCCTTTGCAAAGTTCTAATACAAATTTACATTTTCCTCACAGAGTGCCCCAGAGGAAAAATGCTGTGAGAAATTTTGTGAAAATTGCTGCTTCAAGAGTGAAGTTCAAGGCCTGACAGCATATTTCCCAAAGAGGAATTTTTCAGCTGCTGAACGTGGATTTTCAAGAGATGGAATATAATGTATGGATATTCAACAAACCTTTATTTCATCAAGTTCCACTTTGAGTTTGTCCACGAGCGTCGGGATCAAGCTGGCTTCGACGACTCCCTCGGCACCGGGAGTAAAGCGGCACAGCATCTCAATGGCCATGTGCGCGTTGCGTCTGACAATGTCCAAGTTGTCATTGAATAATCTCGACAGGGGAATGATGATGGTGTGCTCAAGGAAGGCGTCTCGACCGATGTTGTGTCCTGAAAAAACAAAAAGGAGCATTAATATTGAAAGCCCAAGTACTTAGTGTCTCTGCTATACACGTACTTCAAGAACTAAACTGGCCCAATTTCATGGCTCTGCTTACCGTTAGCAAAGAATCGGCGCTTACGGAAGCAGGGAATTCTGCGCTTACGTAAAGCCTATTTCACGGGTTAGCAGAGAATTTTTGCTTGTGCGCGTGCGTACTCCATGTTACTAGGCATTGTTCACTTTCACAGCTAGCACAGAAATTCGGGGCTTGCACAGTAAGCCATCTCTACTTCTTGCTATACTTGTGGGTCTGTCCACACTAATGGGGCCATACATGATATTTTTATAAAAATGGGCAGTAGAAAAAATAATAATAATTTTTGTTGACTCGTTTCACATGGACATTCTACATCACTTCAGGGTTTTTCTCACCAAAGAGCAAGACAAATTTCCCTGTATTTTAGTAATAACTAAGGATCATCTTCAAGATGATTATTTTTGTCACACATGGGCATGTTGGACAGACATTTCATACATAAATGGAAAGAAAGGGATAAAAATATTTAAACAGATTCACAAAAGTGTTGTCCCTGTGAGAAATGTTTCCAGGCAAACCAAGACAACTGTGTGGGTATTCAAGAAACTACAGAGATTTATCGTGAAGATATTAGGTTTGTAACATGGACAGGTGGCTTGTCACAATTGTCAGTTGTATGGGTAAAACACAATTAACATTCTTTATTCCTGATGATACGAATTGGTGTAGTGGTAACTTCTGCTCAAGAACCATAAAGGTCTTGGGTTCAAATCCCATCCAAATAATATGCCTGAAGATTTTTTTTTTTCAAAAGCACTGACAAGACAGTGCTTAACACATTGGTATGGGTAAAACACGATTCAATTATAATCAATTTTGTTTTTCGATTAATTACCGTTCCTGTCATTTCCTTTTTAATATAAGACTTACCCGCAATGATGTATAAAACTTCTGTTGCTTTATGTCTCACCGTTCCATCCTCATCTGTCAATAAATTCTTCAGACTCTCTGCTACACCTACACACAGAGGGAGAATTTTTGTTAAATTGTCACTTTTGATCAATGACCACTTCAAGTTTGATGACGTGTTTAAACTTACACGCAACATTTTTCTAAACAGGCTTACGGATTTCATTATGTAGTGTGCACAGGCACACACCATGCTACATTTCATTTCCCCTGTAGAAAGGAGGACAGAAGGCATTGGAATTCATACTCATAATCTCTCTTTTTTCAGGGGTTATTGTCTAACCCCAAATTCCAGACACTTGTCCTTTTGTTATACAAATGTGGATTACAAAAACACCACCATTGTTTATCACTGTATTTTGCTCAATGGGTTAGTACAAGTCAAAGCATGCCAATATTCCAAGAGTCCTGCATACAGTGTCAAAATATCAGCGAATCACAGTGAATGCCTACTCACATTTTCTGTACACAAGAACAACAAATCCCAGTGCTTATTATGAGAACCTTTGTTGTCTTTCCTTTGTCAAGTCAAGGTTTTAATGTGACAATGATATTTTCAAAGGAAATTGATTGCTCAGCAAGCTAAAAAAAAATCTGAAAAATAACACTGGGCAGAGGCACAGAAAATACTAACATATACATGTAAGTGATATTTGAGCTTTGCATGGTGTGGGCAATGAGATATAATTATAACTCAGAATTTTGCGAGTACAACTTCGGGTAAAAATAATTTTTTTTACAAATTCTGTAGACTACTTGTACCTACCTACTCGGAGAGCTTCGGCGATGTGTTCTGGATCATGCAAGTAATCACACAGTGTCATCAGAGCCCTTTGTCTAGTGATAAGCTCTTTGTCGTTCAGCTCACGGTTCTAGAAACAAGTGGAGAAAAGATTTTATCTTTTTATGAACAATTTTAAGTATTAAAGGATTAGATTGGTAAACACTCAAAAAATAAATGATCATGCTTGGTGAGGAGAAGCACTGCAGCTGTTTTTAGTAAATTACTATTTTGAGAAAGGATTCCCTTTGAAGTACATTGTAATATGCCCTATGGTTTGAGCCACGGCCTTATCACAGTGTTAGCAAGAGGGGTGTTTGGGTGTCTTTTGGACACCCTGTTTTAAATTTGGACACCCTGAATTATCTGTCATTTATGTGATCTGTAAGTGAACAATTTGGACACCAAGTTTTTAAATTTGGACATCCTTTTACCAAATACTGGCTAAAACCTCTGGCCTAATTTACATACAAAAACAGGACCCTGGAGGTAGAAATAGGATGCATGCATAACATGTAGGCCTACTTCCTATGCAGGAAGTGGGAGGTCAGTCCTTGTCTGGTCAGTATGCAGGCTGGACATGCTCCCACCCCCAGCCCCCTCAATTAAAGGTAGGGTTGTGCTTATTTAGGCCCCTACCCCTAGGCCTCTATAGGCAAAATTACCAATACATATTTTCTTTTTTCAACAAAAAGGGTATTTTTGAATGGAATAAAAGAGCACTGAAGAGGTCTTACATGGTCATTTAAGACCGGCACAGTCCCGGCCATGCCATAATGAACCTTGCCCTTATCGCACAGGCACAACCCTGCCAGTGTTTTAAGACCTCATCACCAATTCGCTCTTCCCATAATTCCCATCGAGGAATAAATTGTCGGCTCACAACTATAAGGTTGCTAGCGCATTGTGGAAATAGATGATAGAGAAAGCAGGGGCTAAACAAAGAATTTGAAAGAAGAGGAGGGTAACAAAAAGGGGTGGGGGTTGGGGGAGGGAGCTTGTTTGACCACAGGCATGACAGGAGGTAGGTAACACAAAATAAAAAGTCAACGATGGGAGGAGGGAAAGACAAGTAATTAATTAATAAGTAGTACATGTAAGTTAAAATGCTGAACAGGCTTTGACAAGTAGCAGAATAGATGTAGGTGAGATGTAGAAGTTAACAATAATAACAACTCTGTTTTTCGTAATTGACAGTCACAACACTAGTAGTATGAGTAATGACATTTTTTGTATTTGTTTTTTTATTTGTTTGACTTTGAAAGAAGAAAAAACAAACGAACAACCATAATGTCCATCCTAAATTACAACCACTTTAAGTTAACCATAAAAAACAACGATTTGAAACAATATGATACTTACCAACTTCGGCAATGCCCTGTCACCGTACGCTAGCGGGGCTTTGGTGGGATCAATATTCGGAGGCACTCTTGCCGAAATACGTGTGGTGGCCATTTTCTGTTCCGTTGATAACAATTTCCAAACTGAAAAACTTTCGTCTCTGTATTCTGCTAAAATGCTCAAAAAAAACAAATACCTTGCTGGTTCTAGAATCAATAAATTTCTAAATATCAACCTGTGATATGTTTCTCCCTACCCAATTCCTTGTTTCAATTGAAAATACACGTCTTTTCCGACCACTTTCGTGCCAAATCATGAATACCGTGTCATGTGTGTTGCTACGATACAACAATTATTGAACTTTGAACTTTGGAGAGGTCATGAACTGTTGAATATGCATATTCAGTTCAAAGTTCAATCAATGTTCCAGAATTTGTGTTTTGATGACGGCGGGCAGAACAACAACGCATCAAATTATACTTAAAATGTGTAATACCGTGAACAAATTTATAAATTTACGAATGGAAAGGTAGATTTACATTATCGATGGTGTCTAAAGAACTAAAAATGGTGGGTAAGTACAGTAAAAATGTGAATAATCAGACGATATTTTAGACGACAAGGGGGAAAATCGAGAAATGAGAAAAGTGTCACACGAACATGACGAACAACAGAACACAAAATATGACACAAACACAACACAAATAATGATATATAGTTGTTGGTAAGTAGGATGAAAATAATTAATTTGGTTGTGGGTGGGGATTGTGTTGGGGAGGGGGAAGGGTTGGGGGTTAAGTAGGTGGGGGAGGGTAGGGGCTAAAAAAGTAAGATGAAAATGATTAAGTTCAAGTTGGTTGTGGGTGGGGGATCGTGTTGGGGAGGGGGATGGGGTCAAGTAAGTGTGTTGCGCGCAGCGAACCAATGATACAAGTGACGGCGGCCATATTTGTTATCGGAAGGCGATGATTCTGAATAACGGTGAGAATTTATCATTTTTTCACTTTTTTTTATGCGGAGTGGATTTTCTGGACCCACCCCGAGCTCACTGTGAAAACAAAGAACACATAGAGCCTAGTTTTGGCGAGCTCCGTTTTCAAAAGAACTCCAGGTGCATAAACGTGAAGGGGAACAAGTTTCGAATAGGATTTTGTACATGTTGACCTATGAGGTTCGTGGAGACGATAGCGGAACGAACCGCATAGTTCTAGGAGTAGGTCATCACATGTACAAAATCATAAAATTCCAAACTTTTTGCCCTTCACGTTTTTGCACACACATCTGCAGTTCTCTTTTGAAAACAGATCTCACCCAAATTAGGCTCTATGTGTGTTCTTTGTTTTCACAGAGAGTTCAGCGTGGGTTCAGAAAATCCACTCCGCAAAAAAAAGTTACAAAAACAGATCAATTCTCACCGTTATTCAGAATCCTTGCCTTCCGATAATAAATATGGCCGCCGTCACCGATAATCAATGGTTGGCTGCTCGCAACGCTGGTCCACATTAACCAACGGTTTACTTATAGAAAGATAAGCTGTTGATTATTGTGGACCAGTGTTGCGCGCAGCATACCATTGATTACCAGCATACGGCTTGCATGTTGGAGAGACTAAACTGGTATGCTATGTGCAACGCCGGTTCACAAAAACCAACAGGTCATGTATAAATCATGGATCCTTGGTTATCGTGGACCAGCATTGCGTGCAGCCAACCATTGATTATCGACGATGTCGGCTAGGTATTTGTTATCGGAGCTTTCCATTTTACCAAGCTTTCCATTTTACCAAGCTTTCTATTGACACCAAATTGTAGTACATGTCGGTGTACAATGAACAAATGCAAAAACCACCAAACTCCCTACATCTCATAGCTAAAAGTTGTGAAATGTTTTTTTTTAGCACATTGTCTTAATTTGCAATTCACAAATTTGTCTTTTCAATTTTTCATTGAAATGATAACTCTTTGACACAAGAGGGCACACATTATTAGTATTGGTTTCAAGACCTTCGCAGTTCATCTGAGATGGCGCCTTATATTGACGGCAGTTTGTGAGCTCGTGAAAGCGCTCAATGTTTGGGGGAATGCCTTGAACTTGAGAGAGTCTAATGCTCAGTACGAAGTGCGTTCGCGGAGTGTCACCACGGAGTGCTAGAAAAAGCCTACTAGTTTGAAGGGTTTTCAATCAAACTGACTCAAAATTTCACAAATATAACTTCAATTGTACGCTTTCGTGCTAACAAGCTCTTAGCTGCAATTTTTTATGGGGAAGTGTTACTAAGAAAACTTTCAAATTATTGTAAAGAAAAAAAGAAAAACACAACATTTTACAGAATATGCTAATGAAATTTGGAAAATCAAGGCTGCTAAATTTGGGCGTAAACATTTTTTCCTTTCCTCCAGCAAACTTCATTATAAGTGCTAAAAAAAAAACAGCTTCGTTTTTTTTGCCGGGCAGTTTCCAAAATTACTCAAAATTTTAGGATGTGAGTTGATTGACAAGTCTTTTATGAGTTTGAATGGGAGCTTCCCGCTCGGCTGTGTGGACCGTAATAGGGATGGCCTTT
Source organism: Pisaster brevispinus (assembly GCA_023634235.1). NCBI lineage: Eukaryota > Metazoa > Echinodermata > Asteroidea > Forcipulatida > Asteriidae > Pisaster > Pisaster brevispinus. The sequence goes on from JAMKCF010000001.1 coordinate 4,335,218, forward strand.
TATTTTCAACGATATCTTAAAATCATACCTCCGATTTTGATAATTTTTCTTAATGTATTGTAAATAAGAAGAGATAAGGCTCATGCCGGCTGTGAAGTTTCAACGTTGTGGAATGAACGAATGGAGTTATAGTTGCTCTTTTTTTCTGGGCCAGTACGACATGTGGACCTGCAAACAAAAGAGGTCCACATAATGTAGGGACTTGAAACACTATGTGGACTTACACACGTCCACACAGTGTTATTTACAGTGTTATTTGCTGAGGAATAGGATTTTCTTTAAGTGTATAGAACAAAGGAATATCCACACAGTGACTGCAACACAGAGCTGTGTGTGTGTGTGTGTGGTGTGCGAGAGAATTTGTAGACACCAAATGTCAGTTGACGGAACTGTCTATTACCAATATAATGTACACCCTTTAAAGCACTGGTTTAACTCTTTGTACCTGTTTCCCTTCTTTACAGAAAAAAAAATAAAAACTGCGCTTTGATTTGAACTGGAAAGACTGCAAGGTGTGAATGCATCATGAATGCTAGATCACAGACATTTGAAGTTGTAAGTACCCTAGCCCACCTTGTTGGGCTGTTATGGATCTCTTTTAACATCGGTCTTCAGGGTTCTCCCCATGTACAAGCTAGCGTATCGGGCCAATACGCGCGAATTGCGTGCCGATACGCGCAAATTTTGAGAGAAAACCATAATGAATGCTCCAGATTGCACAGTAGAGCTTTTAAAACCAAGATAAACACCAAGTAGAAAACATTCCAAAGATGGTGTTTCAATTTAGCGCGCTTCGGCCAAACACTAACCAAACACCAAAAAACGCTGTTTTCAAAGTACAAGCAAGTCGTAAACGGTGCCTAGATGCCATATGGCCCATGATTCTGTTGGTGAGTCTCAAGCATCTGTCTGAACAACGGCTTTGCGAACTCAAGCTCTGTAGTTTCTGATCATCAGATTGTGTGTTTGAGTCCCAATCTTAAAACGTGTGTCCTTTAGCGAGACACTTTTAAGGATGGAGCAACTGTGGTTAAAAGTGTCCTGCCAAAGTGTGAAGACTTGGACTCCAACCCACACTCTGCTGATCAGAAACACCAGAACTTGAGTACGGTGTTCTTATCCGCTCAGCTACGACACACCTTGAGTCTTAGACTTGATTTCAAGTCTGAGATCGCAGTTATTCCTCTGCATCAGCCACGAAAAACGCCCCCACAGATTAGCTATCACGCGCCCCAACTCGCAATCTCAGACTTGACCCCCTTGCGTTTAGGTATATTCATGTATTCAAAGATAAATGTAAACAATCAAGCGTACGCCAGGGAGCTGGCCAATCAGGAGACGGCAAAAACATTACTGGCAGCGTCTATTACTAACGGGCTGAACTCGCTTAAAATTGTTGCTTTATGTTCATTCGATATTAAATTTGTATAGTCCTTGGTACGTAGACAGTTTTTAAAATACATAGATAAGTTTAATGAGATCTTAATGTAGTAAAAAACACATAACAATATACATGATTCCTACTCCGCGATAACAGTTGCACCCTACAGTTTAAATGGAAGAGCTCTCAACCTATCCTGTAGATGGTTTTGTTTGAATATTCATGTTATCGAAGGTTTTTGCAATTCCAACCAATCAGATTGTTCCGTCCACTTTTGGACTAATTCGCCATAGGGTGTGTACAAACCGTTGGACAATGGTCCCAAGTCTGTGATTGTAGGCTAATGACGGAGGTTAATCTACAAGAGGGCGCTATTTCAGGCAATAATGTATTGGCTATCGGGTAGAGTAAAAGCCACGATTGCAGACTTGGAACCAAGTCTACTTGAGTCTCAGAAAGGACACTGCTAAGTGCTACGGTTTGAAATGTCAGCAGTCTTGGAATCTCATCTTTGAGAGGGCAAGGCCATTGTCATTTTGCAAAGGGCACTTCCTTCGGAAAATCTTGAAATCTTTGAGAAACTTTTAAAAGGGAACCAAGGCCAAGACCGGGGCAACAAAGGGCATGGCCTCTGTGGCCTCCGTGCATCTCAGGCTAGTTACAACTTTTATTGTGTTTTTGTTTTAGGCGGTAGAGGGCCGTCAGATTGAGGAGGTCGTACTAAGTATTCTTCATACATTGCTGTTTCACAGGACCACTGGCAAGGTAAGTATCGTTTCAATTTTATATCAATATCAACAAAAAAATTGTGGGTAAAACACCGAATACCTGTACAGCGTTCTCCCTCACCCATGTCAACAGTGGTCATCTGGCCTGAGGACCAGAACAAATTCTCTCTGGCTAACTAAGTCCAGTGTTGAACAGCATCTCTATTTTTATATAAATATAAAGTATGGACTGGTGAAAATAATAGTGGACTAGTGAAGCAGCTTGTAAGCTAAATGCACTGCTCAAAACGGTGTTCTTTAAATAAAGAACAAATCATATTTCAAGAAAAAAACGGCTTGTGTCACTCCCAAGAAATTGAAGAGTTTTGGGAGTGACACAAGAAAAGTATGCTTGAAGAGTGCTGGCCAGTCATTTCAAAAGGTGGTAGCGTTTTTGAGATATCGCCGACAATTTTGAGAAACTTTGTCAATTACAGATCTGTAATTAGAATACACTATCTGAGAAATAGATTGACTACTTTTGTAATCCCTTTCTCTCAAACCACATTCCTTAGAAGGGAATCGTTTCTCAAAATGTTACACATTATCAGCAACTGCAGTGCTTCTTACATGTGTAAGTTATTATTATTATTATTAGATATTTCTAGTAACCAAACCAAGGATGCCTCATAAGTGAACTTAATCACTGTAGCTTGCAAGCCTGAGGAAACCTGTAAACAAGGGTGCTTGCTATGTGAACCAGAAACACCGGGGTTAACCCCTACTCTTCCGCGATAAGTGTCTGGGTTCTTTTACATGCACTACCAAACCTAGTACATGTGTGTACATGGGACCTACGGCTTAATGTCCCATCTGAAGGACAAAGCAATTGTGGTAAAGCATCTTGCTAAAGGACACAAGTGCCACGACTGGGACTCGAATCCACACTCTACTGATCAGAAATACCAGAGCTTGAGTCCGGCGCTCTTCACTGATCGGCCACGACACACCACAGTTTTTATGGTCGTTTATTTTTTGGAGTAATTACCAATGGTATACCCTCCCTCTAAGAAGATTTGTTAACATGTCTCTGAATGTTTTTGTTTTTTTTACAGTTTCATTACAAGCAGGAGGGTACGTATGCCATAGGAACTGTGGGTATGGTGGACGTAGACTGTGACTTTGTGGACTTCACCTACGTTCGCTGCCACTCTGCCGAGCTAGACCGCATGCTACACAGGGAGGTGACTGCATTCAGGGACTCACTACGGTCAAACGAGGGCTCACTCAGCAACGGACAGGTAGGTTGTAAAAATAATTACTCACAAGTATGGGAGACTTAAGGGGATACATGTACCTGGGCTCAATTTCGTAGAGGTGCTTAAAAGCAGATAATTTTACGCTAACAACTTTGTGCTTATAGGCACTGTGTAATGTTGGTAATTACTCCACAAGTTAATGACCATAAAAATTTACTGGAGAGCTTTGGAGGCAGTCGTCCAAGTTGTAGAGGACGATATCCAGAAGTATGTAGAATCTGGTAAACGAGAATTTGCCCTAAAACTCAACAATATTTAAAGGCAGGGTGTACTTTAGGTAATTACTCCAAAAGTTAAGGATCCTGGGGCAGATTTCACAAAGAGATAAGATTCATCTTAAGATGAGTTGTCAGTATTACCATAGTGATTTGTATTGTGATGTCACACTTTGCTTAGCAATTAAGATCAATCGGCAGTTAAGATCAATCTTAGCTCTTTATGAAATCGGCCCCAGAAAACTTACTGGGTAAAGAGCACTTGGGTGCTGTTGATAAACATTGTTAAAACGACCCCCATGGAAGTGATAAAGTGTTACAGAAACAGGTAATTTTTCACACAAAAATTTTCAATTTATTGTTAATAGAGAGTTAACCACTTCACGTTGGTATTCTGAAAAAAATGTCCGTGCCCATTCTCGGTGTTATTATTACCTAATTATTACAAACCAGAGACCAACTAATGCCAGCAAAATACACATTCACCACCACCCAACCACTCTTATTACCAAACCTAACATTTTCTTGTCATGGCTGAGTGGTCACTGGACTCAAGCTCTGGTGCTTCTGATCAACAGAGTGTGGGTTTGAGTCCCGGTCTTGACACTTGTGTCCTTAAGCAAGACACTTAACCTTAAATTCATCAGCCAAAAGTTCAAATTCAAGGCTGTTTTGATTGAATATAGTCGAAAGTCAGGAATGAACCGAAACATCCCCGTACAAAAATGTACAGACCCATTTTCTCCTGAATGATGTCATAGGATGTTTTGAATGGTGACAAATTTTGCACTGGAAGGGTATTGAATACAATGGCAATTACACATGTACACCACTTTAATGTGAGATTAGAGACTTGTAAATTTTCCCCCACTCGCATGAGAACTCTATCTATTAGAAAATAATAATAATCGATTCTTATATAGCGCTTTATCACAGCCCGAATGCCGTATCAAAGCGCTTCTGACAATATTACCACCCCTGGTCACTGGGCCATATACATGTATTTCATTCCTTAAACCATCTCAGCTCCCTGGGGAGTATACAGCCGGTGCTGCGAGTTTACCGCGCTCCAAGCTAATCATTCACATAAACCATCTCTGCCCTCACAGGTACCCATTTTACCCCTGGGTGGAGAGAAGCAATTATGGTTAAGTGTCTTGCTCAAGGACACAAGTGTCACGACCGGGATTCGAACCCACATCCCGATGACTTAACCACCAGAACTTGAGTCCGATGCTCTTATCCGCTCGGCCACGGCACCCCAAAATGAGGACATCACAAAACTGAACTGGTCATTTCCCTTCCTCTTTAAACATTACAAGCTTTGAATTAAAATTCGCATCATGTGTAGATTTCGCTGGAGTTCTACCAGAAGAAGAAGAATCGCTGGCCATTCCCTGATGAGAGTATACCGTGGGAGGTCTGGACGATCAAGATTAAAGTTGTGGTGCTGTCAAATGAGCACGGTAAAATTAAATTTCATATTTTATAGATTGCAATATGACGTGAATCGGCCATCTTTACGGGCAATTTGGAGCACACAGTCATGCGTTTCGCGTGAGAACAGCGTGCAGCACGCGCACATTTCACAAAACTCATTGCACGATTGGTTAGTTAACAGCGCGGCTGCGGTATTTATTTGAGCGCTTGACGCGCCTGCAAGCCAAAATGCAATTTGCCCAAAAAGATGGCGTCTATTTGGAACTGTCTACATAGTAACAAATATAGTAAAAAAAATTGTTCTTAAAGGTATCGTACTGGATTGCTCGAACTGACAAAATGTTCTATGTTCTGCCATTTGGGAGTCAAACTGTATTTAAAGATATTGTGCATGTTAAAGATAGTATACAGGATTGATAGAGCTGACAAAGCTTTGTGCGATCAACCATACATGAAATAAAAACCCTGTGAAAATTTGGGCTTGATCAGTGGTGTGAGTCAGGAGAAAATAGTGAAAAACTATGCGTAATTTTCAGCCTGTAAACACATTGTCCTTAGTTTGGGTTGTAACAACTGAAATCATTTATTGCGTGTTTCTTTTTAGGTTTTCAGATATAGTTTCTCGAATATGACTTCATTTCAGAGGAAAATATTTCACAGAAAAAAAGTGGTTATACAGCCAACTCTTGTTATAAGGAGCACTGTTATAAAGAGATTCTGCTTATGAAGGTTACATTCTGAAATCCCAAATCTCATTTCTGCTTTGTGTTTCTTTTGTTTTGCTGTCCTCTTATAACAATGTTTCTGTTATAAAGAGGTAGTTTGGCCATTTTATATTTAATTTGGGGTTGAACAAAGAAAAATTTACGAGAGCGGGATTTGAACCAATGACCTCCGGTTTAACTTACAGGCACTCTTCCAAAATCTAATGCTGTACCATCCTATGATGATTTATAATTGCATTAGAGGATTGGAATGATGCTCTCTAAGATTTCAGACATTATCACTTTAAAAAAAATGTCAAACTGAAACGATTTTTTGTTTTATTGTTTGTTTTTTGGTTTCTTCTCCCAGAGAGGCAACTGTACCGAGAGAAGCTGGGAGAGATTCTTGGCGAGAAGGTGATCTGTATTGCAGAGGCCATGGGTAGACACGACTACCTCCCCAAGGCCCCCAACCAGCCTCAACTTGACACTGTCTTTGATATTAGCCTTCCTGATGTCCAACCCTACCTCTTTAAGGTTGGTAACTATAACAATAGACCTTATTACGTCAAATCTATCCATGTTTAGTGAGGTAACAGCAATCAGCCGCATCTCTGGCCGCAGCATTTGCGAACGGACACCAACCCTCAGAAATCTTTGAAACAATTCATGCATGAATCATTTCTCAGATTCAAATGTTTGTATGTGAAAATTACCCAAACAATAATATTACTTTCTCAAAACAGTTTATATTATATAACACCCAAGCAGATCCTTGCCATTTGATTGGAGGATTGTCCGTCACGTGATAGCAAATAAACGTACCATTGCACGCTACGTCATTCACCGTGCATTTTTCGTTCCATTCACCGTGCATTTTTTGTTCTATTCGATTTGTTCTATTGCACGGTGCGTACCACATCATTGCGTGCGCGTGTCTTTGATAATGCAGCAGTACAGTTACTGCAAGGCACATACTGCATTACGGCGCCCGTGTGTCTCAGAATAGCAGTACAGAACGCACTTAGTCACTGTTGAATCCAAACAAGCCGAACCAAAAGAAATGGGTGTAATGTCACAATTAAATATTGTACGCTTTGTTTGTTTTGAAAGTAGTATCCTCCAATCAAAATGACAAAGATCTACTTGGATGTTATATAAAACAAATAATGAATGTTTTTCATTCGTGCAATAGTGAGAATATTTCATTTGTTGAAAGATGGTATGTTCCATTCAACTCGGCTCCGCCTCGTTGAAAAGAGCATTCCATCTTTCAACTCATGAAAATATTTGCACCATTGCACTCATAAACATTCATTATTTGTATACTATCAACAGCTGTCTCACCAACTAAGTTTTTACAGTCATTAATTTTTGGAGTACTTTACCAATCTACGACTCGTACCTTTAATGCAGTAATAACATCGTTTAAAAAAAAAGCTTTAGACCAACTTAGACTTCACTTTTTCTCTGTCAACAGATTAGTCATCAGACCTCAGGTCCGGCCAACACGTCTGTCGGAACAACCATGAGGAAACTACTACGGGACACGCTAGCTTTATGATGACATGACACTTTTTAGAAATAGTATGATGAACCCAATAGTTAGTACTTTCTGTACTGCCTCGTCTTTTGACGAGCTTTTACATTTGTCCTTTCTATAAATCAGGCTGTACATCTAAAGCGTAACTATAATTAATATCTGAAAGCTTCAATAAACCTGTAAGTGAAAGATTGTATTTGACGAGAGTGATAAATAGCAGTATTGATTTTGGAGGCTCATCACACTTACTCACAGCTGAGAAGCTGAATTGCGAAGGATGTCTACAGCGTGTTCGAGCCTCAGGCATGCAAGGGTGCCTTTGACAGCCAGCCAGATCGACCCATACCTGACCACGGAGCACAGCCAGAGATTAAAAGTGTTTGATTTTACTGGAGGTAGGAAAACTGGAGGGCCAGGAGAAAAACTCTCACGGTGCTGGAGAAAACCTACGCACAACTCCACTCACATGTGATCTTAGCCGGGAATCGAACCAGGGCCACAGTGGTGAGAGGCAAGCACTTTACACACTAGCCAGCCATGCCACCCAAGTAGTACATCAATGGATTTTCAAATAGTCAGCTAGCAAGAGGAGATCTCTTTGTGACACACTTAATAGATGTGAACCCAGTACTTTGCAGTTGCATGTCCGGCGGTCTAACCAATTCATCAACGCGTTGAAAAGCTGAGCTACAAACAGCAAACTCTACTGTAGTAAATGTAAATAAACATGTAGGTATTGTTGTGAAATCATCGGTCGTTTTTGGATGTGAACCTGATCTTTGTGTCTGAAAGTCCGGCGGTCTAACCACTCCACCTAGGGATGTGCACCAGCAAACAGCATTCTCTTTCATTGACTCAATGTACGTATAAAATAATTATTTTAGTGGGTTTTGAACCCAGAACATATGGTAGGAAGTTCAGAAGTCTAACCGTTTCACCGAGGAATGTGAAGTAAGCAAGCAACAGCAGTCTCTTTTGTTCACTTGTTTAACATAACAAAAAACATTACTTAAGCAGGTTTCACACCTGGAACATGGTGATTGGAAGTGTGGCGGTCTAACCACACAATCAAGGGATGTGCACAAAGCGAGCAACAGCAATCTCATTCATTAGCTCATTCATTATTCATAGTCACCCTGGACAGTTTATTCATTCTGATTGGTCGAGATGAGATCACATGGCCATGTTCAAATGTGCAATATAAACACAGTAAGAAGTGTTTAAACATACGCGTGGCGCGCAGGTTCACGCAGGCACTAATTAACGTACGCGCATTGCTATTAATACATACTCGTGTTAAATCTAAAACATGATATAGTACTGCCACGTAGGCACAACCGCTGAATGTGGCAATTTGGTGACTCGGTCTTAAACGCCCGTTTAAAACATTGCAGGGTCATGGCCGAGCAAAAAAGGACCCCTTACCCGGTCCTTTATCCCACGGCAACAACTCTGCTGGGTTTAAACGGCTGGTTTAGACCACGTTGCCACTCTTCTATTCCTTTATTTACTGGTAGGGTCACAGATTGGTACTAAGAACTCCAAAAATTATTCCATAAAAACTAACTTAGCTGTGAATAGTATTAACTATTTTGAGAAAGGATACCCTTCAAAGTAAAATTGTTTGGATAATTTATCACCCCAAAACAACTGCAACTGAGCTAGCTACATGTAGGTGGTCTCCCAATTTCGATCGGGGTTCGGGTGGGGGTGGGGGATAGTTCTATAGGATTTTCTATGTATCAAGTAAGAAACCACATGGGAAACTAACCTGCTTTTCTTTTAACTCAAAAAGCCCAAATGTCAAAACAATTGATACGGAGCACAAATTTGGTTTCGTTGTATAAAGTTGATGTTGTCTGTCGTTTTCAGACGGGAAATATTGGGAAACGACAATTGGGGACATGGGACTTTCAACGTCTATGGCAGAGGAAGTAGGTCATAGGTCACGACGTAACAAGCCACTTGTTGCTGCATGGTCTCTTAAATTGCAAAATAGCATTTATAAAATCTTAAAGAGCTTAATATGGAAGTATTAAAATGGCGTTGTGAACTTTGTCAAGATGTGAATTACCCAATAAATATTATGTACATTTAACACCTCTGAAAAAGATATTTACAAAGTACTTTGACTCTATTTCCTTTTTTGTGAGAACTGCCATCGGTCAATGTAGGTCAACTTTTTTCAGCATTTAAGAGCAGTTCCCTGTATTAACCCTTTCAGCCCCAAGGGCGACTATAGTCGACTGTGCACTATACCCTGCTTCAGCCCCAAGGGCGACTATAGTCGCCAAAGATAACACACAACAAAGCACTCAAGCCTGGGCACAAAGGCCATTTGTTAAAAAACTGTAGTTTTGTCCATGTTCACCCTCCATACCCAAGCTTACCATCATTGGAAAGAGAAAGATCGGATCTTTCCAATGGCAGTAAAATAAAATAGGGTTGTTATTTTGCAATGGCTTCAAATTAGAGTAGAACGATCCGAAATGCCAAACACCTACGGAGCGCCATAAGGTTGTGTGCAAAAAAGTGTTTGGGTTTTCAGAACACACTGAGGAAACGAAGACCAAGAACTTGGACATTGTTTGGCTGATTTCAATGATTTTTAAATTATATGAAAGGAAATTCAATAAGTAAGACAATTTGTATTACTCATTATGTTCTTAAATAAAATCTTCTAGGTAATAATAGAGTTTGTAAAATCAAACTTTGAACACCACCTTCCTGTTGTGTGAGGAAGTGTGCTTCACGCTTGAGTGGTCAAAGAACGTGGGCTCCAGCAGTTGTTTATGTCAAAAGAACTTGGGGCTGAAAGGGTTAAGTGCGGTCATAGATTGGTAAATACTCCAAAAAATTATGACCATAAAAACTTACTTGGCGAGTTCTTTTTTATAATCGCAAAAGGACAATTGCTTACATATGAAGTGACTGTTTTGAGGAGTCTTCATATTTGTGCAATAGAATAATGTGTTGTTGAAATCGGTCGCTTATTTGCCAGAAATAACCGGGGAAACTTTGTTGGAGAGTGGGGGGAGGAGAGGGCCAATCCTGTAAAATAAAACTGTTTAATTATTTTCCAGACTAACACTTGTCAAGAAAGAAAAAACATCAAAACGACAAACTCTTCCATTTTAATTCTTAGATGATTTTGTTTATTAAATGATGGAATGATGATGATAAATGATAAACAATAATAATGTGAACCACAACAAACAGGGAAACCTCCAATTACAAGGTTGGTTTCCGTAAAATTCAACTAAAATAACTGTTCAAACTTCTCAACTCTTTATCAATAACAGGGCTTTTAAAGGCATTCGTTTCATCATCAAGTACGTATTTTTCATGTTAAATCTTGTGATTTTGGTGTGAGGTATTTTGTCAAGCTGCTATAGGAACATTTTTGTATAGACCCCTTGCGTCTGACATCACCAGCTCATATAGCGCCCTCACAGAGAGCGAGGGCAAATAGAACTCCATTTCCCGAGGCGCATACATACTTGCTTATGCAAGGAGTGTATTTGGATTTGCTAAGCAGAAAACATTGTGGGTCAAGTCACAAGAAATCTTATCACAAGGCATTTACAATGTAATAGGCTTTTGTCATGGTGCGGCCATCTTGATTTTTCTCCCATTCAAATCAATGTCACCAAACCGAGGCTGGAAGGAGAAACAGTCTGGTTCCTTTTTATGCAATGAATGTTAGCCTTCATTACTGTTATGGGATACAGGGAACATGACCAATATGTTGGCAGCATGATAAAAGTCTAGTGGGATTTGCAGTGGCACAACAGGAAAAGCTTTTCTGAGTAACGATGGCTCTGAGAAGCATAAGTTTACTCGACCTTTCGACCAATTCACTCATGACCTTTCGACCAATTCACTCGTGGGTCATCCTTTCTCAAATTGTTGAGTAACCAAACGACTTTGCTCCGAGACATCATAATCCAGGAGTTTTCCCCTGTGTACCAGCCATATGCTTACATTCACCTCCACCATGCATGGATTTAAGTCTTACAAATCAAACAGACAAACTGGCTGACAACAGAGAACTTGCTCAGCAGAAACAGTTTATCAATCAATGAAAATGCCTTGTGACAAATATCAAATATTTCTAACAGCTTCATCAGTGGGGTGTTAGTTTTTTGTTTGTTTGTTTTTTTTTCTTTGATTTGTGGTACAAGTTCTGTCTAGTATAAAGTAAACTTCTGCAATCATATTTTTTGTTTAACGTCAAATTTTCCTTTCCTTCGACACGAACCAGTAAACACACAACATGGCAATCTGCACCCCTGTCATTGAATTCAACTTGAGTTTGATGGATTTAAGATGGTTCTGAAAAGAAAAAATCCATTTGGACCAAATATTGGTCAAGACTTGACAAGTTTTAATTCAGCTGATGATCGCGTTTTTTCGCGTTCACTCACAGCAACTTCGGTTCTGTGTTCACTGGTCCATGAATCACCACAGGATAATTTTGTCTCTTTTTTGTTTTGTTTTTACTCTCAAAAATCACAGCAATAGTACAAGTTCTTCGCACCACTAAAATGTGGTGCACCAAAAGGCACTTTTCAGCCAAAAAAAAGTTGAAGCAAGTTATACTTATGAAATAAAACACTCTGAAATATTAAATTTTTTCCTCACCATCAGGTATTTTCTACGTTCTGAGTCGCCGTCTAAGTTCATTGTTCATTTTTAAGGCGACTGATAAATTTCCACGCACCTAAGGATGCTCAAATATTACATCATCCTAAACTGACAAATCACCATATCCGACAGATATCTTGGACACTGTCTGAATGCATTTGGACACTACATCGTGCAATGCGATTGGTCAACCAGAGGCAATATAAAAATAGAAAACACCTGAGTAGGCGGAGCTTTAGTTGGAATCCAACTGCTGTTCAATGTTAGGTTTAAATGCACACAGAACAGCAGTTGGATCCCATCAAACTTGTGTACCTTCCTGGGGAACACAAGTAAATACTTTTTAAACTCAAAAAAAAAAACTTCTCTTTTTAAACTTTAGACTAATATATATTTATTTCTTATAAAATAGCTAAAATGCTTGAAATGTTTCCTGGCACTCAAACACAAATGCAAGGTTTAAAAATACTTGCATCAAAAAGGTTCTGGTCATGTCTTTGTTGTAGTTGTAGAGAACAAAAACATTAAAATCTTGTTTTTGGGTGGGCAAGAGGGTATGTTTACCAGATCTCACAAATGCCAAAAAAAATCCCAGTGGGGATAATATTCCGAATTGGGCAACATTTGAGCGACTATAAAGTGACTGTATTTTAAGACTCAACGGGGCAGTGTCCCAAAACCTACCCAAATAGGGTTCCCAAATGGGAACTCATTCACCCAATGGGGATAACAACGGTCTCCGATCTAGAACTTTTGGGAGGCAACAATTACTCCCGCATAGATGCAAGTCCCATCAAAGCCCAATCTCATAAAACTGCTAAACACATATGTTACAAGTAAGCAGAGTTTTTATGAACCCATCAAAAGCCATGGCGATCAAACCAGCTTTCTGAGGAGCACCCCATTTCCTGTAAGCCTGATCTTTTTTGTGCTTAGCCGCCTTGTGAAGTCAGACTCGCTGCTCCAATTCAAAGTTTGTAAAATATAAGTACAACTTGATGCACTGAACAACAATAACAGGCATGAACTCTCAACAATAACGTTAACATGTGTACATAATATACCTAAAACATCCCTCCTATTTAGAGACAAAACAGGAAAAGATCCTAAACTACCTTGAAAGGAATTATAGTAACTACAGTTTTAACAACGAGATAAGCGGACGGTCACATATCGCAGCAGGTCTGTGGCTGTACATGGAATTCTGAACTCTCGCCCGGTTACTGCACATACACTGGCCATATCAGATCTATGGCCAGCATGCACGCGCATGCGTGCAGTAAGTGAATGAGAGTTTAGAATTCCATGTACAGCCACAGGCCTGCTGTGATCACAATGACAGTCCCCCTTTTTACTTTGCATTGAACTTGTTAAACGGCATTCTTAAACTTCATGTTTTACTTCAAGGCTGACAACATTTTGTTGCAATTTAAACCTTTACTAAGATCTGTACACTTTTTGCAAATCAGTCTTGACGAACAGATGATGGCCTTCGATTGGTTCACTATATAGTTGACTCCGTGAATCATAACCAATGAAAACAGGTGTTTCATTGTCCGGCTGGTAACTGTCTGTGATTAGCGTGGAGAAGTGTATGGCAGTCTACCAGTCTACTTTTCCCTCAATCTGACCAATGAAATTAGTTGTTGCATCATTGCAGACAATAAACTAGCCACACTCCTGTCCAATGTTTTATGTCAAGAGAGATTTGCAGCACCGATCACACATTTACATAGCTTTAAAACATTTCCAATCATGTCCTCTGTACTGGGCCCAATTTCATAGAGCTGCTCAATTAGCTTGAAACACAACACTATAATGCTTAACAGGATAAGATTACCAGCCAGACTACCTTGTCACATGTACAATTTGTGACTGGTACTCTGTTAATTTCTGCTTAGCAGACAAGTAATTGCTAAGCAATATTTTCTGCCTAAGCAACACCATGAAATTGGACTCTAGGCCCATTTTCCATAGTTTTCCTGCTTAAGCACAAAACGTAGCTAAGCACAACAAAATTATGCTGACAGGATAAGGTTACCAGCCAAAATAGCATACACATGTACAATCTGTGACTGGTAGCCTACTTACTTTTGCTTAGCAGCAACATTTTCTGCGTAAGCAGCTCTGTGAACTTGGGCCCTGGTTGTGTTGGAGTTTGTACAAACAGAACGCAGTGATTTTTTTTTTTGGTTGTTTCCTTAAATACTCTAAAAGCGAGGATATTCTTTTTCCTTCACAGCAAGACGCAGTGGAGCACCTTCACATGATTGTAAACATAAATATGCGCAAACTTCATCACTGCCAAATAATTACCTATCCCTATACATTACCTTCTGACTTAACACACTTATACTGAATATTCTATGCAAATACGAAAATAGTTTTAAATAGTATGCATATTTATGATATGCAAATGAGATACAGTATTCAATACCGTAGAAAGTCAATTCACAGACATGTGTGATGATGGTCAGTTCATGATGTCATGAAATTGGGAATGATTTGATTGGTCAAGAACACGACCATGATATAATTCATGAACATTCTAGATATGTAAATTCATGTAACTTCAAATGGAATGTTGCTAAATATTTTTATAAAGTTAAAATACATTGGTAAAGCTTTAAAAACAAATAACAAATAAAATCAATGCAAGTTATTCAAACCAACTATAGAATAACAGTAAATAGCGAAATAGAAGTGTTTTAAAATAGTGCATAATACAGACCTCAACCATGAACCAACTTTTCTACAGTAATTTAATCACCAGTACCACACTGGGTGCTAGCTTGTGGAAGCACCACATTTAGCCTTGACTGCACAAATGCATGGATCAACCATGCATCCCAGGCTAAGCTAATGCCAAAACTATATCAACAACAAAAAAAAGACTTTGACAACCTGCACTGAGGTAAGTGACGACACCACTTAACAATCAAGCGTAAAAAAAGACAAGCACATAAAAGAACGGTCTTTCAAAGTATTTAAAAAATGTCCTACCTTAACTGAATTTCATTTCTCTCCAACAAACAGTAACATGTTGAGTAGGGCAACTTGAAAGTTGGATATGAAACTTTGCATGGTGGAAGTATAACTAAGTGAGGTTTGCGGTAACACCATGTGAAAATCTCTTTTGAGTAGTCTAGGATCTGAAAAGAACCGGTGGTTGACGACTTAACGTTCCAATCAGTATGCTCTGATCGTCTTCAGGAGAACATACTGAGCATACTTGATCGAAGCGTCGAGTCGTTAACCACCGGTTCTTTTCAGAACCTACACTACTCAAAAGAGATTTTCACATGGTGTTACCGCAAACCTCACTTAGTTAACTTGAAAGTTCAAAGGTTATTGGTGTTGTTGAAGATAATGTGTTTGAATCGTCTTGTTTTTCAGTAAACCAGGTAAATTTGATTAGATGAAGGGTTGGAACTGGCAACTCTCCCTCTACACTACAAAGCCTCTGCTAAAGTTGGGAAAAATAATAATAAACAAAACTAAAAAATAATATTTATACATATATAGCGAACTCTGCATATATATATTTTTTTCTCTAAACTTTCCTCTGTTTTTGGCAGTTACATGGCTAGTAAATACACAATAAGTTTGGCAATAACAGTACTGTAACTTTCCTTTAAAAATACGAGTTGGAGTTTGTTTTCTGTACAAAAGATAAGAAGGGTTTGGTTTTTTTTCACTATGTGATACAAACAAGAACAACAAAACCAGAGGCAGAAAAAATGTGGTTTAAATGGACTTATTGAAACCAGTCAAGTGTTGAAGATTTTTGTGACTAATTAAGATATAAACAAGATATTGAGGGAGTAAGCAGATTTGAAAATAGCTTTTTGTCCGCACAGATTGGCGGAGGAGAACCAATAACTTTCCAGATTGTTTTTTCAGAGAAATGAAAGTAAAACAAATTGTGCACTCAACATTAGGTTGTTTTGTTGTTGTTGTTTTCTTTAAGGGGGGGGGTGTTTTAGAGTGGGGATGAGGAAATCTGCCAAGACTTTTGTGAACTCTTCTAGTTTATCTTAAAACACAACTAATGTAAAAAAAGACTTTGCATAATGATATAGCACACTTGTTGAACATGACAAGAGTATCGGCAGGTCTAAGAATCAGTAAATCCAGCTAGTTCTAGTTTTTGTTTTTCTTCTTCTTCAGTAAACAGTTAAATAGTACAAATAACTCTTCAGCTAAGAGCTCTTTTATCTAGCACTTGATCTTCTGCAAAGAGTAACAAATATAAGCAATTTGGTTCAGTTTGAAATCAGGTCAAAATTTCTTGAGTTGAAGTTCAACTGAACTGCTGGACTTGCCGATCCCAAAATGTCTTTGGTTCAGAATTTTGCAATTACTGATTAATGAATATTCATGAGCATGAGATGATTTTATCCAATAGGAAGATACTTATGAGGCACTGGTAACAGGTTACAAGCAATTATTTTGTGCATTACTTTCCAGAATAACACCGGTAAGTACATTTAACGTGCCTCATATGTATCCAGGTTTTATTGAGAGCCGATCTGCTCTGGGTTTTTTTTCTGTTTTTTTCTCAAGCTACTGTTTTGATGTTATTTCATTAGCTTTTTGGGGAGAAAAATTTTCTATGGCTTGATTCCTGCACTTGTGGGACTACAAGTTATCAACGGTTGCCCTTCATGATTACAAAAGTATTTGCATTCTCTTTGTAATCGTTCTAATTTATAAACAACCTGACCCCGACATTGAGAATGCGATCTCGGTTGTGACCGCAAAACGATGATGACTGTAGTTAAACTAAAGTAATTATTATGGAACTTCCGATAACTTTAGTTATTAGAATTAGGCTTACCATAACAAAATAATCCATCCTGGGGTTTTTTCCCCCTAAAATTTTCCAGGGTTTTCCTCTTTCCAGTCTAGTAAGGATCTTTAGTTGTCACAAGATTCCTCCATTAAAACATCTCTTCATAATGCAATACATCTTAAAACACTTCTTTAAAATCCGATTTAAAACTCAATTTAAAATTCATAGATTAACTAGTGTTGATAACTAGTTATAACTTAAAAAAAAAAACATTACTAGTCGGGTTAAAACTAGTACAGATTTACCGGTGAAGTTAAGCTGATAAAACGCACTAGTTAGATTGAACTAGTTTGAAACATGTCTATAACCTACTCTAACTATTGGTATCCTTAACTCACTAACCATTAAACTGAGTAAAATCGAGTCTTCACTAACTTTAACCTATTAAAAAATAGAGAACTTATTGGGTAGTAATAAATGAGTTGTATGAACAAAAAAACAATGATGGCATGACTTTATAAAATGCATGCTTTACTTTACTGGGTGAAATTAACATGAGGATGAAATTTTGATGAATAACTAATGAATGCTCAAGAATGAATGGCACTAAAACTACTTCAGAACTTCAAAGGAAAAAAGAAGAAGTGAATACCAGGCTAGTTTCCAGCATTTTGGGATTTACAAAACTGTTCAATCAGTCTCCGCCAAAAAGCATAACTATTTCCCCCGATTAAGTTTAAAATGAGAGGTTTTACCAAAAACCGTTTAAAGAGTTTCAGAAGTGAACTGAATTTAAGCTGTCTGGAAACTAGCAAAGTATTCAAATAAACACAAGTAAGATCAAAACTTTTATAAAACTGGATTGATAACAATTAGAACCTGCAAATCATTCTTAAACCAAACTAAGATGGGTAATCAAATAAAATGAAACTCGCTAACTAGTTTAACCAACTTGTAAACGTAATCTGAGATGTTTAAAAGTTTTAAAATCCATACGTTCTCTATGCCACCTTAATCCACTAACCATAACTAGCAACATAATCCTGGTAACATAATCCAAGTTAACTATTATAACTATCAACTAAAATGACTACCTCTTTACAGACAGAACAACCAAATAGCCAAAATATACAAGATGAAAATCTCAACTCAGTAATCAACAATTATGTAAATCAAACAAAACCTCAACTCAGAAAGTTAAACTTTAAACTTGCACTAAGTTAGCACTCGC
This sequence comes from Pisaster brevispinus, assembly GCA_023634235.1. NCBI lineage: Eukaryota > Metazoa > Echinodermata > Asteroidea > Forcipulatida > Asteriidae > Pisaster > Pisaster brevispinus. The sequence goes on from JAMKCF010000001.1 coordinate 4,353,200, forward strand.
TTAGCAAACCCAGCAGCGGTGCAAACTTTGCACTTGGTACATTAGAACCCGCTCACTTGGTTTTAAGCATAGAATCTTTGGTGTATCTAGCTGTATACTTCCAAAATGGAAACCATAAAATGGGATGATGGAAAGAAACTACTAAAAAACTACAAGTGCCTGTGATGAGTAAAGAAATGGTCAAAGTGCATGTGGTGAATGATTTGTCTACTTAAGTTTTAGAAATCGTGAAAATTCTGTTTCTTCACCAAAACGATCTTCCCCCTTTTGATTTATATGACGAGTCTCTGGGAATTTGCATAACAAAAGGGATACAAGTGTTTTCTCCTTTAACAGTTGGAATCCTGGCTTAATGCCAGATTGTTCCTGAAAATATTTGGCAAAATTTATGGGAAAAGAACACAAGTGTTTGTTTGGTTTTTGTTTAGTTTTGTAAACCAAAGTATTGGGTCACTTTGCAATTTTGATATCAGAAACTTTTCGTTTAATGTCCACATCTAGACAACTTATTAGTGATGAATTTTTGAACTGTTCAGGTATAGAGAGTGCTTAGTGTTAAATTGGATTTATTGATTACTGATTTACGGACCAATCAGATATGTGAGATGTGGCTACATATTGATCCATGCTTAGAATAAAGTGTTTGTCAGTTAATATGAATTGTTTATTTTTGTTGGACATTATGGTCTTTTGATATACCTAATGAAATTTATGAGGATCATAAAATCAATAAATAAATCAATACCTAGAAAAACTAAAATTGATCGATCAATCCTAGGGTTCAATAATTTGAGGATCTAAGCATGGATCTTGACATCCAATAAGCAATCAATACATTATATATAACGTACATTATAAACACACTAATCAATCATAGGGTGCTAAGTTGTCAATGCAGGATAATCAACAACTATCGATCAGTTAAAATAAGATCAATACATGAGATAAGTTGATCAATAAATACATAAAGATCACACTCAGGTTGTCAATGGATCATTGTTTATTTTTGAGGGTTTACATTGTTGGGACTCCTATAATAAGTGATCAATACATCCAGTGACCAATCAATACATCGAATGAATGATCAATACATCCGATGACCGATCAATAAATCCAATTTAGCAATCACAGGGTTGGTGCTGTCCTCTCAATAGGGTGTTTGGTAGACCTCTGGTGAGGTGGGGGGATATCCCTGGCTATGGTAACCCCCGTAGGTGTAGTGGGGGCTGTCCGGGGCATCACCTCCTGAGAACATACATGTAGAATGGGGAATAGAAAAAAAGAGGACCAAGACAAGGTTTTGGAGAAGAAAACATCATTAGGTTCGGTCATAAATACACAAAGGTTGACACAGCATAAACTTATCATTAAAATTTATAATCATAAAAACAAAGCTGCCACCATTTGCATCTTGCAATCAGGGAGATTTTGTACAACAATCAGGGAGATATTTAGAATTGCATTCAACATAATAGGGACAAAGTTTCCATAATCAGGGAGATTTTCAAATTTGTTCATCAGAACATGGAAAAATTGGTTTATTTTCAGAAAACTTTCTGCAGAATCAGGGAAAGTTGGCAGCTCTGCATACAATATAAAATGTATGAAATGGTTTTAGTAGAAAAAAAATAAGAAAAAATGAACAAATAAAGAGAAGACAAACTCTTTTGAAAGAAAACAAATAATAAAGCATGCCACTCCCTTATGTTTTCAAACACACCTCTACAATGAAAATTTTATCACTTTTTACTAAAAGCATCAATCGACATTTAAAGGTGGTATGAACTTCTCGCGGACAAAATGATAAAAATGATGATATCAAATTTGATGGAACTTAAAAATCAACATTATGCTGTGATGCTGTGAGCATGAACTTCAAAATAAGACAAGAAATGTATTCTGAAACAAAGTTGAGCGCAAACACTTCACAACAAACAACAATAAAAAATGCAACCCTGGCACCATGTTTCACTGCATGTATGTTTGGCATTGAATGACAAAACAGTAAAAGTATGAGTTCAGATCAATAGCGAAAAACAGACGAGATTAATTGTGTTTTTACTCCTACACCAATGTGTGTTAAAGGCAGTGTCATAGATTTGAAAATATTCCAAAAAACTATTACCCCTCCCAATAAAAATAAACAAATAACTTAGTGAAGCACTGCAGCTGTTGACAGTATAAAACAATTTTCGGAACGGATTCCCTTCGAAGTAATATGGTTTGGATATTTTTCACCCCAAAACATTTGAATCTGAGGGCTGGTTTCCATTGAATGCTGCAGGCGAAGATGCGGTTGGTACCCGCTTTCACCTTGCTAAGCGTAGCCATGTTGGATGGATAAGACATTCTTGTAGAAAGCCGTGACAGATTTTTCACTGCTTTCTCAGCAGGTACACAGCAGCTGTAACCTTTACATGTTTCTTTTATTGTATTTTTCTTTGTACTTTTGCCTATAAATCAACATTACGTTGACAAAACCAATCTATGACCCCACCTTAAGTCAAACACTGATAGCTCATAACAAAATATTCGCAAATGAAAAACACATTTACAAAACGTGAATTGCCCAAATGGAATGCATGTGATGCACACGTTAAAATGCAATTGAGGTGCAGGAAAAACACATCTGAAGCACGAGTGTAGCAGACTTTCGAGCAAAACACACTGATAATATAAATGTGAAAAAAACACAACAACAAAACCATGCCAGCTGTATTGTCATGCCAAAGAAAAAGCATTTTCTCGTCTCGCACAAGAGATGCAGAAAACATCTCAGCCCCATAGTAAAAACAAAATTCTGTATAAGAGCACTGGAGAGTTGTTGATATTATAAAACATTGTCAGAAATGACGCCCTTTGATGCAGTTGTTTAAGAGAAAGATGTAATTTTTCATCCCAAAACTTTGAATCTGAGAAAGGCTTCAGGCATGAAGCCTTTCTCAGGCATCTGAAAGCACATAATTCTATGCAACAAGTGTGTTTTTCTTTCATTATTTTCTTGCAACTTCGATGACCAAATGAGCCCAACTTTTCTCCGGTTTGTTATTTTTTTGCATTGTGTTGGGATGCAAGTGAGGATACTGGTCTTGGACACTTACTAAAAGTATACCCTGCCTTTAAAAAAAAACGCTGTGTAAAGTCTGCTTTTGGAGATAAAGAATGCTTTTGCAGTGACACGACAAAGTATGGCTCGAGTTTGCCAAATGCCTGGTATAAGTCAATGGACTCTGACATCAAGTAGAATTTTCTTTTGGATTTTGATGTCTTTGGAGCGGTTACAAACAGTTGAAATGTATGATTAATGGAGCATATTTACATGATTTAAGTGGAATCTACATGGACGTGATAAAGGGCTGCATACCTGGCGTCAAAATCACAGGTGATGTTGTAGTGATAGGGACACTGACATATGTAGGCTGGTAATTAGCGGATGTGATGGCAGCGACACCATTGGCCATCCCGTGGGGGTTGGGTGGGACCCCCTGGTGTTGATGTGGAGGAGGGGGATGGGACAGCATGTAGTCCCCGGAGCCTGTGGGGGAGGATGAGGTGACAATGGTGGTCGTGGGTGCGGCGCCGTCGAGGCCTGGATGCAAAGCAAGAAGAGGAGGAGGGGGGAGGTAGAACAAACAACAACAACAAAAAAGCCATGCAAGAATCAAACTGGCTGCATGGTGATCGCATGAAGCATAGAGATAGGTCAAATTCAGTTTTGTGATCCACAGTTTCCAATAAATTAAGTCTTTATGAAAATGGGTGGAAAACAGAGAAGGCTTTAAAAATATAAAGCTCTAAACCTCACGATAACAACGGTGCAAAATGCCACTGTGTTTGATACACTTGAAGTGAAATTTCTGCCAAAATCCAAAAAACATTTGATGATGTCCTATTTCAAAATGATCTGTACGTTTCTTGTACAGATATTTTTAGTTCAAATTCCCGAGTTTTGATTATACTCAATCAAAACAGCATTCAATTTGACCTTCTGACTAGCACAAAGAATTCTTCCTTGCATTGTACAGACCTGCCCGTTTTTGATGCTTACAGACATCATGTTTCAATTTTGTGAAAAAGTATCATATAAATTTACATTTTACACCGTTTTAACGTGAGGTTAGAGACTTGTAATTTTTTCCCGAATTCAGTAAGGACTCTCTATAGACCTCTTTCATGGTGCGGCCATCTTGTTTTTCTCCCATTCAAAATCAATGTAACCAAACCGAGGCTGGAAGGGCAAATAGTCTGGTTCCTTTTTGTACAATGACTATTAGCATCCATTCCTGTTATTGGGTACAGGAACATGACCAAGATGGTGGCAGCATGATAAAGGTCTATTGGAAAATGAGTGCATCACAAAACTGGATATGACATTGAAGCCCTCTTCTCTAAGGACCCTTTCTCTATGCATGAAGGGAAGAAGGAGTTTTTGAGAGGGGGCAGGGAAGCGCGTGAGAATGAGAGCATGATTCTAATACACTACATGTACATATACATCAAATAAAACCAGGAATGAAAGTCACTAGTCAAGTTTGCGCAAGGACCACAATTGTTAACTAGTTCAGTGACATACATTGGGCATGCGCAAAGAAGTTGAAGTGCGAACGGCTCTAGTCATGTCATGTCAACGCGACCGGCGGCTTCAATGTACGTTTGCACTGTGCTATGAAAACGGCTATTGGTAACCAGTGATGTGACCATGCCTGGTAGGCTGGTATCAAATAGTCGACTGGTGTAGTCCAACTATCGCCGACTAGACATAGTTTGGGCAAAATGTCGACCTATGGTCAACATTAGCTCTCGCGCAAACTTAGCCACTGCTGACAAGAAAGTCTTGGATCCAGATCTTCGGAGGTCCTATCGAGATGATGGCATTTCTATCTTTTAGTAACTCCTGGAGTTACACATGGATATTCTAAGAAGCTTATGGGAAGAGTGTCCACAGTACTAGCGTTAACTCAAAACTCAACTATTTCCCACTTTCGGATCTGTTTATTCTTATGTATTTTCTTCATTTCTTTTGCAGTTTTATTCTGTTGTTAATTGTTAGGCGCTGTGTGCTGTGTAGAGCACCATATAAATACCCATTATTATTATTTTTATAAGAGAAGTAGATCAAAGAGCCTGACTATTTTAATTGGGCAAACACAGTAGTTTTTGTTTACCGGGCAGACATGGAAAAGCCTGAATTCAGAAAAAAAAAGCTGTGTGCAAATGGGACCTCTGGACATTTCTTCACCAAAACTCCAAAACCTGCATTGTGCCCCATGGCAAAGCTGTAGCAGTTGTTTCATTATTTTATAATGGGGTCCCAAATATGAAATTTAATTCAAGTTGCCAAGAACCTCAAGTGCCTTAGGAGAGGGGGAGGGGGGGCGCCCTACTCAAATGACGTCATGTGAAGGTCTATAATATTATGCCGTTCTTATATAGCGTGCATATCCTAGTAGATTCAGATTTCTGTGGTGTCCATTTGTGAATGCTGCAGCCCAGAGATACGGTCTTGATGGAAACACCATTGACAGTTTTTTCACTGTTTTTTTTTTTACCAAAGTAGACACTATTCAGCTAACTGTCACAGGTGACTTATGTTGTTTCTTTATTCGCAATTTGGCCTACAAATCTACCTTTAAAAACTTGTTTTCTCGTAATCAGAATAAATTGGAGCCCTGTAATGACTGGACTGTGAGCTTTTTTTATCACTATGAGTAATCCATGATAAGAAATTGTGAAATATCCAGAAAAACAAGTCGGGTGTTTTTCTTTCCACACCGCCTGGGACAAATCATCGAGGCCAAGGGGCCCAGAGTTTATCTAATGAGATAAGATTAATGAGAACTACCGTCCTGCTGTTCAAGTTGGGTTTTGCTTTTTGTTTTGTTTGTTTGGGTTTTTTTTCACAAAGATTCTTCTTGGATAATTACATTGTACTCTAGTCATTAACCACTTCACATTGGTATCTTAAAAAACAAATTTCCGTGCCCACCTATGATTTTATTTTTCAGAAATTTTGTGAAGCTTCTTGATCGATTTGTTTTCTTTGAAGATATCGTTGCCACAATGAAACCTCAATTTAAGGAAGAGACAGAAAAAGGTTCTCATAATTAGCAACGAGATTTGATGTTGTCGTGTGAGAAAATTGAGTAGGTAGTCACTCACTGTGATTCGCAGAACCTCGGCATGAGACAAGGCTATTGCCATGGTACTCTAGAATCTCAGATCACTCAGACTTACCTCCTTTTGCGCCACACATAATGACAAACAATGGTGGCAGCCTGTCCATTCTTGTAGGCCATATTTATATAGTAATAGAACAAAGGTTTGAAGTCGGGGGTTACACAATAACCCCCGGAAAGGGATTTTACAAGGCATGTTTTCCAGAACCTGTTGCCGATCTTTGTTTGAGTGAAACAAAAGTGTCTACTGCAGTAGGTGCCTGCCTGTGTGCACGCTACACAATGGAGAGTCTGGGTGGATAAAAACGTCAGCGCAACTGGCGGCCAGTGGAGTGAAGTGGTTAAGTACATTTGGTATGTTCAGTATACATGTACGCCTCACTGGGTGGTGATAAACAAAAATGACTAAAAATGAGGCCAGCCAACTATGCCAGCTTCCTAAGCACCTTCACTCTAGCATCAGGTGGTAGGCTCTATGAGCAAAACAAACAACGAATCGGCAAAAAAAGTCTAACTGCTTGCTGGCAAGTGTGCTATTGGCGAGTGGCAAATTATAAAATCAAAAATCAATCAATCAACTAAAAAAAAAGAGAAGCTAAAAACAGCTCTACAGCTTTGGCTTGTAACTGATAGGGGGGGGACAAGGTCATCAAACGCTAAGCTCAAACTTCAACAGGAATGTGATTGCTAAATAAGTTACGACAATGAAAATTTGGGGTGTCTTTCAAACCGTTTGCATAAGTCAAGAGTGTGAGTGTACAACCCAGACAAATAATCTTGATATGAGTTTTGGATTGTCTGACAAGACTACCCCACCCTCCAACCCATAAAATAAAAATCCATTTGTCCACTATGAATTCAACAAACAGCAGATTAGAGATTTGTGCAGATCGAAGGTCATGTCTCTATTCTCTTTGATGGAAGTCCCACCTCTTTCGAGAATATTTAAAAGCAAGAACAGATCTTTGATAACATGTTAATTTAAAGGTAGTATACACGATTGGTAGAGCTACTAAAATAGTTGCAGACAGTGTTCATGTTTTGTGTGATCAACCATATAAATGAAATAACAAACCTGTGATAATTTTGGCTTAATCCGTTGTGCGAGTCAGAAGAAAACGGTGTAAACCTTTCAGTATGTGAACCCATTGTCCTTAATCTTGCTTTAACAAACCGAAATCAACTGTTTGCATTTTTTTTTTTTTTGATTTTTAGATACAGTTTTCTCGAAAGTGAATTCATTTCTGAAGGAAATATTTCAGAGTAAAAAAATGGTTCTAGTGTGAACTTCATAATCAGTAAGCTTTCAGACTGAAATTGAATATTTTGTCTCCTTTACCAATCCTGCACAATACTTTGAAATCAGGAAAACTAGCTTGATAAACCACACAAGTTGATTTTTTGCTTTCCTTTTGCTACTCATTCATGAGGATTTGAGTCTCACAACTCACTAATAGACCTTTTGCACATGACGTCATTTCAGTAGGGCGCCCTCACTTAGAGGTCAAAAGGAGGTTATTCATTGGCCAATCCTGTGCGCCGCGCGTACAAATCTGTGCGATTTGATTGTTTCGTCACCGTTTTACCTCTAAGATGGCGGTTGGATGACGTCAATGCATAAGGTCTATAGCATTCACACTTCGAGTTGAGTAATTGAGCAAGCCTTTGACCTTGGTTTGAGTATAGCTGCAAAATCCTCCACCACTCATAAATGAACCGCAAGTTGCTATCAGCCAAAAAAACAAAATACTAGAAGAAAGAAGCACTATCCCGGCAGAAAAATAAATGGCAAGACTACCCATCTACGTGCCCATGATGAACTGACACCAGGAGTTTGTTTTTTTCGGTGGGGTTGTGTTAGTACCTGTCGCGTGGCAGAAGAAAATGCCGCAGCGTCGTGTCTCTTTAGAATTACCGCTTACCATCTAACGGGAGCCCCATAGTGTTCAGGACGTGCTCGGCCGCTAGGGATTTGGCGTCCTCCACACTGGTGCAAAGCTTGGAGGGCTGCATCCCGCCAGGGTAGCTCTGGTTGAGGGCTGGTATTTGGACCTGCACGGCGGATGAACAAAAAATGATGAATTTTTCTTGTGGCCAAGTACGCTCTGATAAATACACAGAGCGGGATAAAGTGTTCATCTGTTTGTTTGTTTGTTTGTTTGTTTGTTTGTTTGTTTGTTTGTTTGGTTTTCACTGTACCTTGTAGAGGAAGAGCTGATCGTTGTTGGGACCTCTGCTTGACAGCAGTGTGTAGGTGGGCATGCCCCAGCTGTGCTTGGTGCACTCCTCCTCAAGAATCTGATGGAACAGAAAGGCAACAATATATTTGAACACAGAAGAAATGCTTTCTCGTAATTCCATGATAAATCATTCCTTTGACCATTGATACCAGAAATTTTACAGGTGGGGTCATCGATGCGTTTTTTTGTCACAGTAAAGCTGATGTATTGGCAAAATTATCAAGGCCTTCGTGGCTTGGACAGCCTAGTAGAGCTGCGATCCCAAGCGACTGGAAGGGGAGACTAGCACGCGAGTGGCAAAGCCAGGAGGCCCTTTTCCAACTTATTTGCGGTTTCTAAAATTTTTCTTTATATCTCGATCTATCGGGTAGCAAAAGTCCAAACCAATCAGAAGTGACGGGGGTCAGCGGGTCAGCATACATTAACAAAATGTGCAAATTAAAAATTATACGAAATGGCGAAGGTTTTGTCAGGCAAATCATCAGACGCTTATTTGCATACAAGTTATAAAAATGCACGTTTTATACTTTATGAATAATTCATTTTTAAAAAACGCAAACAAGTTGGAAAAGGCCCTTGTTGCTTTGCCACTCGGCTTGCGCGTGTGGTCTCCCATTCCAGTCCCTCTGCTGTTAACAAAGCTGTCCAAGCCACAAAGACCTCGACAAAAGGCTATAAGAACATCTGAATCTATCCGGAAAAAAATTTGTGTAATTGTTATACAGAAAATAATAGCATGCTTTTGTGGATCATCCTATGTTGATGGTTATCATGCATTTAATGAGTGAAAGGGACATGCCATGCCAATTTCTGAGTCACGTTCTTGTGCTCGCTACAAAATCTATATCTTAGGGTTTTTATCAAAGGAGAGAAATAGGATTCATAAAACTGCGAGCAAGAACCCATGTAGATTTAATTGCAGGGATGACAGAAGGTAATTTGTTTATTTATTTATTTGATATCATTGAATTAAATCCTGGAGAAAATCCGGTGCTGATGTGCCATGAAGGAACTGATTTATAAGAGGGACTCCAAGGTCAAAGTTCAGTTTTGTGATGCACTCATTTTCTTATGTGTCGTCCCCTGGAAATAAATCTACATCTTGTAATTCTCGTTCATACCCAAGGGCTGCTGTGCAACTTAGGAAGAGTGTTGAACTGGCTGAACCTACTAGGACCAATTTCATGGCTGTGCTTATCGCCGAATTCTGCGCTTGCGATCACCATTCTCCGCTTACTGTGCAAGCACTGAATTTCTGCACTAGCTGTGTAAGCGAAAAATGCCTTAGTAACAAGGAGTATGTGCACGCACAAGCTAAAATTCTCTGCTAACCCGTGAAATATGCTTGACGTAAGTGCAGAATTCCCTGCTTCCGTGAGCGTTGATTCTTTGCTCATACCGGTAAGTAGAGCCATGAAAGTTGGCCCTGATCCATTTCAGACAAGGGTGCCAACACAATATGTTCATTAAATCTAATCACCATTAATTTAACTTAAGTCGTTTTCCTGCCTTTTCAGCTTCTTTTTTTTTCTCATTTTCAATGTTTTGTAAATTTGTTTACTGTGTGGAGAAGATTTGAAATACAAACTCGTTTTCTTGTTTCTTGTCTTTTTTTCTCTTTTCCTCAAGCGCATAGGGACCTCAAGGTGATGCACTTTGTAAGAATCCTCTATTATTATTGTTATTGATTGTATGGCTTTCATTAAAATGCTCATTGCATATTTTGGAGCTCCTGGTAAATGGAGTTTATTGAATTTCTATACATCTTGATGTCCTTTTGATCAGTAAGGATTTGAAACTGCAATTAACAACTTTACAGCACTAACTATACAATACATTGTACCTTGCTAAAATAGATAATTGAATGTACACCAAAAACAAAAATCATTCAAACATAATCACTAAATCTAGAAAATAAACTCCTTAAACCAGTTGAGTTATCTACAGATCAAAAATTTTAAAAATTTAAAATGTAAGGGGGCCTTTCAGAACGATTTCAACAATTCAATTTTTTTCGAAAGTGTTTTGACCCTTCCACCTGCCCCAAATTTTGATTCTTAAATATTGACTGATTAAAGCACTTAAGAACAAAGGAATGCCTCAAATGAAGCAGGTATTTTAAACAATTAATATTCTCCCAGCTCAGGAGTTTCAAATGGCTTTTCCTGGCTTCAGCATTCACGTTTTTTAAAAGTTGAAACTGAAGAGAAAATCCTCGCCATCTCTCCATCAAGCGTGGAGGTCCGCAATCGAAACAAAGTTGACCACTAACAAGACTGCTAGTTGTTCTATTATTTGAATTGAAAACTTAATTTTAATTTTCAGTTGTTTCTTTTGACCCACCCACCAACAATTTTGGAAAAAAAAGTAATCTTTTGAATATTGAATATTCTGAAGGCCCCTATTACATGAAAAGAAAAGAGAAAACAGAATATTGCGATGAATGTTGTCTACTCTTGAAGGATAAAAAGTGGGGAAATACCTGGACGAAACTCTTCTGGGGCTTCAGGGTTACCGGGTTGGTTGGTGTCAGTTCCATTCCAGGGATTATATCGTATAGCCTTGACTAATTAGTCCAATGGTGATGGGGGTAGAAGGGAGGGGCACCGGTGAAGATGCAGTGCATACATGGGGGGGGGGGAGAAGGAATGGGGGGCAGCAAGATGAGGTGCGATGGTTGATTGATTACAGAGGAAGATGAGTAGGGGGTAATGGGGAGCGGAGACGAGATGGGAGGAGGGGCCAGCAAGATTTGGGGAGGGGGTGGTTGATTGATCACAGAAGAAGTTGATAAAGGAATTGGATAGAGAGGGGAGGGAAAAGGGATGGGCCAGCAAGATGAGGTGCATCGGTTGGTTGGTCACAGAGAAAGTTGAGAAGGGGAAAATGGATAGAGGGAGAAGGGGGTGTGTGGCCATGGACGCAGAGGTTGCGTTTGGTGGAGGGGGAAGTGATGTGGTTACAGGATTGCCGAAGAGGAGAAATATGGAGCATGGTGGGCAGAGAGATAAAGATTGGATGATTATCAATTTAATGGGATGAAGTATGACGAGAGAGAATTTGAATCAAAGACAGAAAGAGTTGGTTATGGGCAAAGGAAGGGGTGAGGATCGGATCAGTGGGGAGAAGGGGTCGGGGGGCAGAAATGAGGCAAGGAATTACAGACAAGTATAGAGGAAACAATTTTAGCATTGATAGGTTTGCAAGAGAAGGGGGTTTGGGGTGGTAATGAAGAAGACACAAGTAAAGTAGGAGGGCGAGGTTCAGATCGGTCAAACGGGGGAAAACAATGGGCAAAAATATATATAAGGTCAGGGAATAGAAGCAACACGAAAAGTCAGATAAAATTTGAGGAAGAAAGGAAGAAAACAGGGGGAGTGAAGCAGAAGTAGACAGCAGCAGAGTCGGAGATAAAATGTAAGGAAAGGGCGCGTAAGTTTGTTTATGTAGCATGACAATTACACATAAAAAAACCAAAATAAGAATAATGACAATAGCACATTCGGACAATGCGCCAGTCATTATAAAGACAATGTTATGAGCAAAAACAAAAATGGGGAAATTTTGTATTTAAGATTTGAGTATGTCAAAGAAAAACAAGATTATCGGGTGTAAATTGAGAGGTTTTTTTTATGAAGCACAGTTTTATTACATTTTTAGGGAGGTAAAAGAGATAGTTTGCACATATGCAATAAATACAACAGCACGAATGTTGAATGTTCAAGTGAAAGTTAAGGTGTGTTGGAAATGTTTATTTCAGAGTTATTCAAAGGTGTTTGAGAAAGGTAAGGGAGGGTGTGGAAAGTGTAAGGAAAGTTTTGCATACCGTCATGGTTGTATGGGCCAATGAGAAAATGTTGTTTTGGAAAATGTAATTTGGGGAAAATTTTTGGGTTGGTAAGAGGAAAGGATGAGAAGGTGTGGAAGTTGTGCAGGCCGTGCAATTGCAAAGGATCAGGATTTACAAATGAAGGTTGTTTTTTTGAGGATGAAGGATTTTCATTTGAAATGCGAGGTGGCGGATGTTTTTTGACGAATCGGGGAGAGGTTTGGGCGGGTATAAGCGAGGAGAAAAGAGAAAATGCAAAAAAAATAAAAACACATGCTGGTTAGAGATAAGTTAGTAATTAAGCTCAAAGTTATATAGAAATGTTGGAAATCGTTGATGTTATAAAAAAGATGTTCCAAGATGCAGAAACCTCATAGGATAGGAAACAAGAGCAATGCATTAAAACCCTGCATGTCAGCACTCCAGCTGTAGCTGACCCCAAAATATCACAAATATAACTTATAATTTTTGACTCAAATATGTTAGGTTTTTTTGGTATAGTCCATCCTCATATCAACAGCTAAACAAACAGGAACAATTTCCAGATGTCTGAGAAAGTTTGATCAGGCCTGTTTTGAGAATGTTTTACTCCAATGCCTTTGTTTTAAAATGTCTGAGGGGGGGGGGGTCGTATACTGTCAAATACAGCTAACTTCCCCGAGATAAAATACACATTTTTGAAAAACAAAAGATTAAATTGTTAATAATTAATATATATCCAGACTCTCACTAGAGAAAATAACTCCAAGAAGCGGATGTACAAAATTTGTTTTTGATTAGTGCAAACAGTGTTTAATTTTTGACTACCAGAAACAGCTACCCTGCAGATGAGTTGAAATCAATTTTCTTGCTGGGTTTTGAGCTTCAGACCAAGCCTAACAAGTGGCCATCAACTACACTCAAGAGTTGGAACATGGAGGGCCTAATTTTATGGAGCTTGTATGCACAGGAAAAACTACTGCAAATCAGAACAGGTTACCAGCCATGAACGCATGCCATTCACATTCTTATGACTGGTGCCCCGTTTATAGTATTAAGTCAGGAATAACTTTTTGTTGCTCTTTGAAACTTTCTTGCTCTAGATTCTCGGCAGAAATTTCAGAGTTTCAGGCTTTGTATTTCATCTTTGAGAGGGCAAGGCTGTTTTCATTTTGCAAAGGGCAGTTCTACCGGACAATCTCCAAGTCTATGGGAAACTGTTCAATGTGCACCAAGGCCAAGACCTGTGCAACAGAGGCCACCGCCTCCATGACCCCCCAATGTTAGTTCAGGCCTGAAGTTTGGATCACATGACAACTCTTACCTCAGCTGGTTTGCGGCCATCGTAGTTATACCGCCCATAGCCACCGCGTCCACCAGCCTGGAGGCCACCGTAGTTCCTCATACCGCCTGCACCGCGCATGCCAGCTGCCCCACGGCCACGCCCCCTAGGCGAGAACGTACCGCCACCTCCCCGCACGGCAAGGCCACCTCTGCCTGCTGCCCCAAATCTGTAGATAGAGGAAATTAACTTTGATTGGCAAATGATGAGGCTAATTGTGCTTTTTAATTGTAACAATAATATGTTGGTCAATGAAAGGGATTCAAACACCACTTTTTTAAGGCAGTTTTTTATTTTACAAAGGACACATTTGTGATCAATATATTGTAAGGACACAATACTGGCTGACAAAAGTGGGACAGAGGGGTAAAAAAATAAGTGTTGCTGGAAGATTTTAATGCTATTTTCCAGTAGAAGGTAGTCCATTCTCATGAATTCTGAGTAGATTAAAATCTTCCATCAACACTTATTTTTTTACCCCTCTGTCCCACTTTTGTCAACCAGTATTGTGTCCTTACACGTATGGTAAATTATGCTGTTTATAGACTGCTATGTACATCAGTGGTGTTTGGGGCCCGATTAAGGGCCTTTGGAAAATTTTAGGTTGTGGATGCTCCCTGGTGCACTCTAGGCCAAATTCAGAGACATATTGATTCATCTCAAATGATTTAACAATAACATAGAAGTAATAATCATAAATTTAACAATAATAATAATAGTGGCTTCTTATATAGCGCTCATATCCATCACTCAGTGACACTCAAGGCACTTCTAACATTTAGTATTTTCCTGCAAGGTATGGGGCTACGTTTGAATTATGAGACCCACTACTTTACGTAGCACCATGTAATGGTTTACAAGGTGCTGTGATGCAATATGCGGCCAATCAAACCAGGAACACCGGGCGAACCCTTCTCTTTTCGATAAGTGCACTGGACTCTTTTACGTGCGTTACACAACACACAGTAATCAAGTTAATGCAGTACAATTGGCTGTTCCGAAACGCTATTCCTACCCGTTGACAGCGCCTGTGTTGTTGTATGGCTGGTAGTACGGGGGCTGCTGGACGGTCAGTGGCTGCTCATAGGATCCATAGCCGTATGTCCCTGGCTGGATGTAACCTCTGCCCCGGGGAAACCTCATCATGTTGTTCTTGTCAACTGGCTTGGCAAACACTACCTCGATAACTGAGCCGTCAATTGTGGCACCTGAAGATTGCAAGGATACAGGGATGGGATTAAAAAAACTGAAAGTTCCTCGTATAAGTAATAATAATAATAACGGCTTCTTATATAGCGCTCATATCTGTCACTCAGTGACACTCAAGGCGCTTCAACATTCACTATTTTCCTGCAAGGTATGAGGGGCTACGTTTGAAGTATGAGGGGCTACGTTTGAAGTATGAGACCTACTCCTTTACATAGCACCATGTAATGGTTTACAAGGCACTTCTATGAGGAAAATGTATATTTGTATTGGAACCACAGTAAAAGCACAGGGCACCACGGCAAGTGCTGTGGGTGCCGTGGGTTATTTTCAGGCCTGTGTATCTGATTGCTCTCTGCAGGGACTCGAACCCATACTTTACTGATCAGAAACACCAGAGCTTCAGTCCGGAGTTCTTATCTGTTCAGCCACGACATGCCAATCAAAGACCAAAACCTTATTCCAATACTACATGTACAAGGCTCGCAATTAACACTTGACTGCAGGACTGAGGCCAGTGTTTTTAGCCTTGGGCCAGTAAACTTGCGAACAGACAAGTCAGGCAGTCTTGTTTCTGAGAAGAATAGTACCTCATCTGATCTTTCTTTTTTTTAAATGAGGTTTTACTTTAAGTGTTGACTTTGTGTCTGATAAATATCTTTTCTGCTGAGTATGAAATTATTACCTTAAGACAAATGAGAATTCTTTTCAAATTTACACAGTTAAATTGTGTAAAAGTTTTGAGCTACCATAAGGAAGCCCTGGGGCTAATCAATCTTATTTGCTAAGCAAAGTGTGATGTCACAATATATATCACTATGGCAATATTGACAACTCAACTAAAGATGAATCTTAGAGCTTTGTGAAATTGAGATCAGCAGCAGTCTTGTGGGTTTCCCTCCAAATTCAAGCCCTACGCTAGGCCTGTGTTTTGTCAGTATCCTGATTACTGTACTTTTTGTTTCTTAGTTTTCCTTGTGGCTTACTACTTGGTAAATAGTCAACATACGAAACCAACAAAAAGGCAAGCCGCTGTCTGGTTTAGTGGCAGCATTTGGAAATCCTCATCAAACATCTCTGAATGCATTATTGTTTTAAACATACATTGTAATCTCATGGATTGATATCATAGTCTGTTGTCCGGATTATATTTTACCTTGAAACAAAAAAATAAATAACTAGAAATTAAGTGTTTGATAAAAAACAAACACGGGGGGGGGGGGGGGGGGGGGGTGTAAAAAGAATTAAAACATCCAGATTTCATACTAGAAAAAAAAATTACACATTAAAAAATGTGTTAATTTGGTTGTAAACCGCTCTATCTCTATTACATATTTGAACTTCTTGTCACACACAAAAAAAGGTCAATTAGGGCTAGGTAGCTCAATTTGTGGAGTACTGTCACTTTAATCTGGAGGTCGCAGGTCTTAACTGGTTTATTTTTCTTTGATCACCCAAAAAATGAAATAAAACTTACCCAGTCAGTTTCCCTTGTGTACCGTAAACTTGGGTTGGGTGCCATCAAAGTTACAATGTATAAGACAGTTTCATATTGATTGGCTTCTGACTAGCATCCCAATCCAAGATATTGACAAAATAAGAAGACCGTCCACCAACCTCCCCCCCCCCCCCTAAACAAATTGTTTGTACCCCAAAACAGAAATCCTCACCATCCATTTCTTTCAGGGCAACGTAGGCATCCTCACGAGACATCAGATGTACGAAAGCGAAATCTCGCAGCTTCTTGACACGTTCAACACTGCCCTCCTTCACCTTGTTGAAGGCTGCCTGTATCGTCTCCTCGGTGGTTTGCAACATCAGATTGCGCACATACAAAATCTTGACCTGAAACAGCAAGTAAACAGAGACCAATTCAGGGCACATGCTGGACTGCAGGCCCGGGGCTAGTGATTTTAGCCTCGGGCCAGTAAACTCAAAACTGGACAAGCCCGGTGGTCTTGTGTTTTTCTTTTGAATATGGCTACCCCATTGTATGATATCTTTTGTGCAAAATTTTTAACGTCTATGATTCTGATAAAAACATTTTAATTCATTCAGTATCAAAGTACTACACATTAGACAAATGAGATAGATTTTTTCTTAGTGCTTGTTCAACTCATTTTGATTCTGGTCTTGTAAAATAAATTCTGGTTGCGTAAAAATTTTGAGCTACAAGCCCTGCAGTCTTGTGGATATTTCTCCCAAATTCGAGCCCAGCAATTAATAGTATTAATTCTACAATCCCGATCATTACTTGTTGGGCTCCCTGGCCCTCCTGCCCCGATCAAAGTTGACTCTCAAAGCGGTCTGCACAGTATCTTGGGTGTGGTTTCTATCATTCTACTCATTTTTATTCTTCACATTCTGGGGGAGAAAAATCTCGCGTCGAGATTGTACACCACTGGGAACGAGGTTGGTTGGCCAAACTTACAAAAGCTTCGTTCCACACGTATTGCACGATAGAGCACGCCTGCAATTACACGGAGGCCACAGAGCCATGAACTCTGTAGCCCCTGGTCTTGGCATTGGCGCCCCTTCAAACATTTCCTATAGACTTAAAGATTTTCCAATGGAAGTACCCTTTTCAAGAAGAGAATGGCCTTGCCCTCTCAAAGATGAAAATGAAGGGGTTACAGCCTGGTTTTTTTCTGTGGCTTTGCAAAAGGGGGCGATCACCATTCTTTTTATGAGGGTATTTGGCATGCATGCCACAGACACAAAGAGATCCATTTCACTGGTAAACACACGGGGTATTTCAAGTCAAATCTGTGGCTTACCAACTAAAGTAGTATTCTTTTCAGCCTCAATCATTGTCTATTGATCTACAATGTCTGTTTATTTGTTCCTATTGTGCCTAACAAGTCCTTGTAAACCCACATGTGTACCCAATACATGCTTTGGTCCAGAGCCAAACTGGGATTAGTTTGCACAGGTAAAACGTTTTAAAGGTCATAAAGTTCATTCAAAGTGAGCTATCATTTTACAACCTGAATCTTCAAATTGACATAGACCCCAAACAAAGACCTTCCATTGGCAGTGACTGCCGTTTTTACTTGAAAAAAAAAAACAGAGACCATGTTACAAGTAGAGTACTACAGGCAGTGGTAAAACAAGTTACAAGCACACAGGCCTGATGCCTCCAGGGCTCGAATTTGGGGAAAAAAATCCACAAGACTGCAGGGCTTGTACATTAGCTCAAAACTTTTACTGGACCAGAAAATTTGTTACAAGACCGGAATCAAAATGAGAAGAACACTATCTACACTGTACACAGTTTCACAATTGAGCTGTTTTTGTATTCAAGCACTAAGAGAAGATTTATCAAGTTTTTTTTAAGGGTAATGCTTCAATACTCAATGGAGTTGAAATATATTTGTATTTATCAGTTTAAAATAAAAAATGCACTAAGGTAATAGGGGCCTATTACTCAAAAACACAAGACTTGTACGGTTGTAAATTTACTTGCCCGCCGCTAAAATTACTGGCCTCAGGCCTGCAGTCCAGTGTTAATTTCGAGCCTTGGCCTCACAGAAGCAATGCCCATTGCCTCTTGCCCTGGTCTTTACCTTGATTCCCCTTCGAAAGTGTCCGATAGACTTTAAGATTTCAGATTTCCACAATGGAAGTGCCCTTTGCAGTAAGCAAAACTGACCCTGCCCTCTCTTAGATGAAATTCAAGGCCTGCCTGCATTAGAACAATTTAGCGGTCCTTGTACACCTGACCGGTAAGGGTGGAGGATTGGGGGGGGGGGGGTTCCAAGTTCTATTAAACTGCAACCAATGACTCCTTCACAGTTACAAATAAAAAACATACAGTAGAACAAAATCAACCCAGTAAAATCAGTGCACTGTTTGTCTGGTTCTGGCCTCCAAATAGCTCTCCTTAATTGCCTGATAAGAAAAGAGCAGATAACCCTAGACCCCCCTCTTATCCATTATCCTATCACCCAGGATAATGGCTGGCTATATCCCAAGGGTCAACAAATCCCTGATAAGAGGGGAAACTAAAAGAGGGGAGGGGTGCAGGGGCTGTGACCATCAAGATACCCAATAATAAATTGATACACTCTTTACAACATCAAACAAAGTCATGTACTATCTACCCAGTTGGAGAGTAAACATGTGCAGTTCACAGAATTTTGCCAGGGAACTGTGTACAATTACAACAGGTTCACTTTACTTTTTTGGTACAAGATATATTTGGGGATTGTACAAAATGCAGTCCTTGCACTTAAGCTTTTTATAAAGTAGCCTGCCAGGCTAGTAAACTGTGCATTTTACTTGCACCCACAAATTTTTTAATATCAAGTGATAAACCACAAGGGCAAAATAATAGGGTAAATGTTAAATAATTTTGGGGTTGAACAAAGAAGACTATAAATCGTAATGTGAACCAAAGACCTCCAGTTTAACGTGCAAGTGCTCTACCAACTGAGCCTTCCTTTGTCAATATCTTTGTTCGGGGGTGCTGGTTAGAACCCAGACAACTTGTAACTGCTGTGTAGCCAGGGATCACACCCAAGATGTGGGAGGAAAATCCCAATTATTGGGAAACCCTCGCAGGGACTGAAAACCCAATCCACGTGTAAGGCTCTGGTCCGAGGGTGGGATGTGAACCGGGGTCCACAAAGGTGAAATGCAGGGAAAGAAACCACTGAGACAACCTGATCCCCGCCATTTGGGCAAATCCTCCGAGAGCAATGTTTCTGGTCAAGGCCTTGGTGACCTGGACAGCTGTGTAGCCCCAAGCAGTGGATTTTAGCCTCAGGCTAGTAACCTCAGGATCGCTCTGGGTGTTGTACAAGGAAGGCAAGATTTATGGGTGAGAACAAGCGGAAAGCCTATTTTCACACTCAAACACTCCCACAGGAGGAGACCAGGTCGGACACACTGGTGGCACATTACCATGGAAAGCATGTGTCTGTAGAAAAGACAGCTCGCTGGCTACAGACCTACTGTGGGAAAGAAGTTGTAAGGTTGATCACAACCCTTCACCAATCGTATTAACAACGCCTCCATGCATTCTATCATAAAGCAAGGAATGCTCCTTGCTCTATGATTCTATCTAACAAAGCTAAATGACAGGCAGAAGCTCCAGCCCAACTCTGGTACTCCATTAGGGGATGGGACAGCATAGTTGTCTTTTACAGGTAGAGAGTAGCAAATCATTACGGTTCCTTGAGGATTTATCCAACTGGACAATGTAATTTCCTGAGAACAGGTCTGGAGGTAGAACTTCAAAGTGATCAACTGTCAGGATGCCTTACTGATTACAACCACATTTGACTTTACATGGCCTGATTAACTCCTCGGATTTCAAACTAAATTCCCACTGAGTGTGGGAGCAGAGGCAGGCCACTGAGTGTGGGAGCAGAGGCAGGCCGTCTACCCCACAGACGTTTGTCCCCCACTCTCCTCCACCCACCACCAATCAATCACTCATCTGGGCACTTAGAAGTTATCAACACCCTTGATGTGGGGGTAATTGGAACCCCCACTGAAAAATAACATTTATCTTGTCCTTAATTTAATTTATGGGTTCAGACAGTGTTTGGTCTACTGGGAGACATTGATGATCTGGAGGTCTGCCACAGGCTCCTCTTCACACCCATGCTGGATGCATGCTCCATACCTGTCCAGCCTGGACTCCAGGGCTGAAATTTGGGGTAAACTCCCACAAGACCCACAGGACTTCCAGCTCAAAATCTTTACCAGACTAGAATATATTTTACAAGCCAGAATCTTAGTGAGAAAGAACTTGCTACAAGTTAAACACGTAAACTGTTTTTAATTGAACAAGCACTATCGAGAAGTATACATTTGAACATAATTTTGATTTGTAAGATTTTGCACAGTTAGGCAGCCTATTAGTTGAAAAGCACAAGATCACCTGGCCTGATGCTAAATTCGCAGACCCAATGCTAAAAGTCTTGGGCCTGCGTTTCAATGTTTGAACCCTGAGAAGCCCAATATAATTAAAAACTTTTCAGAAAAGGAGAGGAAAATGCCTTTTGCTTACACTTTTTGTAAGGCAGCTCACTAGCCAAGTAAACTGCGTTTTACTTGCCCCCAGGAAGTTTTAGTAGCCCAGATTTTAACCATGTTTTGTCATTGTATCTTTCTGCTGTATTAGTGGTAGCGCTCATAACCAGTTTAATGGTCAAGTGAACTTACATTCACACACTCAAAAATGAATTCACACATTAAAAAACAAATTACTATTCATATCTGAAGAGAAAGAAATATGAGCACATAGGTTGCACAGTTTCCAGTAGCTTTTAGTGGCAGCTTTTATTAGACAATGTCTTCAGGGCTAACGTTAAGGGTGAGCTTTTTTTTTGGGGGGGGGGTGGATTTCAGTTGCAACGTCATTTCACAAAAGGAAGGGGGGTATAACGAACTTGCCAGTTGCCATGATCTCTAATATGTCCCTCCCCCTCAGCCAAAACCACATGCAACAATCTACAATATGGCATGTAGAGTTTCACATGAGATTAAATTTTAACTAGCACTATCTTGTGTATTATCATAATTCAATTGTTCCCGATGGGGACCATTTATAAATGGGGCGAATTAACTGATAAAATGTCAGCGAGGTCAGGCTTCGTTGGTTATAAGCCCAGTGGCAAGAAGCAAAGAAAAGAGTATCGTTTGATCTTTAGCTGGGACATCTCTGGGTTAGATTCCCAGCTATTCCTGAAGTGCCCAAAAGTCTGTGTTCAAATTGATTGGTTTAGTTTTGTTAGAAGTGACAAATTGAGAGCAGTTTTTGTCTGGATGCAGTGTTTCTGCTGGTTGGTGAACTGAGCGAAAAATTCCAACAGACTCTGAAAGTCTTGCCAGTGCTCATCCCTCAACACTAGCCTGTCGTACACGGGGCTCGAATTTAACACTGGACCACAGGCCTGAGGCCAGTGATTTTAGCATTGGGCCAGTAAACTCATAACCGGACAAGCCCCGTGGTCTTGTGTTTTTCTATTGAGTAATAATAGGCTACCTCATTGTGTAATATTTTTGTGAAAAAATATTGACTATGAGTCTGATAAACAACTTTCAATTCTCTTCAGTATCGAAGTACTATACATTAGACAAATGAGATGTTATGAGAATTAGTATTAGTGCTGATTCAACTCATTTTGATTTTGGTCTTGTAAAATAAATTCTGGTCCAGTAACAATTTTAAGCTACAAGCCCCTGTGGTCTTGTGGATATTTCCCCCAATTTCAAGCCTGGCGTACATTGTCCTGTAAAAATGCTATGGGCTAGTAAAAACCACAAATTGCCCTGTGGGCTACTACAAACTGTGCAACCTACTTGTTTGAAATGCTCATATTTCTTCCCGTTTGAATTTGTATATTTTTACAAATTTGTTTTTGAGTGTGTGAATGTAACTTCATTTGACCATTAAACTGGTTGCGATTGCTACCATTAAAACATCTGGAAAACACATGTATGACGATACATGTATACATCTGGGCAACTTAAACTTCTTGGGGTAAGTTTAAAAAAACAGTTTACTAGCCCTAGTTTTCTAGCCCGACAGGCTACTTAAAAAAAAAAAACCTTAGCGCAAGGCCTGCTGGCAAATATAACAACTCAAACAAATTCAAATCAAATTCAAAACAAATCAACTTCACATCAAATCTTAAATTCTATTTATAAAAATAAAAAGAAAGTAAAATTACCCACAGCAATTTGTTATTTTAAATACAATTTTCAAATTTATATAACACAAACGAATTTGTTAAAATTAATGAAGGGAATCCTTTTTCCATTTAGGTTACACTATCAACAACTGCAGAGCTTCTTCCCAAGAAGTAATTGTTTGAGTATTTACCAATCTACATTATGACCCTAGCTGTATGAAAGGAACCAGTTCTTCCACCCATGCCAGGACCACAACACTCTCCCTCCCTTCACCCTCCTCTTCCAAACAGCTAAAACCCCAACAGACTGGAGGACCCTTCTTCCCAAATTTAAAGAACCCCTTAGGGTTCTTAACACACACACATACAGGGATTCATTACAGTATTTTGTTAAACCAGCAGACAACCAATTTAAAAGTCAATAAACATCAATCCTTTCCAGTCTTGTGAATTGTTAAAGACCCCACTGAAAAGGTTAAGCACCACAGGAACATTGTAAAGAGCACCCTTCTACCACCAGCCAAACACAAGGGGTGGTGGTGGAGGTGGCACAACCCTTCAATAAAAGGCAGGGGGGATTAAGGGGGCACTGTTATTAAGTGTTAAGAAGCTTGGCTGGTCAATTAAAGATCAGCTATCAATTTACATTGAGTGGTTTTACAGGCTTTGTTGGCTTTGTGGTTTTTTAAGAGATGCCTGGATGATGCTTTGAGAGGTGTTGATAGTCAACAAAACTTTGTGCCCCCCCCCTTTGATCTTCTACCAAGGAAATTATTGGCCTTTATTTTAAGCATGTTTTAAGTAACTGATCTTTATGAAGCTATCTGCGTTGACTTTTTGAAAAAGCCTTTCTCATCCATTCAGTGGTCTTTATTAGTTTGTTGGATTGTTGTTGTCAAGTTTCACAAGTAGATGTCTGATAAAAACAATCAGGGTTCAAAAGTACTAGAGAACCAAAGGCCAGAGGCCAGTGATCCCTAACCAGTGAATTCGTGACCAGAAAAGTCCACTGGCCTTGTGTTTTTCAATTAATTAATATTACCTCACTGTGTAATATATTTAGTAAAAACTATTTTATAAAGTACAGTGTAATAAACCACAAGGAAAACTGACTGGGTCATATCGGTCGTGATCCCTGGCTATACGGTAGTTACAGGTTGTGAATGGTTCCTGACTGGCACCCCAAACAAAGATATTGACAAAATAGGGAAACCGCCAACATAGGGCTAGAAAGTTCAGATGGTAGAGCGCCATCAGGTTAATTCGGAGGTCCTGCTCTCTGCAAATTTTATTGGATGAACCACAATTTTTATTTGTTGTTTATTTTAAAAACATGTTGACATGTTGATTTTCCATCAGAATAAAATTTGTTTCAATTGTGTTGATTAAATCAAGGTGTCGTTCCCCCACAACAAAAATTGAGATGTGCGTATTCAAATAGTTTATATGCAAAACTGAAAAAAATATTGGGTTATAGATTTTAATCTTGTAAAATATTTTCTAGTCCAGCAAAACTTTTGAGTAAAGCCCCGCGGTCCAGTGGGTATTCCCCCTCAAATTTTTCAGGTACTGTAACTTAACAACCATAAAATGGGCCATTCCAAATTTGGCAATATAGACTTTAAGCTCCTAGCCTACAAAGCTGATTTTTTAAAAAGTTGGCATGGGTCAAGTAAAAAAAATTAACCAGTTGATCATTCTGGTTTTTATTTCAGGGCCTTTTTAGTTTGTATTGTTTTATTTTTTTTTTCAGGGCAGAAGTAGCCAGACTAAAAATTTGCCGGCTTTGTATAGAAAAGTCTCAAATATGGACATTAAATCAATCGTTAAAAGAATGGTAACAAGATGAAGATAATTAATCTTGAGAGAAGTGCATATCATTATTTGCACCATCTAAACAGTCCCCTTTCACCCACATACAAAATAAAAAGCAGTGGGCGTGTACACAAATTTATGTTTGCGCACAACTGGAAAATTGGAGGATGGACTTTGGTGAGCTCAACATGTTACAATGAGTTTGTTCAATGGAGGAAGGGTTCATCATAGATTTGTTACTGTGTGACGAGGTTTTATCTTACTCAGTACGACAAAGTTAATTATACACCGGGAGGGTCCAAGGGTCTATGGGGGGGGGGGGGCGGTGCTACTTGCCGCGTCTAAAGTACACGTGGCATCATACTATCCTCAGATGTGTGTTTAGTTAATATGGGTTGGTTTTGTTTGCACCAT
This sequence comes from Pisaster brevispinus, assembly GCA_023634235.1. Lineage (NCBI taxonomy): Eukaryota > Metazoa > Echinodermata > Asteroidea > Forcipulatida > Asteriidae > Pisaster > Pisaster brevispinus. The sequence goes on from JAMKCF010000001.1 coordinate 4,377,847, forward strand.
ATTGTACTTCCACTGCAGGTATTACTGCGTGTGTAGACACGATAAGAAGAAGAACTGCTGTTTTCTTTTTTCATTTTATTTATGCAATTCTGGCTGGCTAGGTCAAATGTTGCAATTGTTTGCTAAGTCAGTAATTCACTTAAGGGGGGACTATTTTGTAAATTGTCATACTGCCAGAGAACAGAATGCTCATAGTTATTAAGTAGGCCTACGTGATAGAATTGTTCGTTGAGCATTATGCAGGTTTTGCAGAGTAAAACAAAAAAAAGACCAATCAAAAGGTACTAAACAGAAACCTGCAAAAGATTTTTAAACATTCTTCACAGCATTTTGTGATTAAAATGGCTGTACTGGCACTTCCCAGGTTGTACCATAAACTTGTGTGATCCCTTGTTAAGCCCAGCTGTGTGAATGCTAAGCAATTTTTGGTGACAAAATAATCGGTACATGCTGTCCTCCCAATTGTGACACAAGAAAATTTGCTTCGCATGAAGCATGAACAGGGCTTTATACAGCAGTTTCAGACTGAATGGCTTCTGACCAGTATGGCCAGTGATAAACACATCGACAAATTAGGGAGAGCACCAAGACTATTTGTCACCGACACCATGAACTGACACACACTAGATACCAGTAAAAAGTAGCAATCTGAGAAAAACAGCGTTTGAAGTTGAACGTTTTTTAAAATGAAGTTTTCCTGCAAAAATCCGAGGTATTTTCAACTAGTTTTCTTACAGTGGGAACTTGATGCTTTCAACTTCATATAAACGGTGCTTTTTACTGCTTTTTGTCCTAAATTAATAAGCAATAAAGTAAGAAAGATTTGTGTAAGCTCATGGCGACGAAAACTTACGCAACCAGGCATTTTCTGTCGCCACGAACTGACACCATCCAATGTATTACAATGCGGTTGTGTCAGTTCGTGAAAATGTAGGTCAGCGCGCGCGCTACACACCAAGGTTTTGTGTCAGTTCGTGGAAACGTTTTTTCACTTTTGAGGTTTGTGCGCGCCGTGTGTTGCAATGATAAATTGAACCTCTGTGTCAGTTCGTGGTGGCGAAAATTTCCAGTTTTGGTGCAAAGTTGCTTAGCCTCATCATCGTAATTAAAAAAGTCAAGCTCCTGAAGCGTTGAAACTTCATGAAATTGTAGGCCTCGGTTAACATGATCTAAATATGCACAAAACTGAAAACTAAAAAAAAAACTGGTTTTGTACACAGTGTGTCAGTTCGTGGTGTTGGTGACGTATTAGTGAGCTCTGTTGGTTAAAGTGCCAGCACTTTCATCTGGAAATTCCAATCTAGAGAAAAACACTTTTTGTTCACCCCAAAACTGACTTAGAATTTACCCATCAGGCAGTTGCCCTTGTGGAATTATAACTGGAAAAATATAATATTCATACAGATCACATGTTTCTGTTATCATTTAATTTTTTCCCCATGTTAATGACAACTGACTAGGTATAGAACTCTCAGGCTCAGGGAGTTACCTGAAGGCCTACGAGGAAAAAACTAAATTGCAAGACAATCAGAGATTTAGTAGTTTTTTAACAATCCTCCAAGTTTGCAGTCCTTACAACCACATAACATCCCTTGAGGTTGAACTGAACATGTGGAGTCACAAAAAGGCATTCCTGAAAGTTAAAAGTGTCAGCTATTCAATTTCATTTACCCAACAAACCATATTTATTATTTCCAAAAATTGTCCTTTCCACTTTGTGGAATTTGTTCTACAGGTATTTCAAGAAAAGTTTTGAACAATTTTCCCCCAAAAAATTGAGGTGACAGCAGGTAGGCCTACCAACCCCATCTCCGGCTATGTTGAGGGCAGCATTTAAACAGACACCACGGAAATTTCCAACAGTCTCCTGCAGGCAATCTTTGGAAACTCATTTTTTTGACATACTTTTATTGTTTTCTAATTAACTGGGGGGGGGCACAGGCACTTCCATAAGACAAAATAATTACATGTACACAGGATGCTTACTACCACAAGTAGCCCTTTTGGATACAACTTACACAATTTATTTTCCGTGTCATGACTAAAGCATGGCACTATTTATAACAAACTCTACACAAAACTATAAATACTTGTTATACATTTTGTCATTTCAGTCTGAAAAAGATCAACATTAATTTACAGAACACAATGTGTTCTGCGCTTGTAATACAGAGCCTGCATGTGTTTATCAGAGCTTGGGGCCAGTGTTTTTAGCATCTGGCCAGTAAATTCACGACCAGAAAATTCTTTGCACATGAAGGGCCAATAGGATAATTCTACTGAGCTTTGCAAGAAAAATCATTTGTTGTCCATGTATCCAGGGGTCGATTTCACAAAGCACTAAGATTCATCTTAAGATAAGTTGTCAGTATCACCATAGTGATTTGTACTGTGACATCACACTTTGCTTAGCAATTAGGAGTGATTTGGAATTAAGATCAATCTTAGCTCTTTGTGAAATCGGCCCAAGGACTCAACATACACTAGGGCCCTATTTCATAGACCTGCTTAAGCAGAAAATAATGCTTAACAATTTCTTGCTAAGCAGAAATGAGCAGGATACCAGTCACAAATTGTACACGTGACATGGTAGTTTGGCTGGTAACCTTTTGCTGGTAAGCAAAATTTTATTGTGCTTAGCAATTTTTGTGCTAAAGCAGCTCTATGAAATTGGGCCCTCATGTCATTTGCCATGTGTGGGATTTTGCCATGTGTGGGATTTTGCCATTGGCTGAGATTCAGGCCTGGCATCTTTGAGAGGGCAAAGCCATTTTTATTTTGCTAAGGGTACTTTCATTGGTAATATTTTATAAGGCTATGGTAAACCAAGGCCAAGACAGGTGACCACAGTGGCCATGGCCTATGTGGCATTCATGTAAATCTAGGCCTGTAGAATTCAAGGTGGTAATGGAGCCATACTGCCCCTGCCCCACCTCTTGGTGTCCCCCTTGAAATGTTTCAAGTATAAATTTAAATTTCCCTCATTGAGGTGCCCTAAACAAAGTTTACTAAGAAAATCTGTCTTGCAATTTGCCTGCTTTACAAAAACAAAGTATCAGGCCTTCATGGTTTACCCCACACCATACAAAAGACAACCAACACAGTACAAGACAGAATCACATAGACATTCTGAATTTTGTTTTAAGGTATTATATGGGATTGGTAGGCCTAAGGATAAAAAACACTGTTGCTTAATTTTGGTCTGAAAGCTTCCTGATTACGAAGTTCATACTAGAAACAATTTTTCTGTAAAGTATTTCCCTACAAAATGAAGTCATATTCAAGAAAACAGTCTGAAAAACTTTTTTATAATAAACGCATTGCTGATTTCGGTTGTTACAACAAAAGGAAAATATGTTTAGGCCGACATGTTTGCTGAAAATTGTGCATGGTATTTTACTATTTTCTTCTGATTCACACAATGGATTAATCCAAAATTTTCACAGGTTTGTTATTTCATGAAGGTTGGATCACACAAAACATGCTGTCTGTGACTAGTTTGGCTGTCATGCCCTTAGCTGTCATGCCCATTTATGCAAGATTTAACGTAAATGTACTGCAAATGGAAGACCATATTGCGATCACGATGTACAAAATGCACCGCATTGTATGCATCCGAGCGCCACACAAAACACGCAGTCACGTTGTTTCCCAAAATTTATGATTGGTATGGTAGTCGTCATTACATGTATCTTGCTTCTTTGAATGCTACACTACAGGCAAGAACCATCAAACACTAGCAGATGGTTACACATGATGTCCATTTCAATTTGGCCCTCCTACCCTTCAAAACTTGCTCCTATCAAAGGCTAAAGTAGCCATGCCCTAAAAATTGCAAAATTCTATGCCTGCCTCGCAGTATAACTACATGTAGAACATGTACAAGAACAAAGTTTAAGTCTTGCATGATACATCCAGTAATTTACAGAATGGCTCCAGCCCCCAGGTTCTGTTGCAGTTTAAAATTAACCAGACTTAGGTTACTTAATGACTCAGAGTGCATGTATTAATAGGGAGGTTAAAGTCCTGATGATAACGCAAAGCATATGATTTTGTGGTACACTTTGCAGGAATGAACATGCATTTATTTTTCTCACCCACACAAGGATTTTTGATGCACAATGCAATTCTGTTGTCATGTTTCTAGAGTGTGTCCAATAGCAACTATGCAAACTGATTCTCACCACCAACAGGGGGGCCAAAAGAATTAAACATTCGAGCCTCATTTTGGTCATTTATGTTGGTTTGAAACTTGATAGAGGACACACAAAAATGATGCCTGCACTTTAAGCAGAAACAAATATATATCAGTTACTGCAGTTTGAGGGGGCGTGTCCCAATCAGAGGGTTTGTGGCATAGCTTGCTGAATGCTAAGTCAATGATTGACATACATTGTTGCTTGATTTGTCACAGGTTTGGAATCATTCAATCAAATTGTTAATTTCGGAAAAAGGTGCTGAATTTCAACAAGTCCTTAATTGTTAGAGCCACTACGGTGTTCTTTCCGTTGGTCTGCTGATCAAATACCAGTTAAAACAACTGAGGACCAGTCAACATTCTGTGTAACTAGTCCAGCTGGCTAGATTGCTGCCAACTGCTACATCACCGATTGTTCACATCACTTCAAAGTACAAGTTCTCTCGCATGCAATATTGAAAGGAAACCTCAAAATATGGACCAGTGAGAAAGCTGGGGGACCAGTGAAATGAAAGACTACATGTAACTGGTTCTGCTTGCTAGGCACTGGAATTAAAGTTAAGGGCAAACCCGTTTATAATGGTAACACAACCTCAATAGCATTACGTGAAGCCAGTAAGTTTGGATAACATGGGCACCATGGAGTTGATTAACACTGTTGAAAATCACATCACAAGAATTTCAACATAAAGACAGTATAAACGCTATTTTGTCAATATCTTGGGGCGCCAGTCAGACGCCATTCAACCTGTAACTGCCATATAGCCAGGGATCACACCCAAGTTTACGATAAAACTTGGGAAGCAGTAGCACAGGGATCACCTTAAGCGGATGCAACTTTTTATTTCAAATATCAAGCAATAAACCACAAAGAAAACTGACTGGGTAAATTTTTTATTTTGGATTCCATTGTGGTTTATTACATTCATTTAAAAGTAAAGTAGTATCTGAAGTCACCTCTATCTTCAGCACACACTGACCCCACATCTTGTTCGTAAAAACCCACATGGCATAATTCAAATACATTTCCATAGCTTCCCATCAGTACATATTGTGTGTACACTGCACTCACACGTAGACACAAATCTGAAATGTACACGACCACGAAAGACAAAACAAGATGGCGGCCAACAATAAAATAAAAAGCGTGCAATAAAACGCGGGGAAAGCCCTGGCTCACTCTGTAAATATGTCTCTGGTCTGATTTACGATGGAAAATGACCCTGGTTAAAGGCTTATAACCCTTGGACAAATTTGAAGGAAGACAGAACCTATTCATACAGTAAAGAAGAAAACAAGCTAAAGAGGTTGTGCTTTGTTTGGCTAGTAATGTTGGTACAAGTCCCTTTTTGTTTGCATAGGGCTGGAGGGTTAGGGAAGATCCTTCCTGTGGTTTGTGTGAGTGTGGTACTCAATATACATTTCAATCATGACATTTTTTCGCCTTTCTTTGCAAAACTAACTGATTGATTCGTATTCATTTTCAAAAATTATTTAATTCCTTCGTACTTTTATTTAGTTTAAAAAGGTGGTTGTCACGGCTGAATATTGACAAAGTGTACAGGGGCAATGGCCTACATGGATGTTGCTCTGATTTTTCAGTGGTGCCTCTTTAAGAGTCACTGCCTGTAAGAATGTACCAAATTAGGGGGGGGTGTGATTCATGGGTTCTCAGATCTTCTTCTAAAAAATCAGAGTGATACACCTTCATACCAAACTAATATATCCAAAATTTTAGCTTACAGACTCTTTCGGTTTTGGAGTAATAAATTTTTAAAGTTTCAGCCAAAAAACCCTCGTGAAACGACAAGTACATTCCTAGAAAACGCAAAAATGTGCGCCAAGCTTGTCCCAAAAAAATTTAAACATTTTTTTAAACCTCAAGTTGGGTGTAAAACACAAGTAAAAAAAAAAATTTGGGATCTCGTTGGCGCGTCATGTTATGCGGACCTGAACCTTTGACGAACAGCGCCCTCGTGCTGTTTTCAAGGCCTCATAACTCGATGCGCCTTTAAGATCCCAGGAAATAAACAAGTTTACATGAAAGAACTTGCAGCCCTAAAACAAATTTAAGCACAAAGTGGATGGGATCTCGTTGGCGCAGAGAGATAATAGAGGTCAAAGGTCAAATTTTACCAATTTCTTGCGTTTCCGCACCTCCGTAACCTCGCGCGCCAACATAAAAAAACTTTTAAAATGACAACCAGGTGTAGAAACAGTTTTCCTCTATGAACAAATAAAACAAGAATCTTGGGATCTCTACAATTTTCATGTTAAAATATTTTTTGAAACTTCTCTAAGCATTTGCATTTCACACATATTAGCCTAGAATTAGCTTCGAACGGCACAACATGCACTTTTCTCATTCTTGTAAATACTTGCGCCAACAAGATCCCATCAATTTTTTCTTGTATTTGGTTTAGTTTAGTGTTCCTAAACAGATTTCAATTGGAAAATAATTGGGATCATGTTGGCGCACAAATATAACAAAGGTCAAAGGTCGTACCCAACAACAAATGTTTACAATTTCGGGCGATTTTGCGTCATCACGATATATACGCGCCAATATGGTCCCATTAAATTGTCTGCATTTTATGATTATATAGGTTCTCAGCAACACATAACAAACAAAAACTGTATGGGATTTGTATGGCGCTAAAAAATATCACAGGTCAAAGGTCACAACAGCAATGATGATGTTGCTTCGTGCAAATCATGCAATAGAACTCTGTCATACACGTACGTGTTGATCCCAAAGTGTTGTAAAAATGACAATTAAACCACTATTGTTATAAAATAATGATTTAATCTGACATTATTGTGTAGCCCATCTTTAAGACACAATTTTGTAAGATCAGATTAAATCATTATTTTATAACAAAAGTGGTTAAATTGTCATATAACAACACTTTGAGACAATGTACACGTGTATTACACAGTGTGTACATGATGTACATGCATATCCTTATGCATTGCTGTGGCAACCGAAAATGGGCAAAATACCCCAATTTCAAAATGTTGCCTAACCATGAAGGTGATGAGTCTCCAAAACAAAATTTAGTCCAGATATAGATTGGACTTGTATCTACAATTGGTCTAAGTTTAATGTTGGTGGGTAACTGTTGCCAAGGTCAAAGGTCACCAAGAATGTCGGTGTTTTTTTTATATTTTCGGTCAAGAACCAACTTTGGAGCCTTGCAAACTTTTTATTAAATGAATAAGGGCTCTATCCTTGTTTGAGGATAGCCACATGTGCCTAGATATAATACAATAGCAATATCAAGCTTTTCAAACTATCAATTGTGAATATGAGGGGGTCTGAATATGGAAATTAATTTTTTTCGGCAGATGAAATTAGTGTTTTCAGCATCCTGTAGAGAGAAAAGGGGATGTGATGCTCTTGTTTTGAGGTCAGATTTGAGCTATTTGGGTGACAGTCACCCTAGGTACCAATTTATAGCTTTGTATCTTTTTTTAAAGGCGCGTTTAAGCACATTACAAAATGCAAAATATTCATTGTCGCAAATCGCGTTCACTGAAAGGGGGTTGCCACGCCCACTTTAAGGGGCCTTAATTTTGGAACGACTTGGAGTTGGAATTTTCTTTTTTGCATGCTCATTATACACATAGATGAACATTAGAAATGAATTTCAGCCAAATCTGAGAGGTGACCTGCAACCCCATTGGTTGATTTGACATGGAATGACCCAGTTACAAAACACATGCATATTATACTGGGTCTACATTGTGTGTACTATGCAAGTCCATAAAGTCATGAACTGAAAGTGTGAAGTTTCAACTCATCAACTTAATGTTATATAACATTTTTAATGTTATTATTGTTACCATATTACTGTTAACATCCATGGACAATTCAGGTACTTTGTACCCCTTCAGGAAATAGCTGAAAGAAACCTGCAGTAATTGTCTTTTTTATTTGTTTTTAAATATTGTTATTTTGTTCACAGTTTCTCTAAAAAAATATAATGCATGTGCTTTTGTTTGCCACCAACTCCGAGTCTTGATAGCCTCAGAACTTATAAAGAGATAAAGGTTTGTGAAATCATTGATTGAAATGTCTGACAGAGTTCTATTGCATGATTTGCACAAAGCAACATCATCATTGCTGTTGTGACCTTTGACCTTTAATATTTGTTAGCGCCATACAAATCCCATACAGTTTTTGTTTGTTATGTGTTGCTGAGAACCTATATAATCATAAAATGCAGACAATTTATTGGGACCATATTGGCCCGTATATATCGTGATGACGCAAAATCGCCCGAAATTGTAAAAATTTGTAGTTGGGTACGACCTTTGACCTTTGTTATATTTGTGCGCCAACATGATCCCAATTATTTTCCAATTGAAATCTGTTTAGGAACACTAAACTAAACCAAATACAAGAAAAAATTGATGGGATCTTGTTGGCGCAAGTATTTACAAGAATGAGAAAAGTGCATGTTGTGCCATTCGAAGCTAATTCTAGGCTAATATGTGTGAAATACAAATGCTTAGAGAAGTTTCAAAAAATATTTTAACATGAAAATTGTAGAGATCCCAAGATTCTTGTTTTATTTGTTCATAGAGGAAAACTGTTTCTACACCTGGTTGTCATTTTAAAAGTTTTTTTATGTTGGCGCGCAAGGTTACGGAGGTGCGGAAACGCAAGAAATTGGTAAAATTTGACCTTTGACCTCTATTATCTCTCTGCGCCAACGAGATCCCATCCACTTTGTGCTTAAATTTGTTTTAGGGCTGCAAGTTCTTTCATGTAAACTTGTTTATTTCCTGGGATCTTAAAGGCGCATCGAGTTATGAGGCCTTGAAAACAGTACGAGGGCGCTGTTCGTCAAAGGTTCAGGTCCGCATAACATGACGCGCCAACGAGATCCCAAATTTTTTTTTTTACTTGTGTTATGCGCCCAACTGGAGGTTTAAAAAAATGTTAAAAAATTTTTGGGACAAGCTTGGCGCACATTTTTGCGTTTTCCGGGAATGTGCTTGTCGTTTCACAAGGTTTTTTTCGCTAAAACTTTGAAAATTTATTACGCCCAAACCGAAAGAGTCAGCGAGCAAAAATTTTGGATATATTAGTTTGGTATGAAGGTGCATCACTCTGATTTTTTAGAAGAAGATCTGAGAACCCATGAATCACCACTTGGTACATTCTTACAGGCAGTGGCTCTTAAATTGTACAACGGGTAATTTATAATGGCTTTCAAATGGTAGCTCGCCTTCCTTAGGAAAAAACTTCTTGTTTTCATTCACAGTTACTCATTGATTGTTAAAAACTTTTTGTCCAACTGATCTTTAAAAAATGATTTCTCTGGATTTTTTTCAGACATGATAGAAAGTTTAAAGTTTTAAATGATTAGCCTTGCGCTGGCATTTATACCTAGGCCTTAACCTGTTTTGTACAAGATGTATTGTAAGTGACATTTCAAGCCTTGAATTTCATCTAAAAGAGAGCAGGGCCAATTTCATTTCGCAAAGAGCACTTCCATTGGTAAATCTTAATAAAGTCCTTTAGAAACTTGTGAAGGCGTGCCTAGGCCATAACCAGGGGTAACAGAGGCCATTCAGGGCTCGAATATGACACTGGACGGCCGGCCCGAGGCCAGTGATTTTAGCCTCGGGCCAGTAAACTCATGACATGACAAGTCCGGGGCGGTCTTGTTTTCCAATTGAATAACAGCCACTGTGTAATATCTTTAACCGAAAGAAATGATGTTCAAATGTTGACCTTGAGTCTGGTATTTATACATTTCCGTTGAGAATCAAAATATACTGACTCATAAGACAAATGAGATCAATCTTCTCTTAGTGCTCGGTCAAATAAAAACAATTTACATGTTTAAATTTGTAGAAAGCTCTTTCTTATTAAGATTCTGGTCTTGTGAAAAAAATTCTGGTCCGGTAAACTGTTTGGGCTACAAGCACTGTGGTCTTGTGGAATTTTACCACAAATTCAAGCCCTGGCCATTGCCTCCTTGGCCTCTCTGTGTAACTCCAGGTCTGATATTTGAAGCCTCACATGGTGGTAATAAGAAGTAACCTAAAGACCTCTTGCAGTACATGTACTTGCATACGTTTAACTGTATCTCTTTTTGACGGATTGTTCGCTCTCATTGAGAACCGATAGTTTGGTTTGATTTTGAATGCTGTACTCTTCTCATCTTTGAGAGTTGTGTATGAGTTGTCCTAAAATGAGGTTTTGTTGTAGGTCTACATGAACAACTTTTTCATACACCAGAAAGTCCAGAACCCATCGATCAAGTCTCCCTGTGTCCATCCCTGTATCCAACATACATAGGTTTGGGGTTTTTTTTTTTTTGGGGGGGGGGGGGGTTTCAATAGAAAATATTACTTTCTTTTGCCAAATCAGAATCTTGCGTGAAAAATAATAGCATTGTAAAAGCAAATTTTCAACTTCTTTTGCACAGAAAAAAAAAAGGGAAGTCAAATTAATGACAGGGGTTGTGTACAGTGGACTACATTATTGTTGGATAATATGTGGGTCTTTATGGCATTTTTAACTGACAATTTATTGGGGGTTTAGTCCCACAGCCCAAGTTGACAATTGTGAGGCTTTGTTTACCTTGAACACCAATTTGAATATTTTCCCTTTGTGGTTCACAAAATTTACTTTGTTGAAAAAGTGGTTAGTGTACCTTCTTTGCAAAGGCAGACTTAACCCACAAAAGTAATGTTTATAGACATCTCGGGTGATTGTGGTTTCATTGGAGGTCACTGTCCAGGCTTCAAATTCATGAAGAGAAACCAGTTGCAAATGGTACTTAGCGGCATGTTATTTTGCCCTGGTAACCTATTTTTCTGGTTGGCGAATTTCAGTGCTTAAGCAGCTCTGTAGTCCTGTTTATGAAATTTGGCTTTTAAAACACAAAAAGTAGCTGTGATCAAGAAGATCATGCTTACCAGACTAGGGTACCAGCCAAAAGTACCATATCACATGTACCATAATGTGAATAGTATCCTACACATGTATACTTATTGTTGCTTACCAGAAAACTGTTGAACAATATTTTCTGCTTTTACAAGCAGCTCTCACTCAGTAAAATTGGTTCCCAGTGTCATCACAGCTGGGACTGGTTTCCTCCAGCAATTTTGCTTCTTAGCAAAATATTTAGACTGAAGATGATTAGTACTAGGCCTATGCAAAACTTTGAGTTAAATGACAAATTTTTAGTACTGTAGCAACCGATAAATTTTGTGTGGCATTTGGCTGTGCTCAAGGGAAATAAGTCATTGCACATGTACATTTCCAGGAAATGATTGATAATTTGAGTTAGTAAATTATGATGATTTTTTAATAGCAACTGGTTCATTTTGTGTAGTATCAAATTAAAATGCTAATGAGGGGAAATTTTGCACTGCATACTGTTGCTTACAGCACATTTACTGTGCAAGCAAATGACCACGGCAACAATAAATAATATGGAACAGGAAAAACCTTTTTTTACGGGAATATAAATCCCCCCCCCCCCCCCACCAAACTGAAGTGGCCTCATAAGTTTTTATATTTTATAAGCTGCGTATAAATTTTTGGTATTGGTAAACTTTGTTTCAAAAGTTGGCAGTGGTCACACCAAGGGGGCGTGCACTCTATGCTGATCATAACCCAGGCGGGGAACTTCCTTGTCTGCCAACATGCCTGGCATTTCATCTTTGAAAGGGCAAGACCAATTTCATTTTGCGATTTCTAAGGGCACTTCCATTGGAAAATCTCTATTGGAAACTTCAGAAGGGGCCCAACATGGCCGAGCAGTTAAGAGCACCAAACTCAAGCTCTGGTGTTTCTGATCAGCAGAGTGTGGGTTCCAGACCACGTCTTAGGACTTGTGTCCTTAAGCAAGATACTTGACCATGGCATTAATGCTTCATTCTTCAGATGGGACAGAAACCTGTAGGTCCCGTGTGTTGCTATCAAAACTATCAAAAGACTCCACAAGTTCGCCCAAGTGTGTCTGGCAGTGCATTTTTCATAAATCATGAAGGCTGCACTCAACAGGAAGAAGAAGAATATCGATACAGCCCCTGTCTGTCAACTCTAAACTCCACACGTCATATTTCCTTAGGTATGAATTGATAACTCTGATGTGAAAGAAATGTTTTTCTCAAGATGTGATCGTAATCATCTTTGGTGATTTTAGTTCACATACTTTTAGTACTTGTATTGGATGCTGGTCATCAGGTTGTTAAATCGTCGGCCTATGTGAGTTAAAAATCATAAGAGTTTTCTTGGTTTAGGGCGACAGGTTAAACTATAATCCAGATTCCATAATAAAAACCTTTTCAATGGTATATTTTGTTTCTCTTTTAGCAACACTATTGTAGCCATTTTAACCAGTTGCCTTTAATTGCTGTTTAAAAATCCAGAAGTGTTTTGATAAATAAGCCTGGCTGGAGTACATGCAATTCCAGAATGTTTTCTAAATAGGTCAACCACCAGTAGCTTGATTTTCACAAGCATTTTCAACTTTCCTTTGATGGTTTCATATTCGTGATAATAAAGTTGAACGACCTGAGTGTGGGTTCCATTTTGTGGTTTGGCATTTGGGCTAAATTTAGTTGCTTTTAGTTTTACAATAACAATTAAAAATTTGATGTACCAGAAAACTTTACCAAAAAACAATCAATGAAAGCTGCTGGATGCTGGAGGAAAGTCCATGCCTTCTCTTCATTAATTAACAATAATATTAATGTGTAAAGATCATGTGTAGCCGACTCTAATCGGACAAATGATCTACGATTGTTTCTACCTGCACAAATACCATGAAATTTTCAACAAAGCAAAAAACTCAATAACTTGCACGATCTTTGTCATACTTTACTTTGTGTATTCTTTATCGACTATAAGTTAATAATTTTTTAATTTTTATCATACATCAATTCATCATAAATTGATTTGGATGGGGGGAAAAAAAAAAATTGTATCCTGCCACCACTTTTTCACTCATTTTTACCAAATGGAATATCTCATTTGAGTAAATTACATACTATTTTATTTCATAACGAATAAAAAAGAGGTGGCTGGATACAGAAATTTTTCCGGAAATACAGCTGTCATACTCAACACATTTTCATAATTTGAGAAATACAATGTCGACCCTAGCCCACTCAGTCAGTTATGTTGATGGTGTGAAGGTCAATTTAGCAATTTGTAGATCAGGAAAAAATCTAAGTTCTTTTAAAAAGTCTTCATTGTTTTAATTGATTTGAATTGAAGTATTTTATATTGACCGTTGACTTGCTGCCGCTTTATTAGTTTTTAAATCGTTATTCATGTTTCAAAAAGGTTGGGAACTTACGGTCTTCATGATGTCCTCGTCAACATCTCTTTCTGGTTCAGCCCAGTCCACCATGATCTGATGTCCCCACAGCTGAATTCTACCGGGGATGAGTTTTCGTCTCGCCATGGCTGCCGCTCGGTGGTTCTCAAATTCGACGAAAGCAAAGCCTCTGTTTTTCGACTTATCCGTCGCCGACGGGTAGACAATCACATCGGTCACTTGCTCGGTAACCTTGGACATTTCTTCGAGAATCTCATTTCGCTTCTTGTTCTTGGGAATCCCTCCAACAAAAAGGCGGCAGTTGTCGACGCTTGGGCAGACGCCAAGGTATCGGCCTTTTCGGATTTCGTAGTTGTTGAGCTGTTTCACCGCTTTCTTGCCATCTTCCCTGTTCGTGAACATCACAAATGCATACCCCCTGTTGTTACCACTAAAATCCATCATCAGTCTCAGTTCGTAGATTTTGCCAATTTTCATGAAGACCGGCACCAGCTCGTCTTCGAACAGATCACGGGGTATTTTCCCGACGAAGACCTCGCAGCCTCTGCTCGGTGGCTGTCCCTCCCAGCCAGGGCACGGCCCGCCGTACTTCCTCTGGCCGTTCTCCTGGACAATGTCGTAGCCGGTCTTCTCCATAAGCGCCAGAAGGGCTGCCTCATTCCGTGCCCCGGCAATTCCCTCGGGTGCTGGCTTTCCGTTTGAGTTTTCCATGATTCGTTCCTATTTGATTCGGTGTGATTAGGGCTAAGGTTGGCCAAGGAATGATCTGAAAAATCACTTCATATCTTGATGGTTGAATAATTTACTCGAGTTTAATCGGTGGGTGTCGATGTCACATGTACCTTGCCAACAGCGTGCGTCAGATTAATCTGTGTGTGCGAAATGTGAGCTTGCAAAACTGCCCCCTATCGATATAAAACCGAAGTATCGATCTATCGAAACCAGTTTTAAGTTTCATCAAAAAACTAACTTTTCTTTGATTTTTTACAAACTTATACTCAAATTCTTGAAAAAATTATCCTTTTAAGGAAGTTGATAAATTTTGGGTAAATTTTGACTGTCTACGAATTGTTTTAACGATGTTTACACACTTGCCAATTGGTAATTATTGACCACTACTAATAAAAAAGGGCACCTCTGGCGTCATTGCCTCAAGTGATCCAGCGCATGCGCATTCTATGAGATGGCGGCGATGTCGGCTGCTCACACAGATCAGTGGCTCACACAAAGTCAATATTGATTGTGTTAGCGGGTCAGATGTCAAAGTTTCAATTGGCTCAAAGTTGTCCTTTTCATAAACTGCAAATTATTGGAGACAATAGTGCGTTATTTTCAATTAGAGCCAAAAAGGATAAGTTTTTAAAAATTCACAACTAGTCAAAAGTTGGGTTTTGATGCAATGCCTATATAATAATATACGCGTGTAATTTCTCTCACGCACACATTCACAATTTGGCGTTTTGCTAACCACTAACTCGTATTACAATGGAACAATTCTAAAGAGAGACGGATGCTCCACAAGGATTGGTACACAAAATATGAAGTAAAAATGACAGGGATACTGAAGGAAATACACTCAAAAAAGCCTCCACATTATGCAAAAATAGTGTTGCATTTTTGTCTCAGGCTGAAGTTCAAGCGAGTCAGTGCAGAGACTTGATTCGTGGTGAATTGGGACGTCCAAAAAATGTGATTATTTTCACAAGTTTATTTTACAATGTGTTTAATAAATTTTAAAGATTATAATATCAAGATGGAAAATAAATGTTTTACTCTTCCAGAACCAGTGGTGTATGATTTTTATTAGGACATTACTCAATAATCACGATTTTTTAATAACAATTTTAAAAAGGCCTAACATAAGAAAGGTATTATACAGGATTGGCAAGAATAATAAACATCATTGTTTAATTTTATTCTGAAGGCTTAATTATTCTGAAGTTCATATACTAGGCCTAGAACCTCTGTGAAATATTGCCCTCTGAAATGAAGTAATTTATAGGTCTAATATTCAAGAAACTATCCGGAAAAAAAACCTTTTTTTAACGCAACACAGCTGGTTTTGGTTGTTACAACCCAAATGAAGGACATTGTGTTTACATGCTGAAAATTGTGAATTGTCTTTTTTCATTATTTTCTCCTGACACACAACCAATTAAGCCGAATTCCATAGGTTTGTTATTTCATATTTGATCACATCACAAAACATGACTGTCTCTGTGACTAATTTTGTCAGCTCTGCTAATGCCTTTTAAGTAAGTTTTCATTTTTAAAAAGGGAAATGAAAGAAACGAAACAGAACGGAACGGAACAGAACAGAACGATACAGAACGGAACGGAATGGAATGGCCCAGAACGGAATTGTGAACATTTTGGGGAGGGTGCCCAAAGGGCGAATCCACCCCTCCGTGTATATTTTTATATACTTGTAAGTCTTGTGGGAAGAGTTTTGTCAACGACTTTGTATTAAAATGTTGACATTTTGATAAAAGGTTATTGTTTAAACAGCATTTTTAAATGGATTACACTACTCAGTTAAACCAAACAAATTTTAATGGGCGACAGAGATAACAGATTTTAACTTCGATAATGAGTTTTAATTTTCGTTGCAAATAGCTCACTCTGAACCATTAAAACGTAGCCACCATAAGCGTAGTGTTCGGTCAGATAAAGTCAACCCCCCCCCCCACACACACACACACACCACAAAAAACTGCTTATTTTGAATGCAGCGATCGAAATAAGCTAGAATTGAAAATTAGGCATACACAATTTTATCTATCCTGAGAAAAAAACAACGTTACGTAGATTTTCGTTGTAATCACAATGTGATAACTATAGTGCACCATTTTGAGGACAATTTGCAGTGTGGTGATGTATAAGGTGTGCCCCATCCAAAAGCACTAGGATGGGTTTCCTTTTACTGCTCCAAAAATCAACGATGAAGGAAAATTTGTTGGCCTCGGTTGAAGAGTGGGCGCCATGCCACATATTTTTTTCGCAAGGACGTGCACGCTCGCCTATAGGCTGAATTTAGTATTTAAAAAAAAACAATAGGTGGATCAATGAGATGGAGAGTCATAGAGAGGGGTGGGGCAGAGAGAGTGACAGAGATTCGACCGCTAGAGACGGACGAGACACTAAGAGGGAGGCGCGAAGTTGGGGTGCTGCATCCAGCAAGCCATCAAAAATAAGCACACAGCTGATGAACTATCCACAGGACGGACACCCCACCCCCCTCAATATGGAAACTACAGAACGGTAAAAAAAAATAGGCTATAACAGACACGGGTCGAAATACTCAGTTTAGTCATACAGCCCACCAGCCTAATTTACCGCTGAACTAAATTGATAACTACAATAACAATTTTCTGTGTGCACTCTGTACTCCTGCTACGTATTATCTCTCTAAAGCTGATAATACACAGATTACATTACATAATTAATCATGTTGATATGAGAGATCATTGTTATATCCCGACTATTCTAATTAGAGTACAAAGGCCAATCATGTTTATAACATGGGTTATGAGGAGAAGAAAAATATGTCTGATAGCCTTTTGTGCAATAACAATCAGGGATATAATTTGAGCTTTTTTACCCTTACACCGATGTGTATTTTAAGCACTGTATATACTTTTCCGAGTTCTGTGAACAAAACCCACAGGCAACTCACTCGGATGTGGTTCGAACCCACGACCTTTGCATTGCTACAGCAGAATTGTCTTTACCACATAGACCGCCGGGCTATCCTGATGGCTATAGAGGTATGTTCGAATCCTTATAGCAGCGAGGGGCATTAAAAACACGCTGTGGGTTTGTCAACGCCCAGTTTTTGGATACACCCGTGCGGGACATACCACCCAATTTCTGACATATACAGGGCGTTGCGGCACACTAATAAGTAATAACCACATCGAGACTGTTCGTTTGAGTAGGGAGAAACTGTGGATAAGGCGTCACCACTGTGTGAACCTTTGACCCCTGCATGCGTCTGAACATCTATAGACAGATAGAAAAAATGTGTTGGCTCTGACGTTCATTTTCATCGGTCGTATACGCACATGCGCATTGGACCATTCCCCTGACCTAATAACCCCCGGACACCTCTTCCTGTTGACGAAACATTTGAAAAATAACAATAATAGCTCCGATCTATTGTGTAAATCCATGCCAATAGTTACTGTCCTTCTTTACCTTAAAGTGATACGTTGCCTTGGATTGGGCGATTTGGGCTTTGAAAAGCGTTTGTTGTGAAATGAATTGCAATGAGTGTGGTTGGAAGTGAACTAACACTGTCCGCCATTTTGTGGAGTCAAATCGTTGACTCCACAAAATGGCGGTCGTTGTTACTTCACAAAGTAAAAGGAAAGCCACACAATTATTTCGAGGCATATTGTGAATCATTGTGTTCTACTTTCAAAACCATAATCATTTCAATTCATTTTATAACAAACGCTTTTCGTAGTCCAAATCGCCCAAATCCATGGCAACGTGTCTCTGTAATGCCTCGACTTACAACATTCTTCTTGTAACTTTCGTTAAAAAAGATCATTATCAATAAAATCGTGTGTGTATTATTTTGTTCGCGCGCATTGCGCTGAACAGCAGTACAATCGTCCCATAATGCATCACTACAAAAAATGTGTCAGCCCATCAGCCCATCCCACAAGCGGTCACGGATGAGACCGGTGCCGAGCGAACGGTCAGATATGCATTGCATGACGTACCTCATAGAGCTGCAAGTAAGCCCCCCCCCCCCCCCCCCCCCCACTGATGTTCTGATTCTGACAGCCAGTTGTCCGACCTGCGGATTTCCGAATAATAAAAAAATCGGCCGTCACAATGACGGTCAGCACCGTTCAGATTTGATGGCCCTCGAGTCGAAACAAATTGTGCCATATTGTATAGGGTCTTACTGCATTATTTTTTGCTATACTTTATGAATCATTTGGTTAATGCAGTGGCGTAAACAGAGAGAGGGGGAAGACACTCCCCCATTCATAACTCTTTCCCTCACTCCCGCCCTTGCCCACAATGAGATCGAAAAATGCACCAAAAAAAATGGTTCAACGCATCAACAACAAACACCACCGCCAAATTATATGTATTTGCCCCCACTTGCCACTATCCGAAAACATGCATGGTTAGTCTATACATGGAGGTGTCTATACGCCACTGAGTATTCACACGCCAAAGTGTTGTAAACATTGTGGACAGTTTGCGAATAATAAAAAGCCATAGTGTGCGAGTTTGCCAATAATTGCCCAACAATCAGTTTTGCTGGGCCCCACCAGTCTCCAAGACCGCATGGACGATCACCATTACTACCCATCAAGGCAATCCAAACATTGCACTGAAATCCCACTGAAGCCACCGGCTAATTGGGAACATATTATTAACCGCTTTCGCAGTGTTCATTTAAGTAACAAAACACCGCAATAATTGTTTCGCTTGCCACTTTGAGGATAATCCGACGACCCAACAAACAGCAGAAGCAGCGTTTGATAAATGCCGCCCGCTCTCTGTGTGCCGCCGTTTTGTTAGTGCTCGTTTGTGCATACTTCTGCTCCTCGAGCTCGATCTATTTGAAGGCGCTTAAAAAAGAGCGGTGAGATGGGGTACACACAAAGGAAAATTGTTGAACTGGCTGTGGAAAAACAAGTTTATTCTTGTAATTTTTGCTTCTTCTCCAGCCTTCCACCCCAAAAGAATTGTGTGCGTATTTTCGATTTGTTTCGTTGCTCTAATACGGTCAATATACATTTTTCTTGCACTGGTGTGTGTATTTTTTCCCTAGACAATGTGAACACTATATCACACACCGTACTTTCACCTTTTTTGTTGGCAAATACTCCCAGGTTGAGCACAAAAAAACAAAAACAAAAACAAACACACACACACACAAAACAATGATTGGTAGATCTCAAATTAAGAATCGCGTGTTTTGTTTGTTTCGTATGGTTTACCGAATCTCATGAAAAACAGGCCATCAAATCATCATGTGCTTATTGAATTGAAGCTTAGCATGGTGTGGAAATACTAGAAGACTACAACCATTGGGTACAATCTCTTTTGAAGGAGTGTTGGCTCTGAAAAAAACAAAGCGGGGCGTGACCAGCCGACGTGTTCGTCTTCTTTTAGGAGAACGAGAATTTACTTTCCCTACATGCACACGTTTTGCGTTTGGTTTCTTATTAATTTTTTTTCTCAACAAGGATCTCCGAGTGGCAGTGCAGTCCACTCAACAAACAGTCTTCATTTTGCGGTTTCGTCTGAGACCGCACCATTAGGCCTTTGATCTTTAGCGCGTTATCTAGGCTCAGAGTTTCGTAAAGGGTTTGCGTTGTTGTTGTGGGGAAGTATGGAGGGATGGGGCAGGGACTCAGAGAATGTGAAGAATGAAGGTGTATAAAATACTGCCTGAATATAGCGCCCTCTTGTGGATCGCAAGTTCGGTTGCTGAAGAAGTTTGTTATAAGCAGCAGGGATAGAATAGGATATTTAATTCCCATGCGTTACATCAAAATAACGTTTACACCTACACCCATTGCAAAGGACCAGACGAAACACCACTCCTTTGATATAAGGCTGCACCCCACTAAATTATCTCCCATATCATACAGTAAATTAACATTCCAAAAAATACAAACAACTTAAAAGGAACTTAGAAGTCTCACAGCTTTTTACTGTATAGGGGAAATAATCCATTGACTCTTGAACTTGTATCCTCTACTGAATTTATTAAGGGGAGTCCATGGGTCCGTTGGGTTATTCATCCTATCAAAACACCCCTACTTACCAAACGTCCGAGCATCAATCTTGAAACGAATGTCCCTACACATCTCAGCAAAAAGGACCCTTTTTATTTCAGGGCATTTGTCACAATTTGTCAAAATGTTTACACTTTCTTTTATTGGGCTCTCAATTCTGTCTGATAGTGAATACTTTGAGGGCCTACAAAATAAATAATGAGGCCGACGCTCTGTTTTCTCCTTATTTGGTGGGATGCACCACACCCTCTAACTCCCCTCGCGGCTCCCTCATCAACTAAGCTAGAGCATACTTACCGTAGTAGTTTAGTAGAGCCGGTGCCGCAGGTCGCAGGTTCAATTCCCTCATTAGCATTTTTTTCTTTGATCAACAATGGAGGTATAGAAATGGTTCAACCCCCAAATAATAAGAAAATAATTCAGTCAATAATATTAATTACCCTGTGTTTTATTATAGTACTTGTGTTTGACAATAATCATTTCTACACAACGCCCTCTCGCGGCAGGATACATCAGTATTTCTTCGGATACGTTTTCTTGTCTAATCGTATTTTAGCTGTAAACAAACAACACGTATCCGAAGAAAAGGCTACCTGAATCACACGCAGCTAGAACGAAAAGAAAGCGTGTCTAAAACGAATTGTGATAACGACTGACCAGAAAAATCTGTCCTTTTCACCGACAAAATGCCAAAGTAAGTATCATAATGTCAAATATTAGATATGAGGTAGAGTTTATACTTATTTCATAGTAGTTACAACCAAAATATTAGCAGGAAAGGGTTTAAACGGTGGGTCTCCGTGGCGATTGTTTATAAGGATCCGTTTATAAATACGGGATACGATACGCGTTTCAATCAACTGATCAATGGAGATGGGATATGGACGGGGGACGCGGTGTTTAGATTTGTTGATGTTACTGTGTAGAAAAAAAGAAAGAAAAGATGAACCAGCAATTAATGTCCAAAATTCAATACACTAAATTTCCGTTGTATTCACTGGCTATATATTATGCCATGATTATGGTAAATAATTAATTATAATTTACTAGTTTTCTGATTTGGTGGGGCGCGCTGCGAGAATGTACATTTGTAGGTCACTTCGTATCCAACAAGTCACTTCGTATCTAAGTTGTTTCGTACCCAATTCACTTCGTACCCATGTCAAGTCATACGCATATGATATGGCGTACTTGGGTACAATTGTGTCAGTGGAGTTGTGAGCAGAAAATAACCTTTTTTTAATGGCTGTAATTGTGGGCTATTTTAAGATTTTTCTTTTTTTTTGAAAGCTGGAAATTTTTTGAAAAGCTGGAAAATTCTTGAGTCTTGAAACAGAATAACATTGATGTCTTCGGAGAGGCTTTTTATAGACATTGGAAGGATCCAGCGTACATGTATATTTTTGTCAACCAATCATCAACCCAAAAATTAAGATACCTCTATCATACATGTAGACACCGCCGAATGACGGTGATTTGCTTTGATCAGGTCTATTGTCAAGACTGCCGGCAGACAATTGAGGTACGAAGTGACTTGGGTACAAAACGACTTGGGCACGAAGTGACCTCGGTATGATATTTTGGATACGAAGTAACTTGGGTACAAAGTGACTTGGGTACGAAGTCACCGACAACGCCTAAAGCAATCGTCAACTTTCAGCCCGAATGATTTGGGCTGAAGAAAGCGAAGGAACAAGTTGTAGTACTTGTTGAATATTAATGTGTACTACTGTACTATTTCTTAGTAGAAATTCATTTTGGAAATATTCCCCCATCCAGCAACCACTTTTTTAAAGGGATTTATTTCATGTTATAATTTTATGGATGTTTGACTTAAAATATTTCTCTTTTTAAAATATTCTTCTTACACTGTAGGTAGCTGACACATTAAACTTTGACCTTGCAAGTTGCAGAGAGGAACATTCAAGTGCACATTTCATCGCGCAGACGAAATTTTGCGCACTCATGCCCAATCAAAGGAGCTAAAATATAAACATGGAGTGTAGCCATGGTATATAGCGAGCAGTGTTGTTTACAGGCATGCAACTCTTCCGCGTTTCCGCGGATTTCCGCGTTTTTTTAAATGATCAGCGGTAAAATAAAAAAAAAATCGAAATTTTTTTTATTTTTTTATAAAGCCTTATATATGCTTGGCAACAACAATGTACAACCACAATAATGTGAAATAAGCCTAGTACATGCTAAGAATGCACCTAAGAGCATAATAAACCTCAAAATTTTCAAGGGTACCATTCACCATTGTGGATCTCATGTCCCTTGGCGTTTTGGCTGCCTCGCTCCGCGCTTGCGTTGTGCCTTTGAAAATTTCCTCTTTTTTTTTCATCGGGCAGTTGCATGCCTGTGTTTAGATCACCAATCATCATACACCCAGATTTTATTTTTGATTTTCATGATTTTGACACTTTGTAATAAATCAAAATGCCT
This sequence comes from Pisaster brevispinus, assembly GCA_023634235.1. Taxonomy (NCBI): domain Eukaryota; kingdom Metazoa; phylum Echinodermata; class Asteroidea; order Forcipulatida; family Asteriidae; genus Pisaster; species Pisaster brevispinus. The sequence goes on from JAMKCF010000001.1 coordinate 4,400,577, forward strand.
ATGACCCTCTGTATACATTCTTTCAACCCTTCTGGACAGGTAACTAAGGATATAATTTGACCTAAATAAAGGGAGATAAAGTGGTGGCCAGATGCAGAATTATAGCCTTCTTTTCCTTCAAAAGCACTATACTTCAAAAAATCTTCTACATTACCTGGGCTGACTGATCTGTAGTATAACTCAGACTGTACAAAATATCAAAATGAGAAATCATAAATAAACATAAGTGTTATCTTGTATTTCTTCTTCAGGTATTACTGCGACTACTGCGATACATACCTTACACATGATTCGGTAAGTCTTCATGATGACTTTGAAGATGCTCGACGTCATCCTCATCGTCATCTCGGCTTTAGTCCATCCACCTGTTGGACAAAGCCTAGACTGGGCCCAATTTCATAAAGCTGATAAGCAGAAAACACTGCTTAGCAAATTTCTATGCTAAGCAAAACACAAGTAGGGCACCAGTCAACAAAATGTAAACCTTATGGAATTTTGGCTGGTAACAAGGTTCTGCTAAGCAATATTTTTCTGTGCTTAGCAAATTTTTGTGCTTTCATGTTTTATGAAATTGGACCCTGGTCTCCTGTCGTTATCCCCACAAGGACAGGGCTAAAATTTGACACTGGACCCCAGGCCTGAGGCCAGTGATTTTAGCCCCCGGGCCAGTAAACTCATGACCGGACAAGTCCAGCAATCTTGTGTTTTTCAATTGAATAATAATACCTCACTGTGACATGGATCCCTTGGCTGCCGCTTCCCAGGTTGTATCGTAAACGTGGGTGTGATCCCTGGCTACACGGCAGCTAACGGTTGAATGGCTTCTGACTGGCACCCCGAACAAAGAAATTGACTAATAGGGAGACCGCCAACATAGGGCTGGATAGCTCAGTTGTTAGAGCGCCGGTAGTTAATCTAGTGGTCGTTAGTTCAAATCCCGCTCCAGTCAATTTTTCTTTGTTCAAACCCAAATTATTTAAAATTTACCCAGTCAGTTTACCTTGTGGTTTATTACTTGAGGAAGAAATTATGCTCAACTGTCATGACTGAAGACTTTGAGTCTGCGAGGATATATACAATTCTGTTGAGTATCAAAATATACTAAACCATAAGAGAAATGAGATAAATCTTCTGTGAGTGCTTGTTCAAATAAAAACAATTTACATGTGAAACTGTTTAGAAAGCTCTTTCTTGTGAAAATTCTGGTCATGTTAAATAAATGTTACTACATTTTGAGCTACAAGCCCTGCAGTCTTGTGGAATTTTACCCCAAGTTTGAGCCCTGACCGATAAAGACAGGCACTGGTCTTACAAACCCAATGATTTTATTGGATCAGGATAAACACATACATGTGTGTAAATGACCCGTACGGCCGGAATAGGTCCATCATTGGTTGTGTGCAATGCGTAGTGCACGATGTGTGAAAATGCAAACACGTTCCAAACAAACAGTTTCTCGATAATGTTTTCTAAGTGTTCTAAATTCTACGTTTGTTTGAAAATACTGTGACAGCTTTTCCGCTGTTTCCTCAACAAATAGACATTGTAGGATTTAAAACTTTGCATGGTTGAAGTGTAACAAAGGTTTGCAGTAACAACATGTGGAAATCTCTTTTGAGTAGTGTAGGTTCTGAAAAGAACCGGTGGTTAACGACCCGTTAATGACGGTCAGAGCATACTGACCGAAACATTTAGGCTAGTAGTTAACAACCAGTTCTTTTCAGAACCTACACTACTCAAAAGAGATTTTCATATGGTGTTACCGCAAACCTCTCTTAGTTACACTTCCACCATGCAAAGTTTTAAATCCTACAGTTAAGTAGACACTGTATTCAGCTGAAACTTCTACATAGTACTTTTATTGTTTCTTTCTTAATAATTTGGCCAGAAATTAGCATTTCGTTGACAAAAACCAAACAATGACCCTCACCACCTTTAATTTAATTAACAGCCGTCTGTGAGAAAAACACACTGCAACGGCAGGAAACACAAAGAGAACGTCAGAATCTACTATCAGAAATGGATGGAGGAGCAAGCTCAGAGTCTTATCGACAGAACAAGTAAGTAAAGTAGACAAAATATTTGCCCTTACCCAGGCATATTACATGTACCTGGTGGGATTCAAACCCACAACCTTGACATTCTAAAGTAGATGATAACTCCTATATTTTAACAGCTGGTACCGCAACAATTTAATAGACGTTACTTTTGCACTGAAGATAAAAACTTTTTGTGGGTTTTACCCAAACACTGGCATATTACTCGGGTGGGATTCGGACCAACGACCTTTGCCATTCTAGATCAGATGTCTTACCACTAGACCACTGAGATTGCCCAATAGCTAGAGGCTGTTCCAAGGCTAAAGGGCAGTAGAGGCAGTGGCTCGCATGTAATTTCAGGCCTCGCTTCCAGTAAATTCACCACTGAAACTAAAGCCGTGTTCACATTGGACTTATTTGGGGTAAACTAACCGAGCAAATGGGTAACTTGACCATTTTAAGTCCAATGGGAACAGCCCAGGAAGTTTCCCTCCCAGGTAACTTACCCGACCTGAATGGGTAGTTTAACCGGCCCACTTCTGCCCGGTTAAATTGACCAGGTCAGTTTAACCACGTCGAAAAGTCTGCTGCGAACGCGATCTGGGTAAAAGCCGTCCCGGTAAAAAGCCATATCCGGTCCCCCAGATTTACACGCACATGTTAACACGGCCGGAAGCTTGGTTGCACTAATTGCATTGTCACTGTCATGCACCCCGGTCAAAGGTAATTGTGATAGCGCCCTCTTGTGTTTGTACTAGTTAGTCAGTTAGTTTCACCGGTCGTGTCGGTTAGTTTACCCATTTTCTAAATCCAAGTGCGGATGCTGTAAATTTTCACCTATTGGAATGTTAACCACAGTCTCCGTCAAAAATTAATCCAATGCGAACACGGCTTAAGAGTAGCTTTTAAAAAGTTTTTGGGAAAAGTGTGGGGCGGCATTATAAAATTAGAGTTAGTCAGGTAACTGACAGCAGAACTTTGTTATGGTCCATATGGACAAGGGATCCAACTATAAGCAATTAACTATTACGCAAATCAATTAAATCTGAAATAACACAGATACTTATAAAAAAATGTTTTTCCTTTGCCAACAGCCGCAGCGTTCCAGTCAGGTAAAATCCAGCACAACCCGTTCAATGAAGGTGGTGGGCCACCCCCTCCAGGCGGGGCTACCGTCCCGCCCCCACAGAATTACGGTGGACCGAGGGGGCCCATGCCCCCCAGGGGGCCTATGGGTGGGCCAGTGATGGGTGGGCCACCAGGGGGTCCAAGACCACTCATCCAGAACCCACCGGGTCTGATGGGAATGGGACCCAGACCGCCAAGTGAGTACCTCAATTTTTGTTTTTTCTTTTTTGTTTTTCTTCGAGCAGTGACATAGAGGTGTCGTGGCCAAGTGAACTGAACTTAAGCTCTTGTGCCTTCATATTCACTACCTTATGGAGACCGAGAACAAAACAGAAAAGGGAACACAAAGGGTCTCTATAGGAGAATTCTAAAGACTGGGTTGCTCTACAAGGAATTTTGTGTACAAAGTCTATAGGAGGTTCTTAACTACAGGAACAAAAGGAAAGAACAAAAGATGTCTCCACACAGATGCAAAAAATAGAATGTGTGTTTCTGATCATCAGAGTGTGGGTTCGAGTCCCGGTCTTGACACTTGTGTCCTTAAGCAAGACACTTAACCAATATTGCTTCGTCCTTCGGATGGGACGTAAAGCCGTAGATCCCGTGTGTACTTCTCATTTGTGCTTGTCCCCTGCACCCCGCACTTATACGCGGTATGGCCAACGAGCATTCACAGTCAGTGCACCGACATTATGGACCAATCTCCCTCTTCACATCCGTTAGGAATCATAGTGGCGTGTTGTGGCCAAGCGGTTAAGAGCACCGAACTCAAGTTCTGGTGTTTCTGATCACCAGAGTGTGAGTTCGAGTCCAGGTCGTGACACTTGTGTCCTTGAGCAAGATGCTTTACCACAATTGCTTTGTCCTTTGGATGGGACATTAAGCCGTAGGTCCTGTGTACTAGGATTGGTAGTGCATGTAAAAGAACCCAGAATGCTTATCATGGAAGAGTAGGGGTTAACCCCAGTGTTTCTGGTTCACATAGCAAGCACCCTTGTTTACAGGTTTACTCAGGCTTGCGAGCTACAGTGATTAAGCTCACTTATGAGGCATCCTTGGTTTCATTACCAGAAATATATAATAATAAATAATAATAATCACTTGAATCCTTCAAAGCCATGTTAAAAACTCATTTGCTTTTATCCTAAGTTACTAAAAATTTGTGTCTATTCGTCATGCTTTGAACAGCGTATTGATACCTTCGTAAATGCACTTTATAAATGTTATTTATTATTAGTATTATTATTATTGTGTTCTGCTCATAAAAAAGCCCAGCTATACTTATCGCCAAGAAAAGGGGTTTGCCCCAATGTTTCTGGCAGTGGCTGCTGAATGTGCTACAGCACCTTGTAAACCCCAATAAGGTGCTACATAAATGGATCTTTTAATTCATAAACTTCAAAACCCGTCTTAAAAAGTGTTTCTCTTTGTGCAAGCGCCTTGAGCACCTTTTTGGTGGATATGTGTGCAACAATTCAGTTGAAATATATCTTACATCATGAACTCAATAAGAGAAGAAAATAAAGGTTTTAATGTTTTTTTTTTTAATGAAAAACTGTTCTAGAAAAACAAGCTCTTTCGACATAAAAAGTTAATTTTGCAGGGGTGATCTACAATACCAGAGCTTGAGTCCAGTTTAACTGCTCGACCACCACCATGACCACACGCCATGTAACATTCAGGGTCTAGATCAAAAGTAGAACCCACGCCCCCAAGCTATTTTCCCGGAACGTTCAAGTTTGTTGAATCTCATTCTGGCTGTTCATGTTTTGATCTAACGCTAATTTCATGTCTTCTTTGTCACACAGTGATGGGGGCGATGGGACCAATGCAGCCAGGCTCAATGCCACCTCCCGGAGGACTCCTGCCCAGACCTGGAATCTCAGTTGCAAACAGACCCTCGTAACATTTTACAAGTTGTTTTTAGTTTTTTTAAAGTAAACTTTCCAAGTGTTTTTTTTTTTAAAATCCTTTCTGTTTGACTGTGCTCTGTTTTAGTCAGGTGCCCCAAACTTTTCCCAACTCCCAAAAGAATAATATAACTGTTAAGAGACCACAACAGTTTACATGTTGAATATTGCTCATGGTTTTTTGCCCTCATACGTCATAACATTTTACAAGTTGTTTTTAGTTTCTTTTTGGGGTACACTTTTTCAAGTGTCTTTTATTTTATTTTAAATCTGTTCTGTTTGTCTGTGCTCTGTTTCTGTCCCAAACTCTAATTTAACCTTTTCGATACCACAACAGCCTCAAGGGACTTGACCCAAATGGACCCCTTGCATTGGCTACCATCGTTGATGAAACGCACACGCCTGGCAGGCTACCATTGGCTATTTGCTATTGTTTGTCATCAAAGATGGCGGTCAATGACATCTATAGCAGCTGAAAATGGCTGCAAGATTTGATCTACTTCCATAAACAGAAAGAGGTCATTGTGAAAGTCATGTCCTGAATTGAAATTGTCCAATGTTTCCCATGTTGTCATACTATTTATGTGTAAGACAAAACCGGTTTTCTGTATCAAGGGATTTTAAAGGCATTTTCACACAAAACATGAATACTGTCTCTCCGAGTATTTATTTGTTGTTAGCTCTACCAATCCTGTATAATATCTTTCAATGATATTGGTGATATTTGATTTGGACATTTGAGTTTCACACCAAACAAAGCCAGAAATCCATGCATCTGTGCTTGAGCGTGCTCACAAAGGAGTCACTTTTAGAAGGCAATCATTGTTTTGAATCAGGACATCCACACCAGGGGTTAGTGAGGCTGTATAAGATCAAGCCCAGCCCAATTTCAAAGAGCTGCTTAAGCTGAACAAACAGCTAAGCACAACAAAATTATGCTTAAAAAAAATACCATGCCACATGTTAGACCCAATAGCTGTGGTGCTGTACTCTGTTTTTTTCCTCGAAATTTTGACATCTGCCTTCAGACTACGACCGCAGATGTAAAAAAAACTAAACAAACAAAACTGGAGTACAGTGCCCCAGTTACTGGGTCTAGCCATGTGCTAGATCTGTGACAGGTATCCTGCTTATTTTTGCTTAGCAGAAAACGTTTAAGCATTTTTGTCCTGCTTAACCTGCTCTTTCTTTGTCTTCAAACTTCCGTGACAATGTTAACTTGTTGTGCTACTTTTTGTACAAACAGACAGCGAATTTGCTAAACCTTAACATCATACATTGTAAATGGCATGTCTGTAATTTGTCCGTCTTTCCCCTGATATATGTTTACATAGATGTTCCTTCGCCTTCAATTTTTGTTGACAATGTTAACTTGTTTCCGAGCCTCTGGTTTTCAATTTGTAGTGATGTAGAGCGTGTAGAAATACCTTACTGTTAAGCTCGGTGTACCTTCATACTCCATGCGAGATTGAATACGAAGTGTAACATGTGATGCAAACAATTCCTAATACACCATGCAAGTCTCACACGAATTCAGATATCTTTGCGTCCACTTTGGTCCCACATTTATTGCTTTAACGTGTGAAAGAAACAGACTTGAGCACTTTAAGTAGTCGCATTGTTCGAATACGCGCAAGACCTACACAGTATATTGTGAAGGGAATTCACTTTCGGAGTTCGCGTAAGGTATGAATTGGGCTTAACACACTGGATGCTCAGGAGTTGTGTTCCTTTTATGTATGTATTTTGCAAATAAAACATTCTCATTTAATAGAACTGATTCTGATTGAAGGAGTTTTTTTATTACAGTTGTCAAATTTGTTCAGTACAAGCACGTTTTTAAAGAAATTAATTACATTCAACCCTTGTTATATAAGTCACTGTTTTAAAGAGGTTCTGCTTATAAAGAGTACATTCTGAAGTCCCGAATCTCATTTCTGCTTTGTACCTCTTTGTTTTGCTGTCCTCTCGTAACAATGTTTCAGTTACAAAGAGGTAATTTGGCCAGACCAAGCAACCTTGTTATAACAAGAGTCGACTGTAATATAATCATTAAAATATTAAACAAACATTGGATGCATTTGAGTGCAATGTCAGAGGGTATAATCAAGAGGTGAGATCTGGACTATTCCATTTCACAGTCTCCAAAACAAAGCACAAAAGAAATATTGTCACTACATAAACTTTATACAACTCACACATACATCCCTGTCATTTAAAATTCTTTTCACAAAATTTACCTGGAATCTCGTCCACCCTACACTCTAAAAATTCCTTTCCATTTTCTTACACTTGCAGGAAAATACAGTAGGAAAAAGGCACACTTTAAATTTGTAAAATATACAACTTAACTACATGTAGTATCAAATTGCTTTGCTATCTGGAGGTACCCCCATCGATGCTACTGGTCTTTGTATCGTCTCCAAGCACATGGCTTTTTGTAGTCTTGATTGGCGTTAATTTTGTTAACGTCGCCGCTGTCGCAACACGAATTACTGGATATAAGATATCTGTATCACACAAACGTCTGGGCCCAATTTCATGGCTTTGCTTATCGCGGAATTCTGCGTTTACGATCACCATTCTCCGCTTGCTCTGCAAGCGCCGAATTTCTGTTTCGCTGTGTAAGTGAAGAATGCCTAGTAAAGTAGAGTACACACGCACAAAAGTACAAACTCTCTGCTAACCTGTGAAATACGCTTGACGTAAGCGGCTATCCTTTGCTTACGGTAAGCAGAGCCATACAATACAATACAATAAATACATTTATATAGCACTCTAACACATCAAAGATGGTTTCACAGCGCTGAACAGTCTGGAAAATTAACCAAATAATCCAGTTAAGCATGCAGGCCATAGTTCAAACAGATGGGTTTTCAGAGCCTTCTTAAAAAGCGTCCAAGGAAGTGGAGCAGGGGATGCACTGTGGAAGCTCATTCCAGAGTCGAGGTGCATGTGCCTGGAATGCATGGTCACCAACTACGCTGTATGTTCTAGGAACATGGAGAAGGGTAATGAAATTGGGCCATGTTCAAATCAGATTCGTAGACTTGCACAGTCCCTCAAAGCCAGTTGATATTGCGCCCTCTACTGGTGACCTTAAAAAACAAATAGCCAATCAAGACTAGGCTTCTTGGGGATAGCTCTAAAGGGGCACAGTGCTTTCAAATCTCCTAAAATGTCGCTGTTTGAAAATGCTCTTTATTTATTTTAAGAGTTGTTCATGCACAAAAAACACCTACAGTGTGTTGTAATTAGTGAGTAAAGATTAAAAATACCCCGTTTATTTGACTCTGCCCCCCCTAGAAAAAAATGGTGCCCCCCCCTCCCCTTGTGCCTCCCTAAAAAATTACCCTTAGATAAGACGCTGGTTCAGCCACCAATAACTGATACATGTGTACCATTTTGAGACAGGTCTAATTATTGCCAGACGGCTATCAAACTCTCTGGATTGACCATGGTATTTAGGAAGAATATACTTTTTTTTATTAGGAAACGGAGGATGGTGGTGGGAGCAAGCAGAAACATTTCTGTTTTGTCCTTCAAAAAAGGGTCTCAGGATTCACCGGTTCTCCAGCTTGTAGCTGGTAGTCACCATCACTTTGGTCTTTCTTTTTCTCCTTAAGCGCCTTGCATCTTTTGGTAATATGGCGCTATATAAATCCAGTTATTATTATTACTATTATTTTATGGTGGCATTGCTTGAGTTATCATAACTATTTCTCCTAGACAGGAGCAGAGTATACTGTTTGAAACGTGGAGACCTCAACGGCTCTTCTCAGGACCAACCAACACTACTCCCAAAAGAGTTTAATACTTTGTTGAAACCGCGATATACCATTATATTTTTTCTGATAATGATTTTTTCTTTGATGTTTTTCTTGTCCGCTTCTCTGCCATCTCGCTCCGCTTCTTGTCCAATTGGCGCTCCAGGTGGGCCCGGTGATTGGGGTCCACCTTGCGTTCCTTGACCCCACTCCCTGCCCTCACAATCTTCTCCCGGTGGACGACCTTCCGGGCGTGCGCCCTCGCCATCTCCCCGCACCCGTGCACCTCTGGGATGTTGTGGCCAAAGCAGTAGCGGCAGTTACAGAACTGACACAGCACCCCCGTCAGCGAGATCTTCTCCTTGCATTTGACATAATTGCATCTGGTGTCGGACTTGATCGCTATGGCAATGAGAGCGTCAAAGTCCTCCGCCGTGGTCTTCTGGAGGAGATTGCGCTGTTTGCTCTTGTCCATCTTCTTCTTGACTCCAGACGCCTCCTTCAGGCGTTGCTTATCCTCGGAGACTTTCTCGCAGTGTATTTCGTGGAGGAAGACACTACCAGCTGGGAGTTTCTTCTTACAGAACTTACACTTGTAAAGCTCCATCTTCTCATCTGGCACTTTCACCTCAGGTGTCGGAACTTTAGCTGTTTTTGCAGATTGTGCTGGGGCTTCTGTAGATAATTTGAGGTTGTTCCCACGCTTCACATTCAATAAATCTGGGCTGGGACTCAAGTTAGTGTCGCGGTCGCATTCTACAAAGCTTCCCTCAGGATTACGGGTTAAAACTTCTTGAGCGTCCAGATCCAAATCGCCGATGACTTCCATCGGGTTTTTGGTTTTCATTTCTTCAATGATGACATCAACATTTGAATCTGCTCCTGCCGACCCTGTGGTCGCATCGTCGAGAGACTTCTCCCTCAGTGCATCATGGGAAGGGTCAGCTTTGGACTCCTTGGCTGCGCATGGCTCTTTGCTGATGGTGATGTGCCGATCCTTTCCCTCCCCCACACTGAAATGGTGTAGTCCAATTTTCTCCGCAACCTGTAACATTTGAAGCAAAACAGTTGTAAGTTACCATATGTAAACAAAAACAAACTATATACAACAAAATGGCTGACGCAAACAAATTGCCCTCCACCTTGTTTTGCCATCCACCTTGTTTTCCTTTGAATTGTGCTCATTATGGGTGACCATCAGGCAAAACAGAAAAACCAACAAAGTACCAAGAATCTTAAAAGAAAAAACAGTTTGTAAAATAAAAGAAAGACTGGCGGACAAAGGTTTTGACAAAATAGGGAGACAGCCAAATCAAAAGAATCGTCAATGAGTCTTTGCAAGACAGATGTCATAGTTATGTGAAGCGTCGTTAGGGCCTTTAACACTAGCCAGGCGTACATTGTCTAGTACAAAACTGCTGGGATTCAGTAAAAAACACTTCTCAACTTGCCCTGTTGGATACTAAAAAAGGACAAACCTACTTGTCTACAATCATCATATATTTTTCCTTTCCAAATGTCAATACTAAATTGTTCAAAATGTTTAAATATACTTTTTGAGTGAGTGCATGTAATATTCATTTGAGCAACAAGCTGACTGTGACTGCTACCATTAATACGATAAGACTTAAGGCTATGCATGGTGGAAAAAAATACTAAGTACGTAAGGTTTGCGGTGATGCCATGTAAAAATCTCTTTCTTGTGAGTAGTGGAAAGATGCTCAACTCATCAACCAAAACAACAGAGACCAGAGACGCATCAAAGAAGCAATAGAGACAACACAGTACAAGACACTGGGCATGAACATTAGCAACATCTGGCAACCTCTACTCACACTAAACAGCTAAAGAACCGCAAAAACCATCCACGCTCCAGCGAACCCAATTAACACTGAAACCCACCCAACCCTACATAATCTCACACACACAGCAGAGTCCAGCATTCTCCAGAAGACGGTCAGACCACACTGACTGAAACGTCGAGCAGCACAAACCGGCTAGTCAGAGCCACCACTACTCACAAAAAGAGATTTTACCGCAAACCTAACTTAGATCGCGCGCGTCTGCCTATTCTTCAACACTGGCAGACGCGCTGATCTAGCTCTAGCTGTAGCCGAAGTCACCGTTTCGGACACGGCCTTACTTACCATTAACACATTGGAAAGATAAAAAATGTTGACAATACAGTCAACCCTCACTATAAAGAGCACTGTTATATCTCATTTCTGCTTGGTGTTTCTTTGTTCATGCTGTCCTCTTATAACAAAGTTCCGGTTTTAAAGAGGTAATTAGGCCAGTCCCAGTGGTCTCGTTATAACGAGAGTCGACTGTTGTTTCAAATTTGGACTTATAAAACTTCCTGATGGCAAGTAAAATGCACGGTTTACTAGCCCAGGGAGGCTTTTTAAAAAATAGCTTAAAACCCTTAAATGAGGGAAAGGGCCAATAAATGGTACCACACAATGATTAATTAAGCCATATCTCCAAAGTTTAATGACCTGGGGAGTCAAATTACATGATATCCTAGAATGGACCATTACACATATCTAAGGGGGGGGGGGGGCAGACCCCAAAGTATATATTTTTTTTACAGGAATTTTTCAAAATATATATTGGATGGAGTGGTAGTAATTATTGGCTCCTTGGGGGGCATTGCTTAGATAATTAGAGAAATATATCAACTACTGGTTAGCTAACGGATTCAAACAATCCTAGACATTTAGCTGGGCATGTAAAGAAGTCACTTAGATGTAAACAAATTTGGGAAATGCACATATTTTGAAAAATACATAATTGGATGGTGTGGTAATAAATATTGGCCCTGTCAGGAAAGTCAAGGGCATTGCTTAGATAATTAGAGCTTAGCTAATTAGGGAAAAAATCAATCAAATAATTCGCGTAAGGCCTGGGGTGGATTTCACAAAGAGATAAGACTAGTCTTATCTGAAGTTAGGACCAGTAACTGGTCTTAAGTTAGGACTAGTCCTATCTCCTAGCATTGCCTAGGACTAGTCCTAAGTTAGGATGGGTTTTGTGAAATGAACGTTGATCCAAAGCATGGGCAAAAAAAATCCAAGCTGTTTGGTTTTGACGAGCTAACATGGCTCGGAATAATACTTGAACTTCAACTTGTGCCTGACTGACCTGATGAATGACCAGTCGGTCATGGGAGTTGAGGGTAGAGGGAAACTGGATTTGATCTCTAGTCCGGTCTTGGGAGAAGCGCTGCACTTGTTCCGTCAACTCCAGCTCCTTCTTTGCAGAGGCTTCAGCATCAAACCTCCTGAGTATAAAAAGATATTTATTGTATTAAAATTTGAACCCTGCAGCGAGGATCTCGGCCCAGTTTCACAGCGCTTCTTAAACAGAAAATATTGCTTAACCTTTTTCTGTTAAGCAACAATTGGTAGGAAACCAGTCATAAATGGTACATATGACATGGTATTTTGGCTGGTAACCTTATTATGGTAAGCATAATTTATTTTAATTTGGGTTTGAACAAAGAAAAATTGACTGGAGCAGGACTTGAACCAACGACCTCCTGATTAACGTACCGGCGCTCTACCAACTGAGCTATCCAGCCCTATGTTGGCGGTCTCCCTATTAGTCAATATCTTTGTTCGGGGGTGCCGAACATAGTTTATTTTGTTAAACTTAGCTACTCATTGTTTTTAAGCAGCTCTATGAAATGGGGCACTGTTGGTTGCAAGTACGTTACCAGCACACGCCGACAAGCTTTTTCCATAGGTTAAGAGGGTTTGTTTTGCATTTCTCAACACTTTTTGTTCTAGTGTGTTGTTTACAAGTCCGTGCATTGCCTCCTAATTTTGGCTTATTTGTTTGCTAATTTGGTTTCATCTACCAATGACAATTGACCGACCGTTTCTGTACACATAGGATGGTGGCAGAGTTTTGTCCTGGCCCTTCTAACCAAATCATTGACCCCTGTTGATTGACCCCTGTTGTCTGCGACGACGTGTGGCATGGTCCAGCTTAGGATATCATGGCAATTGGTAATTAGTCCAAAATTTAATGACCATAACAAATTACTTGGTACGAAGCACTGCAGTTCCTGATAAACGTGTAACATTTTGAGAGAATTCCCTTCAAAGAAATGTGGTTTTAGAGAAAGGGATTCAAGAAATTGTCCGAGAAACATTTTTGGATGAAACGTTTCTCAGGCTGTATCTCAGATTGTGATTATTCTTCCTGCATTGACTCAACTGCTCCAGATTTTCGGGGATATCTCAAAAACGCTACCACCTTTTGAACTGAAATTTTCACAGGTTAGTTTTGTTGTATATCTACATTTATATGAATTAAAATAGTCGCATGGTTCCAAAAACCAAGGTGTACTTTGCCTTTAAGACAATGGAAAGTTTGAAATATGTCAGGATGTGCTGACAATGGATTGCACTGCAGGGTTTTAAGCACCCTGTATTTATTTTAAACAATTTTTTTCCTGACTACGAACAATGCAAGCCTGGTACTACATGTATGTTCATGTAAAGGCGAGGGGTTTTGTCTTTGGTAAAGATCCTATTGCCAAGGGAAATATTGCTTTCAATCATTCAAACAATCTTAACATTTGTATGGCGCCATATTCGAACGGTCATTGCCCATGGTGCCAGACAGTAACGCCGTGTCCGAAATGGCGACTTCAGCTACAGGTACAGCTAGATCAGTGCGTCTGCCAGTGTTGAAGAATAGGCAGACGCGCACGATCTAGCCGTAGCTCTAGCCGAAGTCGCCGTTTCGGACACGGCCTAAGCTCTTGTAAGCAGTTGAGATTTGAGTGACATCTTGACAGTCGGTATTATAGGTGATTGCCTGATGTTGTAAGGAAGGCTGTTCCAGATCCTGGGGGCCGCGACAGAAAAGGCGCGGTCACCCCAACTGTGTTTGCCTCTAGGAATGGATAATGCAGATCTGTCAGAACTGGAGCGCAAGTTACGAGTTTTTTTATGGGAAGGTCAGTAGGTTGGTCAGGTATGCTCGACCACGAGAATTCAGACATTGGTACACAAGCAGCATGATCTTGTACTGAATTCGTGGCTCAATTGGTACCCAGTGCAAGTCCTTTACAAGGTCAAATTTCCTTGCACAGACTATCAACCGAGCTGCCATTTCACCTTGAGCAAGGGGTACCAATGTTAAAGTAAAAAAAAGGAAGTGATTTCTTTTTGAAATGGTTTTGAAATTAGCAGAAAATTCTCAAAGGGCGTTTAGGGAGGGCGGGGTTTGGGGCAATGGAAGGGTGAGGGACGAGGGACAACTAACATACTCATGGTTTTTTATTTTTATTTTATATTTATTTATTGTCAGACAAACCTTTCCTTGTTCCCAGGGATGTTGTAATGCTTTGCCCGGGGTTGTGGTTGCTTCAGTCTGGTACCCTTCTCAGTACCTGAGGATTGCTTGCTTTGTCTCAAGATGAGACGATCTGGTCTTGTAAATCCGCTGATGTCAATTTCTGTGGTCAAAGTTCAAAGTTGTGTTAATAGTTTGGCATGTTGTGGCTGAGAGGTCAGAGGTTAACAGCACTTAACACAAGCTCTAGTGTTTCTCAGCAGAGTGTGGGTTCCAGTCCTGGTTGTGGCACTTGTGTCCTAGAGCAAGATACTTTACCGTAATTGCCTTGTCCTTTGGATCGTAGGTCTCGTGTACTAGGATTGGTAGTGAACGTAAAAACAGCCCAGAACACTTATCATGGTAGAGTAGGGGTTAAGCCTGGTGTTTCTGGTTCATGTAGCAAGCTCCCTTGTAGCCAGGGATCACATTCGCTCGGCCCCAGCGGCCTATCCAGGACCGCTGGGATGGGCAGCTTGCACAGATTCTTGTTCAGGAAGTACGTCATGCGGGCAGTGCTTGCAGCGTGAGTGTGATGCATGATGGGACTGAGCATTAACCAATGAGCGTGCTTGATACGTTTGCCCATCCCAGCGCTTTGGTTTTAAGGCAAGGCGCTGGGGACGAGCGAAGGGATCACACCCGATGCGACAGCCAGGGATCTCCTTAAGGGGATGCGACTTCTTAACCTGTTGCATGAAACAAAACACTTTTCTTTTTTGTGGACTAATACTAATAATATTTTAATAATAATGTACATTTTCAATTTGCACATATCCGTCACTTGGTGACACTCATGGCGCTTCAATATTCAGTATTTTCTTGCAAGGTATTTGGGGCAACGTTTCTGAAGTATGAGACCTACTCCTTTACATAGCACTATGTACTATGGTTACAAGGTGCTGTGGTGCAATATGCAGCCAATCAAACCAGGAACACCGGGGCGAACCCCTTCTCTTTTTGATAAGTGCACTGGGTTCTTTTACGTTCGTTACACAACACACGGGGCTAACGGCTTTACGTCCCATCCGGAGGACGAAGCAATAATGGTTAAGTGTCTTGCTTAAGGACACAAGTGTCACGACCGGGACTCGAACCCACACTCTGCTGAGTCGGAAACACCAGAGCTTGGGTCCGATGCTCTTATCCGCTCGGCTACGATATGCCACAGAAAGAATGAATGAATGAACTAGGCTGCTTGGTCACGACACGCTGTATCGCTCGGCAACAATGCAACAAATCTCACCCTCTTGATACTGGAACGCACTCCTGACCTCCCCGTTTGCCGACATGTACTCCACCAGATTCTTCAGGAATCCATGATGGCTGACTGTCTCCGAGTCGCAGATGACTGCAACATGACGGCGAGCTCGTGTGACCGCAACGTTGATCCGACGATCCTCAGCTAAGAAACCAACTTCACCTAGATAGAAATAATGTAAAATGTATATTCAACTTGTGGTAAACACCATGTGTATATATCTACTTTGCTGTGTAGATTTTGTTCTTTGAGAACTTGTCTTGCTATTTATTCTACTGCCGCGGAGTAGATTTTGGAAATCGGGAGACTACTTTAGTTCTCAAAAGAACTGTCCTGCTTGTTTACTACTAAGTGAGTGGAAGGTAGGAAATGGGCTGGGACTAATACTTTCGCTTAGTGGATCAAGAGGACTTCTTGTTATTAACTTCACTGTCGCGGAGTGAGTTCTTAGTTGGTCTCAATGTTTTGACTAGCTTGCTCTAGTCATCGTCAGGAGACTGAAGAATATGAGACATGTTTGTCTATTTATAGGGATTCAGAGGTTTCAGCGTAGAGTCAGCACTGCTCTGATTGGTTCTCTGTGATTGGAGGGCTCAGAGTTAAGAAGGATTTGAAACTTCAGAGCTATTGTGTGGGCTACCCATTGTGTGGGAGTGCCCTGTGGAATGACAAGCTCCGGCGCAATAAATACAAGCTGATTGTATAATGTAAAATGTATTGACCCACGGCAGTTTGATCTATAGACAGGTTGCAATATGACGTAAATCGGCCATCTTTACAGGCAATTTTGAACACACAGTCACGCATTTTGCGTGAGAATGGCGTGCATCATACCCACATTTCACAAAACTTGATGCATGATTGGTAAGTGAACAACGCAGCTGCGTTAATAATTTGAGCACGTGCCACGCCTGTAAGCAAAAATGCAATTTGCCCGTAAAGATGGCGGCTATTGAGAACTATCTATAGAATTCGGTAGCCAATCCAATAACTGGCTTCGGTAACGCACGCTCACGTTCGGGGATATTGAGTCATGAAATGGTCTATACCGAATTCTACCACAGATGAAATGCAATATGTAACAGGCAGTTGAAGCCAGTAGCTGTATGTCACTGCAAAATTATCACAAACTTCATGTACATCAACTAAACCAAGTAAAACTTTCTCGCATGAACACAAATTTTCTGCACAAACTTTTGCTACATAAGTCATTACAGTTTAAAATTCAATTCCACAAACAGGTTGCAGGAATGGGAGCCTGAATTCTGATTTCTACCAGTTTGAAAACTCAGCTTATTTTACGCGACTCAATTTGTTTCTGTATATTTGTTCCGTGTAACAAGGGAACTCGATCAAAAAGCCGGTCTCGAGGCCGACTTTGGACGGCCTTGGTCTCGGCCTCGGCCTCCCCTTGTCATGACTCGGTCTTGGCCTTGGCCTCGGCACCTTCTGGCCTTGAAGAATAAGCCGAGGCCGCCAGTTTCTACTCAAATTTCCCACCATTTACTTTTCAAAAAAAATTATCTCGTGAAAAAATACAATTACATGAAGCGGACTCCTGAGGTTTCGCGGAACGAAATTGCGCATACTTTACGAGTGCAAAAGACACAACTAACGTGCGCAACCGGACCCCAAAGATTGCAGATTTGAAATAGACTGGCTCCTGCTCGTTACCGGCATTACCGAAAGTAATGACGTGGCATAGAAACCAGCCCAATGTATTTAGATACGAATGCTTTGGAACCCTTATGTTTTTAAAGTGTAATGAACACATACTTTGAGGAGTGGAGATACAGTACTGGTAATGATACATAATACAATCTATGATTTGGAATGTTAAAGGGACACGTTGCCTTCGGATTGGGCGATTTGAGCTATAAAAGTGTTTGTTATGAAATGGATATGGTTGGAAAGATCTTTTAAAATTAGAATATAATGATCAGACTGATAATGATCCAAACAAATATGCCTCAAAATTGTGTGGTTTTCCTTTTACTTCGTGAACTATTAAACACAGTTTGCCATTTTGTGGAGTCAAAGATTTGGTCGTACAAAATGGCGGGCCGTGTTAGTCCAAGAAGTAAAAGGAAAAATCACACAATTTTGAGGCATATTTTGTTTAAATCATTAAATTCTACTTCTAAAATATCTTTCCGACCATATTTTTTATATCACAAAAAACACTTTTTACATCACAAAACTGCCCAAATTGCCCAATCTAAGGCAACGTGTCCCTACATGTAAACGCTCGCAGTTTGTCAATCTCATTGTACCTTCACTGTGGTGAAATAATAAAACCGTTTCAAAGTATCACCTTTTCGTAAACGTTTGCTTTTTTTCTACCCCTATGTGTGTGCATAATATTATAATAATTTAACTGGCCTTGGCCTCGGCCTTGGCCTCGGACACTGTGGCCTTGGCCTTGGCCTCGGCCTTGAGTGCTGTGACTCGGTCTTGGCCTCAGCCTCGCAGACCCATGACTCGGACTCGGCCTTGGCCTCGAAGGTCATGGACTCGACTACAACACTGCTTAGCACTGAGTGCAACAGTCTCATAACGGGAAAGCTATATTAAACAGTTTCCGAGTTTTGGAAACAAAACTCATAAACTATTCATCCTTTTCAGCCATTAGGTGTTTTTACATTGAATTACTTGGGTCATTAATGAATAAGCAGTTAATCTGCCTGGGGCAGTCAGCAGCCCTACTGGTTTGTGCATGATCCAACTATGTCCACTGTTTAGAAAAGGAATTACAGGGAGATAATAGGTGTGAGCTGTCAGACGAAAAGGATGTTTCATTTTGTCCTCTTTCTTTAATGGAGTTTTCCCGTAATGTATGAAAGAGAGGCAACTATCCTACCTCTGCTGTTTGACCTGACGAGGGATATAACCACAGCTTCTTTCTCCCTCCCCTGGAAGCCGTCAACTGACTTGATCTCTAGACTGGGATACCTACTGCTGAGTCGCAGTCTCAACAACTCCACCTGATCTCACAGGACAAAAAAAAATAACAATCAGAGAGAGCAATATACAGTCAACTCTTCTCATAACAAGATTGCTGGGACTGGCTAAACTACCTCTCTATGACAAGAATGTTGTTATAAGAGGACAGCAAAACAAAGAGACACAAAGTAGAAATGAGATTCTGGATTTCAGAATATACTCTTTATAAGCAGAACCTCTTTTTCAACAGTGCTCTTTATAATGAGGGTTGCCTGCATATGAATTGTGATAAAAGGTTGTGTCATACATTGGTAACTGCTCCAACAATTAATGACCACAAAAACTTACTTGGTGAAAAGCACTGCAGGTGTTGATAGCAAACTATTTTGAGAAAGGATTCCATTTGAAGTAATATGTTTTGGAGCATACTTACATGCATTTATCTTTTGCTTTAAAAGCCCTATTCTGCACTCTGAATTCTATTTGGTTTTATCTTCATGTTTTTTATGGTATTAATAAAAAACAAAAAATAAAAAAAATATTATTGGGGGTTTCGGCCATCAGCCGAAACCACCTTTGTTTTCGTCGAGATTTTTATTTTATTTCACTATTATTATTATACTTCTTTCCGAAAAAGTCTCATAGCATTTACACGTAAAATTTGTTACCGTTCGATCTCAGGAACTACAGTCTTAAAAGACACAAACAATACATCAAATGAAAGCCTGTGCTCTAACTTAGATCAAGCAGCAGTTTGACCGAGGGTTTTTAATCATCTGTTGACGATATTAACGATTTAAAAACACATATCGTCAACAAAGCACGATCGTCTTGTGTGTGTACATTGCACGTAATTCACGCTGTACATCGCATACGGTCATACCCACACAGAGCCCATTATCCACGCGCGTGGCATCGTTCGACCTTTGTACCTTTCATTTTGGTTCACTACTTCGCTTCTACAGTTAATGGTGAACCTGTATAGCGCCCTCTTGCTTGTGGAGAGTCCTCGAACTATTAAATACGGAAGCGTTTGGGGATATTAGTAGCGGTTTGTTCTCACGCAATTTCAATGCATTCTCCAACCACAATTTATTTCAAGGTCTGTGCGCTATAGCTTATTAATAACTTTAGCATTGGCATGGTAGTTTATTGTTTACAATTATTTATTATTTAAAACTTTATATCGTCTGAACCATAACGTAAAAGAGTTATAATTTTTGTACCGTCTTGTAGCTTATCACAACGTTCGTATGAAAAACGTGTTTTCATCATCGTGATGTCATCAGGTGTCAAATTAATTATTACATTAATTCAACATTGACAACAAAGCCGAAACCCCAGTGTTTGTTCATTACAAACTCGTTTCTAGTTATTATTATTATTATTATTTTTTTTTTTTGGGGGGGGGTTACAAAAAACGGAGAAATCACAGGACAAACAAAAATAATAATCAGACAGAGAGAGACAGCAGTAAACTCTCCTTATCACAATATCACTGGGACTGGCTTAACTGGATGATGCTGATAAAATAATTTGTATTGTACCTGTAGGTTATATGGAGCAATAACAGCAATCTCTGACGCCGGTAACCCACTGGAGATAAGTCTCTCTACATGAACCCCAACCAGGTCTGCCTCACCCTCGTTACCCTTAGACTGCTCCGTCTCTAGCTCAAGCTCGTACAAGTCGCAGCCTGTCGTATCAATGAGAACCAGTGGGACTGAGGTGTCCTCTGTCTCCTCCACCCCAGGGAGGTCTGCCAGGAGGTGTCCGGAGACGGAGTCGGCGGCGGTCAGCTTACTCTCGTAGAGCTCGTCGGAACTCCACTGCATGATGGCAGCGTTCATACGGTACTGGGTGGTCAGCATCTTGGTGATTTGATCCGAGTGGAGACGGACGGCACGCTCCATGAGGGACACGGCCAGGCCGTCTGCTGCAGCTCTGTATAATAACAATACTGGGTTCTTATATCGTCACCGTTTTCACGAAGAGCCACATATCTTAAAATGTTAAATTATTGATTACTACAGGAAGGGGCCTTTATCACAATAACTGCATTTTGCGTTTTCAGGAAGAGCCACAGGCCCCCAAAATGCATTGTAATACATTGCAACAGAAGCGCGTAAAATGTAGGTCAAATCATTTTTCGGGTTTCACGAAGAGCCACGTATGTCAGTGTGCGCGTGATCACGTGACATACACGTTAACCAGTTGGGTGTTTAAGTAGGCCATCTCACTTTTTAGGTTTCACGGAGAGACACGTATCTTTGACTAATTACTATGGTAATTTAGCCAATATATTTAAAGAAATTAGTCAGCCAATGGAGAGGTTAAACTTATACCGAATCATATGAGAGATCTTAAACTGCAAATGCAAACCATGGCTTTAGTTTTGTAGATTTTGCAGTTTTAAGCCAAGCAAAGTGTAAAATGTAAACCTCAATCAGGTGTTTGAACATAATGTCGCTCTTCGTGAAAACGGTGACGATATAGTGCTTTATCACACCCCTAGGGGTGCATCAAAGTTAATTGTTTTTCAACAGGATAAGCAGAGCTATGTTTTTATTTATGAGACCCATTTATGTCGCACCTTGTAATTGTTTACAAGGTGCTGCGGTGCATTAGTGCCCTGGTCATTGGGCCAATAACATTCCTGTAATCTTTCTCAGCTCCCTGGGGAGTATACAGCCCGGGCTGCCGTGACGCTCCGAAGGCTTTTTCAAACACAATATCAACCTCTACACTCGCAGGTACCCATTTATCCCCCAGGTGAAGAGAAGCAATTATAGTAAGGTATCTTGCTCAAGGACACAAGTGGCATGACCGGGATTCGAACCCACACCCCGATGACTTAACCATCGAAACTTGAATTCGATGCTCTATTTGATTTTTCCCTTACACCGATTGCTCTAGCAATACAAAGGTCGTGGGTTTGAATCCCACTCGAGTGATTGCCTGTGATTTTTTGTTCATAGAGCTCGGGAGAGCACTGAGTATACAGTGCTTAATACACATCGGTGTAAGGGAAAAATCAAATAAAATTGAATTCCCTTATTATAAAATAGATGTAGAATACACAGGAGGAAGTGAGAGTAGTGGAAACCTCTAAAAATCCAAAAGCTATCTTATTAATTTTGTTTTTTTATCCTACACCGATGTGTGTTAGCACTGTATACTCATTATTTTCCCGAGTTCTATGAAAAAAATCACAGGCATATTACTCGGGTGGGATTCGAACCCATGACCTTTGCAATTCTAGACCAGTGTCTTACCAAAATTAATATTCTTTATCCCCGATGCAAAATTAACATCTATTAAATCGTTGCGGTACCCGCTGCTAAAATATAGGATTCGAACTGCCTCTAGCTGCCGGGCAATCTCGGTGGTCTAGTTGGTAAGACACTGCTCTAGAATTGCAAAGGTTGTGGGTTTGAATCCCACCCGAGTAATATGCCTGTTACTTTTTTCACAGAACTCGGGAAAGTACTGAGTATACGGTGCTAACACACATCGGTGTAGGGTAAAAACCAAAATTAATATTCTTTATCCCTGATGCAAAATTAACATCTTTAAAAAGCTATCTTACTTGTCTGAGAGAATAGTTGGCGGTAGTTGCTGATGGTCTCCAGCGAGAATACAGCGAGGAGCGTAAAGTAGTGGTATCCAGCAACTTGCCTCCACAGCCTGGGCACACTCATCAATCACCACCAGATCAAAATGATCCTTGGGGAGGTAGTTTAGAGGCCCAGAGAGAGAGGCGCTGGTGTTGGTTGCCAAGACCACGTCAGCGCGCTGGAGGATCTCTCGGACGGCGTGTCGCTCCCGCTCTCGCAGCTCCTTGCGGAGGATCTTGGCCTCGTCACGGAGGTGGCGCTTCTCCTTGCCTTGTTTGGACTTGGATAACTGAATCTGTTTTAGAAAATTGTGGAATACATCTTGAGTTTTACATGATACAGGATTAAAAGGATTCAAAAATATCTAGTAATAAAACACAAGGTAAACTGACTGGGCAAGTTTTTAATTAATTTGGGTTTGAACAAAGAAAAATTGAGTGGAGCGGGACTTGAACCAACGACCTCCGGATTAACGTACCGGCGCTCTACCAACTGAGCTATCCGGCCCTATGTTGGCAGTCTCCCTATTAGTCAATATCTTTGTTCGGGGGTGCCAGTCAGAAGCCATTCAACCGTAAGCTGCCGTGTAGCCAGGGATCACACCCAAGTTTACGATACAACATGGGAAGCGGCAGCCACGGGATCACCTTAAGGGGATGCGACTTTTTAATCATAAATATCAAGTAATAAACCACAAGGGAAACTGACTGGGTAAATTTTTAATTAATTTGGGTTTGAACAAAGACAAATTGACTGGAGCGGGACTTGAACCAACGACATCCGGATTAACGTACCGGCGCTCTACCAACTGAGCTATCCAGCCCTATGTTGGCGGTCTCCCTATTAGTCAATATCTTTGTTCGGGGGTGCCAGTCAGAATCAAACATTTTAAGTAATTTGTTACAAATTATGTAAAATTTATGTAAAATTTATGTAAAATTATGTAAAATTTATGTAAAATTTATGTAAAATTTATGTAAAATTATGTAAAATTTATGTATTTGACTCCTTCAGAGCCACTGTTGACTTTCCCCTTTCCAACACTTTAAAAAGTCAAATTGAGGACTTTTTTAGACTATTTTAATGCTACTCAAAGTTTAAGACCAAAAGAAACAGCTATACCCACTCACACTTTATGTTACTTTTTAAAAGGCAAAGTATACCTTTGGTTTTTGCAACTGTTTGATTGTTTTAATCCAATATAAATGACTAGATATATACAATAAAACTAACCTGTGAAAATGTCATTTCAAAAGGTGGTCGCGTTTTTGAGATATCGCCGAAAATCCGGAATGAATAAGTTATGTCCATGCATACAGGAAGAATAATCCCCAATAGGAAAACACTATCTGAGAAGCGTTACTGTCAGTAACGTTTCTCAGATTCAAATTTTTTGCCAAAAATTTTTTTTTTCATAACCCCAGTACTTGGAAGTGAAATGTTTCTCAAACTGCATTATACTATCAAAAGCTGCTGTACTTCTTATCAAGTAAGTTTTTATTGCCATTAATTTTCAGAGTCTTTACCAAACATATACAGACCCTCTAAACACAGCGTAATTCCGTTCTTTACGAGTTGATAGGAAAATTCATTACACGCTTCATCCATTTTTTAAGACCTCAAATAAGTGAGTGTAATATTTTTAACTAGAGGATGGAAATAATTTTACTCCTCAAACAATGAAACAAATTTTTCAAATGTCAACAAATTTTCCATTGTCAACAAACATTCATTACTAACACAGAACCAATGGGAGACTTTGGAATGCTAGGTGGCAGCAGACTTACCAGGTAAATTTCCATTGTTTACGTAGTTCTGAGCATGCCCACGTTACCGAAAACAATGGATTTACCCGGTAAGTCTGCTGCCACCTAGGGTCCCGAAAGCCCCTTATTGATATGTATCTCTTTTCTGGAAATCCTTCTCACCAACTTACACTTGTTTGGTCAATCTCTTTGCGTACATCTTGAACGATTCTTGCCTCGTCACTAGACGCGACGATGGCGTCGAGGGCGTACTTCTGAATGCTTGCCAGGAGTCTCGCCGGATGGCCGATACGCACAATGCGGACCTTGCTGGCAGCCAGCCTCTCAACAAGGTTGTCAACAGCTATGTTGGATGGTGCACATGCTAGAACCTGCATCAGAAGTAAACAACTTTTGTTTACAAACGGACTTCCAAATAGGGGCTCATACCACACTGCACGGTTAACAAAGCATTGCAACAGTACACCACTGCATGACTGAGTACCAGTGAACATGATGCACATGATAAGCCTTTATTAATAATCATAGTTTTAATAATCATCTTGTTTTGTGCATTTTTTATTATCATTTTTTTTCAATCCTCTTGTGATGTGGCTTTTGGATTGTTTTTGTCTATAATGGCATTTGGAAAACAACTCGACAGTAATTTATTTTACTTTTATGTTATCCTTCAAGTGTCCCATTGTCCTGTCTTTGGAATGTATTATGTAATCTGCCATTTATATTCTTATATCTCTTGCCTTTTGTATTTACTTTGGTGGTGTAAATGTGATGTTTTTAACTGTGAAATTAATCAATTAATACATTCATAAATCTTGGTTTTTAGAGCAGTTGGGTTGGCTAATTCACATCTTTCTTCACTCTCCCAGCTAGAGTATTTTCTTCTTCTTCTCTCCGCCCTCACCCCCGCCAACCCACCACCACCACAATCTCCACTTCTGGCAACACACACATATCAAACAGCATTCAAGTATCAGAGAGTGTACCTCTCTTAAAACAAGTAAGTTTCAAGTTGATGAAGACAACGAAAAAAACGGTCAAAATCGAGCACACAAAACGATTTTGAGTGCATGAAATAACTTCTATTTGAGTGCACGACATGATTTTGAGTGCGCGAACTCACATTATTTCTGTGTCGATTTATTTGTTTCCAGCCTATGTCCCTTTGGGATGATGGCAATGGCACAATAAACCGCCTGATAACACCTCGTCACTTACAATAAGAGAGATCCCTGCTCCATCCCAAACCGGTGGGTACCAGAGCTGCCAACATTTGCATCTTGCAATCAAGGAGGTTTTGTGCAACAATCAGGGAGATATTTAGAATTACACATGTACATTCAACAAAATAGAGGAAAAGTTTCCACAGTCAGGGAGATTTTCAATCAGAACATGGAAAAATTGGTTTATTTTCAGGAAACTTTGTGCAGAATCGGGGAGAGTTGGCTGCTCTGGGGTAAAGGGTACCGACCAAAGTTTGTCATAGGCAAACTCAGTCCACTCATAATAGGTTGTCATCAGCTGCATCCCTCACAATCCAGCTTCTCAGCTAATAATAATAATAATAACATCAGCTCTTATATAGCGCAATTCCAAAAATTATCATTGCGCTTCACAAACAAACAAAAACAACATCAGCAATGTGAATACACACACTAAAATAAATGGGTTTTAAGATTGCGAGCGAAGATGATAAAGCCTCCCACGTTACGATCATCCTCACCTTCAATTTCTGCTTCACAGCTTGTCTGATAATTTCAACCACCGTCGTCGTTTTACCAGTACCAGGGGGGCCATGAATGACGGCAACATCTCGTTGGGAGAGGGCAAAGGTCATCGCCTCTTGCTGCGATTGGTCCAGGTTTTCGTTGAACAACTGAAAGTCAGATGAACCTAGAACAAGAAAACAAAAGAAAATCACCATTGCTATTCAATTATCATTGTTGTTTCTAAAACAAGACAACAAGATTTTCTTTACATCACATGTGCAATGATGATGATGATGATGTCGTATGCTATGCTGATCTCGTTCTGAAGTCCGTAAGCCAGTTTATAGCTGGGTCCTCAGCCAGGTGAAGGGCTTCGATGCCACCATCAAGGTGAGAGAGTGGGCAGTCGGCTCTCACATGGCGCATCGTCTGGGGTTCGCCAATAAACAGGGGTGAGAATCGTGCCTGACAAAAAGGTCTGGGCCAAGCACAACCAAGTTATGCTTACCAGAATAAGGTTACCAGCCAAACTACCATGTCACATGTACAATTTGCGACTGGTATGCTGCTCATTTCTGCTTAGCAGACAATTGTTAAGCAATATTTTCTGCTTAAGCAGCTCTATGAAATTGGGCCCAAATTTACACTAAACCGTAGGCCAAGGCCAGTAGTTTAAACGTAGGGCCAGTAAATTGTTGATCGGACAAGTCTGGTGGTGGTCTTTTGTATTTTTAATTGATTATTAATAAAGAATAATACCTCACTGTGTAATGTCTTGAACAAAACAGTAATAATGTTCAAATGTTGTCGCACCCAAGTTTACGATACAACCTGGGAAGCGGCAGCCAGGGGATCACCTTAAGGGGATGCGACTTTTTATTTAAAATATCAAGGTTTAAACTGCAAGAGAAACTGTCTGGCTAAATTCTAAATAATTAATAAAATTATTAATAACTTTTGAAGCTTCGTGGGTTTGTTTTGGCAAAAAGTGTCCCGTCAGGAGGACCTTACCTGCCTGATCCACAGGAGGTTGATCTGGTCTCGTTGAAGGTCTGACATCAGCCTCACCAAACAAGACATCAATGAGGTGACTGGCTGGGCCGGAGGTGTACGAATCCAGGCTTTCTAAAGCCCTGTAAAAGAAAGAAAAAATTGGCTAGAGCTGGACCTGCGATTTCCCGATAAAAGAAGCGCCTCATAAGGAAGGCACGTTTTAGGCACAAAAGACTGTTCGCCATGTTCGCAATCCATTTGTGGGGTGTCGTGGCCGAGCGGATAAGAGCATCAGACTCAAAATCTGGTGGTTAAGTCATCGGGATGTGGGTTCGAATCCCGGTCGTGACACTTGTGTCCTTGAGCAAGACACTTAACCATAATTGCTTCTCTCCACCCAGGGGTAAAATGGGTACCTGTGAGGGCAGAGATGGTTTATGTGAATGATTAGCTTGGAGCGCGGTAAACTCGCAGCACCGGCTGTATACTCCCCAGGGAGCTGAGATGGTTTAAGGAATGAAATATCTGGCCCAGTGACCAGGGGTAATAATGTCAGAAGCGCTTTGATACGGCATTCGGGCTGTGATAAAGCGCTATATAAGAATCTAACGTTCCATTAGACAAAATGGGGGAGCAATTCTACACGAGTGATTACGCGCATTAGTATTTTGAGCGTTCCAATGGAACGTATAATTAGTTTTGTTTTTACCCTCACACCGATGTGTATTAAGCACTGTGCTTTCCCAAGCTCTGTGAAAAAAGCCACAGGCAATCACTCTGGTGGGATTCGAACCCCTGACCTTTGCATTACTAGAGCAGATGTCTTACCACTAGACCACCGAGCTAGCCCGGTGGCTAGAGGCGGTTTGAATCCTATGTCTTAGCAGCGGGTACTGCAACGATTTAACAAATGTTAATTTTGCATTGGGGATAAGGAATATATAACTTGTTTTGTGTAAATGTATTTTTTATTATTACGCTTCAGGCACTACCAGTAAGCAGTCTGTGATTGGCTTAGGCTCCTGCTATTGATCTTCAAGCACTACCAGTAAGCAGTCTGTGATTGGCTTAGGGTCCTGCTATTGATCTTCAAGCACTACCAGTAAGCAGTCTGTGATTGGCTTGGGGTCCTGCTATTGTTCTTCAAGCACTACCAGTAAGCAGTCTGTGATTGGCTTAGGGTCCTGCTATTGATCTTCAAGCACAACCAGTAAGCAGTCTGTGATTGGCTTAGGGTCCTGCTATTGTTCTTCAAGCACTACCAGTAAGCAGTCTGTGATTGGCTTAGGGTCCTGCTATTGATCTTCAAGCACTACCAGTACGCAGTCTGTGATTGGCTTGGGGTCCTGCTATTGTTCTTCATGCACAACCAGTAAGCAGTCTGTGATTGGCTTAGGGTCCTGCTATTGATCTTCAAGCACTACCAGTAAGCAGTCTGTGATTGGTTTAGGGTCCTGCTATTGTTCTTCAAGCACAACCAGTAAGCAGTCTGTGATTGGCTTAGGGTCCTGCTATTGATCTTCAAGCACTACCAGTAAGCAGTCTGTGATTGGCTTAGGGTCCTGCTATTGATCTTCAAGCACTACCAGTAAGCAGTCTGTGATTGGCTTAGGGTCCTGCTATTGTTCTTCAAGCACTACCAGTAAGCAGTCTGTGATTGGCCGCTGATCGTGTGAATAAATCTTCAGGAGGAAATTTACATCCACTAGCTCCTCTAGCTTCAACGGATTTCCATCAAAAATGAATACTGAAGACCGAAGTACAGTTTTGTAAGGGCTGTCATCCTGCAGGACTTCAGGCATAGACTTGGTGGGCTTAAGGAAGGGCCTTAGTGGGGTCTTTTACACAATGGAACAATGGACCCCACAAAGGTTTTCTTTGTTCAACTTGGACTACACAGATAGTCCGGTGGCTTAATGAAAAAATCGTGACACGCTGGATTAAAGCACCAAACTTTGCACACTTGTTAATAGGGGTCCATAGAAGCATATTAGAGGGGGTGCCCGGTCTGTCATCTCCAGGGCCCAATTTCATAGAGCTGCTTAAGCACAAAAAGTAGCCAAGTACAACCAAATT
Source organism: Pisaster brevispinus (assembly GCA_023634235.1). Taxonomy (NCBI): domain Eukaryota; kingdom Metazoa; phylum Echinodermata; class Asteroidea; order Forcipulatida; family Asteriidae; genus Pisaster; species Pisaster brevispinus. Next base: position 4,429,135 of record JAMKCF010000001.1, read on the forward strand.
ATGCTTACCAGAATATGGTTACCAGCCAAACTACCATGTCACATGTACAATTTGTGGCTGGTGTCCTGCTCATTTCTGCTTAGCAGACAATTGTTCAGCAATATTTTCTGCAGCTCTATGAAATTAGGCCCTGGTCAGTAAACTATAAAGGGATCAACTTTTTCCAGATAGCTCTGCCTGAGTGTCTGAAATAGAAGCTGCATGAATATTTGTTTTACGTTTTAATGATATGCGGAACCGGCCCGAAGCGGCCCTCTATTGGTGAAAAATTGATAGGCACAATTATAATACCACATAAACTTTTGACCTCAGCCTGACTTTGACCTAGGTCACCCAAACCGGGCACCCCCCCCGCTTACAATGATTCTATGGGACCTATAGAATAACTGTAAAAATTTGGTGCTTTAATCCAGCGTGTCACGATTTTGCCAAAAATTAGTCCTAAGCCACCTGACTAAGAGGAACTCTTTAGGGTAGAACAGAACAACAATAGCAGGACCCCAAACCGGATTCATAAGGTTGTGTGCCTGTACGTGTTATCCTCCTGTGCATGGACTATCGGGCAAAGCGATAGCGCTAGGCTGTTTTAGAAAAGTCAGACTTTGTCCATTTCTGTTTGACTTGGTATGCAAATTTGTTCGCAGCCAGGCTAAACGCTAATTACTATATAGTTCATGGTCAGCAGAACACCTTCGTGACACACGATCGCTGTAGGAAACGCGAGCTCTGCAATAATGAAAACATCCCAGGTAAATTCATTGAAAAATATGAAGGTCGACTGTCACAAAAGGTCTTGAAGTCTAGGGGTACAAAAGGAGAAATCCTTCTTTACATCTACTACAAAACTGTTCTCGTTTTGAATTGGTAAAAGGAAAGACACATTATGGCCATGTGTATGGCGAGAACAAACGGCATTTGTTCGCCAGGGAACTCCTTTGTTTTGATTTGTGTCATCACTAGCGATAGCGCTAGGCAGCCTTGCAATCAAGGCTCTGGTGAGGCACTTTACCTTTTCAGCCGTCTATACGTGACGTCATTGGCCAACTTGGTCAGTCTGTACAGTCCTTCATGGTCAAAGGCCACAGGGCCATCCTCAGTGTCTTTATGGTCGAAGGCTACGGTGATGGACGCCTGGCTGACCTTTGACACGATGCCTGATGGATCATCTGTTGAGGAGGCTCCAGCCCCATGGGATGAGCCAACTCCAACGATGTCTCCTATTAACAGAACGTATAATTTGTAAAATTACATGTAGGTGCAACATTTTTAGGATAATAAATGCTGGTGCTATCCCACCAAGTGACACTGCATCTGTTCAGACGTCTACACATGACGTCATCGGCCAAATTGGTCAGTCTGTACAGTCCTTCATGGTCAAAGGTCAATTTGTAAAATTAGGTGCAAAATTTTCAGGATAAAATGTCGTGGCCGAGCGGATAAGAGCACCAGTCTCAAGGTTTTGTGTTTCTGATCAGCAGAGTGTGGGTTCGAGTACCGGTCGTGACACATGTATCCTTAAGCAAGACACTTGATTGCTTCGTCCTTTGGATGGGATGTAAAGCCGTTGGCCCCGTGTGTTGTGTAACGCACGTAAACGAACCCAGTGCACTTATCAAAAAGAGAAGGGGTTTGCCCCGGTGTTCTTGGTTTTATGGCTGCATATTGCGCCACAGCACCTTGTAAACCATTACATGGTGCTATGTAAAGGAGTAGGTCTCATACTTCAAACGTAGCCCCGAGTTACCTTGCAGGAAAATACTAAATGTTGAAGCGCCTTGAGTGTCACTGAGTGACAGATATGAGCGCTATATAAGAAGCCACTGTTATTATTATTATTGTTATTATTAATTATTGTTAAGTGCCTTGCTCGAACCCACACTCTGCTGATCAGAAACACAATAGCTTGAGTCCGGTGCTCTTATCCGCTCGGCCACTTTGAAATAAAAGTTGGGAAACACATTCTGCTCTGCTAGCTAGCCAAGCTCTTAGTGGATGATATCCATGCCTTCATCCTTAAGGACTGTGAAGGGTAGGGGGTCACCCTGTTTCAGCTCCATGGGTACATGTAGGTAGCAACGTGCTGCTGGTGGCAGTTAATATTATGGGTATTATATTATGAGTCAATAGCCCAAATCTTTTAAGTGTAGCCCTCACCACCCAAACAAACGAACAAACAAACAAACAAACAAACCCCCAGCAATAAATGTAGGTACCTGGGCTAAGGTTATGAGCAGGTAGATTACCATCACCATGCCCCTTGTTGGGTGCAAACTTGACCAGCGTTCTCCCATAGAGCCCAGTGGATTGATTGACCGGGCGTAGCTTCAGAAGACAAACGCCTCGCCTCTGCAGCTCCTTCAACGGTGTGTTTTCAATCAATGCACTTCAAAAAGAACAAAAATGTAGGTAATGGGCCTAAAGAGTCAATCACCAAGGTTTATACAAGATGGCCATGAACCCGAAGAAGGATGCAATGGACAAAGAAGCCATCTGAGTTTTCCATAAAGGCTTAAAGGCGAAGTATACCTTTGGTTTTTGGAACCGTTTAATTGTTTTTAATCCTATAAACTAACCTGTGAGAATTTCACTTTAAAAGGTGGTTGTGTTTTTGAGATATTACCGAAAAACTGGAGTGAATATTTCCACGCAGGAAGAATATTCCCTATAGGAATACACGATCTGAGAAACTTTACGGCCATAATGCTTCTCAGATTCAAATTTTGGGGGGTAAAAAGTGATATATTTTTCCATAACACTAACAGCAGTATTTCGAAGTGAAAAGTTTCCCAAACTGCATTATACTATCCAAAGCTGCTGTACTTCTTACCAAGTAAGTTTTTATTGCCATTAATTTTCAGAGTCTTTACCAAACGTATACAGACCCTTTAAAGAGGAAGGGAAGAGACTTTTTATATTTTAAGATGCACTCACTTTCCAATAGTAGGCCCCCCATTAGACCCAGTAACTAGGGCGCTGTACTCCTTTAATTTTTGTTGACATCTTCAGGCGTACTACTAGCTAGTATGATCGAAGATGTCAGTTTTTTGTAAAGGAGTACAGGGACTACAGTGCCCCAGTTACTTGGTCTTGCCCCCTATAGTCCCTCTAACCTCACATTAAAATGGTGTAAATTGCTAATTTTCCTACCTATTTGGAACAAAAGTCAAACTTAACCCTACACTCTGCCTGAGAACCTTTCGAAAAAAATATTTGGAGTGTGTGAGTAGCTACTATTAATGATTTTTCAAGTAATAAATGCAACCTCCGGGTAGCTCCGTCCTTCGACTTTTACCAACGCCCATGACGTCATATTTCAAATTTCGCTGTGAAATTTCGCTGTGAATTTCGCTGTCATATAAACGGTTACATTTTAATATTCATTTCATCAAAGGCTTTTGCGATTCTGACAATCAGATTGTGCCATTCACGTTTGGACCATGGAGCAATATTGCTCCATGTTTGGACTAATTCGATAGGTGCGGCGTCCCTGCTAAGCATGCCAAGTAAAATGTGACAAAAATTGTTTTGTGACCCTCTCTTTAATTTGTTAATATTAAAGGAGCCTATCCTAAAACTATTTGTGTGTATTTATAACAAATGTCAAAACGCACTTTAGTTGAGTTGACTGTCTTTTACTCCCCTTTCCTCCTAAGAAGAATAAGAAATAAGAATAAGATAGATCATAGTTTGAAAACCCCAATTAAATATTAATTTAATATTTGGATGCTAATGTCTCATTTACCTTGTTTCAGCTATTTCTGCTTCTCTTTCTAAGGAAAGTAGCTCAGTATGTTTCTGAACAAAATTCCTTACAGCCATTTCTTAAAGAAGCTTTTTCGATCAAAGAGTGTGGATCAATGAAAAACTTGGCTGAATACACACACACACACAATCATCAGTTCACCTTCATTACCGCTAACACACGGGCGCTGCCATATTGAAATGGACCTTTAAATCAGATAGAGGGCGCTCTCTAACATTAATGGGAAACAACCACGGAGGCTTAGAAATCTCAAAAATCATACTTTAGGATTTGTAGGCCTTTCTTGTGATTAGCATTATTTTTTGGAATATTACAGCATTTTTTATGATTTGAGATTTACTTACTTCCTTAGTTTATTATAAACAATATGTTGTGTATATTGCTGTTTACCTGTAAAGTTTTCCCTTAGCACCCTACTGTACGCCCACCCACAGCTAGCCCAGTGGGGACAGCCTAATTTCGGGAGACCTGCAACGGTTGCGATAATTGATTGAAGGGTACTGGTACTGTTATAAAACCTTTACAAGAAATAGGTTGCACTTTTCACGAGAGTGTGTCTCTAATGCACGCTACATGACTCGGTGCACTGTGCAGTGTTCCTGAGGGTCCCTTTGACCGGTTTAAAGAGCCTGAGTGTTGGCTGTAATAGATCGTGCAATTATTGTGCATATCGAAAAACGAGGAAACAACTCAAACTAGGACTGCAGTTTTCCAAGGCGTAAATCATATTTTTAATTGAACTTTGAAAAATGTCTTGATATTTAAAATACCCGCAGCAATTTCTAGCAATGTACTTGTTTTTAATATAAATATAATTAATATTAATAATTTACCGAAATTAACATTAAAATAAAATAAAAACTTTGAATGAAGATGTTTATTGAAAAGAAACGCCATTTGCCCATCACGCCAGAATTTGTACGACCATCACATGACTTTTATGATTATCGTGAACGTCAGTATGGCAACAACCTTTTTTTTTTCAAGTTACCGAAGTACCCGGATGTCAAGTCTTATTAGCAGGTTTTCATTGTTAGTTTGTTAAAAACGTATTACTTTCAAATGTTTCTTGGCTAGATTTCACTTTGCCAAACAAGTTGGTATAACTTGTGAAGTTTCCAAAAATAAAAAAATTGAGGAAAATTCCACCCCCCCCCCAAAAAACCCCCAAACTTGGGCACAAAACAAAACAAATAAATAAAAAGAAAGAAATAGAAAACATGGACCAAATGGCTCGAGTTGGGCGCCCTTCATTAAAAAAAACCCCTCCAACTCTGCCATGAATTGCTCCGTGACGGGCAGCACTGCCGCGCTGATGTATATTTTCTTTCATATCCGCCACCCCCCCCCCCCCCACAAAAAAAAAATATATATATATACGCCCAAACGTGTAGTTCCTGGTTATGGGCCTGCGTCAAACATAGCTCCGTTTGACTACACAATCAAACAGGTGACCCACTTTAGTTTATTGACCAATTAATTTATCTCTTGCTGACATGACACCAAACAAACAGACAAACACTTCTATACGCACCGTTTGTGCAATAAGAGGACCGGCAGTTGGACACCTACCGGAGGTGCATGCGTGCATCGTAATTCCGAGACCAATTTTTATCTCTCAAATTTAATGAAACTTTCTGTTTTATCTCCCTAATATTATGTATGTTTTCATTGAAAAGCGCACATGAACATGTTCACGGATTTAGCACTATAAAAATACAAGCAATTATTATAAAATTATTATTCTTTGGAGCATCTAAACATGGTCTAATAATCAGTCAACGCCCTTAAAAAAAAAAAAAGACTAATTATAACTATTTTGCAACCTCATCTCATGTATAGCTCGGATTGTATACGTTTTGTTTTACAGTAAATCCTGTGCGAGTACTGACTTTCGTCAGTTTTAAAAGAAGTAGCAGTGAAAATAATGCCATAAAAAATGCGGTGACAAAATAAACATTATTCATAACAGGCGCAATACGTATGGAAACTATTGATAGCGTTATCTCAGGACCATTGAAATGCAAAATAAGAAGAGCAATTTAACGTCCCGCGAAATAAATGGTAAATTGACTTTTTCGGATTATCAGACACATACAACAAAAATAATAATTTGGTTTGAGTTTCGCAGTGTCCTTCTAAACATGTGAGTGTTTTCTAACTTTGAAGAGAAATTCCGCTCTGCCAAACGGACATCGCCATGTATTAAGAAACGGAATGGAAAGTTCATAAGCTCAATGCTCATAGTGATCGGAACGATGAAACTTTCTGCTTCATCTCCCCAATGTTCAGTCAAAACGTACTTTCTATCACAGTATTTTTAAGATGAAAATTGCTAAATAAGAAAACAAACAATGTAGGAATACATGGTGCAATCTCGGGACCGGTACAGTATGTATGCTTTGGTCAGGACAAGTCGACTCGAGACAGGTCGTCCGTTCAGACAAGTCGTCCGTTCAGACAACTCGACGGTCGTATCCGTTGAACCGTAAGACAAGTCGACGGTTGACCGAGTCGACCTTTCAGACTACTCGACCGGTACAGTATGTATGCTTTGTGCAATAATGAGTACCGCCAAAATATTGTGCGTAATACATAAAATAAAACAACACTTACATCCAATAGAAAGTTATGCTCACTATACTGATCGGAATGAGGAAACTTTCTGATTAACTCTTAATTGTTTGGCAGAAACTAACTTTCTATCACAGTATTTTTAAAAGGAAAATTGCTAAACAAGAAAACAGACATTGTAGGAATATATGGTGTAATCTCGGGCCGGTACAGTTTGTGTGCTTTGGTGCAATCTGAGGACCGACGAAACATTATGCGTAATACATGAAATAAAACAACACTTATAACCAATAGAAAGTTGCTCACTATAATGAAATAATTATATGCGTAATACACAACATCAAACAGCACTAATAACTTTAGAAAGTTGTTAATGCTCGTTTTTTGATCAGTTCTGAATGAACTTTCTGTTTTTGTGTCTCAAATTTTAGTCTGCAACAATTTGGTTGATTCCACAGCTTTGGCCGTGTCCGAAACGGCAACTTCGGCTACAGCTACGGCTAGATGGCGCGCGTCTGCCTATTCTTCAACACTGGCAGACGCGCTGATCTAGCTGTAGCTGTAGCCGAAGTCGCCGTTTCGGACACGGCCTTTGTATGTGTGCTTTATGCAATTTGAGGACCGCATAATACATTCGAAATGCATGTCTAATACACAAATCATTCTATTGGCTCCAGGCAATAGCCTTAAAGTATATTGTTTTATCGTTCAAATTCGGGCTGAAACTATTTTTCTTTCTAGTTAGGGACCGCTTGAATTCACATGTCAACATGTCTAACCTTGCTTGAATTCCTAACAGTAATACAGGGACTATGTAACATTCTATTTTTTTTGCAGAGGATTTGTGCGCCCATGTCTCTTAAAAGTGACCACAGTATAAGCAGATAGCACGGAACTATCAAACATGAGGAGTTAGATCACAAAAACCCACAAATTGTCACCCCGGGCTGGGCCTATAGGAAATGCATTGTGATATCGCCAGCCGGTCTTCCGTGGGATGTCTGCTTTTGTGTACAATGATCACCGCCACAGATTTGCTGGCCATTGTAAACCCACAGCCTAATTGATAACCATTTCGCCGCTGACAAATCATAAGAAATCACGGAAATGAACGTGTAAATAAATGTTCATGTCATACTTGTTTCTGCAATTGATTTAAACATTCAGAAAAAGTTGAATTTAACCACGAGGATATTTAGCAAACGATGGACCATCTCTAATTGGCGGCTAGGTGTTGCCACTTGTTCAAATACTTTGACGTTTGTTCTTTTCAAATTTTGTTGACCCGGTCATCGAAAAGCAGCTGCACAATATCTTTACGTTGCTTTACTTTATGTTGCGCAATTGGAGCATACTTTTAATAATAAGTATTGCATGCAAAACAAGCAACCATGTGGTTGCTAAATCGCTGGTGGCGATCTTGTTTCATTTGATACTTGAACGCGCTTACTCCTTCTGTTTGATAGCTCCATGGTATAAGACAGCTATTGGCAAAATTGTTTTATCACTAAATCTGCAGATGTTTGTTTTTGCTGAACTTTGTCTTTTTCTGCTTGTAAGGCAAATGCATGTTTGATTAGCTTCAAACCATTGTATACACCAAGTATAGAACACACATCAACCAAACAAACGCAAAGATTTTCTGCAACTATTGACATTTTATTTTTCAATGGAACAAGAAAATGCTTACTAACATCACAACAAATAAACAACAGTTTTGCCATAATGTTTTCTCTGGTGAGTCCAAGCAAACACTTATTGTTGCCTTTTCCCCCTTCCCATAAGAAAAATAAATAAATATTATATACATATATATATATAAAATCAAATCAAATCCTCACAATGTCAAACTGATTTATTCATTCATTTGTGCTCAGGCATTAATTGTTTAAGTCCATTCTTTTAAATTCTTGTCACCGTCTATAAATGCTGTGCATTTAATTAATGCTATTTAAAAAAAAAAACTTATTAAGATTGTACGTTCAAATTATTACAACATACAAGCAACATATTTACATAAGGCACTGTTTTTGGTACATAGTTGAAAGGCAGTTTTTTTTCCCACCGATGAAACACTCAGTCGGAAAATATAATACAGGAACACTGCCCCAATGTTCAAGTCCAAACGACTTATCCCTTTGAATGGTTACCAACGTCTCTATATGCTGTGTTCTTTTATTAATTTGATATCGTTGTTGTACCTTCAACATTTCACCATATAACCCTTTAATGTGTTTAATCCCTGAGTATACGCAAGTGTTGATTAGGTGGTACTGACTGTTCCACACAATCCAACATACATTAAAAATGTTTTCTGTGCATTTACAATGATGTTTTATATATAAATGACTTCTTTTGCTGCCAAGCTAGTGTCTATGATTGTTTTAGCCTTTATATTTACAGTAATTTTAAAATTAATTTTGTCAACTTTTGAAAGGGTTAGATCTTGGGAGGTCTGTATTTGACATGGGATATTTATGTGCTAAGTACATGAGTGCAAATAGTTTTCTGCCCCTCAAAAAAAAATCTGGGACCTGACACCTCCCCCCACCCCTCTTAGATATGAGGAATGATCTTGCCTTGGATGTCAGGGAATTTGAGTCCCGCAGGTCATAACACTTTGGAGATTATGCTAATTTTATCAACGTGTGGAGCACATCTGTCCACCTTCCCCTCCAATAAGGGTTTCCTTAAACAACATATTTACATCAAACAATCTCTATGATGCACACTTGAAAGGTATAGTTATGTTTCCACCGATGAAACATTCGTTCGGAAAATATAATACAGGAACACTTAAATCTTCATTCACGACAACTGCCTGGATAATAGTAATAATAATTATAATAATACAACAACAATAATAACAACAACAACAACAACAACAACAACAACAATAATAATAAACGACACTGTTATAGCGCTTTGCACAACGTCCTGAATCGCTTAACAAAAAGTAGTGGCTATTTGACAACAGGGCCCAATTTCATAAAGCTGTTTACCGGTAAGCACATTTTTGTGCTTACTGTAGCAGAAAAAATGTGCGTAAGCATAAAGGTATTTTACCATGATTTCTCAAGATTTCTCAGAAAATGTCTTGGTGCGCATGCACGTTCACCATGGATTTGCACTGTTACGTCACTCGTGCACTAACCGCGGGTTAGCCAGCATTTACCCTTGCATACGGTAAACAGCTTTATGAAAAATAAAGTCTGCTAAGGGACGTTCCGTAAGCACAAAACGGCTGCTTAATGTACATGTTTTATGAAATTGGGCCCTGGTAAATTATCCTATACGTATATGCAATACACAAATTGTTCTCCACAACTATATTAATACTGAGAAGGTAGTTCAACCCGTTATGCTCCTCAAATCTGGGGCTGGTATCCTGCTTGGGGAAGTGAATCCCCAAGAACCGAATAAAAATATCGTTTTCTAAAGAGATTTGTCATTAATGGGATATTTGTACATAATAATTTACAATTTTACACACCACAAAATACTGTAGAATTGTCAAATAGGCAAATTGTAGTTCAACCCTTTATGCTCCTCAAATCTGGGGCTGAAATCCTGCTTGGGGAAGTGAATCCAACCACCGAATACAAATAAGACGCTCATACGACAGAAAATATGACGCGTCCAATTGTGTTAAGTAAGGATTCATACAAAAGGAAGGTGAGTGAGCCCTCAAACCGCGCCCTTAAAATTTAAATAAAGCTCACTCCTGAGGAAACTCCTTGAGCAATCTTCTCTGCATCCTTCCCGGGAGTATAGCCATACCGCTTTTCGCTCGGCCCCAGCGGCCTATCCAGGACCGCTGGGATGGGCTAATCAGCTTGCACAGATTCTTGTTCAGGAAGTACGTCATGCGTGCAGTGCTTGCAGTGTGAGTGTGATGCATGATGGGACTGAGCATTAACCAATGAGCGTGCTTGATACGTTTGCCCAGCCCAGCGCCTTTGGTTTTAAGGCAAGGCGCTGGGGACGAGCGAAATACCGCTTGTGCTGCAAACAATATGCGCTAATAAGCTAAATCAGTCACAAGAATCATATCTGCCCTCACAAATACATGTACTTATTTTGCCTCATGGGTAAAGAGAAGCAATTATCGAGGGTGTCTTGCTGACGGGCACAAGTGTCATGGTCGGGATTCAAACCCACACCCCGATGATTTAGCCACCAGAACTTGAATCCGATGCACTAACCACTCGGCCACAATCAAAACTATTGCCACATTACCAGAAAATCTTCCATTCCAAAGTTTAATGATAATTTACATACTTCACCATAAAATTTACATTTTTCATATCAAACACCTATAGCGGCTGTGAGGTTAATACAATTTTGAAAAAAGGTATGTGTTAGTAGATTGCAAAATATAATCAGAAACTGACTGAATTTGAGGCAACAATATAGCAAACCTTGACACCAAAAAGTAGAATTGAGTATTTTTTTTTCTACCGTGAAAACATTATGAATTTACAATATCACTTCGTCTACAATTTTCATCTGGCCCATTTCCTAGTATTCAAGTATATAGGCCTCCCAGGAATGAATGAATGTTGATGAGGTCGTGCAAGGCAGCTTAGTAGCTGTTCAGGGCAGTTTTGAACCCGACATAACTGAAATAGTCACTTCTTTTTTTAACCCTCCGTGACACCATCGCTCACTTATTGAGTAACAGTTGTTAATTAAAAAGTATTTGGTCCGCCATTTTTTTTCTAAAAAAATCAAAAAAATTCCAAGTTCTACAATTGCACCTAGCCAAATACATGTAGCATGCCAAATGTCTTATCACTTCCTGGGGTTTGTTTTTAACTAACACAATCCAACATTGACCCGCTCTCCAGGAATTCCCATAGGAATTGTACAGCAGTTACTCAGCCTTGCTAAGTTGTGTAAACAAAGGGCGTTAGTCAAAGAAATAGTTGATTGAGCAGAAAGAGACATGTGGGCTCATCTGAAAATGCAATTTTGCTTGAATTGATTTTATTTAGTCAAAAGGGTCTATATCTAATGATTTGGCTGATTTAAAAGTGATTGGGTGATTTTAAAGTGGTTTGATTCTTCACAGAAATGTATTACACGCTAAAATCAAACTGTTACTCAACAAGTAAGGCATGGCGAAATGGTTAAGGTAAATACATGATTGGTAAAAGTAATAATGGGACGTTTTTACTCCGTGCAAGTCAGTACATATACACAGAAAAATAAGCTTGTGAAAATTTGGGATCCCTTCACTCTCTAATTCATGATAAAATATTGAAAATCATTGAAATGTTTTACAATGTAAAAACATTTTTTTAATATAGAATTTTGGTTTGTTCACCAAAATTCCAATCAAGCCAAAATTCTAATCCGGTTCTTCGTTTGTTTTTCCCCTCATTGAAATCATTTCAGAAAGAACTCCTATGGAAGACTGGTACTGGCATGAACTTCTTAATCAGTGTACCAGATCATGAGCATAAGTGTGACGTAATTGCACAGATAGTCAAGAACTGGCTCCACTGTTTAGAAGAACCCCAGAGAAAATGAATTGAGGCTGTTTTAAATCAAGGACTTAAAGGGGCACACCGGCTTCGTTGGGCTATTTGGGCTACAAAATAGGCTAACATATGACTTCAAAGGTCTTCCAGGAATGGAGAACGGTTCATAAGAGAAACCATCAAATTTTGCCGTTTTTGAGCATTTTTCAAAAAACGAAGGTCACGTGATTTATCCGAACCAAAAAAGTGGTTCGGATAAATCACGTGATCTTCGGAGATAGTTTTACTTCCAGCCGTATGAAAGTAAAATACTGAACCAAATTTAAATCTCTTTAAAAAAAATTATTTATGAGTATTTGACAAAAAAGACTAAGTATTCAGATTATTGATACAATTTGTAAATAAGGATGAAAAATCGAAGGTAAGATTCACATTCAGAGAGTCCGTGCAACCGAAGCGTGTTTTACGGCGCACCAGCGTGGGAGCTAGCGGAACGTAAACCTTGGGCATATCCCGTACAGCCTGTGCCGTGTCTCGTGGGGCCAGAGAACAAGCCCGGGCATGAACTCCCCAGCTTGCCGGTCTAGCCGTGAGCTTGGGAGCTTGTCGGAGGGGTAGGGAGCCAGACCAACAATTACGCTTTTTTAGGAGGGTTTCAGTCTGATACCCTAGCTATTATCCCCCAACTCCTGCAACGTGTTGCCTGCGCTACACACGCGGGACGACGACGGGGAATATTTATCCCATACAGCTGGTCTACTTCTATGATAGTGCACAATGTCCACCCCCCCTCCCCCAATTGCTGCTTTTGCTGGCTTTCCCTTTGGATTTATCGTTGTTGTTTTGTACTTTTTACTTTTCGTTGGACCACCTTCTAGGTGTTTTTCCTTGCGATGTTTTTTGTACCGATCCTTGGATGTCGAAGAAACGTTCTCCATTGCAAGTATATAGTACTTCGTCGTACACAGAATACAGGTTGGGGTGCGTTTTCGCGGTCGTAACCAATGACAAGTTCAACCGAAACAGTTTTTGGTTACGACCGCGAGCGGACTTCGACTAGGACTGACCATAGAGCAAGGAACCTTCCCTTTGACTCACGTCCGTTCACGTCGGTTTTTTAATTTACACGTGAATTTGTGCTTGATGGATATGAAGTCTGGATCCTCATGCCTCGCCATTGTTATAATTGATACATAAACAGAGCACTAGTCTACTTACAACATTGCGCAACATTGTACGTAAACTTGACAGCTGCAACGGCTGGAAAAGCGTATAAGCTGACCTTTGACCGCGTTTTGGTTTTTTTTCACATTTTTCGTTAATTACGTGATATTTTGATGATTTTTTTTACAACCACCATCTAAAAATTGTTGTCTGTCATTCCACATCACTATATTAGGTAAACAGTAAGCCGGTGTGTCCCTTTAAGTAAGAAAAGTTTGGGAATTGTTTAGGCTTAACTTCCATAACCCTATCCCTATATTTTTTTTGGGTAATATATAGCCTACCTTGCATACAACGCTTTTTATCGTTTTTTTAAAGAGATTTTTCATTAATGGGGTATTTGTACATAATAATTTACAATTTTACAGACCACAAAAGACTGTAGAATTGTCAAACAGGCACGAAAAAGAAGAAAGTTTTACCCCCAAATAGTACAAAACAGCAATAGCACACCAACGGTGACCCTAGCCCAAGTAGTATTGTCATAATCTTGATTTATATCAAAATAAACAAAGTTACAAAGTTGTGTGATTGATTGTGCGATTTGTACAACAAATACAGCAATCGCGGAGCGAATATATGTCGCAAGTTTAATAAAAAACACCGAAGCCTTTGAAAATACCAAAAGTCCCCAGAAGTCAGAAGAATCTCGATCCCAATAGGGTTAATTGTCTGGGGTTATTTATGAATGGAAAAGAAATTTGTCTATATTTTTTTAGGGAAAGCATGCGCGACTGTCATTTCATTTTATAGTATATGCAGTACATGCGTACTTCTTTGTATAGTAGAATGATTACGAATAAAGAATGAAGGGGAACTGGTATTTTGTCCAGACTGGTGGGGCATTAACTATAATGAAATATAATTTCATTGAAAAGAGAAACAAACACCTACAAGCGAAAGTCATAATAGTATCACCGACAAAAAATGAAGCTTAAGCTCCGATGTGGCTTTAAAGTTGTGTTGTTTCTCAAATAAAAATATGACAGGCTGGCGCCCGATCTTAATGTGTAACGAGAGCTTCAGAAGGAAGAAAAGGCAAAAATCACTGCAGTCCTTGTGACAACCAGAAATTTGCATCACGATGAAAGCAAATGATACAGGGAAGTGATAAGGTAGCGGGTAGACACTTGAACAACTCCAAGGAAAGATGTTCAAAGATGCAGGCAGAGTTTTGTGCCTCTGTATTGAAAACAAAAACTATTAGCAGAAATAGTTTTAAAACCTCTGCCAAGACAATGAACACACGGTAGATGGTTAAATGATGGTAACATTGTAAGTGCTGTTACAGCAGTGGAATAGGGCACAGCACAGTGCTAAGAAGCTCATTGAAATAGAAAAAAAAAAGTGCGCAAAGGCAATGAAAAAAAAAAAAAAAAAAAGTACTCTTTTGCCTTTTTGAAAACAGCATTTGAAGGACAAAACCATTACATTTCAGTTAACGCTCATCTTTTTCATCAGATCTATTATGCAATTTCTGAAAACTTATCGATGGCTTGATCTACGTTCGACTACGAGCTCTTTTCTTTTCATTGCTACTTTTTTTTTTAGATTCACATTATGAATCTTGTCCCTCAATTCTGTCCAAGTCTTGTTTTTAAGAAGAGTTCCCCCCCTTTTTAATATAAGTAAGGCCAAAAGCTTACCCGGAACCCTTTTCGATCTCAGTAGTTTCTGAATTTCTTTCTGGCAAAGAACAAATTGTTCCTGGTTTTTGCTCCATTTGCTGTATTTCCTATGTGTTAATGGACGTTCTGTGCGCGGTTTCTTGGTTGACGATGGACCAGGTTGTGTCATTTGGGTGTCCATTTCATGAGCCTCTTCTATTCCACATTCATCATCAGTACCGTCATCAATGTCCGAGTCAGAGTCACTTTCCTCATTGGAAGGAGAAAGTGACTCATCCATTGAAAGACTCACATCTTCAAGTGACTTGCCCTTGAATTGGGACGTTTTTCCTTCCTGTGCAAGGGTCAACAACTTGCTCATTTTGGCAAGAAGGAGCGTTTCCATCGGAAGTCGATAGTACTCACGATGAACCGTCACATCATGACCCATGTGGTTGGCCAGTTGTTCCAGTTCATTGTGTTTTAGGTCCAAGAGTTGAGAGAGTGTTGCCAGGTGCTTTCGGAGTTTAGTGCACCTGACATTCTCGGGATGTTTGAGCCGAGGTGTTGCCGCAGATGAAAGCTGGGCGATCACCTGGTATCCCCTAATGGGAGTGGAGGCACTGTCACTCCCTCTTGAAAAAATGTACTTCTTGCCTTTGTTGAACTTGGCAAGAAGATCCATACTCTCCTTCAAGTGCGGAGGGAGCAGTATGGGAACTCCTCTTCCTCTTTTGCCCCTGACCATAATGAGGGTGAGTCTCTTTAAGGCGACTCTCTCAGGGGCTGTAAGGGACCTCCTTACTTCATCATGGACAGGTGTTTTGTTCTGAACACTGTCCATGTAGTGTTGAACAGTAAGGAGTTCGACTTCCTTTGGCCGTCTTCTATTGTACAGAATGACCTGAGCTAGTGTGATTTTAGCCAGGTCTGTGTACGTGGCCACAGACAGACCTTTTGCCTTCAAGCTTTCTTCACGCTGCTTTAAGAAAGCATTGAACTTGACACAGTCCACAGTCAAAGGGAGAATCTTGGGCGATTTCCAAGATCTCTCTTGCTGCTGACGACGAGCTCCGGCAGATACATGAACTTTCCATTCTGTGTTGAACAAATGTAAAAAGTCATCTACAATAGCTACATTGTCACGACTTTGTTGTCGAATGTAGGTATTCTTGACTACAATCGCCAAGTCTGCCAAGGCAAAACCAATCCTTAAAGCTGCAGAGTAAGCATGGTAGGATTGGTTGCTCTCGTCGTAGCCAGACAAAGTAAGCGCCGCTTTGACAACATTGTCAAAGGAGGATGGCACAACCAAGTCTTTGGCCTGCTTAATGGTGCTATTCATTCCCCTAGAAATGTCAAGCACCTTTGCAAGTGTTCTCATCTTTTCCCTGGCCTTATCCCCCCTCCTGCTCGAGTTACATGTCGAGTAAACATGACTTCCAACCTGTAGGATGTCTCTGTCATTCCTGACAATAAGTGACACTGCATCTCTTTTCATGTCTTTAAGAATGTTATTAACCTGTAACGGCAAGTTGAATTTGGATGGGATCAACAACCATCCATCCTTCACATGCCGATTAGAAAAGTGGCGAGTATTTCTGACAGCCGCGCATGTAAGCTTATGCTTCCACAGGGAGAACCGGTGGAAGTATCCCAGACACTGACTACAAGGGACATAGTCGTCGATGGTGTGCATCCCTACCTTGTTATCATTGGGCCTTTTTCTTACGACTAAATCTCTCTTTTCGCATTGGTGGACTGATATATTATGCTCGTGGTTGCCAAGGTTTGTTATACGTTGCCACTTAAACCTTTTTCTTTTTCTGTCCTCTTCCGGAACGGCCAAAGCTTCAGCGACAAGTGTTTCTTCCGAGTGGTGTCTTTTACAGTGACGAGCAATTTTTGATTGTTTGCTCTCACAGTACAGACAGTAATTGTACTTGTTGCAACCTACATCTACAACATACGAGACTTTTTCTTCTCCCACCAACTCATCATCCTTTCCCGTGGGTAGCTTGGTAGCGGTCCTGCTGCTTGTTCCTTGACGATTAGGCTGATCGAACAATACATTGAAAAAGGGAAATCAAACAGAAAATAATCTTCCTCTTTCCTTAGAATGACCATATTTTGGCATTTATCCAAAATTAAATTGTGTATGTTTTGAATTCATGCTCGTTTCAAGGATGATAAAACAGAATGGTATTTGCCATCCGTTGATTAGGAATAAGTAAATGTTCGTCCAAACATTTGAACCTCCTAGGGTCTTCTACAGAAGACTTGGGCACTTCCCCCAGACTACTACAGAGGCATGGTTGGTACCCCATTTTCACCAGCTAAACATGCATGAATTCAATGATCTTGATGAAAAATCCTCGTCACTTTTGAGCTATTTCCTCAGCATATGGACACTAAACTTTCAGAGGTGACTTTTGTTGTGTCTTTCTCAACAAATTTGCCAAACTATAACCTATCTTTAAGCTTTATTTTAGTCACTATAGAGAGATACCTGACCTCGTTCTAAAGGTGCGAGTGATAACATCACGAAGAGCGGCATAGCTAGGGAGGGGGCCGTGGGCTAAAAAAATCGTCACCCCCAGTCGCCTCCCCCCCCCCCACTGAAAATCTGATGAACGGGACAAAATAACAGACAAAGGACCGTCCAAAAGTCTCCCAGCATGCAACATTGATCAGGACTGACACTGGGTACTACTCTTACTTCTAAGAAGCATGTGTATAGTCCTCTAACTCAAACTTAAGTAACCATGGTTTACATCTGAATTGAGGCGACCAGCTACCCCCCCCCTCCTCCATAGGGAGAACCCTGGCTCCCTGGCCACGGCACTGATCTCCAACAGTTTGCATTTCTTTCCTTCCCTTTTCTCTGTTATCTCTGTTTTTTATGCGACAACCAAGTGATTTTATATGCATACAAATTTTTTGGGTTGGATTGATAAAAGCAATGTGTTTTTCTTACATGACTTGTTGCCGCAGGTGCCGACTCTTCCTCATCACTATCAGATGAGTCGTCTGATGGCTGGTATTCGCTACCCGACGTGTCACCGCCATCATTACAGAGATCACTCTTTTGTAAAATAAAGATTGCAACTTCTCATCTTATACAATGAACAAAATGAAAGTAGGAATTCAGGGCTCGAATTTGACACTGGACTGCAGGCCTGAGGCCAGTGGTTTTAGCATTGGGCCAGTAAACTTATGACCAGACAAGCCCAGCGGTCTTGTGTTTTTTAATAATACCTTACTGTATTTTTAATTGAAACTGGTAAACACATCTTTCAGTTCCGTTGAGTTTTCAAGTATTACCCATCAGAAAAACTAGATAAATCTTCTCCTAATGCATGTTCCAAAAACAGCTCAAAAAAGAACCTGTGTGGATAGTAGTGTTCTCATTTCGATTCCGGTCTTGTGACAAATTTTCTGGTCCAGTAAAAGTTTTGAGCTACAAGCCCTGCAGTCTTGTGAATTTTTTTCCCAAAATCGAGCCCTGGAATTACGATGTTTAAAGTTGTAGTAAGATTTAATGGAAGCAACCTTACCTCTTTGTCAGAAGAGCATTCCTCACTTTCAGCCACAGATGATTGTCCTGATACGAATATAAAACATGAACACAATGAGAGAAAGATACATGTATATATATACATATACATATATCCATAACAATAACTATAAATAACATGTTCTCTCCACTGGTCTATTTTTACGCTTCTTTCTCTTGCTTACTTCATTGATGTAAAATAGATACAGTTACTGTCATTTACATGTTCTCTCCACTGGTCCATTTCTACACCTCTTTTTTCTCTCTCAAGAAGTTTTTAAAAATCAACCTGTCAATAGCCTATTCCCTTTACAGAGGATTTAATAACCTGCTCACTCTGCAGGTTCCTCTTGCCTAGTTTTAACTTCTTTAACTGATTCTTTTATTCTATAATTACTTTAATCCTGCCTCCTATTGTTAGTTGCATTTTCTTATGTGGCTTGTTCTCTAATCCTACCCTTGTAATGCCTACAATGTGGTACCGCCTTAATGGTCCAGTGATCCAGCCTTTCACACTGACCATCCTCTGTCCTCACTTCTTCACTCTTATTGGTTCTTAGCCAGTAAATTTACAACTCTGATTGGCTGTATTTTCCCGCTTTTTTCTGGATACTCTCCCTTAATCCTTCGCTCCTCTTTTTGCTATAAATGGATATGTTTGTGTTTGTTCTTGTTTATGCCTCTGACGAAGGTCCGGATTGGATCGAAAGCTAAGGCCATCTCCCCTACTAATTATATATATATATATCCACAATATAAAAAGGTAACACATTTCAACAATAGAAAGAACACAAAAGTAACAAAAACGTACAAAACATTTACATAGCATAAATGTTTTTAACATTAACCAATGTTGATAAGGGCACCTTACCTTTAGGAAACAGACAGTACTCCTCTATTGGCGTGACGGTATAGGACTCGATGCAACTATACAGCCAACCTACGTCAACAATTGGCACTCTGTACTTTTCATTCAGCTCTGAAAATTTAAATGATATATTTTTCAATATCGCATAATAGCTAATAAAACAAAATCTTTCATCGTCAACAATCATTACCAGTGATTGCTTTTGGTTTAAAAAAACACTAAATCATGCCATTCATTGTGATGAACAGAAAACAAGTTGCAATTATAATAATTGAAATGAATCATCTAAAACAATCCATCAAAAACAGAAGAGTCTCTGATTATGTGTCGTCATCATATTATTTGTAGGTTTTGATATTTGAAATGGCTAATAAAGGTACAAGGGACGTTATGACTCACATTATTGATTATTTATTGACTGCTGTTACCCAACCAAGGGTTTATTTATTTATTTATTTATTATTTAAACTGGGTGGCCCATCCAGTAGCAACCACTGGTCTCCCATGGGTCCCAGCTTGTACCGAGATACAATAAAGATTAAACAGCAAAAAAACAAAAACCAAACCGAACCTAAACTTTTTACAATGAAATTTAAAAACAAATGCTTAGTAAAAATATTTAGACACCAAATCTAGGAAATACTAATCTGGTTATTTAAAAGTTGAAAACGACTGATGCTGCCAGCAGGCAGACTCTTAAGAGTTGAAGGAAGGGCATTCCATGCCTGGCTCCCCCTAAATTTGAAAGTTTTTCTGCCAGCCTCTGTTCTGGGAAATGGAAGTACAACGTTACCGGGTTAAGGGGTTTGTTCCAGTTTCAGAATAAAATAAAATACAATTATAAACAGAAATTGAAGGCAAACAGTCATCTGTTGCTTATTACCTTTAAATTTGATGTCTGATGCATCATCATACTCTGATAGACAGAGTATGAGGCACTTGCGTCCGGATGATAATCAAAAACCACCAGGAGCGTCCACAACAGTTGCTCCGCATAGTTTGATCAGGTTGTTTGCGTCACCTGAGGGGGAAAAGGTCAAAACTAACTAACTAATTAATTAAACATATTTATGGTACGTACGTATACGTAGGTCTCAGATTAAGCTACGATTAGATGATACAATAGACCTTTATCATGGTGCGGCCATCTTGATTTTCTTCCATTCAAATCAATGTAACCAAACCGAGGTTGGAAGGAGAAATAGTCTGGTACCTTTTTGTACAATAAATATTAGCATTCATTACTGAGTGGTTACAAGGAACATGACCAAGATGGTGGCAGCATGATAATAGTCTATTGGTGTCAGTTAGCCATTGTTTGGTCAGATTGTCTAGCTCCTTTAGGGACTGCTCGCCAGGGTATTTGGGTAAATACAGTCACTGGTGAAGTGGGCAGCTGTTTGGAGGGCAGCTCCACATTCACAGGCTGGGCTTGCAATTAAGCCCATCCGGAACATGTTTGCCCGGAAACGAACCGTGACCAGTGCGGCATCTGTTTTTAAACGGCACCCAGCTGCTCTGGGCAGGTGACATCCGAGTGTCTTGTGGCTTGGTTTTATCGATATAGCCATGCAACCTTGATGTAGACTTTGACCAATGATCTTCCCATTGATGTTTCGCCCAGGAGTCCGGTGTGTGGCCGTCTGCAGTTGTGATATTTATGGTGCACTGATTAGTAAAAAGAAAAAAAGAAAAAAACCCACAAACAACTTCTGAGGCATATATTGAAGCCTTTGTAAATATAGACTATTGGATGAACCCAACATGGAAACGAAAAGCTTACTAACAGCTATGCAATAACGTCTCAAACTGCATAATAACAATCCAAGTTTTACCTTCAGATTGGCCCTTGGGGAATACTGTGTAGTTGTGCAGAAGCGGTTGGATAGCTGTTCTGGCACGCTCTGGAGCCAAAGTCCTTCCTGCTATTATATCGCCTTTAACTTCAAAGTCGGCCTCTGGAAGCAGAGATCCTGCTTTCAAGGATGCTTTCACCCCTGTAGTATAAATGATTGACATTGTAGGACGCATTACTTGGGGAACAAGATGCCAGTATAGTTTGTTTGATAAACGACACAGAAATGCTATACATGAAAATGCTGTAATGCTGTATTTTTGACCACGTGAGGGCGTATGTGGATAAATTTCACATGATGAAAAACAAGTGAACAAACAGGTTTTTTTTCTCACTTTTTTATGGCAATTTTTTATGTATTTCTTCATTGGTGCAAGAAAACTACAAATAGGCAATTATAATAAGCTAAATCTGCTATTGTGATGCAAGACATTCCCTGATGACAGCGCCCTCATGCGGTAAAAAATATGGTCAATTAGCAGTGTGCTTCCAGTACTTCAAATAAGAATTGCTTTTACAAGCTGACGACCACCTCAGGTGCTGCATACTTTTTTTAAAAAGTATACTCAAGCACCTATATGGTTGAAGCAATAATGCAATGGTTAGTTTTACACAATTCAATTACTCACATTGCAAGGAAACAACCCATACTCCAGCAGCGATTCCTTGGAAGTACTTGAGCGATCTCTCCAGAGCAATACATTCATCATCTTGCAAATTTCAAAAAGATAAACATTGCTGTTTCAGAAAAAACTTCTCATTCAGTTAAACAAAAAACAAAACAAAAACACACACATACAAACTACTCAATAAATGTAATTTACTGCAGAATTTTATGAGTAATATATTTACCGGTTTTAACGATAACATGTGTGGTGAAGCAGTCAAATTTGGCGGTCTTTAGACAGTTAGTCACAATTGCTAACTGTTCAACCAGCCTCTGGAAAAAACAAAACAAAACAAAACAAAAAACGTAGCACCTCGAAAAAAAACAATGAGGAAGGATAAAAAAATGATAACAAACAAGTTACGGGAACTTCCTCCTTACACCTAAGCAAATTTATCACTGGGAACATAAAAAGCAAGACTTGCAGAGTCTATTTAAATTGTATCAAACACGAGGACTGCCGGAAAATGTAAAAAAAAAATAATAATAATTCAAAGTCGTCAAAAAACCTTGAGGAAAATCTGTTTTAATTTTACCCTCGGCCCGTGGGAAATTTGTTACATGAGCAGCCATACCCACAACCCGAGCAGGACTTTAGAGGAAAGCACAAAATGTACTTTGCTTACATGTTTATGTACATGTAAAGGGGGACAGGTTTTTATCCAAAACAAAAATATACAATGGTGTGTCGTGGCCGAGTGGATAAGAGCACCGGACTCAAGCTCTGGTGTTTCCGACTCAGCAGAGTGGGGGTTCGAGTCCCGGTCGTGACACTTGTGTCCTTAAGCAAGACACTTAACCATGATTGCTCCGTCCTTCGGATGGGACGTAAAGCCGTTGGTCCCGTGTGTTGTGTAACGCACGTAAAAGAACCCAGTACACTTATCGAAAAGAGAAGGGGTTCGCCCCGGTGTTCCTGGTTTGATTGGCTGCATATTGTGCCACAGCACCTTGTAAACCATTACATGGTGTAAAGGAGTAGGTCTCATACGTCAAACGAAGCCCCACATACCTTGCAGGAAATTAATGATGAAGCGCCTTGAGCGTCACTGACTGACGAATATGAGCGCTATATAAGAAGCCATTATTATTATTATTACAATGCTAATGAATATATTACTTAAAATTACTAAAATAAAGAAGAAGAAGAAGAAAACCCGGAATGATTTTTTTTAGCCAAAATTCAGACAACAAATTCCGATTTACTCACCAACTCTGAAGAATTCAGCATTGCTGCAACTAATGATACTTGGCGAGTCGGCGATGATTTCTTTTTCGACATAGTGCTTGCAAGTTGCTCTGTAATAAAATAACGATTCTAAATCAGAACTGGGCAGTGGTATAAATTATTTTAAGTGTCACAGAGAAGCGGTTCAGCTATCAGAGTTAAGTGGAGAAATAGAATTTGCATTAAATCGCTCACTTTCTGAGTAACAGTTTTTAATTAAAAAGTCATTAGTCCGCCATTTTATTTCTTCAAAAAATCTAAAAAATTCCAAGTTCTACAACTGCACCTAGCCAAATAGCATGCCAAATGTCTTATCACTACCCGGGGCTTGTTTTTAACTAACACAGTCCAACATTGACCCGCTCTCCAGGAATTCCTATAGGAATTGTACAGCAATTACTCAGCCTTGCTAAGTTGTGTGAACAAAGGGTGTTATTCAAAGAAATGGTTGATTGAGTAGACAGACATGTGGGCTCATCTCAAAATGCAATTTTGCTTGAATTGATTTTATTTAGTCAAAAGGGTCTATATCTAATGCTGTGGCCAATTTAAAAGTGATTGGGTGATTTAAAAGGGGTTTGGTTCTTCACAGAAATGTATTGCACGCTAAAATCAAACTGTTACTCAACAAGCAAGGCATGGCGAAATGGTGTGATTTTTTTTTTGATGGTGTCACGCAGAGTTAAATAAAATCACAAAGTTGATGTTTCAAATTGATACCTTGAGCAATGTTGATGCATTCCTCTATGGAGGGCCTTGACTCTTGGAGTGGGTTGATCATCCTCTCTATTAGGGGTTGGAGCGGTGAAAACTTCCCAAGATGATGCAACTGAAATTTCCCCGCTTTCAAGTTACGCACAACGCCCTCGGGTTCCTTTGTATAAGGGGATGTTGTCTCGTGGGGAACGTGGCCACCCGTCAGAATGTAGTACAGGAAGCAGCCAGCCATCTGAAAATATCACAGTTTCGATAAAGGTCAGGGTCAATCTCAAATTCAAATCTACTCTTATTGTGTGAAACTTTATCAATACTTTAAATTGTGTGTTTTCTTTAAATTGATTTCAAACAGGTAAATACATCAATACAAGGGCATTGGCAGGAAATATCAACTACACAACCGACACTCCTTGTCTTTGGGTCCAAAGACAGGATACAACAGATTGTCCTGAAGATAGAAGGATATGCCCTCTTGGATTGAGTAAGTTTTTTATATCAGTTCTTAATTCGCCGTATTTTTGACCACGTGAGGGCGTATGTGGATAAATTTCCCATGAAAAAAAACCCAAGTAAACAAACAGGGTTTTTTCACTTTTTTTATCGCTATTTTTTATGTATTTCTTCATTGGTGCAAGAAAACTACAAATAGGCAATTATAATAAGCTAAATCTGCTATTGTGATGCAAGACATTCCCTGATGACAGCGCCCTCATGCGGTCAAAAATATGGTCAATACCTGTATGTCTGAAGATTTCTTGTATCTCACAACATCTCCTTGGTGGCTCTCTGCTGACATCCAACACAGGGTCCCGAAGGCGCTTGTTAGTAGGGTGGTCTTTCCCATGATATTTCTAGAAATACCAAAGTCCCCAATTTTCACAGCGCCTGCAGGATCTAAAATGGGTACAAAAGTGTTCAGTGTTTGTCCATAATTCTGAATAAAATTGCACTTCTGAACAGGGTTGTTGTTGTTATAATGGAGATATTGACGGATTTGTGCGCTATATATGAAGCCACTATTATTATTATTATTATTATTTATAGGTATTTTAAACTCCGACGTCACTGAAGGAAAATTTATACATTCATGTATAAGAATACCAAGTCATACCTGTCACAAAAAGCACAGTCATAAATCCCGGGGATATTTGTGGGAGAGGGGGATATTTGTGGGAGAGGGGGATATTTGTGGGAGAGGGGGATATATCCCCCCATTTTTTGAGAGGTGGGGGTGGCCCATAGGATCATCCTCCCCAGATTTTGTGAGTGGTGAAAAAAATGCTTATTATTTGACTAATTCATAAAAAGTAAGCACGCAACGATGGGACTATCTTGTCTCAAAATATTGTGCTCTCTTTACCATACCCTAGTTCTGCCTAGACGAACATAAATGGAGTGCTTGTTTTTTTCTTACTTAATTCATACCAACATTTCAGAATCATCCCCCCACTTTTCAACACGGATTACGGCATTGACAAAAAGCGTAGAGACAGGAAGTAACTTAACCTACCAAGCAACACATTGGAAGGCTTAATATCTCTGTGGACAATTCCATGTTGATGAAGTTCTTGCAGACCTTTAAGAAAACCTAGGCACAGATCTTTAAGGTTGGTATCTGTGAGGTCAAGTGCCGAAATCTTGCCTTCAATAACATCTTGCATATTGTACTCGCACAGTTCAGATGCAAAGTAAATGAAATCATCATCTTCTTCAACACACAGTGGCTCCAGAACATGGTGAAGGCTTTTCCCTTGAAGCTCTTTAAATATTTCGGCTTCCTTCCCCACACACTCTTTGTTGACGCGTTTGACTGCGATGGGACGGTCGGCTAGTGTCCCCAAATACACTTGGGCACCGTTGCTCCCCGCGGCAATACTCAGCGACTTGCTGAATACAATGTTGCCGACCTTTCTTTTCTTGGAGTCGTCCATGCATTTTAGGTCCTCTAATTTGGCTGCCCATCTCAACCTTAAATGATACAAGAGAACATTTCAACACTTATCACATAAAAATGCAGGTATTGTGTAAAACAAAAAGGGGCAAATGTACGATAAATGGTAAGCTAATCAACTAAGAACCAATTTGCAATAGTAGTGTCAAACAGCGGTGCAACAATTTTTTCCTGAGGGGGGGGGGGGGCACTGCTAGCAACTGTATATTCATAAAGCTTTGGATTTCAAATGGGGGGGGGGGACACCTGGGGGCACGGGCAATAGATGTGGGCACATGCTCCTGTGCCCCCCTCCCCCCTCCCCCACTAGTGTCAAATAGTCTTGCATTTATTCCTGAACCCTCCTACTGATACACCATTCAAAACCATTCAAAATTCACTAACTTTTACAAGCCCATCGTTTTTGTACACACATGGCAGTACCATTTGAGCAGTGTTGATGATAAGCTGTACTACCACTCAAAACCATTCAGATGGTTTTGAGCTGTGCATGCACTGTACCTGTGTGCATTACCATAGCCGAATGGTTTCAGATGGTCAGCAAGCTGTTAAACAAATCCTGTAGTGTCTATGACATAGTGTATGGTAACCTCGTAGCCAGGGGCAGATCGATCAACCCCACACCCCTTGGTATCACTCAAAGTCATGACATACATGTAGTGGGATCCTTGATGCACCACTTAAAACAATCCTCATAGCAGTGTTGTAGTCGAGACCCGATAGTCCGAGACCAAGACCGAGACCGAGACCGAGACCTGAAGGTCCGAGACCGAGACCGAGACCAGGCGGTCGAGACAAAGACCGAGACTATAAAGGTCCAAGACCGAGACCGAGACCGAGACCGAGACCTTAATGAATAAATTAATTAATAAAAGAGTCAAGTAAATTTGTGAAATTGTATGAGTGATTGTGCACACAATGTATTCTCATGAAAACAAGAGAACAACATGTGAAAAGAATGGTAAAAACCAAGCTACTAACAAAAAACACAAGGATGTATTCCTGACTCCTCATCATATCAAAAAGAAAAGTGCTGAAATAAAAGCAGTCTCATCTTGTCTACCAGGTCTAGACATCAATCATGTGAACTTCTATGATTTTTTTGTTTAGTATTACTCATCTGTATAAAAGACCTACCCAGCACAAATGGAAAAAAAAATCTGTAATATATTTGATGGGAAGTTTGTATCCTAGAAAGGGACGATATATGAAAAAAGAAAAAATCCCAGAATCGGGAAAACATCATCATGACAAAACACAGGACTCAACCAAAATTTAACACTTCTACCAAACCACTGGTCAGGTGAAAGAAACACGATAATTGTACATCTAAAATAATTGGTTTGTTTATTTGTGGCACATTTTAAAGAACATTCTCATTGCATTTTTAAAACATAAGCATGCCCAACAGAGTATGCTGGAACTGACAGTATTTTGTACGCAAAGGTTGGTAGTTTCTTAGCTATTTGTTGCCGGAACTGTAGTGCACTTAACCTAGGGGCAGATTCATTTTGACTCCTGTAGATGTTTCACAAGCTGTTATCTTGTATCCTTTTTTGGAGCAACCCCTCCACCATGATGCCAATGGTGACTGTATTTGGCAAGGACGTCTAGTACACTTGGGGTGGATTTCACAAATAGTTAAGACTAGTGTCATCTCGAGTTAGGACGAGTTACTCGTCCTAACTTAGGACTAGCCTTAAGTTTTTAATAACTCCTGGACTAGTCCTACACAGTGTGTGTTCTGTACATGTTACTGGTTGGATGCAAAATCGTATTGCGCAGGCAGGGTAGGGAGATTGGGATGTTCTCTAATGAGTTGCATAATGGTAAAAAAAGGCTGGTCTCGAAGCGAGACCAGCCAAATATTCGAGACCAGAAGGGTCCGAGATCGAAACCAAGACCAAGACCTCAGGGTACCGAGACCGAGACCGAGACCCGAGACCGGCAAAACCGGTCTCGAGACCTACAACACTGCCTCATAGGATTCTGTACCAGCTGCACCACCATTCAAAACCATTTGGGGAACCAACTGTGTGCACAGTTATCATACCATTCAAAACCATTCACTTGAATGGTTTCAAATGGTGTATAAACTTGTTTCAAAAAGGCACCGATTGTAGGAGGGTTAAATTCTATTGATCCTGTAACGGGCTTAGATACCATTTCAGTCAAAAATGCTATAGGAAACTAAGTTGTCAATTTTGCTTTGCCATGGTGTGTCATTACGTTATTTCGTTTCATACAACAAATAGGACCTATAATACTAATTGACAAATTTGTTATTATCTGTTTATTGATTAGTAAACCATCTCAACCTGCAATTCATATTTAAGAATTTTAAACAATCACATAAAGTACACCTGTCCCCTTTTTTTGTACCTAGGTCTGCACATTTCCTCCTTGGTATGTGGGCATAATTCTCCTGCAGACGTTTAGAGTACACTTGATAAAAATTGATACATGGATTACATGTACACCAGGGCTCGAATTTGGGGAAAAAATCCACAAGACTGCAGGGCTTGTAGCTCAAAACTTTTACTGGACCAGAACATTTGTTACAAGACCGGAATCAAAATGAGAAGCACACTCTACACAGTTTCACATTTGAGCCGTTTTTAGAACAAGCATGAACTTAAGAAAAGATTTACTTCATTTTTCTTATGGGTGATACTTCAATACTCAACGGAATTGAAAGATATTTGTATTTACATGTATCAGTTTAATTGAAAAATGCAGTGAGGTGTTATTATTAAAAAAAACACAAGACCGCCAGACTTGTGCGGTCGTAAGTTTACTGGCCCGATGCTAAAATCACTGGCTTCAGGCCTGTGGTCCAGTGTAATTTCGAGCCCTGTACACAATTCGCTCTTTGCACGGACCCGCCATGTGCGCGACACCGTGTAGAGCCCTGACTTGCAGGTACAAATGTGAAAAGAGACATTCAGAGTACACTGATCGAAACGTTGTGACCGCACCGGCTCTTTTGCACGAAAGAGATTTAAACACATTTGTACCCGCAAGTCAAGGCTCTACACGGTGTCGCGCACATGACGGGTCCGTGCAAAGAGCGAATTGTGTACAATTTGTAATCCATGTATCAATTTTTATCAAGTACAATTAAAAAACGGGTAATTTATTGGTCTTTGGAGTCAGTCCAACCTTGTATGTATGTACTTCTCAAGAATCACAAACTGTAGAAGCAAAACACATTACAATCATGTATGTACTGTGCTGAAGGAATCTGAGTAGTTTCATTTTAGGTACACGTTTATGCAGACAGGGTTCAAGTTCTTTTAACTAAAAAAAAATTAAATAAATGTTTTCTGATACCTTTACTTTTGTTATCTTTCCCATACCTGCATTTTTTGGTTACAATGCTAATATTTCTCGTGCCGAGCTATAATATACATGTAAGACTGAATTTTTTCCTTGTGCATGTCTCATTTTTCAGATTCTAACAATTCCAAACATAAACTTGGTTTTACACATTAGCTGTGTCCATGAAGCTACATGATGTACATGTACATGTACTATGAGTAAAGTACAGACAGGGAAACTGAACTGCTATGCACTGAGTTTCAAATCCTTTTCCTGCCAGATCAGCAGAAGTGGCGTAACCTGACATTTTTCATTTGGAGAGAAGAGGGTGGGGGTAAGCTTAGGTGGGGGGCCCACAAGCAAGGCAGGCATGACATTTGGTCCTTGGGCATGTTGGGAAAAAAAGTAGGAAAACTTTATTGAGTACATTACAGGGGCTGACCTATGTACATGTACATACATGTACAACTGGTATCGACTTGCCTTGGATTGGGCACTTTGGGCTATAAAAAGCATTTGAAAATGTTTGTTATGAAAGGAATATGGTTGGGAAGATGTTTTAGAAGTAGAATATAATGACTCACATAAATATGCCTCAAAACTGTGTGGTTTTCCTTTTTTTTCAAGAATGAACACGGTTGGCCATTTTGTAAAACCACATTTTTTGACTCCACAAAATGGCGGACTGTGTTAGTTCACAAAATAAAATGAAAACCACACAATTTCAAACCATTTTTGTGTGGATCATTGTATTCTACTTTTATAACATCTTTCCAACCGTATTCATTTCATAACAAACGTTTTCAAATGCTTTTGAAAGCCCAATCCAAGGCAATGTGTCCCTTTAATAGATTTGTCTTGCTATTTAATAAAAGATTTTGCTGATATTTCTGAGGGTGGAAAAAAAAAACTGAAATCAAGTTAAAGTAGAAAAAAATATCAAGCCTGAAAGGGCCAAAGACTTTTTTTTTTTGGGGGGGGGAGGGTGGAGCTATTAATGTATTGAACCATTTTTTGTGCATTTTTTTGATCATTTTTTTTTTGGGGTGTCATGTGGCCGAGTGGTTTAAAGCATCAAATTCAAGTTTCGATGGTTAAGTCATCGGGGTGTGGGTTCGAATCCCGGTCATGACACTTGTGTCCTTGAGCAAGATGCTTAACTATAATTGCTTCTCTTCACCCAGGGGTATAAATGGGTACCTGCGAGGGTAGGGGTTGATATTGTGTTTGAAAAAGCCTTCGGAGCGCCACGGCAGCCCGGGCTGTATACTCCCCAGGGAGCTGAGGAAGATCAAAGGAATGCTACTGGCCCAATGACCAGGGCACTCATGTAAAGCGCATTGAGACGTTATTGTGAAATGCGCTATATAAGAACTTGTTACCGTTACGGCTACCGTTACCGTTACCGCTACCGCTATCTCGTTAAAGGGGGGTAAGCCGTGGCCTCCGTGTAATTCCAGGCCTGGTACTAACGTCAAGTTTCCTTACGAAGATGGACTGTCACCCAAAATCCTGTTCTTAATTCTTTAACTTTCGAGAACATGATTACCTAATGAGAGACTATGAAGTTTGGACCACTACATGGCAGCAAACTCACCGGGTAAACTACCATTGTTTTTGTGAACATGTTGTGAGCATGCACACATTTCGGTGAGCAATGAATTTACCTGGCAAGTCTGCCGCCACCTGCTGGCCTGGAATTTCATTTTTGAGATGGCAGTACGTTATCCAAAGGGCACGATCATTGGAAAACCATTAAGTCTATAAGAAACTTTTGAAGGGGCACTGCTAAGGCCAAGACCGGGGCAACAGAGGCCAAGGCCTCCAAAGCCTCTCTGTAATTCCACGCCTAAAAAGTCTCCCAAAAAGTCTCTAAATAGATGAAAGTTCCACAGGTTAGTTGAAACTCTACATTAGCTTAAAATGAATGTGCTCTCCAATGTACAGTATGTACATGAAAAAAACCAAAAATAATATGGGATGAAAATGCCAGGCATGCAACTCTTCAGCCGAAAAAAAGGAGAAAAATTACAAGCTTATATTCGTTATTTTTCGAGCAAACACCTCTCGATCGCGTGGTTCACTTGCACTCTTACAGCGTCTGGTTCCCGCCGCATCCTTTATATAAAAAGCAATAAAGAACACTACGGAGCCAGACTGTGTAAAAAATAGTGTAGAAGGTACACGTATGCTTTACGAGGAGAACTTGTGTCTGTGTCTGGACTGTGTAATGCTCTTGTATGTGTAAACTTCCGTGGAGCCAGACTTTAAGAATCCTGAATCTTTATTTCTTTTGAATAAGCAATGTTTCTCTCAGCAACGCGGATTTATTTTTAATTTTTTTTCATGCAGTGTGATTTGTTTGTACGCGGAGTTTTTTTTCGTAACGACGGAATTCTATTTTATAAAACGCGTAAATCCGCAGATCCGCGGAAGAATTGCATGCCTGAAATGCATGGTTTATGTAATGGTTTTTTAATAATAAATGCCGCGTGACCTTCATTCCTCCAATCAAATGATAAGCATCTAATTTGATGATTATACATAAAAAGATTCAATTGAGCAATTTTATAAGTAAATTTTACACAGAGGCATTTCGTAACTGATTATTTGGCGAAAAATATTCCAGGTATGTACTTTTAACGACATGAAAGAGAGGTTATCACAATAAACGATGCATTGTTTTAAAGTACGATCATACCTTCTTTGTTTCAGCGTCAAAGTTGACAGATTCAGTCTGCTCAGTGGAATGATCCTGTAACATAAAGAAATATAGCAATCTTCATCAAGATCTTCCTGAACTCATCAGAGTCCCCACCCGATTGACCCCCTCATCAAAATGCCATCATCTTGGTCATGTATCTAGTAACAGGAACAGATGCTAAAATTTATTGTACAAAAAAGGAACCACATTAATTTTCCTTCCAGACTCAGTTTGGTTACATTGGGTTGAATGGGAGAAAATCAAGATGGTCACACCATGATAGAGGTAATATTGGACCACTGTGGTTAACAACCGTTCTAACTAACCCATTCTTAATCGATTTCACTTAACCCTAACCCCCATTAGGGTCTCTCTACAAAGCCTGCCAAATACAACAGAATGCAACACAGTTGAAATGAGAACCATGCCAAATGCAACAAAATGCAACAAGGGATATTGTTGCATTGTGCAGCCATGCTGTCTGGGAAAGGACTGAGCAATGGTGCTTGCCCTGCTAAATGCAACAGTATGCATATAAGTGTAATGTTTAACTGTTATTATACAGTCTTTTGAATATGATTTGAATTATGATTCTTACCTAATATTACATCATACTTCTCAATACTTTTCCCATAAAAAATATTTTGAAATACCCATTATACAGTAAGTTGTTCAGATACAATAGAAGCACCCAAACCTATATGAAGTCACTTCACTGCTGAATGCAACAAATTCAGTCCAAAAATGACATTTGACTGCCAAATGCAACTGATTACAACAACTATTGCCATTTAGTGCATATTGTTGCATTTAGCATGGTTAGGGTTAATACAAGAGAGGATGTTCTATGGGAGGTTTATAAGCGAAACGGTCATACTTGGTGGCTCGCCAACAAAACATGGTCGATAGGCAAATCTGTTGTCTGGCTAGGTGAATGTTTTTGTGATAGCCCCTAAGCTATGGAATGCTCTACCGTTGCATAAGCGTAGTGAACAGAAACTCGGATAAAACCCCATCTTTGTAATGCCGGACTTGAGTGCTTTTAGGGGATTGTTCTTTTGTGTCTTTCTTGTTTTTGTTTTTTCTATGACCATCTAAACTCCTTCCCAACCATCTAGCATCCCTGACCATCTAAATTCCTAAAACCCTTTCATTACCATTGGCGACTTTAGTCGACTAAGCTTGCACACAAAAAAGCACTCAAGCCTGAGCACAAAGGCCATTTGTAACAAAGCTGTAGTTTTGTCCATGTTCACCCCCCATGCCCAAGCTTACCATCATTGAAAAGACAAAGATCAGATCTTTCCAATGATGGTAAAATAAAATAATATGCAGTCTCTTCTGCTATTATGCAGTCTCTTCCAATTGGAGTTGGAAGATCCGAAATGCCAAACAGGTTGTGTGCAAAAAAGTGTTTGAGATTACAGATTACACTGAGGAAAGAAAGACAAAGAACTTTTACATTTATTGCCCAATCTCATAAAGAGTATTAGCTTATATGAAAGGGAATTCAATAAGGAAGAACTTTTTCATTATTCATTTTGCTGTAAAACAATATCTTCAAGGAGATAATGGAGTTTGTAAAAATGGCCTTTGAACGGAAGCTTTCTGTTGTGTAAGAATGTGTGCTTCACGCTTGAGTGGTCAAACAATGCGGTCACCAGCGGTTGTTTACATTGGTAACAAAAGGGTTAAACGAGTATACAGCACAGCAGCCACATTGGCGAACAGGTTGCCAACAAAGTCTACCCTCGCAGGTCCGGGTGTTGAGAGGCAATTGATAAGTGACATGAACAGGATTCAAACACCCCCCTCTGATGACTTGGCCACCACAATGACAAATCCAATCGCAACTGCAGTTTCTTGCTTGGGCAAGACTATGACAAAGCGTGGTTCTATTCTAGTGTAAAGTTTGTACATGACCCATACTTTGTCATATACCTGCACCTCCACCCCCACCCACCTCCCTCTAACTTTCTGTATTTTAATTAAACAATTTTAACAGTAGCTTATTTTTTTAAGGAAAAGTGGAAGGTTGAAATAAATTCACTGTTAAACTTCGTCAGAAACCAATGCCAAACCAACGCCATACACACTAGCATTCCTGTATACATGCTCAACATTGTATTTTAACCTTAGATATTTTGTTTGCATGTTTCAGGTTTGTATGTGTTGATCACATATTGTAGCATGACTGTAGACAAGTATATCTTACCATTGTAAAAAGGCCGTTCACAAAGTGATCTTGCAGCACACTGAAGGAAAACTTACGAAAACCTCTGAAGAAAGTGCAAAAAGAAAAATGAGCTACATTTTTAAGTCGGATAAAAAAGATGTATTTTATTTACTTATTTACTGAATGATTTATTTTGCTCAAAGGCACGCCGATACTGTGACAAACAAAATATAGTTAAAGGCAACACATACACAGAGCACCACGCCGCGGTTGCACGCCTAGCCCAGCGCAACCCAGCTGCCTTAGGCCTTGAGCACACAGCTCGGTCCCGGCAACAACACACGAACCCGCTCCGCTACACAGCCCTCTCTCGGAATATAATACAGTAGGGTCGTTGCACTTAACCCAGTTCAACTACACTGCAGTACAGCTAGCTCCGGCTGATCGTCTTGTGTATTTATCACGACGATCGCCTGCACGCGCACAGCCTTAAAACAACGCTGCCTAAAATGCACAAATTGATGAACAACTCTCAAATACTTACTGAAATTGCTGCACAGAATGAATTTCTGGAACAAGTGCCTGTCTGTAACCCCAACACAGCAGCTTTTATCACGCTTTCCTGAAAGCCATGTGCACGCCCAACAGCGCACAATATCTTACATAAACTTAAGTATTCTTCTTTAAAGTAACGGGCAACTAGCCCAACTGAACTACAACTACCGCACAAATCAGAGTTCACCTGACTTCTCGTGGCGCGAACTTGCACCTTGCACCAACCCTATTGGTGCAAGCCAAACACATGACCAATGACGTCGTTCACATATCACGTGCGACGTCACATGACTAAACAAACTCATGCAATTCCATCCCAGTATTACTATTAGTTGGTAATAGTGATAGTAACTAAGCCTGGTATTACTTAGGCCGTATCCGAAACGGCGATCATTTCAAAATTTGTTCATTTTTGTAGGTTACACTTTTGGTAATTTTCAAAGACCAGTATTCTCACTTGGTGTATAATCCCAACATATGCATAAAATAACAAGCTTGTGAAAATTTCGGCGCAATTGGTCATTGAAGTTGCTTAAAGATTTGTGTTCTTTAACTTGAGATGTTTCTCAGATTCGGATTTGGGGGTGAAAAATTACCTCTATCTCTAAACTATATTACTTCAAAGGGTGTCGTTTCAATAATATATCGTGTATATAACAATATCACCAGCTCTCCAGTACTAATTAAACTCAGTTTTTTATGGTCATTAATTTTGTGAGTTACTACCAAAGGTATACCCTCCATTTAAACGAAAAGTTTAAATCCTTACACTATAAGCTACCAAAGTTTCCAACACTATATAAATAATAGCTGTGCCTTAAACTAAAAACACAGAACACTACAATCCCAACTACAGTGGGCACATTTTGTGTCTTCTAGGTGTTTTTTTTTATAAGTATAATGTGTATCCAACATTAACACATACAATCAGGCACATGTGCATTTGGCCTTCCTATACTATACACATGCACAAAATTCGCATTAGAAAATATTTCAACTTTTGTTAAATTTTCCGACACTAAAATCACAATTTTAACAGAGGGCATCAAACCACAAATTATCATTGAAACAGTCTTCAACTGGCAAGGAACTTGATGAACTAATTCAAGGATAGTTAACACTTATTTGAATAATGATGTTTTAAGATAAAAATCTGCTCAAAATATTGATAAACCTTACCTTGTGGAGATGACAGCGGGAGGGGATGATAAGAGTGGGAGGGGATGACCTCTGACCCTCTGACCTCAAATAATTAATAATGTCATGCATGGGGGCAGTTTGGGGGCCACCACCAATCGCAGTGCTGTGTCTGAATGTTGTACTTTAGAGATAAACGTGAACATTTCAATTTCACAGTATAAATAATTATTATGCTAGTTATACATGTGAAAATAAAAATAGTGAATCTAATGATAAAGTACCCATTGCACTGAATAGTGTAACAACAATTAATCAACATTTATATATCGCTTCATAAGCATAGTTTATACTCTTTAATTACAAACAGAAAAGTGATAATAAACTTCTGAAGAAAGAGCAATATTGAAGTTGAATTAAATATATAGGTATGTTTTCAATCTATTTGTGAAAGTGTTCAGAGTCGGACGGAGAATCACGATAAAGCGGTAATCACACAATATCATATACTAAGTTTTCAAACTAAATTATATAAATACTAAGTGAAATAAAGCCTTTGTCTGAACCCTGAAGAATGAACGTTGTTTAGTTTTTTATTTTAACTTGTTAATTCTGCAAGTTAAAAAGAAAACGAAATGTATTAATTATATACAATCATAGTACGAAAACTAAGAAATAGCCATATATACACTGTTTCTCAAACGTTAATTTAGTCTTAGTTTGTGACTTTATAGAACATTGTACAGTTTATTGCGACACTTTCGAAGCCGAATATGGAGAATTTTGACTATCTTCTGTGCCGGTTCAATGCTTTTTAGACGGAGCCAACCCGTGAAGGAGGAGATGATGTCAACGCACCATCAAATCTCGAAAATTATAGTCATACAGCAAACCCTTGTGAGACCACTATCAGCCTCGTTACCATGGGCAGCGCGCCGTCTCAATACCTCTTGACACTAACCCCAGGAAGGGAAGTGCTGGCCAAAAGTGACTGCTCAGCGCACACGCTAATTGTTAACAATTTCGAGCACTTCAAGTTGTAGACGCTTGTCGGGCGCTACATAGTACCGCTAGTACAATTTTTTGTATGCGATATTAAAAATAATGAATCACGTTTTTACGTGGTCACCCTAAACTGCATACAGTTAGGCGTTATATACAAGTTTTAAAACAAAATTACGCGAGAGGGACCAATAAATTGCTCTTTGAAATGATGCGGCGTTTACAGCGCACTCACTGCGTAGTCTGTAATACAGAATGGATCAACCTCATGACTAATTAAAATATCAAATATTTTGATATTTCAAAGTCACACTTCCATGGGATTATGATCGAGCAGGGCATTCTGGGAAGTAAAGAAAAAGAATGGTGCGGCGAGATAATCACTGGGAACGAGGTGTACATCAGGCACGCCGAGATGGAACGTGCAGGAATTTACCAATGGATCTCCACATGTAAGCCGATACATGTACTGTGGAACTGAAAAGAGAGACTTAAGATACATACGTCCAGCCAAGGTCGCATGGCTGGGCAACAAGTGGTCTTCGAATTTCTTGGTATGCTCGCTCAGCCACGGTGCGAGCAGATAAGAATTTAGGGATCGTCTTACAATTCACGCCTATTCACACTGCTACTTCATCGAAATAATAATAATAATAATACGAGACATTTATATAGTGCATAATACAGGAGCCTCTATGCGCAACACATAACATAAAACAACGAAAATGAAATATACTAAAAGTATTTGTTATACAAAAAGAAAGATTCAAACAAATCAGTTTATGTTTTTTTAATTATGTTTAAGGAGTGTTGTGTAAAAAGAGTATATAAGTTTCTCTCCCACAGAAATCGGATTTCTGGAGTGATTTGAATTTCCAATAAAGCTATAACAACGGAAAATAAATATTTCGCACATCATACACATAATATTGGTATTTAGAGCTTCGATTTATATGTATAAAAAAAGGGGGGGGGCTTAATACCGGTAGTGTTTATACATGAATGAAGAGAAGGATGATTGAGACCCATTAGGTAACCCATGTTTGTAAATTTTAATCACACAGCATTGAACATACACACAATAATACTTTTGATGAACACTGACAATTGTGCGTCACACTGTACATGTACATGTACATGTACACGTTCAAACTGCACTGTTTATTTCTTCTAAATGAGGGAACTTCTCAAGTGTCAGTACTGGTAAAACACAATCATAATGAATGAAACATGCCATCATGGTTGAACCATGGAGGTTCCTTCCTCCATGGTTGAACCTTTACTTAATTCATGCGAAAATGAGTGCCGGGCACTGTTGGAAAAGACATGTCATTCAAGTTATTCATGTTTTTTCGTAGATTTTGTGTATTATTATCAGGATACATATTTTAAATCTTATTTAATCTGACTAAAGTTTGACTGACCATAGATTATATATATGTTTTTATTTTTGGGTAATTCTCAGTTTAACCTCTCTGGCCGGGCGTGGCTTACCATAACTGTTAAAATTAGCTGTTCCGAAACATGGTTTCATCTTTAATTAATCACCAGAAAATAACTTATTCTCACGAGGAAAGATATTCATATATCTATCATAACAGTAGCCTATGCGAGCTGTGGTTTCTACGAAATTGTTTCTGAAGACTTTCAGATATATAAATTTAGATCCATTATTCAATGAGGAAGTTTTCTCCTTGTAAAACAATCTATAATTGTCTTTATTTGTGGTTTGTAGTCGTGGTCAGAAGATGAACTGTGCAGATTTATGAACGAGGGAAAAAAAAGTAACAATTAAGGACGCGCAGAGTTTTTGGTGTCTCACATGCAAAAGTACTTGCAGGTGTCTTTGGTTGTCCCTGTGCTGTCCGGCCGGCTGTAGTATGACTCGTTGACCTTTGGCTATCCTTCCTAAACGAACTGCTTACGTATTCTTGAGATATACATGTACGTCCAGCCAAGGTTGCATGGCTTGGTCTTCGAAAATTGTGGTATGCTCAGCCCATAGAGCAGTAGTATGTAGGGATCGTCTTACATTTCTCGCATGTTCACACTGCTACTTCGACATCAGTTTTTTCAGATTATGTTTAACTACGGAATTGTGGTGAAAAGAGTGATATAAACATCGTTCCTTTCCCACAGAAATTGGATTCTCTGCAGTGACACGAAGTTCCAAAAAAAGCTAAAACAACGGAAATAAATATTTGGCACATATTTATACAGGGGACTTCTCAAGTAGACGTGTCAGTATACTACTGGAATGAAACAAAAGGAGAACCTTTACTTAGCTCATCCGAAAACAGAGCGGCAAAGACATGTCATTCAATAGTTATTGATGTTTTTTCGTATATTTTGTGTATCTCAGGAGGAAGAGGTCATATATTTATCATAAAAGATAGCCTATAGGCCTATCATTGCCCAGTTTTTTAGTGTTATGTTAAATAAAATCTCAGACAGTTATACACCTTCAAAAACTGGGTAATAAAAGTGACACAGGGTAATTGACACCCAAAAACATATTTAAAAAATATAATCTAAATTTACATCATGGGTGTCAAAATAACGCTAACAGTGACAAAGTATCTACCAACACAATTACGCTGTTATTTTATCACCATTGATGTTAATTTTCATTCTTTTTAGGGTATGTGACAATTGCCAGTAACACCCTGATGATGTCAATTTTAACACCCCAAATTTTTTGCAATGCATGGTCAAATCGTACAGTACCTGTGTTGAGTTTTGTAAAGATCTGACTATCTATAAATGTTCAATTACATGGGAATGGCTCCACGCTATATCATAAATAAAAGACCACCTTACATCAGCCGCGAAAAACACTTTAGTTCACTATTTCCCTCGTGTTTGGAGTGGTCTGCCAACCAATATCTGAAATTCCCTCACTCTTAATAGTATTGCCACTTCCAGGACCTTTAAAGTTCTTCCAAATTAATTATAATTACAATTGTATTCGGATGTTTTTTTCTCCCTTGCCCGATCTGCTCCAGTCACCCACCGTGTGGGGATCGGAGCATCGCTGGGCCCCACGCCAGTCTACTGGCGATTGCATGTAACTAGTATACGTATACTTTGTGATCACCGGACTTCCTACCCTCTCAGGCCCGGGGCCAGCCAGCCGCTCCTCGACTTGCTCAGTCAACTTGCTTACTCTTTTGACAAACACAAAAAAGACTAAAAATGTTACTCATGATAGAGTATCCATATCATTAATACATTCCTGAATCATAGTTTGTCCAGTTTTTTTCAAATTATTGACTGCTAAATACCAAGATTCATTTTTATCTCCAATGAACACGTTTTCAGTTTAACCACAACTAGGACGAGTTTAGTAAAATGAGTCAAATGTAGCGCCCTCCTGCGCTTTGTAGTTCCCAAATAATCATTGTCTAATTATGTTTATTCTATTTAATTTGAAATAAAATACTTACAAACCATTCAGCGCTTAAAAAACTAAGTGAACTGTTTAGCTATATACCGGGAACTTTATAAAAAAACAAAAACAAGAACAATTGTTATTTCTATTTTTTCAACATTCGGCACATTTTTTTTACAAATAGAACGCACTGTAAACGGTATGGTTAATACACCAACTTTTGTTACGCCTGCAATTTCCAAACATTTTTGATTTTGTTCTCTCAAAAATTTGCTTTGTAGAATTCTATTTATCAAGTTACACGTTTTAAAATGTTAAGCCTGCTTTTTGGGGGTGTGTATTCATAAAAATTGCTTATGCATGTCAAAAGACGGCGATTTAAAAAATGTAAATAATTGTATACAGACAAAAACCTTTTTTTGGTATCCCTACTAAATTTTGATCAAGATTTCAACACACAGTACAATATACAACTTAGCAGATAATAGCAGTCCAAGAAGCAAGAAATGTTTACTTAAAAAACACTTCTGACACAT
This sequence comes from Pisaster brevispinus, assembly GCA_023634235.1. Lineage (NCBI taxonomy): Eukaryota > Metazoa > Echinodermata > Asteroidea > Forcipulatida > Asteriidae > Pisaster > Pisaster brevispinus. Next base: position 4,469,453 of record JAMKCF010000001.1, read on the forward strand.
CTTTTTGTGAAATAACTTATACTTTTCATGGTATGCAATTTGTGGTTCTTTCTTTATTTTCTGTAATTTTTGTATTCTTCCTGGTTTTCTCTCTTGACTTTCCAAAAGTGCTTTTAGACTTTACTGTAGTTTTGCGCTATGTAAAACTGTTTATTATTATTATTAGAACATTTTAAAATCAGACCAGACAAGCCCAATCTATGATGAAAGTGAACCTTAAACTACTATGACACAAAATCTCATCAATCCAATTATGAAATGGGAATTGAATAGTTACAAAACAATAAAAGAGAAATCTTTGAAATAAACTTTATTCTGACCAAGAATAAAGAAAAAAACATTGACATGCAGCAAGATTGTTTGAAAGAACATACTATTGTGTTTAAAAACGAATTAGCACAAACAAAGAAATAAGTACAAATAACAAAAGGCTATTCTTTGATTAAAAAGGAGCTTTGTTCCGCACGAAGTAGCTGACGACAACGGCATAGTTTGACCTCACAATGGATGATAGCCCAATTCTCATTGGTTGTTGCTGATTTTGTTGTTGTGGTTGTGTCATGTTTTTTTTTCTTCTCTTGTCTGGTTATTTTTCGTAATTTTTAAAATAATGACACATCGGATGCATGATCTGAATCTGTTTAGCACATTGCTGATATGGTGGTAGAAATAATAATGATGAGACGATACATTCAAATATTTAGATATAAATATACCAAACAGCTTGCTGTGTGGGATTTAATCATTGGATTGACCATCAGCTTTTGTCACCAGATAATTTAATGGGTTCAATTTTAGTTGTCTTTATCTCCCTTTTGATACCTATATAATTGTCTTTCGTCGTGAAATTCCCGGGGAAAACAACACGAAAAACCCGAAAACAACAGTATTATTATCGCAAGAACAAATTTAAGGCCTTAATTGTGCAATCAGATTTGACAATAAACAATGTTCATGTAAAAGCCCTTTTCACACGAGAAAAAAAGAACCAACATTCCTTGCGACGAATTTAACGAGCGCTGAAGTCATCCCACGCCTGACCGCTTTCGCAAGCTTTCACACGACACCAAGTAAAAATGTGACCACGTTCCATGAGACGAGAGTACAGACTTAGCTGGTTACCACTGAACTATAGAGTTGTTGTTCTTAAACAGCGCTATACCAGTTAAATGATGACGTATGTCGCGTGTGCACAGTGTGTCGTGGTCGGTAAAAAATAAACCATGTAAACATTCTTCAAAATGGCTGACACTCACGAAGACGTTGGGGAGTCCATTCATAATACTATGCCCGTAATATCCTCCAAAAAACGACCGGCAAAGACATCAACCAAAGATAAGAGTAAGAAGGCCAATAAATCTTGGTGCTACGAGGAAACGATTGCCTTGATAAACATTATGGAGAAGGAAACCACCCAATCTAAAATGGATGGTTTGACCAACGGCCATGTTTGGCGGGAAATCGCGGACGAGGTGGCAAATGGTCGCAACGGTGACCAGTGCCCGGTAACGGTGTGTAAACACACAAAGGTTAGCCTTGATTGCAAGGCTGTGTGTAATAGTTTGCTTACTATAAAGCTAAAAATGTGCATAACCACAGCCGCACGAATGCGATGTCCGAATGCAACGCAACTCCTGTTGCGGTCCCCCCGACTGTCTTTAAATAGCACACCACGCTCTCACCCAAGGAAGCACACAAACGCCGTTTCCACAGTCCCACACACACCGCTATTGTTCACACACCTCTATCGCCCACAATCCTAGCCCGTGAGCCGTCAGGCTCACAGCCTTGACGATCTTGTACACTTCCGGGTCTTGCGGTTATGGTAATGAGTGCGCTCTACTTGTAATAAAAGGCTCTTGATTGGCCATTGGAAGTGGTCATGTTTAATAAGGAAATAAAAGAGTGGCGACGAGTTCTTAAACGGCTGTTTAAAACCGGCAGGGTCGTGGCTCGGGCCTTTATCGCACGACCACGACCCTGCAAGGTTTTAAACGGCCGTTTAAGAACGAGTCACTACTCTTTTTATTCCCATTCATAAATGCCCTTTTGTTAAAAAGCGAAAGAAAATTTATAGACAATCTGTGACAATCTGTACATTTTGTACATTTTCAAAAACTTTTTAAAAGTTATGTTTGGTGCGCCTTGGGTTGTGTGTACGCGCGTGTAAAAATAGATTACGCGCTGGTACTAATAGCTATATTGCGTTCCGCGTAATCAAATTGGCGTACCGTGAGCTTGCGCGCCCAACACGCGAAGCCAGCCGGTTATAAACACTCTTGGCCGTGCTTTATCATCTGTTTAAACACCCCCACGTGACATACTCTCCACCAATAGGAATAGCGAAACTGTCTGGGGTATTTATGAATAAACATTATGAATATGTAAGATTACTCTAGCGCCCGCACACGACAGTGTGTGATTGGCTATTAGGAATGATGTATTATTCATGAAATAAATCTTTGCATATCCACTCACCCCCCCATTTTCCACGGATTTGCGAAGAAAAACAATGAAACACATAAGACACTCGGTTTACAAGATCGTCAAGGCTGTGAGTCTGACGGCTCACGGGCTAGGATTGTGCACAATAGCGGTGTGTGTGGGGGGCTGTGTACAGGCGCTGTGTGTGTGCATGGTGAGAGTGCGGTGTGCTATTTTTTTTTGAGTCAGTTGGGGGACTGGGGTTGTATCGCATTCGGGCGGCTGAGGTTTAAGTATCCTTGCTCTATGGTTTTAGCTAGAGTACTTGTCTACACAGCCTTGATATCAAGGCTAACAAAGGTCGGCTCCCGAAGGTTCTTCACGCATGCGTGTTAATACTGCTTTCGCGAGGATTGTCGGTCAATAAACAACGGATCGTTTCACACGAAGGTTTGACTAGATTCCTTGCGAAAAATTACGCTAGCGTAAGATTTTGTCGGAGGTCGGGACCTACTACAAAATTTCGCAAGGTTTGCGAAAATTTCGCAAGGAATGTAGGCGATGTAAAATATTACTGTTCTTTCACACGAAGCCCAAATTGTAATTTTTTACAAACAATTGTAAAATTTCGCAAAGAATGTTCGTTTTTTCCGTCGTGTGAACCGAGTCAACTGGATGAGTTACACAGGACAACCTCCCATGCCTAGAGCTTTACAAACCGTCAGACATTAGGCCTACTGTTGTCATTGTATACACTATTTTATCGACTAAAAATGGACCAGCCGTGATTACTTCAAATAAACCTTTATTTAACGTTATTTTATCAACCAAAAATAAAACAACCGTGCTGGACTTAGAACGAACATTGATTAAACGGGTTTTTTTTAAACCAAAAACGGACCAACTGTCATTACTTATATTAAACCTTTGTTTAACGTTATTTTATCAACATAAAAAAACCCAACCGTGATTACTTCAAATAAGCGTTGATTTAACAACCAAAAATGGACCAACCGTGCTAACCTAAAGCAAACGTAGATTTACGAACATTGATTAAACGTTTTTTTTAACCAAAAACGGACCAACTGTCATTACTTAAATTAAACCTTTATTTAACGTTAATTTAACAACCAAAAATGGACCAACCGTGCTTACCTAAAGCAAACGTATATTTAACGTTATTTTATCAACCAAAAACGGACCAACAGTGCTTACTTAAAGCAAACGTTGAATAAACGTTATTTTATCAACCAAAAACGGACCACCGTCAAAACTTCAAACAAACATTGATTTAACGTTAATTTATCAACCAAAAACGGACCAACAATGCTTACTAAAAGCAGACGTTAATTTAACGTTAATTTATCAATCAAAAATGGACCAACCATGCTTCCTTTAAGTAGACGTTAATTTAACGTTAATTTAACAACCAAAAATGGACCAACCGTGTTTACCTAAAGCAAACACAGATTTAACGTTATTTTTTCAACCAAAAATGGACCAACATTGCTTACTAAAAGCAGACGTTAATTTAACGTTAATTTAACAACCAAAAATGGACCAACCGTGCTTAGCCTACCTAAAGCAAACGTATATTTAACGTTATTTTATCAACCCAAAACGGACCAACAGTGCTTACTTTAAGCAAACGTTGAATAAACGTTATTTTAACAACCAAAAACGGACCAACCGTCATTACTTGGAACAAACGTTAATTTAACGTTATTTAATCAACCAAAAACGGACCAACATTGCTAACTTAAAGCAGACGTTAATTTAACGTTAATTTAACAACCAAAAATGGACCAACCGTGCTTACCTAAAGCAAACGTATATTTAACGTTATTTTATCAACCCAAAACGGACCAACAGTGCTTACTTTAAGCAAACGTTGAATAAACGTTATTTTAACAACCAAAACCGGACCAACCGTCATTACTTGGAACAAACGTTGATTTAACGTTATTTAATCAACCAAAAACGGACCAACATTGCTTACTAAAAGCAGACGTTAATTTAACGTTAATTTAACAACCAAAAATGGACCAACCGTGCTTACCTAAAGCAAACGTATATTTAACGTTATTTTATCAACCAAAAACGGACCAACCGTGCCTACTTAATACAAACGTTAATTAAACATTATTTTATTGACCATAAATGAACCAACGGTACTTACGTAAAAGAAACGTTGATATAACGTTATTTATTCAACCGCAAACGGACCAACCGTGCTAACATAAAATAAACGTTGATAAAACGTTATTTTATCAACCAAAAGCGGACCAACCGTCATCACTTCAACTCAACGTTGATTGAACGTTAATTTATAAACCCAAATTGGACCAACCGCGAAAACCTAAAAAAACCCGTTATTTCAACGTTTGTTAGCTAACCAATATTAAATATATACGTTACTAACATTACAAAAACGTTGAATTAACGTTAGTACATTAACCATAACCGTAAATCAACCCTACTAACCAAAAATCAACGTTTTTTCAACGTTCATATGCTATCTGGGTAAGCCTGGTATTACTTAGGCCGTATCCGAAACGGCGACTTCGGCTACAGCTAGAGCTAGATCAGCGCGTCTGCCAGTGTTGAAGAATAGGCCGACGCGCGCGATCTAGCCCTAGCTGTAGCCGAAGTCGCCGTTTCGGACACGGCCTTAGTCTGTGTGAATAGTGGTATAGGTTTATACAATAAGGTAGTTTACCATCCAATTCCATGCCATCAAATTCATAAATGTATCATCTGACTGCGTCCCAACAATTCATTTTGGATATTAAGAACTAGAGTAGGCCCCCCCCCCTAAATAAAAATATACATATATAACCCTCCCCACCAATTTATTTCAATCTGAATCTCAGATGAGAAATTGTCTCAACTTATTAAATCATATGCTTTTAATTCAGTCTGAGATGGTCTGGTTCCGAGTCAGTCATGTTCAGCGTGTGTCACTCCATGGAGGAAGACAATACACCTTCATGGTCACTCCTTAGTCCTCAGTCAGATCAGATTAGATGTTAGAGTAAATTAGCGAACATTTTTACCGGCTTCAGCAGTCTCAGATAATTCCTGAAAGTATGTAGCTAGCAATTGACTAGGAAGAACTACATGTATAAACTATATGAAAAACTAACAAAGTAACATGCATACATTAACACAGCTAGAAAAGTTGTCCTTACGTGTTTTTACGTCGAGCACCTTCACCGGACTGAAGCTAGCCGCGTATTCGGCCAGATTTCCCAGCCGCGTATTCAGGAAAATTAGAATCCATGCAGTAAAAGGCGGTGTAATTTCCGTCTCCCTTCCTTTTTGATTTTAACGAATTTTTTAAAAACCTTGCTTTATAAGTTTAATTTTCATTATTTTTTACTAACATACCAATGACAAGACTCGTAGACCGAGAAAACTCGTTAGACTAAATAATTATTGAGTAATTAAGCCCCCACAATTAAGACCTCATCATCAAGACCGTACTACGCAACTGCTAAAAACTTGCACACCCCAAAGTAGGTGTACCCTTTATGTTGCAAAAAATATGTAATTGTATTCCATAATCCGATTGACCATACTACTGGGCACACTTAATTTTGGAGGGGGCTAATTCGGATCACTAATTAATACCTAAATAGCCGCTACAATACACGCTATTTTCGACCATACGTTAATGTATGGCACTTGTGTCACAAAAACTTACTATTTTGACTGCACTCGCCGTAAAGTAAATGTACCCTTCATGTTGCAAACAATATGGAATTTTATTCCATAATCCGATAGACCTTACTACTGGGCACACTTAATTTTGGAGGGGGTTAATTCAGATCACTAATTAATACCTAATTAGCCGCTACAATACACGCTATTTTCGACCATACGTTAATGTATGGCACTTGTCACAAAAACTTACTATTTTGACTGCACTCGCCGTAAAGTAAATGTACCCTTCATGTTGCAAAAAATATGGAATTTTATTCTATAAGCTTAAAGACCATACTACTGGGCACACTTAATTTTGGAGGGGGTTAATTCAGATGACTAATTAATACCTAATTAGCCGCTGCAATACACGCCATTTTCGATACGTTAATGTATGGCACTTGTCACAAATACTTACTATTTTGACTGCACTCGCCGTAAAGTAAATGTACCCTTCATGATGCATAAAAGAAAAAAAGAAAAAAAGGAATTTTATTCTATAATCCGATAGACCATACTACTGGGCACACGTAATTTTGGAGGGGGCTTATTCGGATCACTAATTAATACCTAATTAGCCTCATGTTGCTAAAAACTATGGAATTTTATTCCATAATCTTAAAGACCATACTACTGGGCACACCTAATTTTGTGTAATTTCATGACAGAACACATCTGCTTGTATAGAACCAAAATTTTGACTCCACAAAATGGCGGACCGTATGTTACGCTGGTTGCATTGCAAGCGTTGATCTCCATTAATATTAATGGAGATCAATGATTTCAAGAGTCAGAATTTTTGTTTTTCAATCACTGTCGCGGAGCGGACCCTATAGCGCCACTCCAGTCAGACCAGTACCGCCAGACAACTCAGACACACGAACGGAATAACGTGACAACAGATTAGAAATGCCGAAAGAACATAATTGATTTAATATAAACATCCCACATCATTAGTCTGCACAATCTTAAGGTTTTGCACTTTTCAATTCCTTCTCAACGGGTACACCAGCACATTGTAGATTTAACACAAGCAAGTAGCCTACAGCTACGGCTAGATCGCGCGCGTCTGCCTATTCTTCAACACTGGCAGACGCGCTGATCTAGCTGTAGCTGTAGCCGAAGTCGCCGTTTCGGACACGGCCTTAACTTGGGTCCTATGGGGCCTGACCCGCTTCCTCCATATGACCAGGAATCTGTGTCGAAATGACCCAGAAATGAGTCAAACTGACCCAGGATCCGAGTTTACAAGAACATTTCAGACACTTTCCAGGTCAGCCCCCACTCACTCTGCAACCCGTATGCCGGGTGACTGCTGACCGTTTTATTTAACGAATGTACCAAATATACAACCATTATGCATCCTCTAGCTGATACGTTTTTCGGGGAGGAAAATAATGTCAAAAGGAAAGCACATGCATATAGATAAAATGTTTAACAAACTAAACTTGTAAAGCTCACATTTTAAAAACTTGATTATTAGAGTTAACCGCAGTTATATTTCCCTCTGGGAGAATTCCTCAAGAAATTCTGCCAATAATTGACGTCTGACAGTCGATCTTTTACTATGTGACTATATCGCCTTTATGTATTTGTATAATTAAAAATAAATGTATATTATTTTTGAGTTATTTCCTCCAGAACCATGTGCAGTGATGGCACGACTAATATGAAGGAACAACCCCGTGATGTAACATTTACACTGCAAATGTTAGTATTTCAATTATTTGTTCTTCCATTCTGTGTTTTTTACAAAGTGTTATCTGATAACATTATTTATAGAACGCAATATACGTTTAAAATATGATTACTTCTATATAATTCAACATTTTAAGGGAAGCTTAGAAAATAAAAAATAGACGAACTCAAAATCAAATGTTTTATGACTTAGCCAGAGTGGATGGGGTTATAGCCTACGGTTATTTTGATTTACATTAAATAAGAATAGCCTACACTCCCAAATCCCCGGGTCAGAATTGACCTGGATTCTGGGTCCGGGTGATTTTTAACTCGGGTTCAATGTCAGTGTGACTCATATCTTTGTAATTTTGACACAGATTCCTGGTCATACTGTCCCAGAATAGCGTCAGGTCCCATGGGGCCCGGATGCAGGGCAGTTCCTGACCCGGAAGGTTTTAGAGGGTGCGTTCGAGTAGCTTACACGTGATACTCGTGTCTGCCCTGGTGTCAGCCACCACAGACCCAGCTCGCGAGCGGGTCTGTGGTGTATGCCTGGGTGTAATGACGTAGTTTCTGGCTGCAGGCGTATCATAACAAGATGGCGGGGGACAAGTTGATTGCAACGAGAGTACAAAAACTACAAATTAATACACTGATTTATCGTCTATGAAAACAATTATAGCAAATAGAAAGGAAATGCATTTCCTGAAAAACAAACAGTTGGTGAGTGTGTGCAAAGTATGAATGATATAGTTAATTTGTGTCGTCACGGACATCGACATCGACGTTTTCCAATTGAGCAGACGACGGAAATGACTGTTTTCACCTTTTTAAGTCGCACCGCTACGCATCAACCTTTGACATTAATTTTCCCAGAGTGCTGAGCGAAAACACCGCATCGTTCGATTAGCCTCATTCCGTGGCTATCACGAGTAGAAAACCCTCGGTACACACGGGGAAGCTACTCGAACGCACCAAGAGTGTATAAGTTACTGGCACAATATTTACAAGCCGTTATTATTGTCTTTAATTTTTAACCTACTATACTGGTAGGTACTAACTGTACAGATTTCAGCCTCAAAGGAACAGGAGGGGAAAGGAAAAGAAAAACAACGAAACTTCTACAGAAAATATGTATTTAGTTCTGACTTACTACGACAACAATAATTATGTATTGTGTTTCATTTCTCTTCCCATTTTGTTCACATCATATTTCATAATCAAATGTATGAAACGCCGACAATAATTGGGTTAAAATTTCTGAATATTTTGGACAAAACTTGTACGATCATTATGATGTGTTTGCAAATTAGGTACTGAGCAACAACTTAATTGGCTTCACGGCTTCCACTACAAGCCCGAGCCAAAACACCGTCTGCAGAGAGTCGCGGATGGGTTTCGACTTATTAAAATAAGAAACTAATAATTAATGGGAACGTTATTGTATACAGAGAGTTACGGTACAATGTGTACCTTGTAACAAAAGGACAACGTTGGTCATTGTCAAATATCACTGTGTGACATTACTTATACATGGCATTACAAACCCTGTGAAAGTTTAAGCTCAATCGGTCATCGAAGTCACAAACGAATTTGGAAAAAACTGCTTTCAAACAATATGTTTTGGACTATTGTGAGATCAACACTTATTGTTGTTTTACTTATATCTCAAATACTGTTGAATTTCAAGGGATGTTTTTTATCATGTTTATTTTTTTTTGTATGTCATGGAGGCATTTCCTTCCTCAATGGTTATGTGCAAAATGTGAACCTAATAAATTTTTATTACAAATTGTGTATTTTCAGTCTTGCCAATGTTGTGGACACCCTTTAAAACACGTACGTTTCTGTATCTCCGAAAAGGCCAGCGTTATTTTCAAAGCTACGGGACAGACACAGTTTCATACACTTCTCCATCTCCCTCGTCCTCTCCGTTGCCTCCACTAGGATTCTCATAGGTCGGAGCATAGGTCTGAGATGGTTGGCGTTGCCCTGAAGCAGGACTATCTGCGTATCTACGTGTGGTCTGCTGTTCACTCGGTACCTCGTAGTCTTCGTCCTGAGCTTTGTTCACATGTACTCTCTCCGAGTCAGTGGTGGGGACTTTACGGAAGCCAACTTTTAGATCGGAGGTTTTAGTTGCAGATGTGGAGTTGGCTGCTTGGCTGTGTTGTTTCTTGCGATGGCGACGGAGAAATATGAAACCAGCAATGACAGCAACCGTTATTATGATGGTGATGAACATTGTGGGAAGAACCGAAGAAGCCAGCGAGTGTGGCTGTACAGCGTCAGATATAGAGCTTGTCACTGTAAGGTTTACCACAGCTCTACTCATTTCACCCAAGACGTTCCGAGCAAGACATGTGTACATCCCGTAGTCGTGTTTCTCCACTGGTGTGATATGTAGAATTTTTCCTTGAAGAATAGCGAATCTTCCTTGCCAGTCATGGGCTATCTTTGTGTCGTTTGGTGAGAGCCATGTTACGGTCGGGGCAGGAATACCGGTAGCTGTACATGTAAGAGTCACAGATTGTCCAGCCAGGGCTGTCAGATACTGCTTGTCCACCATCGCCATCGGTGGTTGACATGCGAAGTCATGAATGTCCAAGTCTGTTACCACCGACCCATAGTGATGTGTTGGTCCTTCACATCGAGGCTCATCGTACGGTGGATTGTTGCGCAGCCAGTCTCGCAGACCCGTGAGCCTGCAGTCACACTGCAGAGGATTGCCTTCTAGCTCGAGTTTGGATAATGCTCTATTTTTTCCAGATAGCGAATCACTGGGCACGACTTGGATCAGATTATAACTCATATCCAGTATTTGAAGGTTGTTACAGAAGCCCAAGACAGTTATTGCGTCGTGAATGAGATTGTGAGCCAATGAGATATTTTGTAGGTTTGTAAGATTAAGGTTACAGTCCTGCAGGTCAACAAGCTGAAGCCCATTTCGGGATAAGTCCAAGGTAAGAATTTGAGGCATCTGTTGAAACATCTCTGAGTTGACGCTAGCGAGTTGATTCCCTGCAAGGTATAGACGCTCCAATGACACCAGACCCATGAAATAATCAGGATGTAACACGGTTAGTCGGTTGTTGGTGATGGAGAGCTCAACTAAGTTAGACTGGTTGAAAAATACTCCTCCAAACAAAGACGTCAGGGCATTGTCGTCGAGATACAGTGACTGTAGCATGGAGAGTTGACTCAGTGCAGTGGGTGAGATGAACAAGAGACGATTATTGGCTACACGCAGTTCAGTCAGATCGAAAAATCCTGATAGAGTTGTTGATGACAGGTTTGCTAGCAGGTTCGTATCGGCGTTTAAGAACTCCAGACCTTCGGCCCAATGTGGCTGAATCAAGGAATCGAATGAGTTGTTGCTTATGTTCATTCTCGTCATCGCGTTTCTGTACTGACTTATGTAGAATCTATTCCAGTTTTGTAATCCATTACTGCCTACGTTAAATGTGTCTGGAGTTTCGTCAATACTTACCGACTGTAGTCGGTTGTGATTAAGTGAAATTATATCGAAGCTGGGGTGTGGGTCGAGGAAACCTATACTTAGATGTCGTATTTGATTGTGATCTAAAAGAAGTAAAATGTCTTCGTTACTACGATCAAATAGATAAAGACTTACGTAAGTCAGTCGGTTGAACTGTATGCTGACGACACTAGCTGACGGAAATTGTCCGCCAAAAATACCGATTAAATTAAAATCGGCCGAGAACTGCTGCAATGTCCTGCAGTCTGGAATATCAGATAAATGTGTAATGGAGTTATAGTCAACTGAGAGCTCAGTGAGAGAGCTGAGCTGACAAGTATAGGGCAAGCCAAAAATGACGTTGTGCTTAACAGACAACTTCTGCAGGCTCTCTAGCTCATTGGATCCCAGAAGTGACGTCACATCAGATATGTTATTGTAGTCAAGGTACAATTCAGCAAGCCTGGAGAATGTTCCATTAAAATCGTCTGGTGACAGCTCTGATATGTTGTTGTGGGTTAGATCCATGATGAGGGCGTTTGGGTAGTTGACGGGGATGCAGTCAAGATTGAGTGAGGAGCAGTCAGCCTTTGCAGTCACGTAGTCGTAAACACACTGCGCATGACTGCAGGTTGATGACTGAGAGATGCAGATACAAGCACCAAGACAACAAAGAAATATTGCCAATCCAGTGGATCCCATTGTTTCCTAAAGGAATATGACAGTTCAACAAACACTCCCGTCAGCGACAAAAGTGTCTCTGTGTTTTCGTACACAAACGTATATGGAGTGAACATTATAGACAAATACCATTGTTTATTGGGGTATGGTATGTTTCTACACTTTTAGTTATTAAAATTATGCATCTACCCTGGCTTAATTCCTAAAAAGTATTAATGCGATTGAGATAGATCTGGTTGAACAACCTTCAATACACTGTATATGAAAAAGTCCCACCCCATTACCTGCCCCCCCCCCCCAAATGAAAAATGTATGGCTGCGCAAGACTGCCCCTTCCTTCAACTTCCAGTCTAACTCATCAATCTATTTCTTGGTTGTAGGCACAGTTGCACTCTCACATCAGTACATATTTACTCCAGAACAGTAATTTTTAACGAATAATACAAAATTGTACATACCTATGGAGTTATCGTTGCCAACAAGATGAACAATACGGAGAAAATGTTTCAGAATGGAGGTTACTTTCACCAACTAACTTCCTCATGTGATCAATGTACCAGGAAGTACAATTAAATTGTTTCATTAATTCTAAGGACCACCATAATTGCCATGAAAAAAAAAAAGCTTTACGAATCGGACTTCCGGGTCAAAAAAAAATAATCTAAAGCTAGACATCCTGGTGTTCACAGTCATGTGTTATGAGATTTATTTATACGTGATTGATAAAACAACGAGTTAAATTGTACATCCCTGTATGTGGACTTTCCGCCACTTATCCAAATGTTTATATAGCATTCTGTGGCCCCATACTTTCTGCCCATCATATTTCCAGGGCTTTCCCTTCACGTCATAACCACTCCAGGTCAATTCTGACCCAGATGGTATGAGAGTGTAAAAGTTAGCGGCCCATATTTAAATGCTATAATATTAGGTATATTTTGAAAAAAACATGTGTATATACAATCCTGGTTGGTACTTATAGCATCCAGCCTCAAAGGAAGAAGGAAAGAAAAACACAGTTAAAACAAAACCCGGAAAAAAGGAAATGTGTATTTAGCTCTGACTTACCACGGCAAAGTATTTATGTATTATTACATCATTGATTTTATAATTTGTTTCATCTCATTTCTTAATCAAAAAAATGTGCCATACGCCGATAAAAACAGGGCTATATTTTCTGAAAATTTCGGTCAAAACTTGAACGCCTATAAATTAGTTTGCAAACAATGTACCGCGCAACAAGTCTGGCCTCCTGGCTTCCACTACAAGCCCACACCAAACACCCTGCCTGGGTGCCAATTTATTAAAATTAGAAACTAATAATTAGTGGGAGAGTTACTGTACAAAAAGAGTTACGGTATTGTGCATACCTTAAGCACAAGGACAACATTGGTCATTATCAAGGACCAGTACCCACACTGTGTGACCTTACACACATGACATTACAAACCTGTGCATGTTTTGAGCTCAATTGGTCATCGGAGTTACACACAAATTGTTTAAAACTGTTTTCAAACAATTGGGGTTGGACTATTTAGCGAGATCAAAACTAATTGTTTTACTAACTTCTCAACTACTGTTGAGTTTCAAGCAAAACATTCCATGTGAAGTTTTCCACCATGGCCATCTTTATACGATTTTTGTCCGTTATGTACAAATCTGTGAGCATTTCTATTTTCAATCTTACCAATGTACTGCACAATGTGTAAAAAGGCAGCATAATTTTCCAACCTATTGGGCAGTCACAGTTTCATACACTTCTCCATCTCCCTTGTCCTCTCCGTTGCCTCCACTAGGATTCTCATAGGTCGGAGCACAGGTCTGAGATGGTTGGCGTCGCCCTGAAGCAGGACTATTCGCGTATCTACGTGCGGTCTGCTGTTCACTCGGAACCTCATAGTTTTCGTCCTGAGCTTTGTCCACCTCTCCGAGTCAGTGGTGGGGCCTTTGATGTTTAAGAAAATTGTCTTGCCAATTCTAAGGAGCACCATAAATGCCATTAACCAAACTTCTTTACCAATCGGCTTCCCGTAACATTCGAGGTCAAATAAAATGCTTCTAAAGTTAGACATTCTGTTGTTTGCAGTCACGGGTTATGAAATTTATTTACGAATGATTGATATAATAACGAATTCAATTGTACATTCCTGTGGACTTCCCCCACTTATCCATCAGGTTATATTTTAGCATTCTGTGGCCCCCGTACATTCTGCCCCACCATTTTCCAGGTGGCATTCCCTTCATGTCATAACAGCTTACCTATAGTTATTGGTGCATTGATATTATTCAAATATGAACACAATCTCCATAATGGTAGGATGACTCAACTGAAGGGTGTGGTTCAACATCAAGGCCTTCATTTGATTTTGAATGTCCGTGAATAACAGCACCCAACCTCTGTAACACACACACACACTGTATAATAAAAAGCTGTTTTGTGTCCAATGTTCGTTCTACAGTGGTACAACCCAAAATGCTCAATTGGTATCGGTTTTGGTTCGTCTGACCGTGGAGGTGTCTGACGAAACTTGTCTTTTCGGTCTCAAGCGGTAAAATGTATTAATCAATGTTACTACCAAAACGTCTATTCCATTCGAGTTCACTACTTCAATGACTCGAAATTTTACTGAGATCGGCCTTATTGTTTTCAGTGGAGTAAACCCAAGGAAGTAGTGTGGGGGTAGTCGCCTCCCCCATCCAGGGCTGAATTTGACAGCGGGCTTTGTGTGGTGAGGTAGTTGTAATGATCCAGAGATGCAGATTGTGCTTTTGGGAAAAACGCAAACAACACAAATTCGCAAGGGGGGAATTTCGGGTTGATGGTGACCTATGAGTGGCCTTTGGTGTGCCTGTTTGACGACCATTTCGGAATAAGCATTTGGTCGTAAACATAAAACATATCATTTTACAAAACAATCCACAAAACTGATAAGCCTTCTGAACATCCAAGAAGGAAATGACTATTAACTGTATATCTTTGCTTTTTCCTTTTCCCAACAAAAAAATGTGTCCTTTTTTTGTTTGTCTTGTTCACTAATTAGTTTCCCTTTCTCCCTTTTCCACCATTTATTTACGGTCCTGTGTGTTTCCACCTCTTGTGTTCAAACCACCTCCTGTCTCTCTTAAAAAAAAAAAATCCGGTTCAAGCATTTTATTTGTAATTAAGTTCGACAAAGAAGCTTTGTTAAAAAAAAAGAAAAAAAGAATTGGCCATTGCCCCACACTAGCATTGCGGTATTGTGATTCGACTGTATTTTTTTTGTACAGTTATTCTATAGGTCCCATAGAATCATTCTAGAGGGGGTGCCCGGTTTGGGTGACCTAGGTCAAGGTCAGTCTGAGGTCAAAGATCATTTGGTATTATAATGCTGCCTATCAATTTTTCACCAATAGAGGGCCGCTTCTGCATATTATTACAGCTTATATCATGCAGCTTCTATTTCAGACACTCAGGCAGATCTATGTGGAAAAAGTTGATCCCTTTAGTTTACTGACCTGGAGATGGGACCCCTAAAACAAGTGTGCAAAGTTCGGTGCTTTAATTAATCCGGCATGTCACAAATTTTTCATAAGAGTGTTACAAGAGCGATTTGTGCTGCAGTTCCCTTCTATAAGAAAACTGTAGAATGATACTTCATTATGTCACATAAACAAAAACCCAAAGAGTTGGCTCTTTTGGTCATGCCAAAAAAACCTAAACTTTTACTGACCCATTTTTTTGCACTCGCCACTTCTAATCGCAAAAAGACCCACACGTAGAATCCCTGTGCACGCAGCTTCCGCAGCCAACTTCGTGACGTCACATGGTGGTATACATCTTGTGTTGTCATACACAACAGCGTGAAGGAAGCCATTACTTTCCCTTCGCTTAGGCTTGTTTCACGAATTTCACCATGGCTGGAAGTGACAGTTCTTGGAAGGATTACAGTGTAACAAACAGCAGAGGAAGTCATCGGCGACAGCAGCAGCGACCGTAGTTATTCTGGTAGTGATTCCATCAATTTCAGTTCGCATGAACCTGCTGCTGACGACGAAGTCGAAGACCAGCAGGACGAGGAAGTCCGTGGTGCAGAACCGTACCGGTTCGAGCCCATCGCTCCGGTAGGCCAAGGCGGCGAAGATGACGACGAAGAGGAAGCCGATGAGGACCACGATCGTCTTTTAAACACAGACTGGTGAGTAGAGGGGAATTCTTATACTTTCTTGGTATGTATTTAGTGAAGATGGTTCAAATTTTGACTTGATTTCATTTGAAAAACTGACGTAGGCCAACGTAGTTCTAAAACACTAGACTAGTAGAGTCTAGACCCACTTATTGTATGTACTGGGGCGCTGTACTTTTTTTTTCTCGAAATTTTGACATCTATGGTCGTACGTAGCCCCAGAAATTGATAGTAGACTCTATTGTTAAACACCAACAGTCATCACAGTCACACCAAGCCACAATAAATTCCTCAGAATGAAAAAATAAAAAATAAAAACCCAACAAAATAGCTTTAAAAACCGCCTGCTTGTCAGACGGGTGCCCTGCCTAAACCATGATGAATTCGCGGTTGTTGAGGCAGGGCACCCGTCGATACATGCGAGATATGGATCGTGATGTATTGTTTCTCAGCTCATTTTATTGACTAAAAAATCGTCAATTTGGACCACAAAACATGATCGTGAGTACAATTAAATGCCTGATGTTGCATCTTAGACATATCAAGAAGCCAGTAGGTTGTTTTGAAGCTAATGGGTCTAGTTCTACACTAACTATTGGGTTTGTAATTAATATTCCTTCTCATGATTTCTGTTTTTGTATAGGTGTTCGTGCACGTATTGCACGAACACCTCTTGTTAGGTGTTTGGCGCATAGCGCGAACACCTATTGTTAATGTTCGGGGTTTTTCCCCGGTGTTCGTGCATTGCAAGCACGAACACCTCTTGTTTTTGTTCTGTTTTTTTATAGGTGTTCGTGCAATACGTGCACGAACACCTGTTTTTTTCCTTTTTTCGTCTCCATCTTCTTCTTTTTCTTATTCTTCTTTTTCTTCCGAAGAACTCTTCTGTACAGCATAACTCACAATTGAAACTGAATTGTACCTCGAAACTCATCAGATAATTGAACCTAAATATGAGGACGGCACAGTTTTTATGGCGTCGTGGTGACGTTATAAGGTGTCGAATTACGACGTTTTTAAAAATGAAAAATTACCATTTTCTATTCGCTGTATTTCATCGAATTCGAAAGCTATGATGTTCATAATTGGGCATCTGATAGATCAAGACTGGGGCAAATTAAAAAAGTTAACGCCAAAACTTCTGGGTCGTTAACCTAGGTCGAATTTTGTTTTCGATTTTTATCCTTCAAAAGTGATTTTTTGGCTTATCTACAGCATAACTCAATATTAAAATTGAACTAAACATCAAACTCATCAGACAATTGAACTTAATCATCAAAACGCCACAAACATGATGATGTCACGATGATAGAGGACAGTTCACCATAGATCAATAACAAGTAGAATTAATGACAAAGCAATTTCACTGCAACTATAATATCTTTTATTACTTTAGCATTTTTACTGTACACATACTGCCGTACAATACAATACAATGTGATTTTAATAATTAATATCCCATTTAATATATTGGGCACACACACGTACATTTTAACTATTAATATTAGTAGTGGGACTAGTTGTAGTTTTACTAAATAATTACCAGAACAAGGCCATTGTAGAATCATTATTAACATAAGTGGTCGATTTAACATAGGTGACCAAACCAGCATGATTGTCACATGCGCGTGTAATATACACATCGGTAGAAAAGATACTGGTTAAAGGTAGATTTCAAGCTATAAGGTTATCGAATTGAAGATGTGGTTTAAACTTTCACTTGGTAACAACAGTTTTAAGAGACGTCCAACAGTTGTAAGACTAGTCCAAAAGTTTTAAGAGTCCAACAGTTTTAACGATCCAAAAGTTTTAAGAGTTCAACATTTTAAAGAGTCCAACAGTTTTAAACCAACAGTTTTATGCCATGTCTTTTTATCAGGATCTGAAGTTTGTTTAAATTTTGTAAGCATTATTGATAGGATTACCTCTGAATGTTCTTTGTTGTTGTTGACGATTTTGTTAAATTTTTAGTTACAAATGCATCGGAAAGGTGAAAAACATAAAAATTGTTATGCTGTTGTTGTTGTCTTTTGCGGGAAGGGATATTAATTAACAACGATGCTAAAGTCCAAGGCCACATCAATCATAATTGCATTTCAAAACACAACACAATCCAGATTAGTTTCAAGAAGCCATCTTGTATTTGGAATATTTTTCTCAATTTGTTAATTGGTGAACAAGAGCGTTCTTTCCTTTTCGGTCAATACATCAAATGAGCCTGTCAACATTGTAGTCAATGCAGTATTACAGAGGTGAACATCATCGAATGCGAACAAGTGGTCCAAGGACTTTTAAAACCAAGTTTCATGCTTTTACTATGTTCTTGTGTACCCTTGCCAATGCATTTTCCGTAATGTGTTAGATGAGTTAACAAGCAAATCATTTAGAATACTCTATTAGAATCACAATAAGTACAAGTTTATACAGTTTTCTATAATTAAGCAATACCATCATAAAGAGCAGAGTGCTGACAAAAAATACAGCGTTTTAAACCTTTTCTCTAAAAACAACACATAAATATTAAGTAATGCCTAAAATTGTTTTTCCATATCGAATCAATTACTTTATGTGAATATTTCAAACACTTAATACAGTCATATCATGTACTAAACATCAACAATTTATTTTGTTCAAGTACTATTCACAATAAACACAACATTTACGCTATTTTGTCTTTTAAATTGAAAATAAACTGTTTTTTATCAACGACACGTTTTTACGAAACTACCAAGAACCAGAAAACTGCAAAATGATAAATTTTACCTCCTTGCTTTCACCTGACCCCCGGTACTTGAAAGGAAAAACGCAGGCATTACGGGAAAGCTCCATCAAATAATTTTATCTGAGTTTTGGCCACAAAAACTAAGAAACTATTCATCCTTTTCACCCATTATGTGTGTTTAAATTTTATTTTTTGGGTCATTAAACTTTGTGGATGATCAGTTAATCTGCCTGGGGCATTCAGCAGCTATACTGGTTTGTGCATGATCCAATTATGTCCACTGTTTGAAAAAGCAATTACATTGAGATAACAGGTGTGAGCTGTCAGATGAAAAGGATGTTTCATTTGAGCCTCTTCCTTTAACCCTGCGTGACACCATAAACAAAATCACACTATTTCACCCTGCCTTACTTTTTGAGTAACAGTTTGATTTTGAGCGTGTAATACATTTTTGTGAAGAAACCAATCACTTAAGATATAGACCCTTTCGACTAAATAAGATCAATTACAGCAAAAATGTATTTTGAGATGAGCCCACATGTATCTCTTTCTGCTCAATCAACTATTTCTTGGAATAAGACCCTTTGTTTACACAACAAAGCAAGGCTGAGTAATTGCTGTAAAATTCCTATGGGAATTCCTGGAGAGCTGGTCATTGATGGATTGTGTTAGTGAAAAACAAACCCCTAAGGTAATGAGACATTTGGCATGCTATTTGGCTAGGTGTAGTTGTAGAACTTGAATTTTTTTAGATTTTTAGAACAAAAATGGCGGAGTATCGACGTTTGTCGTTTGTTATTAATCAAGTACTGTCTCTTTGCTTTCCCAATTGGGCCTTTTTGGGTGACACCCCGTTGGTTTTGTACAGGAAAGAGGAGTGAAGACATCCTAACTCTGCCAAAACAAAAGGGATCTCTTTTGTTCATTAAAAGTCAATTGTTTCAATGGGTGGACATCTGCAAAAAAGCCACTGATATGAGACGCGTTTTATGTGAATAAAGAGTCAGTTGAACATTCCAATGCAGGTTTCTACTACACAGTTACAGCTAGAAGTGTTAAATAAACATTTAATTTGTCTTATTATGAGAGAGAACATGCTTAACTGCTTACCAACTATTCTAACCTATAGTATCACTGCAAAAAACCCCACAAAATAACCCCCAAAACCCAATTGCAATAAAGAAAAACAAATGGTTAAAATAATAATACTAAATATAAATTGCCTCACGTTTCGACCCCACCAGAGTCTTTCTCAAGGGCTAAGTGACCGAAGTTCATTAACCATTTGAGAGAGATTCTGCTCGGGTCGAAACGTGAGGCCTTGACCAAATGTTGGCAGTTTTAAAACAATATACATGAAAGCGTTTAGCATCAGTGCAGCCTAGAGTTCAAACACCGTTTCTCAAAAGTTCATAATTATTAATTAAAGTATTTAAGGGGCTGTGTCGTCACGATCAAAACACGCCTGTTGCTGTACATGGGACTATAAACTCTCACCCAGTTACAGCACGCGCATGCGCTCTCTCCAATTAATACGGGGAGGGTGTACGCGTGCTGTAATTGGGTGAGATTTCATTATTGACGACAGTGCCCCTTTATGTATCATAAGTTTACGTAAAATGTTTAAAGACATTGAACATTAATTTCACGTACATTAAATGAAAATTATTTTAGTCTTAGCACAACTTACACTTGACACCCTATCACTTTATCTAACTCAGTAATCAGCTATAATTGCAAAATTCTTATTTTTGTTACAAAACTACATTTTATTGCTGTTTGTTTCTTCACTACATTACCACGTAGAAAGCATTTAAAACAAATGTCATCAAATGATACACGGCTTCTCAGACCACACTCATAGAACATACATACATTTAAATAATTTAATGCAATAAGGGTTTGAAAAAAATTGCTAGAGCGAGATTTGAAACAACGTACCGTTGCTCTACCAACTGAGCTTTCCCGCCCTCTGTTGGCGGTCTCCCTATTAGTCAATATCTTTGTTCTTGGGTGCTAGTCACAAGCCACATAACCGTTAACTGCCGTGTAGCCAGGGATCACACCCAAGTTTATTATTATTGTTATCATTAATCCCCTCCCACTCACACACTAGGTGCCCCTCCCCCACGAAAACAAATCGCGATAGTGTTCACACACAAAAAGAAAAGTAAAAGAAAAGGGGGCAAAACAGAAAAATGGGATCGGGATCTCTACCGCGGCCACACAATGCCAAGAACATAAGAGGATCGTGGCCCCCTGCAGCGTCCCCCGTCCAAAAAAAAAGCATGATTCCCACCACTGAGAAACCCATTTACCCTGCACCACCCCACTTAAAGGCAATACCCCACCCTCCCCCCCCCCCCACGAGAAAGTCTTGGCCACGCCGGTGCCGCCCGGGCGAAATAGTAATCTGCCCGGGTGAAATAGTAATCTGCCCGGGCAAAATAGTAATCTGCCCGGGCAAAATAGTAATCTGCCCGGGTGAAATAGTAATCTGCCCGGTGAAATAGCTTTTTTTTACCATGTCCTTTAAGCACTTCCGAACTTATATGACCTGAATCAAAATTTTTGTTTGCACGAATAGCCAATTTCGTTTAATGCATTGATTCGTACACGACGTGATGCACACAGCCTCATACGTGCAGTTTTCACGAAGAGACAATTCTTTTAAATTTCTACTAAACAGTTATTTACCCAATGTTTAAACTTACTATGACCAAAAAATAAATAAAAAAATTACCAAACAGTCTCCCTGGAACCAACGCTTTTAAAGATAGTGTAACTTCAAACGCACTTTTTTAAACATTATGCTGGGGCTGAAATGTGTCTTCGTAAAAACGTTGACAATATTATCCAGTACTCTGTTTTGGTGATTAAAACCTTTGTTGGATGACAGATTTTAAGTGTTTGTTGTTTTTTTCACTTGCAAAGCCCCGAGGGACTTGATCATCCTGGAGATCCCAGACAGTTCCCAGAGTTTTGTAATTTTTTTAGGGGCTGTAAAATTGATTCCTGGCATACAAATGTACACAAAATCTGCTATACCACTGCACATCAACACACAGCTACCAAGATCTGCCTCCTCTGATAAGTGGAACAATCTGTTCAGCTGTCTGTTCTTTTGTAACCGTCTTGGCTTTGTGGACTGGGCCCAATTTCATAGAGCTGCTTAAGCAGAAAATAATGCTTAACAATTTCCTGCTAAGCAGAAATGAGCAAGATACCAGTCACAAATTGTACACGTGGCATGGTAGTTTGGCTGGTAACCTTATTCTGGTAAGCAAATTTGTATTGTGCTAAGCAAATTGTTGTGCTTAAGCAGCTCTATGAAATTGGGCCCAGGTTGTTTAAATTCCCAGTATACACTGATATAAAAATTCCAGGGATTGCAGTTTGCTTTAATTTCATTAAAAGTGAAGTCCTTGAATTCTTTCCGACTACGGATTTTTTTCAGAAACCTGAGTGTCTAATGTCTCGTTAGATTTGTGCTTTCTCATTTCGATCTTCGGTGCATGCTTCTTTTTGTTGCTCTGTGCAGTAATTTTAGAGTAGAATGTGTAGAGATACGGGTTTAGGGAAGAATTTATTGGGAGGATGAAGACAACAATCCAGGCATACATATGAGGACCGATCTCCACAATACCAGCCTGGGATAGAATCCCCATAATGATCACGGGCATCCAACATGCGAAGTCAGTACCGACTATAAGAGCCATTTTCACCGCCATCTTAATTTCCCTCTGTCGGTGAGCCGTTACCTTCACCAGCTTAGACGAGCGTTTTACCTTCACGAAGATTGCTACGTAGCAGCTCAACACAATGATAAAACACAACAAGTTGACGCCAAGAAACAAGACGATTGAGTAGATCCAGGCCGGTTCTTTTGTTTGGGGTACCGGTATAGCCACAGTACCTGAACCAAATACGCTACTGATGGAGTCCATCACAATTTTATAAGAAGAAACCTTAGTTGTCAGGGGGAGACCAATGCACACATCAGACAGCCCGTATACATTGGATTCACCACCAACACTGCCACCACCGATACCACTAACGACACCAACACCACCAAAACCACCACCATCAAAACTACCACCTTCACCACCACCAATACCACCACCACCACCACCATCAATGCCACCAAAACCGCCACCATCAAAACCACCGACAACACTGCCACCAACGCCACCACCACCAAAACCACCACCACCACCACCACCATCAAAACCATCAGCACTATCACCAAAACTACCATCACCAAAACCACCAACACCACCACCACTGAAGATGGTCGGGATAATACTAATACATGCAGCTGCTAACCACATTACGAACACAATAACTTTGGTTATCTTTCCTCTGATAGTAACCCGGCTGAAGGGGAACACGATGCTTAAAAAGCAGTCCACACTGATTAAGGTAACAAAAAATACCGATGCTTCACTCGACATCACTGATACTGCCCCTGCAATCTTGCAAACCACACTAGACCGCCATTGCTTTGCAATATTTGAATAATTCTTTCCTAACTTGATATCAGCGATAGCAATAATCAACATATACACCCCCATCATGAAGTCAGATATAGCTAAATTAAGAACCAAGAATGAATGCGTCTCGTTCTCACGTATTTCTTTGTCACGTCTACATCTCCAGATGATTACCAGGAAGTTGCCGATGAGGGCGCTCAACCCAAGAATCCACAAGGAAGCGCGAAGTGGATCGTTGCGCATCAGACTGCCGCAGATGTTGAGTGGTGGTTCCAACTCCGTTGTTTTACATTTAGAGTAGTCAAATGCTTGAGATGGTACTTCTGTATCAAATCTACAGCACACATGGTAGTCACTGACGTATCTGAAATGAAAGTTGAATATTAATTTAAGCGTATGTTTGCACTCAAAGTTTTTCTCAACAAAAATATTAGGCCCTATGTTCTTTGAGTTTTACTGGAGTGTATTAGTTTATACATTTTGTATGTAGCATCGCCGACAGCACTGTGCTCTCCGACCAAGTAACCAGAGGTATTACACAAGGTTCCACTAGTTACTGCCACCCGGTAAGCCAAACAGTTTAATTGGCAGAGGAGTTGATTTGAAAACTACATAACCCAAGCACAGACTGTCAGCAAGACATCTGGAAGCCTGCTACAAAGAACAGACGCCAACGATATAGATACATTTCCGATATAGATACATTTTATTTATATTTTGTGTTTGTTTTGTTCTTGTCTCCATAATGTACCGAACAATGTGAGCACACCCCCCCAAAAACAAATTTCAAACAATAGGTGTTGCCCGAACACCTAATAATAGTTTGTCAAGAAGAAAGTTACGAAAGAAAAGATACAATTTAGGAGTTAGCTGAAGCTTACAACTTGCAAAAACTAAGGTCATCACACGCCTACGAGTAAAAAAAATTAATAAATAAAAAATAAAATACAAACAACACAGAAGTAGAGCAAGAAATTCACAAACACTCTCAAAATGACACAATACTGAGCAGAATGAAAATATGAGGACTAAAGTAACAGACTTACAATTTTTCCAAACTGTGCAGATCTTTAAGAGCCCCCGATTCGATGACCGGTGGAGATCCATAAATGGCTCGTTCACTTCCGATTAAAAAACTATAACGAAAATGAAATTTATTAACGTTGCGTTATTTTCAAGAAGATTTAGTGCAAATTAAACAATAAAATACCAGTATTTAGTTATAGAGTTAAACGCCCATCGTATGTTAGTAGGGGAGATGGCCTTAGCTTTCGATCCGTACGAGATCTTTTTCAGAGGCATAAACAAAAACTAGAAATTCAGTTTTTGTGACATCACAAAAACAGGGTGTTCGGTAGACATGTCGAAATTAGCATAGCTGGTGAAAAGTAAAAAGAAAATTTGGTAAACATGTATTTGTATGAAATATAATTATACGAGTTATTTGTGATTTTAAATATTTGCATTTTTGAAACAGAAACCTTGATCGAGCCTAAATTGAAAACTGATGACGTCATGATGACGTTATTGCGTATTTCTTATCCATACATTGAGATTTATAAGTTTGTGGTAAGTGTTTAACTTTTGAACTTGCAACAGGTTTTTAGCAAAACGGACTATTTTTTAATAACTTGTCACGAGAGGGTGTTGTTGAAGATAATTACGTCAATACTCTATTAATTGGAAGGCCAAGCGTCAAACTTTATTTCATACCAAGAGAGCATGTCAAAATTCCAGATCATATTGTTTGCAGACCTTAAAACGAGGCCTGGGAATATTTGTTTTCCTTAGAACTTCCGGTTTCAACCGGAAGTAAAGGCTTTATGGGGTCACCCTTTGTATGTGATTTGTATAACTCGGCCGGAACTTTTTTATGGTGCAAGTACCTTACATGTAGCATTTATGGTTCTCCGATTATGATTTTTAAAAATATTAAACGTTTATTTATTGTTATGACGTCATCGATGACGTCATCGGACCGAAACAGTTTGGGTACCATATACATACTACGATCTATATACATAGTAAGTTTCAAGACAAAACCCTTCTTGGTTTATGAGAAATGAACGTTTGAAATCTGAATTTTAAACTTCCGGTTTCAACCGGAAGTA
This sequence comes from Pisaster brevispinus, assembly GCA_023634235.1. Taxonomy (NCBI): domain Eukaryota; kingdom Metazoa; phylum Echinodermata; class Asteroidea; order Forcipulatida; family Asteriidae; genus Pisaster; species Pisaster brevispinus. The sequence continues at coordinate 4,494,910 of JAMKCF010000001.1, forward strand.
AAGGTGTTATGGGGTCACCCTTTGAATGTGATTTGTATAACTCGGCCGGAGCTTTTTTTGGTGCAACTTACATGTAGCATTTATGGTTCTCCGATTATGAATTTTTTAAATATTAAACGTTTTTTTTATTGTTACGACGTCATCGATGACGTCATCGGACCGAAACATTTTGGGTGTCATATACATACTACGATCTATATACATAGTAAGTTTCAAGACAAAACCCTTCTTGGTTTATGAGATATGAACGTTTAAAATCTGAATTTTGAACTTCCTGTTTCTACCGGAAGCAAAGGTCATATGGTGTCACATTGTGTATGTGACTTGCATAATTTGGCAAGAGCTTTATTATTGTGCAAGTATCTTACATGTAGCATTTGTGATTCTCAAATTAGGATCTTTTTAAATATTAAACGTTGATTTATTGTTTTGACGTCATCGATGACATCATCAAACCAAAATTTACACATTTATATTTAAACACAAAGATCTAAATACTTAGTAAGTTTTAAGTCTCGAACATTTTTAGTTTATGAGATATGACGAGTTTTCATTTTGTAAGAAAATTTAACTTCCGGTTTTGACCGGAAGTAAAGCTCACATGGGGTCACACCTAATGAAAGATTTGTAGGACTGTTCAAGGGACTTCAGATGATATAATGATTAAAGGTGTAGCATCTTTTGTTTATAAGATATAACGTTTCCCTCAAAAAACCTTCAACGTCCGGTTTCGACCGGAAGTAAAGGTCACATGGGGTCACATTTTGTGTAAGAGTTGTAAAAGGAATGTTGAACTTTCATATGAAGCAAAGTTCTTGTATTTATCATTTATGGTTCTCTAGATATGACGATTTACAATATTTCTCGTTATTTTTCATTTTTGATGTTATGACGTCATTGATGACGTCATCATCCCGAAAAGTCTATACGAGTTATACTTTTTCCGAAATCCTGCCGAGAAAGTACGGTGGGAAGAAGAAGACACGGAAAAAAAACCCAGTACAATAACAATAGGTTTTCGGCTGTTAGCTGAACACCTAACAAACACAAACATTTCCATTTGTAGCAAAAAGAGGAGCAAAGGAGTAAGGGAGAGTATCCAGAAAAAAGCGGGGAAATACATGTATAGCCAATCAATGTTATAAGTTTACAAACAATTGGGGGGCTAAGAACCAATCAGAGTAAAGTAGTGAGGACGAAGTTATAATTATATACAGAAACTAGTAGAGGAGATGACCTTCTAGCTTTCTATCCAAACCGGACCTTCGCCAGAATCATAAACAAGCACAAAAAAAAAATATAGTTACAGCAAAAAGAGGAGCAAAGAATTATGCGAAAGCATCCAGAAAAAACCCAGGAAATTTATAGCCGATCAAAGTTTTGATTTTAAATGGTTTATTAAAAAACAAAGACCATCGCAGCCGAAGGCTGAATTGCAGTCTAATTACAAAGAGATAAAATAACCAAAATTACAAAGAGTTAAAAATACAAGAAAACAAACAAGTATAAAACTCCAATATTAAAAAACAAGATTTACAAGAATGATTGAAACACTGTAGTGGTCCAAGAAGTTTCAAACTTGAAACCTAAAAAGAACATTATTAATCTATTCACCAGCAGGACAAAAACTAAAATAACCCAAAACAGAAGACAGAATGTTCATTGAAAAAATGCCGACTAAAAGTGGAAATGCACTGTTTTTGAGACGCTCAGTCTTACAACCCCACGAAATTAGCATATTGGGACCACAGGTTTATTATTAGGCGCAAAATTTCCAGGAAAATTTCTCGATATTCACCTCGAGACCACGTGAGATGGAGCGGCGTAACCAGTGAGTTCAGTTCAGTGTGCTGCTGAACCTTGTGACGTTCAGACGTGTTAAATTTCGCGGCTCTGCATACACGTATTATTATTATTATAGTACATTATCATGGCGGGGCACCCTGAACTGCAATGTGAACTAACCCCGAGTACCGGAGAGGAGGATTTTGACGACCTTTTCCCACCGAATGTCCCGGGTAAGTGTAGTCCCGGGACTCAAGGTGTTCCGAGGCAGTTTTGGATGTACCAGAACCTGTCCCCGACAGGGAATATCGTACGAAAAATGGTAGTACGATCAGTAAGATGGGAAAATTTCCCATGAAGAGAAAACAAGGACATACTATTGAGTATGAATTTCTGATATGGTTGGGCTGCAGACGGATAATTCCGAGCCCATATCCTGTAATAATTCTTCGGAATTACTGGCTGTTGGCCAGATGATGAAAGGAGCCATGGAGTCTGTCCAGGCCAGTATTACTAAGTCATTTCAAGACATGACACATTTAATAATGACTGTCAAAGAAAACTCTGCCGAAGAGAATGTTTCCGATCGCAAAACGAAAAACAAGCGACAAAAAGTAGACGGTGGGGAATGTTCAAACTCTCCCTCTCCGGTCTATGACCATGAGTCAAGTCTCGCAAAATTGCTGGAGGAGACTGACATACCAAGTACTAGTGCTGAGCAACCGGATAATTCCGAACAAATTGACTTTCTAGCAAGTATTGCACAACATTTTCAGTTGGAAGAGCAGACCTCTGATGATGTACATCCCCAATTAGCTTCCATTGCTAACTCTGTTTTTCGTGAAAAACTGTCAGATGACAAACTGAAGGACATTTTCAAGTCCTACAACAGACCAAAAAATTGTGAGAACGTTGTGCCCACAAAAGTGAATAAATTAATATGGGACAACATGAGAGATAACACTCGATCACAGGACGTAAAATTTCAAAAAATTCAGACGTCCCTTGTAAAATCAATTGTTGCTGTGCTCCAATTGTCAAATCAAGTAATAACAGCCTCCAAAAATAAGGAGCTTGATAAGCTGGATGTGAAATCTCTGTTGCGTACTGCAACGGATTCAGTTGGGTTAATGGCTAATGCCAATTACCAATTAAACATGCGAAGAAGAGAAATGATAAAGCATGATATAAACCCAAATTTCCGGCATTTATGTGATACTGCCGTACAATTTACGGAGCAGCTTTTTGGTGACGACTTGCCAAAGCAAGTAAAAGATATGTCCGAGGTAAATAAGGTGGGACTGAAGTTGGCAGGTCCACGGGGCGGTTATCGAGGCCGTTCATCAGGTCACCGAGGATTCTATCAACGTGGTGGTCATAGCAATCAGAACCGAGGTACTAGAGCTAGTGGACAGTTTTTTTTTATACCCACGTCACAGTCGACACCCGTACCATACGGGCAAGTCAGAAACGAGCAAAAGCAAGTAGAGGAACCCTCTGTTCACGAAGTAAGTCTACCGGACTGTAAATCATACCAAAGACCAATAAAAACCAATATTGCAGCTCGGTTGAAATATTTTATCCCGGCATGGAGGAAAATTACCTCAGACAGGAAAATTATAGACATAGTGTCAAATTGCCATATTGAATTTGAGGAAGGAAGCTACCCTCAACAATATTTTGCACCCACTGAAATTAACTTCCCTGATAAGGAGAAGAATGTTTTGGACGCTGAATTAAAAGTGCTCCTCAAAAAGGGTGTAATAGAATACTCTGCCCATGAAAAGGGCGAATTTATTTCTACAATCTTTACGAGGCCAAAAAAAGGATGGCTCTTATAGAATGATTTTTAATTTAAAGAGATTCAACAAATCAGTGGCATATCACCATTTTAAAATGGATACTTTGGCCTCTGCAGTGAGGCTTATGAAACGTGGCTGCTATATGGCATCTGTTGACCTTAAGGATGCATATTATTCTGTTCCAATTGCTTTGGCGAAACAATTTATATCAATTTACGTGTCTGCCAAATGGTTTAGCGTTAGCCCCACGACTATTTACAAAGTTGCTAAAACCTGTGTTTTCAACTTTAAGAAAGCAAGGCTTGATATCTGTGGGTTACATTGATGACTCTTATTTACAAGGAGACACAAAAGAAGAATGTGCAGACAATGTTGCTCGCACAACAGATTTGCTCACTAATCTCGGCTTTCGGGTTCACGAGGTAAAGTCCGTATTTGAGCCAGCCCAGCAGTTAACATTTTGGGGCCTTATTCTTGATTCGAACAATATGACAGTTAGACCAACAATGAGCAAGATTGTAAAGGTCCGATCTCAGGTTAAAGCCATTTTACAAAACAAAGTCACGATACAAGAGGTGGCATCTACCATCGGAATTCTAGTTGCGTGCTTCCAAGGGGTTGAACATGGCCAACTGTTCTATAGAAGCATCGAACGTAATAAAATCACTGCCTTAGAAAAGAGCAGAGGAGATTACACAGCAAGAATGGTTTTAACAATCGAGTCAAAGGATGAACTAAACTGGTGGTACAATAACATTGAAGCCAGTTCTAAAAGGATTTCACATGGAGATCCAGATTTAGTTATGCAATCAGATGCATCCAACAAAGGGTGGGGTGCAGTCCATGGCACATTGTCTGCTGGAGGAAAATGGACAGCCGCTGAATCGCTGCACCACATAAATTATCTTGAATTGTTAGCGGCATTCATGGCTTTACAAACATTTTGTGCTCAACGAAAAAATGTTCACATTGGCATCCAAATTGATAACACCACCGCTGTAGCGTATATCAATGCCATGGGCGGCATAAAATCCAAATTATGCAACGAGATTGCTCAACAAATTTGGTTCTGGTGTTTACACCGAAACGTTTGGCTTTCTGCCTCTTTCCTCCCTGGAGCACAAAACGTTGCTGCTGATAGAATGTCTAGACTGTTTAATGACAGGACAGAGTGGATGCTAAAGCCTGATATTTTGTATTGCATACAATCCCTTTGGGCGTGATGACAATTGACTTATTTGCGTCTCGATTAAATAAACAAATAGAGCCCTATGTTTCATGGAGGCCAGACCCAGGTGCTACTTTTGTAGATGCCTTTTCGTTGTCATGGAAAACTTATTATTTTTATGCCTTTCCCCCATTTAGCATGATTGCAAAATGTCTGCAGAAAATCGAGCAGGACGGAGCAGAGGGAGTCTTAGTAATTCCCCTTTGGACAACACAGTCATGGTTTCCAAAGACGATGCACATGCTTGTGGACACTCCACTAATGTTGCCAAAACATCGAGACCTGCTGGTTCTACCAAGCAGCCATACGCTCCACCCTCTACGGAACACAATCCGACTAGTGGCATGTCGATTATCCGGCATTCCTTCCAAATGCAACATATTTCTGAGCAAGCAACCGACATCCTCATGGCATCCATGGCGTTCAGGGACCCACAAGCAGTATTCCTCATACCTCAAGAGATGGCTTCAGTTCTGTAGTCAGAGACAAATTAATCCAATTTGCCCACCTGTAGTTAAAGTCTTAGACTTTCTAACAGAACTGTATAACTCTGGGTTAAGTTATAGTGCTATTAATACAGCACGCTCAGCTCTATCTGCCACAGTTATTACGGAACATGGCATTAACTTGGGTAGCCATCCTTTAATTTGTAGATTCCTACGAGGTGTTTTTCAGTTAAGACCTTCTCTGACCAAATATTCAGAGATTTGGGATGTAGATATCGTTCTGCAACATTGTAAGAAACTATATCCCATTGAGGACTTAGACTTAAAAAGTCTAACTTTTAAGCTTACCGCGCTTATTGTTTTAGTTTCAGCACAGAGGTGTCAAACTATTTATTTGATGGACTTAAGAAACAAGAAAGTAAATGATTCAGTGTATACCTTTTTCTTTCATAAGTTGAAACAAAGTCGGCCAGGTTTGCCGACTTGTACGGTTGTATTAAAACCTTACTTGCCAGATGCAAGTCTATGTGTTGTGAAAGCATTAGAAGAGTACTTAAGACGAACCAAACCTCTGAGAGGAGAGGAAGCTCAGTTATTTATTTCCTATGCTAAACCTCACAACAAAATAACCAAAGAAACCATAAGTAAATGGATCAAAAAGGTTATGTTAAATGCAGGTATAGATATTTCATTATTTAAGCCTCACAGTACAAGAGCAGCCGCAGTGTCTGCTGCAAAGAGAGCTTCTGTTAGTATAACTGACATATTGAAAACAGCAGGTTGGAGCTCAAGTAGCACGTTTGGCAAGTTCTACGACAAACCGATAGCCGAAACAAGTAATGATTTTGCGCACAGTATTCTCAAACGACAGAGTACGATCTAACAGAAAGATTGGCAACATAAGAACATATTGACGTTTCAGCTGTATAATTATTAACGTGTTTATGTTATTACAATTTGGGCTCATACATCACCACCTGCTTTGAAATCTCACGTGGTCTCGAGGTGAATATCGAGAACGAGGTAGAATCCTACAATTAAACGAAATGAAATTGAAGTTTGATTGGGATTCTATCGAGTGATCGATAGAACCGAGGGATCACGTGCCCTCCGCTTATATTGTTTTTCTCCCACCCTATAATAGGTGATAATGTACTCACCGTTGAACTGAACTCACTGGTTACGCCGCTCCATCTCACGTGATCCCTCGGTTCTATCGATCACTCGATAGAATCCCAATCAAACTTCAATTTCATTTCGTTTAATTTTAGGATTATGAAGGGTCTCTAGGTGCAGGTAATCCAAGGCATCTGTGTATCGCGAATAATCCCTTCCGAGGATGATCCTACAAGCTCGCTTCTGAATACGCTCGATGGACTCATTCTGTTGCTGCGTAGTTCCTCCTGCTCATACTGGAGTAGCATACTCCATGACAGGCCGGACAATGCTTTGGTATACTGTTAGGAGGTCATGATGTGGAAGGCCGTGGTGTTTCAAGCGTCGAAAGATGTACAGCCGACTGTCGGCCTTACTTATCATTTTTGTCACGTGAGTGTCCCACTTTAAGCCAGCCTGAATGAAAATTCCCAATAGCTTCACTGTCTGTTGTTGCTGAAGGTCATAATCTTCCAAATTAATGATATTTGGGGCCGGCAGATTTCTTGCAAAACAAATGTCCATTGACATGCATTTTTTCGTATTAAGTAGCATTCCATTGGCCTCAGTCCACATATGCAAGTTCTCAAAGACATCTTGAAGGTTGGATGGGGTGTCAGTTTTCCGGCATTCTACCAAGGTCAAATCATCGACGTATTTGTAAGCAAATGTGTCGTTCTGGAGAGCATGGTGATCAGAATTGATGGCGTCGTTGATCATAGCCGTAAAAACGACTGGGCCAAGTTTCGTGCCTTGTGGTACGCCACTCGTCACAGTATGAGCGTCTGAAAGCATACCCTTGTATTTCACCTGTTGCTGTCGATTGCTGAGAAAATCTGCAGTCCAGGCTACCAGTGAGGATGGAACCCCCATACTGAGCAGTTTCTTGATTGCGATACCATGATCCACTCTATCAAAGGCTTTGGAGAAGTCTGTCAGCAGAATAGTTGAAAGGGATTTTGTTATATCTGCGTGACTGTACAAAGTATTCATGACGTCAACAAGACAGTGAGTGGTCGAAACTCCGCGAAGATTCCCGAACTGATTCTTGTCCAACTGGTCTCGCATAGCGCACGCTGCCTCGCGGGCTACGAAATGCTCGGCAGTTTTCGCGAGGTGGTCAGTCAGTGCAATAGGGCGTAGGTTGTCAATCGTAGCAGGTGATGATTTGGGGAGTGGAACAACATAAGCTCGTTTCCATTCTGCTGGTACTACTTGGTCGCGATACGAGACGTTAATGATATGGCTGAGTGGATTTGCAAGTTCGTACGAGAAAAGTTTGATGAACCTTGCTGATATACCATCTGGTCCGCATGACTTTCTCAGCTTGATGTGACATAGTTGAGAGTGGACTTCATGGGGATTGGCAAATATGCTGGCAAGGATACCCTGTCAAGAGCTGAAATGTTCCCACCAATGGTAGCAAAGTGACCACTGATGGCGTCTGCAATAGCCTTGCAATCATGAGGGTCAATGATAGGAACAGCGATATTACTGCTCATGCTTGAACTCTGGCCAGACATGACCCGGATGTGTCTGTACCATTGACTGGGTGACGTTTTTTTGAGTTTCTCGACTTTGTTGATGTAGTTGTTTTTCTTGGCTTTTCGAATTTCCCTTATCACCTTGTTTCTTAGTTGACGCCAGAGAAGAGTGTATTTCTGGTTAAAGGCTTTCTGTCTCTTAGAGATGAGTGACTTGATCAAAGGCGTTATCCACTGCTTGTCGTTTTGATGTAGTTTTACAGCTCGATGTGGAAAGAACTGATTAATGGTTTGTTTGATAGTTTTGTAGAAGGCAGAACATTTGGTCTGGGTATCAGAAGCTCCGTACACCTCGGGCCATGTGTGATTAGAGATCCAGCGCCCATATTCTCGTATACCACTATCTGGCATGGGACGTACAAGATATTTCCGAAGTAAGTTATCTTGCTTAATCGGAACATTTGGTTGCAAACAAACACAATTGTGATCGCTGAGACCTATGGGCGGTAGAATAGAACTATTACGGTAATGCTGGGACACATTAGTGAAAACTTTGTCCAAGATGACGTCACAGCGGGTTGGTTGATCAACAACCTGGACGAATGCTGTAGAGAATATGTTGTCGATGTCTAAGTGGTTAAAGTCACCAACAACAAATATCCCAGTGTCAGGTTGTCGACTCAGTATGTAGTCTATCGTAGAACAGACATGATCAATCAATTTAGGGGCAAGCGGGCTTCGAGGAGGGTAGTATATCACGCCGATCACAATTCTGCAGGCATTGCGGGCAAGCCGATGTGGGTGCAGAGAAACCCACATAGCCTCAATGTCTTCAGGAACATACACGTCACTAAGTAGCATTGCATTCATTTCCTCGCGGGTATACAATGCCACACCACCTCCTCGTCGATCAAGTAGTGGTCTGGAAAAAAGTTCGTAGCCTTTTATACTATTCAGGCCAGCTGGCTGGTCACTAGTGAACCATGTCTCTGTTACTGCAGCGACGTCCACATTGTTTTTCTCCAAAACTATGCTAAGCTCCTCATTTTTATTGTTCAAAGAGCGGGGATTGCACAGTAACAATGATGGCATTTGAGGCTGTTTTGTAACACTTCTTGTTGTTATAGGCACAATGTTTCCTTTATGACTAACTGGCTGAAATCCTGAGGGTTTAGAGGTGACTACTCTTGGTCTAATGATAGTTTGTATAAGTCGCCTTTTCTTTGTTCCACCTCGAGAACCTCGTTTTATAGTATTGGCAATTTTCATTTCCTTCAGCAATATCCAAAGATCAGAACATATTTTGATTGTTGCTGTTTCCCTCTGTAAACTATATAGTGTTTGTAACGAATAATATAGTCTTGAAGACATACCAAGGAGGCACTGCCACATTAAGGTATTGCGTTCTGCAGTTAAATTACATTCCGTGACGTACTGTGTGTAACTGTAGGGGCCAAACAACTGCTCCGAATGATGAAGAATTTTAGGCAACAGATTTACTCACTATTGTTAATAGCATCAAGTGGAGAGTATCCCATTCGTATCCAGAGCAACCAGAAGGCGTATGAACAAGATAAAAACACCAAAAGGATGACTGTAGACAAGTAACAAATCTAGAAATTGGCAACAAATAACAGCACTAAAATTGCAAGAGCAGCTTGCGAAAACAGCGTTTAATATTAATTTACAAACAATGGTGTGGCTACGAACCAATCAGAGTAAAAGTAGTGAGGACAAAAGGATGGTCAATGTGAGAAAATGAAAGGGTGGATTACTGGACCATAAAGGTGGTAATTGCATCCTTGCAGGAGGCATGAAAGGACATGTTTAGAGGGCACCTTGCAATGAGGCACGTTATCACAGAGCTGTGGCACATATAAAGAAAAACATAACCATTACAAAATGGTAGATCCCAACCCCGTGATACTCCATGATATCCTACAGTGTACCATTACACACGTTTTAGAAGGGGTGTCAATCAACAGGGGTCGTCAATTTGGTCAGGAGGGGTGGTGGAAAAAAATATTTCCCATTGCATGCACAAAATCCTATCTCTGTGTGGGCGTGGTGTGAGTGAGTCACCGCTTGGTGACAAGGCATGGTTGTTGTGTCTGATCCTTGCTCTATGGTTTACCGGTTCAATGGGCTTGAAGGTATTCCTTGACATGTAAGCAACACAATTAGCTAAAGAAATCATTGAGAAAAGGCATAACAAACCCTCTTAACCTATCAATTACGCCGGCCAAACATCTGTGACAGTAAACTGTAGCAATGTTAGGACCAAACAGGTGCCTCGTTGCCAGGTTAAAAGCTGCACCAGAGATAATCAATTTTATCGCATAAACGATCAAGTTTTTTATTCGGCAAAGACCCCAAGTCAGCTTCGCCGTGATGCCCTTTTTTTCAAGGCCCAACCTTATTTCTTTAAACAAGCCTCGGCGGCGACCCCTGAGTAGGGACTAAGCCAAAAAGGCTAGCTGCCTCTTTCCCGGGCTGCAGGGCTGACCTTTTTTTCTAAATTGCTAGTGTGGATCTTTAACCAATGAGGTTGGAATGTGGATAAACGTTTTGAGCTTTGCCAAAAAGTCAATCAGTTGATTTGTTTATCTTATTGGGGTCGTCTGAGAGTAATGCAACAATCCATTGGGGCAGGATAAATAAAAAAAGAGTTTAGTAAAAAAACATGATGACTGAAAAGTGAGGTAAAAGAAGAACAGAACTAATGTATATGATGATATGTAATAAATTAAAAATAGGTAGAGCAGCCTGTTGAGAGAGCGGGTTTATTAAAACTTGTAGAACGGCTTGATTTTAAAAAACGTATTGAGAGAAAGAGGGGAAAGAATAAACAAGTGGAGAGAACGGGTTATTTGCAGTATACAGTATTTTAAACTACATCAGAAAAATGAGCTAGCAGAAGTGAAACAGCAATAATGTGCAGTTGTTTAACACCGGGGTGTTTATGTTGAGTCCAAAGGGTTGGACTGTCAATGAGTTCAACATCTTTGACGCTGTGATTAGAGCTTTGAAGTGGATGGAGACGGGGTACAGTTTCTTGGTCTTTATGGAAGAGACGTGCTTCGCAAAGCGAAGACAGAGTTTGGTTTTAGTCTCTCTTACAATCTCTTACAGGATATAAAAGAAAGCAGTAAAGGATTTAGGCATGAAGCCCCTTTTTTAAGGCATCTGAAAGTACACAATTCTATGCAACACGGGTGGCTTTCATCTTTCATTATTTCCTTGCAACTTCGATGCCAAATTGAGCCGAAAGTTTCACAGGTTTTTTAATTAATGTGCTGTTGTTGGGGTACACCAAGAGAAGATACTGGCCTTTGAGAGTTATTAAAAGTACACCCATTAAAGGCAAAGTGCGAAAAGCAATAACAGTTTTTAGATAATCAAATTTCTTAATCTGAAACGTTTCTGTTTGCAAACTTCATACGTGTAGGCCAACCAGAACGCACTGTTACTCATTTTGATTGGCTCAAACAACATAAGCCAAACTGCGAATCTATCAAACATTATTTACGTTCGTCCCTATTGAAACGTTTAACATGCACCCACAAGTCTCCTCCAGCTGAACGGGGCAGTTGGCACGAAGTCCACGTGTCGGCAGCCTCGCTACCATGGGCAGCGCGCCGTATCGATACCTCTCGTCACTAACCCCTGGTAGGGATGTACTGACAAACAACGCTGATTGGCTCCCAAGGGTGACTACTTTGCGTGCACGCTTGTTAACAACTTTCGAGCGCTTGTATGGCGCTTGTAGGACGCTTAGTACACGCGTGTAAAAATGCACGTATTTTGACGCGATTTCATTTCCAATTAATCATATTTTTACACGGTAACCCTCAACTGCATACAGTTAGACATATCACAAAGTCAAAGAAGCATGACAGAGGACCAGATGCTTTTTGACTTGATGCCTCTTTTACGGGTTACCATACTTGAGCGTGCGCGTAGGATGGATCGGCCTCAGGCCTAATTAAAATGTGCTAGATTCTATCACATTTTAATGAACCAATTCCAGGGGTTATGATCGAGCAAAGCATGCTGGGAAAAATGGCGCGGTGAGATCGATCACCCCTGGGAATGAGGCTGAAGTGTCCATCATGCGTTGTGCGTGGTTCGTATGCGCAGTGCGCAATGCGTAAGAGTACAAGCCAAGCAACACGAAAATGTATCCACGTATCATCGTGACACGCAATAAGCTGAGGTCATGCTCACGTGTTTACGCACAAAGAACAGCTATCGTTCAAACGATCTGCCTCCTTTGCCTCAGTGAGGGCGCTTTTTGAGAGTGTGACGTCAAATGCAAGGGTTCTATTGCGTCGTGCGTTATCCGTAAAAAATTACGTGCATTGCTCTGCGTGTATTTTCTTTATTACGCATTGCGAGTATTTATTCCGCAAAACATGACAGATACATGGAGTTCTGGCATCAACAACATAGTCTGTAGCCGGAGGTATTGGAATTAAAGGCCTACAGACCACAGTTTTAAGTAAACCTTTTTACTTCCTGGCATATGCCTCTGGCTTTTATTTGTTGTTGTTTAAAAAAAGTTGTTTTCCGATTATTTTTTATTCATTTATTTATATATATATATTTTTAATTTGTTGTTTGTATGTGTTTTTAATGCCGAATAAATAATAAATCTCGGATTTTGGGAACGCTCATTCGTGTTTCCATTGGTCTAAAAATACGGTATATTGGTAGTTTATTGGCCCTCTATCGTTGACATTAAACAAAATGTATTTACTTACAGGTCCGTCAAATTGCTCAATGCGTTGAAGGCTCCACTCTCTATGGAAGCCAATGGATTATCATTAACCAACCTATTGAAGAGACATATAAAATACCTTTGTAAATTAATCTCATTAAAGTTGTAACTTTAACGTCCTTCATAATGAAAGAAATTAGTTAAAGTATTTTTTAACAACTATTGTCACCATTTTTACTAAGTGGCAATTCTTTCCCAGTCAAAAAATCTACCTTTTTAGAAAATTGCGTTTAAAGTTAACTATTATTCAAACTGATGTTTTTTTAAAGCTTACTAACTTTGAATTTAAATTTACCTATCACTAATTACTGTCGCAATTTTTCTTGTCTTGCAACTGTTTTATTGAGTTTTATTGATTTCCAAACTTCGTGAAAACGAACAAACCAGACAGACGTACGTGCAGAGCACTGCGTACAAAACAATCCGTAGTGGAATTTTCAGCTCGCTACACTCAAAACAGCTCTCAGAGTTTGCCAATTCGAGAAAATGCACTCATTTTTTGACACCGTACCTTTGCTATGTTTTTCCTTACATAAAGCCATTCGCATATCGCTTAAACGCAAAATGGCCAATTTGCTTGTTTCTAACTACGAAACTACCTCATGATCGGTCCTGGAACTCGACGAAAATGTTAACAGCAGTAAATATTTGAAGTATTTGTACAAAAACACATTTAAAACTGTTTTTTTTTGAGACGTTTTGTATCAGCCCTCCTGTGCAGCAAAATCGAACCTAACAATGAATTTATTTTAATTGCTTCATTTTCATTAAAAAACAGTTAATTTTTTTTACAAACAGCTTCTTCAGTAAAAAATGCTGTTGCTACTTAAACTTGTTTAAATGTGTTTGTTTATCATCAATTGTACTTCAAATGTTTTTGCTCTCCTGAATTTTTCGTAATTATCGAACAAAAAATTAGGCCCCAACATCAAGGTTTTGAAAAACTAGCTACATTTCTGCCGTTGACGGCGTTCGTCGAAATGAGAATACCATGACGTCATTTGTGGGATGTTCCTTTAATAAACCTCTATGTTGCAACAAAGTGGCTATACAAAACGGAGCTCCCACAAATGACGTTACATCAGTGATGACGTAACGAGGCTCTCGTGAATATTCCTGAAAAGCAGTGGAGAAGGTTAATTGATAATTGTTTTTCAATTAAAATTTGTTTAATCTCATGTGAACTCCATTTCCTTATCGGTTAAAAACACTTGAAATATTTTCAGCAAAGATCAATTGTTGCTGTTTTCGTTCCAGCTGGTCATTAAAACAAGAAACATGTTTCCTTCTAAATGAATTATGTAAAGCCAAGATAGATCGCGCGCCTTATTTTATTTATTTTACAAACATTACGTTTCCAACAAAATCAAGTGGGGTTTGTGGAGGCATGCCCATGTAATGACCTCAAACTCACTTGACCGTATCTCCACCTTGAACAATTTAAAATCAAACGTTTTCAATACACTTGATATCGACTGATTGTTGTTGATTGAATTTTGTTTTTCTTTCTAATAGATGTTAATTTACGGAGCATTTAGTACTGAGTTATACAGTGCCTAATACACATCAGTGTAAGAGTGAAAACCAACATATAGATTAGATCGTTGCGGTACCAGCTGCCAAATGGGATTCGAACTGCCTCTAGCCAACGGGCTTGCTCGGTGGCCCAGTGGTAGGACATTTTCTCTGGCAATGCAAAGGTCGTGGATTCGAACCTCATTCGTGTGATTTGTCTGGTTTTTCCCCCCACAGAACTCAGGAGAGTACTGAGTATACCAAAGTCATGGTATAAAACCAAAATCAACTTTTTTCATGTTGATTTTTGGTCGATTGAACGGAACAAACAAGATATTGGTTTGCTTACAATGTTCTCAAGTTGACAAGATCCTCGAAGATATCACTCCAAAACTTCCAAATGTTATTCTGTGAGATGTCCCTGGATTTATAAAAGAAAAGAATGATATTTATTTATGTTTTAATACATTGTGTATAATCAGAACAAGAATACATTATTTGTAACACTTGAAGTATAACTTCTTATCTTTGGTTGTTTTAATACATTGTGTATAATCAGAACAAGAATACATTATTTGTAACACTTGAAGTATAACTTCTTATCTTTGGTTGTTTTAATACATTGTGTATAATCAGAACAAGAATACATTATTTGTAACACTTGAAGTATAACTTCTTATCTTTGGTTGTTTTAAGTTGTTCATTGCACTCTGAAGACGTTTAAGACCAAAGTACGTTACTTCTATGATAGTCGGGGAAACTTGGCGTTCTTTCGATTGATACAAAGGTATTGCTTGATTTTTTTTCTTCAAACTGTCCTCAGTATTACCCATAGTTGGTGATTTCTCTATTCTATTTTCCGACAATCATATGTTTAGAAGAAGAAGAAGAAGAAGAAAAAAAAAAAAACCTCGTAAGGGTCAAGGCGGCTTGGCCACGGCACGCAACAACTACATTACTAACAATAATGCACGCAAAACATGAACTTTCTCAAAATAACAAAGACAGCATAATTTGTAAGATTACTGGTGTTGCAACTGTCTAAAGTACCTTTGGTGAAACTAGTTTCAAATTCAAGAGTTTGACACATTAAAACATCAGTGTGCAAATTACTTACAGGGAATTAAGATTAAAAAGTTCAGAAAATGTTCCAGCTTCGATGTCATCTAAGCTGTTGTTTGTCAGCACTCTAGTTGGATAAAATAAAATAAGCACAATTTGAATACATGAAAAACAAAATACAACGCCAAAGTGCTGTGTGAGTAAACGTTATCAACAAACAGACATATACTCACGTACAAAATTACAAACATATAAATAAAGTGAATCGAATTTTATGGAAAACTATAGAAACTGTCAGGTACAACCCTATGTAAAACTGTTTTCGGATAAGTTTTGGCTCTGACTGAGAAGAACCGGTGGTCTCGACGTTTCGAACAGTTTACTCTGCTTGTCTTCAGTAAAACCACCTCTTTTCTTGGAGCCAACATTTCGCCGCCAAAAAGAAAAGAAAAGAGTTTGATACATGTCTGTATCCTCAAATTTACTACTTTTATTCAACTTATGGTCCGCCAATGCAAAACTTCAAACATTACGTAACACTCTGTAATGAATGTCGCATACCGAAAACTCAAACAAAACATGTCCTGTGGTTGCAGTCAGTGACTGTTAATCGGTGGTCTGGGCTTGAGGCTGCTGAAAAACCACAGTGCTGCTAAGGGTGCCTGCCAGACAACAACGGCACCACCTGATCAAACAGACAGCTCGTATGGTTCATGTTTGTGTGTGCAGTGTTAGCCCTGATGCGAAGACATAGTAAAAGAGTCTGTACGCTGGATAATGTTGAGTTTTTTTTTCACAAAATCACTAAAAACACCCACAACCCACAACCCTAGGGAATGGTCCAGTTTATCACATCAAAGACGTCCAGCTCGCACTGGGTAATGCAACTTGAAAAAAAAAACCCCAATAAAATGCACAATTTTTGACTCAAGCAGGGTATAGTCCACAGTGGACTAAAGTCCCCATTGGCTCTAGTCTTGGTCCAAGACGTCACTATCTCATACTCGTAACGTAACGTGATAACCCTACAGAGGGCGCGCTTTTCTTCTTGAATTAATTTTGGTTGACGACTGTCTGTAGTAACGTCTTGGATATCTTGTTTAAGAAGGCGTGGCCAAGTTATTTCCATGAAGCATCAAGTCATGTTTTATTCATATTAGTGACTAAAATGACAAGCTTGCAAGAAAAGCAAGATAAGAAAGGTCACGAGGTCGTCGACACGATCGAGCATGATTGTATGCAGTATGCACGCGCACTCACGTTTTGATTGACCATGATTTCTTCATCGCTATCAACGCACTAAGCAAGTGATTCTGAAATTACTCAAGCTAAATTATATGCTTGCAGTTGGTTAGGTTTATCGGTTGGTCATTGTTTAATGGACGTTTGAATCTTGTACATTGCCGATGTCAGCCATGTAATTTTAGAAAAGGTTATCTTTGCATATGAATTACGGTACTTATCATTCTACCATTCGACATGCCCTGAAAATAAACTGTTGGCAATAACAATTCTGCTTTGTTTACTTTACCTTTCTTTGCAACTACACGAATGTAATGAGGACTTTTGTAACGTACTGCATCTTTTATATGTAGGCCTAATTCACAAAGAAAGAGGGGTGAACTCTAGACTGTTTTGATCATGTTCGTATGGCCATCACTACAACATGTTACTTTCAACAGTATTTTATAAGTTGCTGTATAAGGAGAGTTTCAAATACCGGGCACCAGCGTCGTTGTCTCAGTGTGTGTGTTGCTCTTTGCGGTTTTGACTGGCTTTTCAAATACCGCGCGCCCTGTGCATAAATATGATGCAGTTTCCTTTACAAGGTCAAAGTGCACAAATAAATGTAATACAATTTTAGCCAGCCTATTTTTTACCGTACATGTACGTGTGTGGAAATCTATGTTCATGCGTTATCGTTTACAGCATTCCTTCATTCCTTCACTGTTCCTGTAAACCTTCAACAAACAAAGACTAAGTTAGCACTAGACACGTTTGGTAATTGTCAGAGACAAGTATTCTCACTTGGCGTATCTCAACATATGCATAAAATAACAAATCTGTGAAAATTTGGGCTCAACGGTGGTCATAGAAGTTGCTAGAAAATAATAAAGAAAAAACACCCTTATTGCACAATGTGTGTGCTTTCAGATGCCTGAAAAGGCTTCAGACCTTAAGTCTTTCTCAGATTCAAATATTTTAGTGAAATTTCCCCTTTCTCAAAAACTACGTTACTCCAGAGGGAGTCGTTTCTCACAATGTTCAACAGCTCTCCTTTGCTCGTTACCAAGTAAGTTTTTATGCTAATATATATTTTGAGTAGTGTCCAGTGCATTTAAATATTATTATAAACAAAAGGTAAGCAATTTCAGAATAATCTAGAGAATTTTTAAGTCCAAACCCTAACCCATTGTCGAGCTCTTTTCAGAATGCATTTTATTCACTTTATAATAATTCCTTGCGAGAAGGTACTTTTCGCTACAATACCATACACAACAACGTCCCATAGCGAGCTAGCTGTTAGAAACACATGGCGAATCATGAATAATTCACGAAAAGGTGCAAACTCGATCGTTGATTGGCTTCCCCGGAAAGTCGGGGGAAAAACAATGAAACACTTAAGCACCCTCATACAAGATATCCAAGACCTTCGCGCAAGCTGGAAATCGAACCGAGGATAGTGACGCCCTCTGTTGTTTGAATTGATCCATTTCGGTGCGAACTACCAACGATGGGTAGTGGACTCATTCTGTTGTTGGAATTGATCCATGCGAAGGTCTTGGAACCAAGACTACATTGGCTCAAGCACGGTATAGTGACAGTCGACTTAAGTCGCTATTGGTGGTTAGGCAGGGTATAGTGCACTGTCGACTTAAGTTGCCATTGGGTGTCAAGCACAGTATAGTGCTCACTGTAGAAAACACCATTATGCAGAGTTTATTGTAAAGTTGACTAAAGTCACCATTGGGGCTCAAGCAGGGTATAGTGCACGTTAGGCTAAAAGTCACCATTGGGGCTCAAGCAGGGTATAGTGCACAGTCAACTAAAGTCGCCATTGGGGCTCAAGCAGGGTATAGTGCACAGTAGACTAAAGTCACCTTTTGGGCTTAATAGCGGTGTATTGCTCAGTGGACAAAACTCACCAATGTGATAGAGCAAGGTATAGTGTACAATCGACATAGCGCTGGAAGTAATTTTACTTACTTTTTGAAAAAAATGATTCAAAACAAAATGTAAGTATAACAAAACCTAAATCATCACAACAGACCTTACTTTAACATTAACATTACTAGACTCAACCCTGCGCTGTAGTGTGCTACTGTCCCATGCTGTGCAACATGGTAGTACTTTCGTCGACTGTACCGTTTACAAATTACGTGCAAAACTGATTTTGGCTGCTCACAAGCTCTTCCAACTCTTCTAACATGGTATCAATAGACCTACACAGGTTCACTGAATCGAAAGAACCCACGAAAGGCAAAAAAAAAAAAAAAAAATCATTGTGTGCATCATGCACACTCAGTCGCTACAAAAAGAAAATAATGTTACTCAAATCCAACTTTGTTTTACATTTGACTGCACTGCTTACCAGTCTTTTGAGAAACAAGGTATCTTATTTACTTGGCCTACCCTGAAACCATAGCTTGACCGCCTTACAGTAAACAGCTGGGGTCTGCATGATGTCTGCAATAGCAAAGCCAGTGACAGAATGATTGATTGTTTGTGGTAGCAGGGATCTGAGATCAAGATCTTAGACCTGATAGAGTGTATCCAATGTCAACATATTCTCTAAGGGGCTTCGAAGTTAAAGGTGACTGTAGGTCGATGACTCACCCCAAGCTAATTCTGTCGGTAATAGACTTATCCGGCTATGTTCCATTAGGGAACTTGCGAAATTTCGCGATTTTTGAGTGTACCGTTAATGAGTAAACACAATTTGTTTACAACGGTACAGTCACGGAGTGTACGATGCCACGACGTAGTGTTAAGACCCGACCATACACTTTTTTTTAAGTGGGCCGAACAAATCTACACAAATCGATTTGATCATTACACATAGGACGGTAAAACAACATACGACGGAAATATAATCTTTGTCAACTTGGAAAAAGGATAAATGATCTATTCGTGTGAATATAAATAAAAGGGTCACGAGAAAACTTACAGTGTTTTCAAAAATGAGAAACGTTTGAAGATTCCTGTATTCAGTCGAATTATGTTTTCATTTGCAAGTTTGCTGCAAGAAAATAAATCATAAACAATTGTGAAAAGATTGATGATAACAAATAAATCAATAACAAATAAATGAATAAATTAATAGAAATAAGAAAACCCCCCCAAAAAACAAACAATAGCAAGAGCGGAAGCAAGGGCAACAGTATTGGCATCGGCATCGTCACTGTCACCGTTACCGTCACCGTCAACATCCCCGTCATCCCCGTCAACATCCCCGCCATCGTCATCGTCATCGGCATCCTCATCGGCATCGGCATCGGCATCGTCATCGTCATCGTCATCGGCAACGTCACCGCCACTGCCACTGCCACCGCCACCGCCACCGCCACCGCCACCGCCACCGCCACCGCCACCGCCACCGCCACCGTCACCGTCACCGTCACCGTCACCATCACCAGCAACGTCACCAGCAACGTCATCGTCATCGTCATCGTCATCGTCATCGTCATCGTCATCGTCATCGTCATCGTCATCGTCATCGTCATCGTCATCGTCATCGGCATCGGCATCGGCATCGTCATCGTCATCGTCATCGTCATCGTCATCGTCATCGTCATCGCCATCGTCATCGTCATCGTCATCGTCATCGGCAATTTTTACCTTCTCAATAAGACATTTTACTGTACGGAAATGAATTGTACCGATTTGTCTGTGTACTTACAGATGCGTCGTTTTCACGACAATGTGACCTACAGTCTCCTGATTCCAACCAGAGAGGCACTGGACGATATAGTCATCATCAGAGACGACGCAAGAACACATTGTCGGACATCGGTTTTCTTTGTAATTATAAATATATGGATACACTTTTTTAGGAACGGAAATAAACACACTTTTGAGTTCATAATTATCAACAATTAATCGAAAGTAAAAAACCCCAAAACAAGTTACTTTAATCGATCAATCAATTATTCAATCCATAGCTGCAGTGCTCCTCATCGGGCTTGTTTTCATGGTCCTTTATTTTGGGGGTATTTACCAATCTTTGACACTATCTATAAAGGGAATGTATACGGTGTGTAATCATTCTTAGAATTGAAGGGAAGGTATACGACGTGTAACCATTCTTAGAATTAATGGCAATAACAACTTGTTGGTAAGAAGACTACAGCAGCTTTCGATAGGTAGTTATGTAAAAAGAGTTATTATGCCCCCAAAATTGAATCTGAGAAGCGTTACTGTCAGAAACGTTTCTCAGAGTGTGTATTCCTATTAGGAATTATTCTTCTTGCGTGGACATATTCGCTCCGGTTTTTCGGCGATGTGTCAAAAACGTGACCACCTTTTGAAATTAAAACAATCAATTGGTTCCAGAAATAAAGCTATTTTTGACTTAAAAACACAATCATATTAATTAAAACATACCACATGCTGCTGGTGATTCATCATCTTTATATGGACAGTCAAAGTTGCCATCACAGACTAAGGACATGTGAACACATGCTAACGAATCCTGACAGGGAAAAGACTCCGGGCAGGTAACTTTGTCTAGGAACGAACACGATTAGAAAGTGCGATAGTTAGTGTATTGATATTCAATCAGGTAAGGTTTGTGGTGACACCATGACGTCATTCTCTTTTGACTATTGTGCTTCTTAGAAGAACTGACGGATTGACAACTCGACGTTTCGATAAGTTTGCCCAGATTGTCTTCGCAAACCTTACCTGGTTGTACTTCTACCATTCAAAGTTTCAAAATTCCACCTGCTTGACGTTGTAATTATTGATCAAAATGGCATGATATATTACTTTTCACAAAATTTAATTCTCCATTTGGTGCATAAAACATTTCAGAGAACTTGCTGTGTATAAGGAAAAAGACACACTTAAAAACGAGTGTAAGACTTGTTCCCTTTTCTGCTTTGATTTTACTTTTGATGCCCATGAAGTAAAACTATTATCACTATTAAAAAAATGTTAGATGACGTCACATCTCAAAAAGATAGTCTGAACTTTTTTAGGCAGATACGTTTTAGTTCATTCATAAATGTTTAGTTTAATCAAAACGACATAGAAATGAACCTTTTCAACCGACACAAAACTTGTCCGTTTGAAATTGTTTTTGATGTCGGATGTCTTGAAGTTTCAAATTTTGCTTGAAAGAATAGATAAATAATGTTACGTATTGCAAGCTGAGGTTTGGGACTTGCAATTTCCCCCAATTTCATAAGGACTCTAGCTATTGGAGATTTAGTGCATCATAACAATGAATTTAATCTTAGAGCCCTTTTGGAGCTTCAATAACAAACGATGCCATAATAGGAGTTCAATAGACGCTAGGTGGCAGCAGACTTGTTTGTAATCATTTTTTTTGCCTCGTTGTTCTGAGCATGCGCACTTACAACCCTGCACACAACAGCTCTACTGTAGCTGACAGTAAAATATCATAAATTAGTTACTAACTAACAATTCTTTTACTCAAATGTTTCCATTTTTGGAATGCTTAATTTTCATATCATCGCAAACACACATGGACATTTTCAAATGTCTGAACAATTCGATTTTGTTGGATAAATGTGCAGGGACGTAAGTATTCCATATCTGTTTTATGATTGGTCTGCCCTGAAGTGACATGTTTGTCAGCTAAACCATCAGCAGGAATTTTTTGATCGTCTGCTGCTGCGCGCGTGTATAAAATGCTCATTGTTGTTTTATTCAAAATTCAACGAGTGTACAAGTGTGTGTATACATTGTACTACGAATCTCCGCCGTGTAAATGGATGCGAAGCAGCTGGCAGGATCCTACCAGTTGCTCAAGACTGGTATCTGGCGCTATTCACAAGCCTCGAAGTGTGACGTCAGATGTTCGGGCTTGCATAATTGTGGCCTCAAGTCAATACATTGCAAGGGGAAAGTCCTCACCACAATCAATCTCGTCTGCTCCACTTATTTGGCAATCTATAAAACCATCGCATCTTCCACTTGGTTTCAAGCAAGAGCCGTCTCCACAGTCGAAGACATCAGGATCAGGACATGATATAATACCAGTACCTTAGAAAAAGGGAAGTTTTGTTAACAAAAAAAGTATTAAACAAATTCGCAATTATTATGTTGTGGTTTACAAACACCAATAGGCCTAACTAAAATATTCAAACTTAACATTTGAGGTCAATAACTGAACTTGGAGATAATTGTTGCTGTCGTGAGAGGATTGGTCCCTGTATTTTTGGAAGTGGGCCCGAGTCCAGCCGAACAGGAAACACACAGGTTCAAAATGGTTCGGCTTGTGTCCGGAGTTGTCCGGGATTTATTCTTCTTTTTCGGTAAACACAAGCACACACCGTTGAGAGTTGCGCAGGCGTTGAAGTGAAAAGGTCACGCTAATCCAAAGCCCGCGAAACCAGTAGAATAAAACAGTGGAACGTGCAGTTGATTGTGGATGAACACAAGCAGATTATTTATTGAATGGAACTTTGAGCGTGAACTATACAAACCAGGACAAAACACACAAATAAACATACATCTTGGGTATCGCGCGAGGGCGCACGGCGCACTGAACTTTTGTCAGCGCAACTATCCCCTTACCGTGATGATCAGCTGGCGAATATGTTAATGCAGCCTATTTTCCCACGAACTAAATACCCACAGGATGCAAGCATATCCGATGTTCACTGTACCATCGGACATTCCTTTGAGATTAGGAAGGTCATTGCTTGGTCATTGTTTGGGCATTAGCCCGCTGGCTTAGGGCCAATTTTTGGCAAAATCGTGACACGCTGGATTAAAGCACCACATTTTGTACAGTTATTCTATAGGTCCCATAGAATCATGTTGGGGGGGGGGGGTGCCTGGTTTGGGTGACCTAGGTCAAGGTCAGTCTGAGGTCAAAGTGCATGTGGTATTATATTACTGCTCATCAATTTGTCACCAATAGAGAGCCACTTCCGCATGTCATTAAAACTTATAACAAATGAACATGCAGCTTCTATTTCAGACACTCAGGCAGAGCTATGTGGAAAAAGTTGATCCGTTTAGTTTACTGACCTGAAAATGACAGACCGGGCACCCCCCTCTAATATGCTTCCATGGGGCCTCTAAAACAAGTGTACAAAGTTTGGTGGCTTAATCCGGCGTGTCACGATTTTTTCATTAAGCCACCGGACTATATAATTGGCATTACCGTTAACAAGTTATGAGCAATGGACTATTATCAGAGGAGTTGGACAAATTGCTCCCACCACCATGCCCCAACGCTTGCAATCTTGATAAAGTTTATGTGTTCAATAACCACACCTCCAACAACATATACTAATGCAACACGTGTAGCAATTCTCGTCATCAGTTGAGGTAAAACCACCAACGAAACATGAAAACAGGCTTTGACACGTTACATGCAAGCTTTTGACCTCTGTTATTAGAGTTTACCAATGTCCTTGACGTCATTATGCGTAAGATATATATTTAAAAAAAAACGCAAGGGAATTTACCGTTGCTGCTGTAAAGCTCTAGTAGAAACCCTCGTCCACTGATATATGAATCACTTCTAAAGTTGAATAAAACTTCCTGCGATGATTCAAATGTTATAGATATCAGTTTCTGGATAGATCCAGTCAGCTGAAATGACACTTTGTCTCCGTAGAGATTAATGCCTTGAAGGGTTGCTGAGTCTTTCCCGTGTTCTGTCGAAAAATCACTTATTCCCACGTGTAACTTTGCCGTAAAATTCGGAGCAACGACCACCCAGTTGCAGTCGAGAGATGGTGGATAGTTGGTCGGATAGCCTGTTAAAGTGAAGTTAATTGGTTTGCTTTCAACGGGAATGTTAGTGCCACCACAAGCACCTGAAACAGATAGCAAGACGAAAATAATGAACACATAGCCTGTATAGAGCCTGGACAGGCACTGGTCTTACAAACTTAGTGGTTTCATTGGATAGACATGCAAAAAAGAACGGTCAGATTAATATACTATACACACATGACTCTTGATTGCGTCTACGCAGTGTTATGTACTTAGGGTCAAAGGTACATCTGGCCGGTAACCGTTCTAAAGGTCGGTATCTTGCGTTATTGGATGCTTTATATTTTGGTACTAGATTTAAATGTCAAGCACTCAAAATTCGATAACACAAAACCCAAAAGCAACACAATCTGGATGACAAGTACTGGACCCCATTTCATAGCTCTGCTTACCGTTAGCAAAGAATTGGCGCTTACCGTAAAGTAGGGAATTCTGCGCTTACGCCGAGCGCATTTCACGGGTTAGCAGGGATTTTTTTCTGCGCGTGCGTACTCCACGTAACTAGGAATTTTGTGCTTACACGGCTAGTGCAGAAACTCGGCGCTTGTGAAATAAGCGGAGATTGGCGATCATAAACGCAAAATTCGGCGGTAAGCAGAGCCGTAACGTAGGTAAAATGTCGTCCTCAAATATTTGCAGCTACGCTTTAAAACATCCAGAGACAATGCAACTTTAATAATACGGGCCTTACCACAATCATCTTCATCCACAGATGAGTCATCTGCACCGAATCGGCAGTCACGATATCCATCACACCTGCCATCAGAACGAACACAAGTCCCGTCTCTACAATCAAAGCCATGCCCAAGGAAGCAGGAGGATGTATCTATTATAGAGACCGAAAAAAGGTGATTTTCTTGAAACGACAAAAACCGTCTGATCCGACTAACAAGTAAATCGGTATTTGTACAAATTATCAGGATCTAATGCACAATAGGTACGTTACTTCAGTAGAAAGCATGAGGAGCAAACCACTAGATTTGCAATGTTTTGTTTTGATACATAGCATTGCGTGGTCGCAAACACGTGCTATGATTTTTTTTACGCGGCAACAAATCCCAACATGCTCTTCCTCGAGCAAAAAGCCCTGCGGGTAGGTCTCTCTTTTCTTCAAAGTAAATAATACGTTATAGGAGTCAATGCAAATTAGTAGTTTCCGAGTTAGACGTTTGAAAAAAACCCACCAAAAAACAAACAAAAACAAAACTGTTCAACCAATGACGTAGTAATGTGGATGTTCGTCAATTCGAGAATACGGTGACGACAGAAGTGTTTCATTACATTGAAATGCTTAAGCCATAAAAAGGTGCTTCTTAATTCTTCAGCGACGCTACGAAATAATGCTGTCCTAAGCGCCAGTAACAAGTAACAATCGTTGAAAACGGGGTTTAAAGTTGAAAGCTTTTTAATATCAAGCTTTCCTACAAAATGTATTTCATAGCCATATTTAACCAGACATGCTGTGAAAACAAATTCAAGTGCCTAATCATGTTTTGAGGCACATGGGATCCAATAGAATCATTGTTTTGAGATTTTAGAACTTACAAGTATCTAAAACCAAGATGGCGTCCAAAATAGCCGAAAATTTCAATTTTTTTTCCGAACTATGCAACTTGACACGCTGTAAACACAAATAAATTGTCAAAACATATGATTTAAGGCACAAGGAATTCAACAAAATGAATACTTTCCGAAGTTAGAACTCGTAAGTATCTGAAACCAAGTAGGCGTTCAAAATGGCACCCATTTTTGAATCTTTCCAAAGCAACATGCAACCAGATATGCTGTTGAAACAATTAATGTTTCGAGGCACAACGAACACAATATGATTATTTTCAGATTTTGGAACTCATATGGGCCCAATTTCATAAAGCCTGTAAGCACAACAACTTGCTAAGCACATTACACGTTTGCTTAGCAGAAACAGGTTACCAGCCAACATTTCATAAAGTTTACTTTATTGCCACTGGTATCCCGCTCATTTCTTGCTAAGTCTTACGGTCAGAAGCTACACACCGTGTATTTATTTGTTATTTAAACTAACTTTTACGTAACATTCCACTGCCTGTTAACCGACATCTTTTGAATAATAAATCAACTTAACTGGCAATTCAGAACCAGAAACGAGAAGAGCAAGACGTGAACAATTTGTAAGCTCTGAGGTTCGTACTAAATAAATAATTTTCTGCTTAACAGCTTTATGAAATTGAGCCATGGTGGAGAGAGAGATAGAGAGAGAGATGGAGAGAGGGGGAGGGGGGAGGGGGAGAGAGGGGAGGGGGGGGGGAGAAAGCCGGAATAGCTAGAATGGGGTTATTAATCATTCTGCAACCTAGGCCAGAAAAATACTTTTAGGATCACTCTGCAACCAGGGCTGGCATTGCCACAACGAGACTATGAGGATCACTCAGCAGCATTTTGTCAACACGACCAGGAGAGAAATTTGGGAAGGCGTACGCAAACATGTTCCCCAGACCTCTCTTCCGAGCACAAGCGACTTGGAAATTGTTGTCGACGGCTGAGGCGGATGGGATAGGTCTATGTGCGGACAGTCTCTGAAAGATCGCTTGAATAACTAATCTTCTTCGACTAGCTTAAGACTACAACATCCGGCTATAACATGATCAGTCTGAGACCTGGTTGGTCTCCACCTTTCCCCGAAACACTTTCGCCGTAATGTTTCTTAAGTATAGTGGCGTTTGATCCCGTTTTGCCATTCTACACTAGATCCAGAAAGGTGGATTGAGATCCGGCATTTTTTTAACGACCGCAGATCAAGATCCTGTGTCGCGTTTACACCAGCGCTTGATCTGGCTCCGATCCCACTTTTGAACCGGATGTATATTGGTCACGACGTCACCGCTCCTCGCAAAGAGCTCAAAGGTCACGATTACAGCGCGCCACTTCTAGAAATAATCATTATTAATGCGAAGGTAGAATGCAGAACATACAGTGCAGCAAATGATACGGATAACAATGACCATGCAGGAAGAAATATTTTGTAGATGGGAATTAACAAAATACAGCAACAAGGCAAGCTCCGAACGTAACGATGTATGTATAACAACAAAACGTTTCACACACGCACAGTCCATGTCCACACAGCACACACACAAATAAACAGCAAAGGATGTCCCACCAAAGCACAAGCAAAAAGCGCGCCATTCGTAGCGAAACGGGAAATGACCACATCGAATTGCAGTGTCTGATCCACCTTTGCGTTTACACTTGTATTTGGAATCCACTTTGCCGGATCTGATCCACCAATTGCCGGATTCAACCCTCCTCGAAAGGTGGATTAAAATTGCCGGATCTTGAACCGGGTCTGATCCGGCTTTTTTGCGTTTACACTAGCCGTTAATCCACATTGCCGGATCAGACCCGGGTCTGATCCACCTTTCTGGATCTAGTGTAAACGGGTCCCACGCCTGACCCAAACCCCACTCCAGCGTCCAGGGAAGAACTAAAATGGAAACTACTTGGTGGGTTTTTCTCAAACTGCAATCTCGGCGGTCTGGGTGATTTGCCACGAAATATGAATGAGTTAAAGTATGGAACTGATGTCGCCCCTTCGTGTAATTTTCACGTACGTTTTTATATACAATTGCTATGATAGGGTGACAGATAATGTGTCGCCCTATTGTAGCACAAGTTGAATAATAAATAATAGGGCGACACCAAAACAAGTTACTTTCAAAATATATTTTGTTGTGATACGAAACTGTCGCCATATTGGAGCATATTTTATGCTGTCACCCTATTATATTATTTCACTTACCGTTATTATTATCATTAGTATCAACATTATTATTGTTATTATTATTACATTACTACTGGTGGTACTACCATTGGTGCCCCGGAAAAGCATTTCAAACTCCAATGTTGGCGGCATCCATATCCAGTTATCATTAATAGCTCCGTATTTTTTCATATGGACATACATTGTCTTCGATGCGGTAACTAAAAATGAGTACGGTGAAGTCCATTCAGAGAAAAGTATCACAGGGTGTCCACCACTCAAGGTGCCAATAAACTGATACTCAGCGTCGTTCTGATAGTCGATTCGGGGTAAGAACACCACAAACACATATAACCAGTCTGGAGCCCTGATTTCCCAATGACATTCTATTGGTCCTGAAAAGAGCTGTGGAAAACCTGGTGACTCAAGATAGACTGGAGTTGTTCCAACTGAAATGATTGGTGAGCCACAATAATCTGAAATAGAAAAAGTTTGACACCATTGGAAGCCTGTAATACGTGGATCTAAATGTCTACTGCCGTTTTCCAGTGCTGTTTATCTTGCACCCGGAAAACTTTGAAAATTAGTCTGGATTTACAGTGCCATTGAGCAGTGTCATGCTCATGATGAATTGGTCTTGCAATTGATGGGAGAGATGGATGTATAGATTAACTGTTATTATAAATGTTTTACGGCACATTACAATTTTTAGCTGATTGAACCATTGCACGTGATGGTAAATTCAAAATTAGATCAAATGTAAGTCTGCACATTACGTTTTCCAACTTACGGGGACGGGGGGAGAGGAGGGAGGGGAGGGGGTTTTATCTCCGTAGATCCCGAAGTTCTCCAGTGCTCATTTGTACTTAATAACGATTTTAAAACAATCTAACTTTAGAGGCTTTTTTGTGGGTTTCTTTTCTGCCAAATGTTTGTCAAAAAAGTTTGTTCCCCATAACTTCACAACGTTTGTCCAAATGCCAGAAAAAAGAGTTAATTTTGCCATCATCATTAACATGACATTATAGTTTTATACTGGGTCACCATTGCGGCGCTATAGTTGTAGTTCTCGTTAGGTAATACTAATTTTTCAAACCAATTCTTTCTAAACGATTACGAACCCCGATTAGTCTCCATATGGACAACTTACCGCAGTCTAGCTCATCCTCCCCATTGAGGCAATCCTCAATCAGATTACACACCTTATCAGTCTCCAGGCAGAGATACGCAGATGAGCATGCGTACTCATCATGACTGCATTCTGCAACGTCAATCATGAATATCACCCATTAAAAACCACCAACAACTTATACTACTTCTACAGTACTTTTACAATAATAACTGCAACAGTAACAACACCAACACCATTTTAAACACCTACACCAACACAGACACAAAAACCTTCACCTACACATACACTAACATATACACAATCACCTACACGTTCACCAACAGATACCCTAACACCTACACCTACACCAAGACGAACACCAACACATACACCTTAACCGACACCAACACCTACACATACACCAACACCAACACATAGAGATAAACCTACATCCGCACTCACACCAACCCCAACATCAGCACCAAATTTACACCAACACCAACACCTATACCTATATCATCACCAATACTCACTCTTAAACCAACACCAGCACCAAACCAATACCAACACCAATACTTACAACTATAACAACACCAGTACTAGCACCAACAGGAACACCAGCATCATCAATACCAACACCAACATCAACACCATTACCCACTCCTACACCAACACCATGACCACCACAAATACCAACACCAACACAGACACCTACACCAACACCAACACCTACACCAACACTTACATCTACACCAACACCTACACCTACACTCGCATCAATACCAAAACCTTAACCAACAACAGCACCGACACCAACACCAACATAAACACCAACACCAACAACGGAAACATCACAAACACAGTAAAACGAAACACACACGTAACAAAAACCAAAAGAGAAATCAAGCCCACAAATCAAACACCAAAACACCCCCAAACATTAACGGTTAACAAGAAAACAAAATAAAGAGAAAACCAATGTTGTTTTATTTTATTTTTTAACCTATACAGCGATGTGTGTCAAGCACTGTCTCCTCAGTACTTCTTCGATTCCAGTGGAAAAAACAACAATCCACAGGCATTTTTATTCGTGCGGGTTCTATGTTCTCACATGAAACAGTACATGTCACACATCGATATTCGAGTAAAACACAACCAGTATTGACTATTCCACTTGTAAATTTGACATCAATTCAAACAAACTTAATCAACTTCTGCAACATGTAAGGCCTACCTTCAAAGTCATATTTTGCTGTAACCTGAACACTCAACAATCTTAAAAAAGAGCTTGCTGCTTTACTTTTTGCAATAATCGTCATGCTTGAATCTATAGAGAACAAAAAAGTTGTCCTGAAACGATCAGAATCTGAATCTGAAACGAAAGCTGGAGTTGTATTGACGAGATCATGTCCATTTATCACTATCAGCTCCATATTATCTACGAAAAATTCTTTCAGTTCAATAAGAAATATTGTTCCATTTGGTCCATTTAATATCCATATGCAGCTCAGATTTTCGACACGCCTTTCGTAAACGATAGCAAAGTTGCTAAAGGCTGGAAGAGGAGTCCAACGATACTGATTTCCAGGATAAATTCCAAAGATGTCCGATTCTGCGAAGCTCGTCTGTTCAACATGTATGGTGATTGGTGCATCTACAGTCAACCAGATCTCCGTCTTGCCACAAGTATCTGCATCGAATGATAAATGTAACAGCAATAATAGTAGGATTAATTGCAACCACCACTGTTATTAATACCATTATTTTGTTATTATGGTGTTTGTTTGTCATCAAGGGTTAGCTCCTCGTTTGTATTACTTTGTATACACCGCAATACTTGCTATTTAGTAGGATTTAACCGGCTTTGGGAAAACCTCTGCAACTCGAACTACGCATTACATTCAAACCATATAGGAGGAAGTAGCCACAGATTTTACTGAAAGGTTCCATTTTTACTGGCAAACTATTCAAGGTATATTAACTTGTTTTCTGGGCATTTCCAATGATTGTTTACATAATATAAGTGACTTCTTCACAAGCCGAAGTATTGTCTAGGATTATTTGAGCCCCTTTTCTTTGTTTTTACCGTGGAACAGTTACCTCCACACAACAAGTAAAGTTTCTCTCTTCAAGCCTAAACAATCATGAATGAGAGTTATTTTCGCAAGTAAGCCGAAACAGTTTGTTAGCAGGGACAAGGTGGGGTTAAAGGCAATCTGTCGGCAAGATATCACAAACCTGCTACTAAAAAAGAACAACGGCTCCACTTTTCAGAGGTTTCGATCTTGTTAGGTCTGCATTTGACAAGGTACATTTATATGCTTAGTACATGAGTGGAAATGTTTTTCGGCCGTTATAAACAAATAAATAAAATAAGTGACCTGACCCCCTCTTAGATTTGTGGAAAGGTCCAGTCTAGGATATTAAGGACTTACAATCTCCGTGGTCATTGCACTTGCACTGTTGAAATAAACAACTTGTGGCATGGTTTAATGGTAACTTGGCTCCATTAAGGGCCTTACTGAACAGAGGGGATGGAAGAACGGCAACTCTGAAGGGTAATTTTGGGCCAACCAGTTCGGAGAGACCGGCAAGCCAAAAGAAGTTAAGTTGCATTGCCCCTACTTTTGCTGATTTTCTTTGTTGGTATTTTTCTTGAAATCACGCAAAGCTTGCCTGAAAACGGTTTTGTACAGCAAGACATATTCATTCCCAATGCTGCTTATATTCCGGTCACTTACCTAAAAGTTGGTGCATTTAACGATGGGTGTAATGTTTATAATTAATCATGGTTTTGGTTTTAAAAACTTCCATTCGGTCTTGGTACCAAGAAGGTCACACAGAGAAGACCTTATTTTATTAGGCCTCTGTTAGAACGACCCGTTTTTCGAAAATGTTTTTTTTTATAGATACGGCCTAACATCACAAGGCCGAATGGCCACATCAAGGCGAGGGCTACACTAAACTGACTTGGGTTGCCTACCAGATTCAAATGCCACCTACTCCAGGGGCTGAAACAGGGTTACCCCTTCACCGTCCGTAAACATGTAGGAATGGGTATCATCGACTAGGAGCCTGGCTGGGAGAGGAGAGCGCACTCCCTTTCCAAGTTTTTACGAAGCAATAATGGTTTAGTGCCTTGCTCAAGGGCACAAATCGTCACTGTTTTCACGAAAAGGCAATTCTTCAAAAAACATACATTTTGGCGAATCAGTGTTTTTACATATTTTGGATGTTATTAGTGACATCAACATTTTCCCCAAGTTTCAAGTGCTAAATCGTTATATTTTTTTAATTACGCTAATTAGCAAAAGGACCATTTTACCAAATTCCCACTTTTGCGTTTTCACGAACAGCCACGTTTAGATTTCCCATTTTTACAATAAACTACATAGCGCTGGCACGGCGCCAAGAACGACTACTCTGCATTAAATTTGAGTTTTTACGAAGAGGCAGTTTGTGTGACCTAGATAAATTTAGTTTTCACGAACAGACACTCGTCGTTTACGCATAAGTTTGTACACGACACGCTGCACACAGACCTCGTTCGCGCAATTTTCACGATGGGAAACTCGTGTAAAACAGTAAATTACTCGTTAATTAAACTTAAATAACAACGTATTTGCATTTGCACAGTTTAGGATCTCCAGTTTCATGCTTGGAAAAATGTCAACGTTTAAATGGCAAACAGTGTCCGAAACAATGATTTCAAAAATAATTTAACTTAAAACGCAATTTTCTCCAAACATTGAAGTTTGGCTGCTGGGGCATGAAAACAGTGACGAAATGTCATGACCTGGATTCGAACCCACACTCTGCTGACAACCCCTGAACTTGGGTCCGTGAATTAGACCGCTCAGCCACGACGCGCTGTGTCTCAATCACATTACCGATCCCCCGATTCCTTGTCAATATGCCCCGGATAGACACTTTTGCAAGGCAAACATGTCCGGGAATATTTATAGAAACTTTTAATTAAATTTTTAAGGAGTCGAGAGAGTTTATTACAAAATACTTACCACACTTCATTTCGTCTGTATAATCGGCGCAGTCAAAATGACCGTCACATATTTGGCTTGGGAGTATACACTCGCCAGAAGTGCACCTTACATTCAACGAATCGCATTCACCTAAAGAAATAGAATAAAAATAATAACAATAAATACATTAATAAATAGTGTTGCTCCTACTTGGCGTACATTGCAAAACTCTGTTGACCAACACGGGAACAAAAAACAGTTTCCTCAACCGTCAATGACAATAATTATGACTATTCTTGACTCCTCTAAGAAGTTGCGCTCAGCAATCCCTGACCAACCCATGGTTGCAATCCGCTGCCCTCAAAACTTAGAAGACATCCTAGTCAGGGACAAAATCCCCAAGGTACAGGTCAAACACCACCCGTAGCAGAAATACAGGGTTGAGACAGCGGTACCCGTTCAAGATGTAAAAACGTGTTTGTACATCAACCCTGCACTTACTCTTCAGGAAATGGGCACTACTAAAGTTTGCAGTAGGATTTTGCCTTTTCCCCCATAATTCCGCCCAGGAAACTTTTGGGCAGTCCACCATCAAACCATGAAGAAACATTATTATGGCAGGTTTTGTTTGCACAGGGTAGAGTTCATTTACCTTGAAAATCTCACTACGAATCCTGCGGTCGGGAGGGCTGCCATCTGTTTTTACACAAAAATCTTGGCAAAGTCTCAAGGGTTGTGAAGAGTCATAGCACTGGCTCTTCTTACAATACCAAGACTGACTCCCAATGTAGCACACCTAATGTAGCACACCCAATGTGGTCTATGTTATATCATGTAAGAGATGTGGACACTGACACTGATGTAGGAGAGACTAAGACTAAACTCAGTCTTTGCATTCCGAACCATGTCTCTTCTATTCCACAAAGACCAAGAAACTGTACCCCGTCTCCATCCTCTTTAACAGCCCCTAACCGCAGCATCAAAAATGTTTCACAGCGGATCTTGCTGCAACACCATCCGTGTTTATTACGTGGAGCTTTCCCCTGAATTCTTAATTTGAGATTTGCGAAGTACCGGGGCTTATCTGAAAAAATACCTATTAATTAGAATAAGCCCAGGTGTTTCAGCAGAATTGTGTACAACTTTGTCACTGTTACCTACCACAGCCCAATTCGTCCTCACTGAAAATGCAATCCCTAGCTCCGTCACAAATTTTAGAGGTGGAATCGAGGCACTCTACTCCATTCAAACAGGTGTACTCCCCTTCTTCGCAATCTGAAGAAGAATGTTAGCTACAGTTTATTTATAAGAAGTAATAGTCTTGTTTTCTTGAAGATCAACTTGATCGAAATTTACATTATTGTTTTGTTGTTGTAGAAAGGTAAACGGGTGAGTAATGATTACATACAAATGAGTGGAACTCAACACAAACTAATAGAAAAAACACACAGTTTGATCAGTGGTACGCTGGGCAAAAACGCCGAGTTTCACGAAAAGCTCTCAAGCGCCTAAGAATCAAAACAGCATTGTGACATCGTACTGCGGGCTCGTTGTGTTGTTTTTGCACAACCGTGGATTATTACATGCCAAACATTAAACAAAAATCTCTGATACGAAAAATAAAAATTATCAAAATGTCGGTAAGCGGTGGTTCGTGAAAATATTACCGTGTTCATGAAGAAAAGGTTTTTGCGTCAGCTCAAGTGACCGGGGAGTTCTCCAGAAAGGAACAAAACACAAATTTGGAGGGGCATGCTAACGTTCACGGAGCTAATTCAATGGTTCGAATGACAGGGAGAAAAACCAAATCTCATGATATAGCATTATTCCAGCCAGCAAATCTGATGCCTTTTTGAGACCCTTGTTTTTTTTTCAAGATTGAATTTGTGACACCAGTACATTATTGATTTCGAGTTCTTGCAATAATTCAATCCGGGCGCAAAAAATTGATTATTTTGAGCGTTCGAACTGATTCTGAGCGAAATGATATTGACAGCACAAATCGATTTTTTCTTCAGGTTTTGGAAAATTTTATTTCTTGATCTCGTAATAATTCTTTTGAGATTTCGAAATGATTTCGAGCTAAAAGATTTTTGAGATCCCAAAGGTATTTCGCAATAATTTATTTTGAGCTTTAGCAATCATTTATTTTGAGTTCTCGCAATAATTTATTTCAACACAAAATAAATTATTTGAGCGTTCAATTGTTTTTAAAATGAAATAATTCTGAACAAAATGATTTGATGAGATTTTTCGTTTTTCCCACCATATTTTTTGTCCCTTTCGGTGCTCCGTAGTAAAAACCATTATCTGTGAACAACTTAACATTAATTTAAGCTTGTACTTTAATTAATTTGTAGGTGATCCCTTCATTATGTAAACCTCTCAATGAACATTTTGACAACTTTTAATCTTTTCGACTATCGGATTCCTGAGAAAGTGAAAGTTAAAAATAGCCTCGGGACTCTTTATGGTGCTTTGGAATCCACGGAAAGCAAAGTTTCTCGGCATGATACAAACTTACAGACTGAGGAATCCTGAGAAATAGGAAACGATCCCCCCAAAAAACATTCAGTAAATGCACACAAACAATCTTCACAAGGCCGAGTATGACTTATTGGTTCCAGACATGCTAGGGCGCCACCAACGGCCAGAAAGGCTAGTTCAAAAAGTTGAAAAAGGGAGCTAGTGTTTTTTTGATCAAATTTCAAGGCAGAAAACTTCAAACTTACGACCAATAATAACTAAACACATAACAAACAACAAGAAAGTGTCAATTTTTTAAAAGGAATTTCGTTCAAAGTGATCCTTAGCTGAACATAAACAAAAGACAAGAGTCAACTCAACCTAAATATTTAAAGTAAAATGTTTCAATTTTTTTTACCAACAATCTCGTAAGGCGTCAGAACTATTCTCATGGCATAGAAGTATGCAGATTCCCCAATATTTCCAAGCACTATCGTCACTTGGGACTCATGAGAGAGCACAGAGAGTGGAACCTTGGACAATTGTGGGTCCGAGCCTTTGACCAAGATTGGAGATCCGTTGGCTAGATCCTTCCCGTCGAAAACTTTCAGGAGCATGCCTTCTCCATCGATGTCAAATACTTTAAGTTTCATTTTTGTTCCATTAGGCGCGTGCAATGCCCAGATGCAGTTAATACGAACTGGTCCTGTGTTCATAGTTATGTTTAAGCTGTATAGTGTTGTGGATTTCGGAATTGGTCGAGATGTTCCGGAGTAGACGGCAACGAACTTTTCAGATGAGTATAAATTGGCCGAAATAGTCATTGACTCATTCCGGCTTAAGATAACGTTCTGCTTTCCGCATACGTCTGAAATTAATAGAAAACAAATATTTGTAAGAAAATATTTCAACTTCAGGTTTTGACCGGCCGATCCACGATAATTTGGTTTTATATAAATAATGAATGCCTGTGAGTACAATGGTCAAAATATTTTCATGAGTTGGAACATTATTGAATGTTCGTCAAAATAGTAAAGCAATCGTACAAATTCTTTTTCCCGCTTGCCTCCCCCTCTCAATTAGAAAGCCTGGTATTACACCACTAGGAATTATATTGGTCCATCAATAAAAGCTATTAAACTTTTGTTGCTATGGATCGACCAATCGGAATCGAGGATTCAAATTTGATTGATGATAGAGCATTTTATTGACAATTAGGATTGATTAAAATGCAACACAAATACAGACTGCTTTTAGTATTAAACTGAAGATTCAACCTAATGCCAGCCACTGTTCAACGATTCCCTCATATCTTCATGAACATAAAATGTCATCCTCAAAAAGGTTAACACTTAGTTTTTATTTTGTGTTTCGTAATTTATACTGTTTATCTAAATTTAGAACCAACAAAAACTACATAATATATAATAATAACAATGTGCCCAAATGCCATGGAGTTGATTAAACAGACCATGTAAAAAAAAAAAACATCTTATGAGAAACAGCAAACAGGAAATCCAACACAACAATGGTAGATTGTTATAAGCAATAATGTTTCCTTGTACTAAAGGTACAACTCTATAAAATTTGGGCCTTTTTTTTTAGGAATTTCTTTTAACATTCACCGAAAGCGGCGTAGTCTTTGTAATTCCTTACCGCAGCCGAGTTCGTCTGTAAAGTCATCGCAGTCAAACTTGGCGCAGCATATTTTTTTCAAACAAATTGCATTTATTCGAATCGCACTGAAATTTCGAACACAATCAGACAACCACCAGCACCAATTTTTGTGTGAGCCCAATTTAAACCATTTTGCTCACTTGAATTCGATTCGCTTACTAAAATTTCATAATTATTAATAATTTTGCCATAATTCATTTCAAGCTAACATTCAAGTTATTTTGAGCATTCTCATTTATTTACAGCGAGATGATTCTGAAAGTACATTATATTTTCGCAATATTGTTTTTTTTGCTTTTGCGATAACTTATTTCGAGTTCTCGCAAAAATTTATTTGAGCTTTCGAAATGATTTCGAGCGAGCACGAAATGATTTTGCAATAGTTTTTTTCGAGCCTTTGCAATAATTTTTTCGATTTCTCGAAAAATAAAGTGTACAAAATAAATTAATTTGAGCGGTCGAAATGCTTTTGAAAGTGCGACATAATTGCGAACAAAATTATTTCGAGCGCTCACCAAAACAAATTATTTAAAGTGAAGTTGAAATATTTATGTTTTTAGTTTTGTCCGCACCATATTACGTTCCTTTCGGTCCTTCGTTGTACCAATCCCTGATCTAGGAAAAACTTAAAAGTAAGGCTTTTATTTTTATAACTTCGTTGGTTACCCTTTCATCATATAAACCGTACAATGACCACTTTTGGAAATACTGGAAATACTTTCGAGTGTTGTTAACTTACCGCAACCAATTTCATCAAAGTAATTTGAGCAGTCAAATATGCCATTGCAAATAGCATCGGGTGACAGGCACTTCAAATCAGCCAGACACAATATCTGATGTCCATCGCATTCCGCTGAATCAAATCAAGTGAAATCAAGTAAGGTATCATGACAATTGCATTGTAGTTCTGTTGTCTCACTTTGTTGGTTTTTAACAGTCTGTATAGTTGACTATATACAGTACAAATATTGTACTCGTCTGAGTAAACTACAGCAGAACATGATCACAAAGTGGGTCTCAATTGAAAAAGAAATTGTCAAATTTTTTTAAATTTTGGTTCATGTTTAATGACGTCGTCGTAATTATGGGAAAGCTCCATAAAAAAACTCGAACAAAACATCCTTTTAATCTAACAACTGGCATCTGTTATCTCCATGTAATTCCTTTTCCAAACAGTGGACTTATCTGGATCATGCACAAACCAATTGGGCTACTGACTGCCCCAGGAAGATTAACTGCTTATTGATTTAGTTTAATGACCCAAATAATTCAATGTAAACCGAATTTCAATGTTTTTGCGGCAAAACTCGGAAATATATTTTTTGAGCTTTCCCGTAATGGTCGTCACTCTCTTCAAATAGATCTTCTTTGAGCCCGTATTTTAAGACACGTTTGAGACACACCGAGTCTTCCGATTCAAGGTCACATTTTATCCGTTTAGAAATTAAGACCAAACACCCAAAAGCAAATTACCTTTCCATCCGGTGGAGTTTTGTGAAAACAAAACTATGGTCTGGGTCCAGTTCCTTGCTTGAACAAAGCTAGACGAGAATTCAACCCAAAGTTCGGTTGCCCAAACGGAAATTAATGTCACGTGATGATGATGCCAAACTTCTTCTACCACTGACTTTGAATCTGAACGGTTATGTCCCTTTCCAATTGAGATCCGTTGACCCAATTCCAAACTCACGCCAGTCAAGTTTACTGTTGTTATAAAACCAGGAATATTGGTAATCAGCCATACACACGGGGGTATGTGTGAAGCGGAACTTAAAATACTTAATTCGATCATGGAGTCATCGGTTAAGTTGATATACGGCGAGCCGCACAGCGATTCTGAAATAATCAAAAAAATAAAACCCCCCACAAATGCAGTGTTATTTTTGTATAGAATTACAAACATTACGTATTCGGATTGTCTGAATAGAAGGTAAGTGCTTAAAGTTATTCCAAATAAAACAAACATTATGAACGTAAAACCATATGACTTGATAACGTTCATATTGTGCGTGATGTTTCGCTGCAGGTACTTTCCAGACAGCCGCCGGAACTTTCCAGACGGCCGCCGGAACTTTCCAGACAGCCGCCGGAACTTTCCAGACGCCCATGCTTAGGAGAGCTACATTGTGGGCTTTCCACAGGTGTTGTCTATGATCCCTTTTCTTTAATCTTTCCTGTTAAAAACATTGTGGGCACAGCCCCACAATGTAAAAAAAACCCACAACTACACATCCTACCTAAAACTCACCCCACAATGTATCTCTCGTCCGCCCACGTGAACTGATACTCGGGAAGTTTGTGAATAGATTTTATATAAAGTTTGCGTCTTTTAAAAAATAGATCGGTTTGTGATCTTTTGTACTTGCAATCGATGAAAAAGAAGGACATATTTTTGATTTGAGCTTGTAGTGACAATACGTGTTTTTTCGAAAAAAAATTAAAGCAGAGTTGATGTATTAAAGAGATTCTAACTTCTCTCTAGTACTTTCTGTCAGGCGTTTTTGCAACAGTTAAATGAGAAAAACCCGAAAAAATAAACCACGTTACAATATTATCATCACCTCCTGTTAGGACAGGAAGTAAGGTCAAAGCAGGTCATTGACAAAAATATAGAACTTCAATAGATAAGTCTTTCACAGACAAAAAAGACAAGCAAAGATTTAAATTACAACAGCTGTGATAAAAAAAAAAAAATAGATAAAAAAACCCCAATGTAGATAATACATTGTTTGATTAAATTTTAAAAGCGGTGTTATTATTTTGACATGCCTAAATTGGGTAGAGGTTTATGGAAATTGAATTTTTAAGTTTGTTGCAAGTTTAAAGAATTTGAACTTGCATAAAGCTTTTAGATGTAATTTACAATTTAATGTAATTTTGAATGTAATGATTGTGAGGAGTCAAACATTTTTTATATACAGAAATTGACTTAAATCATGCTCTTTTAATTGACGACTAGTTTGTGAAAACAAGTTATGTATTTCAGGAGATATTTGATTGTGTTATATTAAATTTCGAATTTATGTAAATCAACTCAAATTTGAATATAGGGCTTTACTATCGACTAAACAAACGTAAAATAAAAACGTTTGTGCGCACCGATGACAAAGACTACTGCCACGTCACGGAATGCAGTGGTCAAACTTTATTTCGTCTCACTTGTCTATGCTAACTTTGCGGGTCTTGTTCCAAGTGCAATTAAAGTTCAAATAATTTTCCAGTTCTACTTTATTCCCAATGTAAAATGTAGTTGGAGTCGTGTAAGGTATTGGTCTAGTTCAGTCCTGCTGATGTCATTAAAAAAATGTTCTGCTGTTCTTTAAATTGCTTCGTTATTGTTATGTTTCACTTTCAGGTGCTTCGTTATTGTTATGTTTCACTTTCAGGTGCAAAAAGTCTTTCTTGGTAATCTTTAAAATAAGTGTACGGGGAGGGAAAAACGAAACATTGATAATCATTTCCAGAAATTGTTTTCAAGTTTTAATTCCAAATATTTACTTACGTGAGTTAGCCAAACGAGAAACAGCGCCAGACGCTAAAAGAATGCAAATGAAATATGCCGCTCTGTCCATTCTGTCCAATGTCACTCAGCAAAAACTCATTTTGAAAAAGGTACACCAGGCTGTAATAAAGAACAGTGAATCTCATTGGACACTCATTAGTTACACACTGTCTTAATAAATGCGACCTATTTGTTTGTGGGAAAACCTCAAGGCTCTGGGGTTTTCAAAAGAACAACTAGGAAGTTACACTATCACTCACTTATTAAGTAACAGTTTTTTAATAAAAAGTCTGTACTCCGCCAATTTTTTTTTTATTAAAAAAAATCAAAGTTTTACAACTACACCTAGCCAAATAGCATGCATATTGTCTTATTACTAACGTTTTCCCCCCACTAAATCCATCAATGACCAGCTATCCCGGAATTCCCATATGTGCAGCAATTACTCAGCCTTGGTACTAATATAGCCACTACTGGGTGAAACGAACAACATGGTTTTCAGATTGCTTGTTCTACAGACTCTTGGCTTTGCCCTAGTTGTTTATTAGGATATTGAGTAGGATGATGCAGCAAT
Organism: Pisaster brevispinus; assembly: GCA_023634235.1. Lineage (NCBI taxonomy): Eukaryota > Metazoa > Echinodermata > Asteroidea > Forcipulatida > Asteriidae > Pisaster > Pisaster brevispinus. The sequence continues at coordinate 4,536,195 of JAMKCF010000001.1, forward strand.
GATTAGCTAGACGTTAGACCCCATGGGAAGATGTAAGGTATTGTGATATTCTTGCTGAGCTGTGTAAACAAAGGGTGTTATTCCAAGAAATGGTTGATTGAGCAGAAGTGGTGTAAACTCTACAAAGAGACACATGTGGGCTCATCTCCAAATACAAATGCTTGAATTTATTTCATTTAGTCCAAAAAGGTCTATATCTAATGCTTTGGGCGATTTAAAAAAGATTTTGTTCTCTTTCAAAAAGGGATTGTGTCTGAGTGTAACTCTTGGTCAGAGTGTCACGCAGTTAATTCCTTAATTAGTATTCATAATATTGCTACGCCATCATACGAAAAGTAGTCCCATAACACTGTTGTAGTTGGTGGATCTGAGGCCACTTACACATCTTAAACAGATATAATAGTGTCGCTTAAATTAGAAATAAATTGAAATAAAGTTAAAACTCCGGACGATGATGCTTATTTTTTTGCAAACGCCTAAATTAGTGCCAACTCAACATAGGTTAAGTAATAACATGAACGCCAGTTGGGCAACATCTTTAAAAGTTTTTTTACAACTAACCGTAAACGGAGGTCGAGTCTTATTATTATTTCTAATTTTATTATTAATTTGTTAAATGTTTTTCAGTATTATGTTTCAAGGCTAAATTTGACGTTGCCCAACAATACTGTGTATTTTGTGCACACGGAAAACTGAAAACGGATGAGACCAACTTGGTTCCTGGAGTTCGAATGTGTGAGACATGCACAGTCTAAAATGCTAGCTGACAAACAATCATTGTAATGTAACACAAGTTTACGCCAAACGTAGGTCCACCCTACTCCAAATTTCAATAGGTGGTATTAAAAATATTTCTTACTCATATGACAAGAAACAAACAAACAAACAAATGCAAATAAACCGGCTCTCTTCTGTCAACCGCCGGCTGTAATAGTCTAGGCAAGTATTGTGCTTATCGAAAAAACGAGCAAACAACTCGAAAGAGGGCTGTTTCTTTATAAAAAATAAAATATTCTTTTAAAATTTTACTCAAAAACAAATTCATAAAATAAAGAAAGACTCAAAGCAATTCGTAAGAATTGTATACATTTTTCATAATACAAATATTTTACCAAAATTTAAATTAAAACAAAATTAGAACTAAGATGAGGAAGTTTATTTTGAAGAAACAACATTTGCCATTCACGGCTTGAATTGTACGACCAGCACCTAGATTTTATGAAAACATAAAAAATTAAAAAAGATACCTGAACTGAAGTTCAAGTCTTAATATCGTTTTTTTTTGTGGCAAATTTGTTAAAACTGTTGCTTTCATAATGATTCATAGCTTCATTTGGCTTTGCCCAACGATACGGTACAATTTTTTTAGCCATAAACTGCTTTAAACTTAAGTATTTGACGAAACAGAATCGCGCACAGGGAGAACTCAAAATGGTTGATGAAACACAAGTCTACACCAAACATAGCTGCGTCTGACTCCAAAATCAAATGAGTGGTGGCACTTTATTTTATTGACTAAATTTATCTTCTGCTGACATGACAGGATACAAACAAACGAAGTGATTCAAACAAATTAGTACACTGTTGTCAACTGTCGATTGTAATATTGCTAGGTGACAAACAAGTCAACTCGTTGGACCACTTTAACGTATTGAGCAACAAACAAGCCAGCCAAAGTATGCAAATAAATCTTTATTATGCTGTCAACTGTCAGCAGTCTCGTAGTAAGGAATTACTTGTTTTTTTATTTATATATTTTAATAATAAAATAAAATGTTGGGGGAGAGGGGGGGGGGGCATGACAGAAAATGTTTATTGAGACGTTAACTCTGCCCGTTGCGCAGCGACGTAGTGGGGAGTTTGTGACGGTTTTGAAAATGTAGACCTAGTTCAAGCTATTTGGTTAATTTCTGCGCTTTTTGTTGTTGTGAGCATCAACAGTATGGATGGACTTTACTTCCTTTGTTTTTGTTGTTGGGGATTTTTGTATGGGGTCATGGGGGCGTTGGCAGTTATAGGCCTGATTGTCGGCTGTAATATAGCGTACAAGTATTGTGCATATAGAAAAACGAGAAAACAACTCGAACGAGGATTGCATTTTTCTAAGACGTAAATCATTCTTTAAAAGTTTGACTTTTTTCATACTAAATTCTTGCAAATGAAAGTACCTACAGCAATTTGCAACAATAATATATGTATTTCATAATATACATTATTTACAAACAATTAACATTAATACAAAAATGAAACTTGGAATGAGGATGTTTATTTGAAAATAAACGCAATTTGCCAATCACGCCCGAATTTATACGACCATCAAATAACTTTTATGCTATCGTGAACGTCAGTTTGGCAACTTTTTTTCCCTTCAAGTTATCGGAGTAGCGGATGTCAAGAGTTATTAGCAGGTTTGCATTGTTAGTTTGTTAAATAGTCTTTACTTGGCTAAATTGTTACTTTGCACAGCAATATTGTTTAACTTGTGTAGCCATAAACTACGTGTACCTGAAGTTTTTGAAGAAACAGAATCGTGCACAAGGAAAACACAAAATGGTTGGGACCGGTTCTGAAATTCCGAGTATGTGCGGAATTGCACAGTCTAAAATGCTAGCTGAAAAACAACCAAAGGAATGGAACACATGTTTACGTCAAACGTAGCCCCGTCTGACTCGAAAATCAAACCGGCGGTCCACTTGAATGTATTAATTTAATTTATCTCTTTCTGACATGACACGAAACAAACAATCAAACAAAATGATGCAAACAAATTGGTCTGTTGTCCACTGTCGGTTTTTATATCTAGCTGACAAACAGCCAAAGTAACGGAAAACAAGTTTACGTCAAACCAGGCCCGTAAGTAGGTCGCCCCCACCAGAAAAAAAACCAAAACAAGAACATACAAAAAAAAAAAAATAATAAAACAAATAAAAATAAATAAATAAAACAAAGTTCCCTAAAATAAAAAGTAGAGGAAAATTCCGCCCCAAACCAAAACAATATCCAGCCCTATGTTGGCGGTCTCCCTTTTAGTCAATATCTTTGTTCGGGGTGCCAGTCAGAAGCCATACAACCGTTAAATGCCGTGTAGCCAGGGATCACACCCACGTTTACGATTCAACCTGGGAAGCGGCAGCCACGTATGGCTTCTGACTGGCACCCCGAACAAAGATATTGACTAATAGGGAGACCGCCAACATAGGGCTGGATAGCTCAGTTGGTAGAGCGCCGGTACGTTCATCCGGAGGTCGTTGGTTCAAGTCCCGCTCCAGTCAATTTTTCTTTGTTCAAACCCAAACTATTTAAATAAAATTTCCCAGTCAGTTTCCCTTGTGGTTCATGACTTGATATTTAATATAAAAAAGTCGCATCCCCTTAAGGTTATCCCGTGGCTGCCGCTTCCCAGGTTGAATCGTAAACGTGGGTGTGATCCCTGGCTACACGGCAGTTAACGGTTGTATGGCTTCTGACTGGCACCCCGAACAAAGATATTGACTAATAGGGAGACCGCCAACATAGGGCTGGATAGCTCAGTTGGTAGAGCGCCGGTACGTTAATCCGGAGGTCGTTGCTTCAAGTCCCGCTCCAGTCAATTTTTCTTTGTTCAAACCAAAACTATTTAAATAAAATTTCCCAGTCAGTTTCCCTTGTGGTTCATGACTTGATATATAAATATATATATTTAGTAGGGGAGATGGCCTTAGCTTTCGATCCAATCCGGACCTTCGTCAGAGGCATATATATATATAAAATACATGTATATAGAAGAAAACAATACCAATTGGCTTGAATTGGGCACCCTTAACAAACAATTAAAAAATCAACTCTGCCCTGAATCGATTCAGGGCAGAGTTGTACATTTTCTTATATATTCGCCAACCCCCCCCCCCCCTTCCATTCATGTACGCCCCAAAGTGTAGTTCCTGGGTACAGGTCTGCCTCAAACGTAGCTCCGTCTGACATCAAAAGCAAAACGGTGATCCACTTTAGTTTATTGACTATACTTATCTCTTGCTGACATGACAAGAAACAAACAAACAAACAAACGAATGCCATTAAATCAGTACTCTGCTGTCATCTGTAGGGTGTACCATTGTTACTTGACAATCAACCAAATGAAAACAAATTTGCGTCGAACAAATCAGCGGACCACTTTAGTTTATTGCTTATATTTATTGCTTGCTGACATGACAAGAAACAAACAAACAAACAAATAAACAAACCAACAAAGGGATGCAGGTCAACTGTCAGTACTCTGCTGTCAACTGTCGGTTGTAATATTGCTAGCTATTCAAACAACCAAAGTAATGGACCGCAATTTTACGTCAAACAAAGCTCCGTCTGACTCCAAAATCAAATCAGTGGTCCGCTTTAGTTTAGTGATTGGAATTCTCACTTATTCACCAGGACAAGAGACAACTCAACTAAATGATGCAGATCAATCGGTACTGTGCTGTCCACTGTCGGTTGCTCTATTGCTAGCTAACAGACTACCAAATTAATGGCACTCAAATGAATGTCAAACAAAGCTCCGCCTGACTCCAAAATCAAATTGTTGGACCACTTTAATTTAATTATTGTATTTATCGCTCGCTGACATGACAAGAAACAAACAAACAAACAAACACAATTATGCAAATCAACCAGTACTCTGCTGTCGACTGTCGTTTAACAAATTCTTCTAGCTAACTAAATTAAAAGTAATGGGATTGTATGGTTTTCGTTTTACTGCGTGAACTAACACCGTCCGCCATTTTGCTGAGTCCAAAAAATTAACAGGTAAAAGAAAAACAGCACACGTATATTTGTGTGGATCATTACAGTTTACGCAAAACGTATTTCAAACTATATTTACTTTACCACAAACGCTTTTTCAAGCCCAAAGCGCCCAATCCAAGGCAACGTGTCTCTTAAGGCAAGCTGTTAACCGACGAAGGCCCAAACCAATACTGCAGCATCATTTTTCTCTAGCCATCGAGCTAGCTCGGTGGTCTAGTCTAGCAATGCAAATGTCGTGGGTTCGAATCCCACCCGAGCGATTGCCTGTGGATTTTTTCACAGAATTCGGGAGAGCACTGATCATACATTGCTTATTACACATCGGTGTAAAGGTAAAACCAAGTTAAGTTCTTTATCCCCGTTGCAAATATTATCACCTCTAAATCGTTGTAATACCCGCTGCTAAGGGTTCGAACCCGCCACTAGCCTTTGGGCTAGCTCGTTGGTCTAGTGGTAAGACATCTGCTGTAGCAATGCAAAGGTCGTGGGTACGAATCCCAACCGAGTGGCTGCCTAAGGATTTTTTTCACACAGCTCGGGAGAGCACTGAGCATACAGTGCTTAATACACATCGAAGTGAGGGCAACACCAAATCAAAATCATTTTCTCATTAACCAAATAGCACACTCCTATAATAATTAAACGGGTAACCAGTTAGACAATGCATCGTCTTCAAAACATCTGTGAACTACACAAAGCACTCTCACGTAAACCCCCCTCAGTCCGTTACAGTCTCTAAACCTCCACAAACCCGGCCGAAGTAGCCTCCACTCCAGCCACAATCAAATAATCCCTCGCACTTTACAGAATAGCAGGGGACCGGTGTGGCAGGATAATCTGTCCTGGGAGATTCTGTCCCCCCCCCCCCCCAATACGTTGAACTGTGTACACAAACTTTTTCTGATAGCGCCCTCTTTTGAATAATCCTCCTTCAGCGCATGTTAATTTCCCATTGTGGGACAGACTACTCGGGGTCAAATTTCCCTTTGACACTTGCTGGTTCCCGATGCTGGAAATCTTAACCAATTCACAATCGCAAAAGCATTATCAACTCACTCCAGACTTTACTTGTCTTTTTCCAATGTTCCTCCGTTTTCTTCTTGCCTTAAGTTTTGTTTTCGTTCCTTTTTGAAGCGCTTGTTTAGCAGCATTTGTATCTTTTGAAAATGCGCTTCAAAAGTCTTAGTTATTGTTACTTTGTCAATGGTAATGTTATTAATACTAATTTTCTAATGCAGTTTGAGCAATTTCAGATAAAAAGTCATCTAATACTGGTAGCTGGTTGATATCCAGTATCAATCAAATCTCATAACTGTCAATAATAATACTAACCCCCCCCCAAAAAAAAAAAAAAACACAACATATACAATACTTTTTAAAGATATCAGCTTCAACGAAATTTTTATTGAATCTTCATTTTGGTTATTTTGCGTTTGGTTCCCTTTTAAGTTAAGGTTTAAAGTTTTTAAGGTTTAAAGTTTTCTGCCCTGCATTTTTGTTGAAATTTGATCGTACAAAACAGCACCTGTTTTTAGATTTTCGAATTTTTGTTTTGGTCATTGGCGATGTTTCAGCCTCACTTGCATTTTGACAATGTTACAGTTTCTACTAGTTGGAGCATTGTTTCATGTTAGTAAAAACTTATGTTGACATTCTGATTTCGATTTGGATTGTAATTGTCTTTTTAGCCTGAACGCGCCCTTTTTCTTTTACTTTTTAATCTGAAGGATGTCAATTTTTGTGGAAGGACGGCCTTGCTGGTCACCTGTTCCTCCTTGACACTCACTGGCTCGGTATTTTATACGATTTTGAGTATTTGTATTTATATTCACTTTCTCCGTCTTTGTTCAATTTTTCGGATTGTTTCTTTTAATTCCTTTTAGTGTTTTACCAGTGTGAAGTGTAATACAATAACATAAATAAATAGAGAAATACCAGCTCTGCTCGTAAAGAAGCTTCCTGTTGAGCTAAATTATTTACTGGTAACACAAATTTAGCCTTTATAATACAAGTGTCTCAAAAAGGCATCATGGAACACGTTCGGCTTAGCCAGTATTGCCACTAAATCACGCATGGGTGGTCTGTGGTTCCCTCAAACGCATTAGTTTTAGTTGATTGGTTTTTCAAATGTGACAACTCATATTATTGGCTCGTAAAACAATTACTTGCAAAATACAGTGCAATGATAACTTATATTTTAATATTTGACTTAAGTTTTTGGCAAAAACCTACCATTTATCGTTAAACCAACTTTTTGTGTTATTGCGAAAGTTTACAAAACTTTATCTGCCACGAAACCAAACTGCCATCTTGACAAAGTTACGTAACTTCGTTAGTGCTCCGGAGCTAGGTTGATCCAGTTGGACTAGCTAGTTTAACCACGCAGAGTTCGAGTGACATCTAGATCGACTATGGTTAAGTCTATTCGACTCTAGTCAGCCACCCGAACTTGCTGAATGGAATACTACAGCATTTTTGGATTTACTTGTGCTGCCAGTCAATGGACTGGTGAGGCTCAGCTATGCAAATCTCGGAAATCCAGCATGTCCACGAATCGCTGCTTTCAGACATTTTATTCGGCTCTTCGTAATATGTATATTTTATTGCATATAGAATACACGAGTGTGTCCCGGTGAACAAAACGAGTCTATATTGTGACGTCACAGTGCTGTTTTGATTCCTAACCAATAAAGTGCTTTTTTTGTGGCAATTGACATTTTAAATTAGCGTGACACTGATCCAAATTATTATTATTTTTTTACATCATGACGTATCTTTTATTACGTTTCATTCACATAAAAACTCGTTTGCCTTTCTAAACCAAATAACATAATTGTTAAATTCGTTCAAGTTGATCATTAACGGGAAGTTGCTAACAATAAAATAAAAAAATAAAAAAAAATGCGATAAAATTCTTCGCTCTAGTCAAGTGTTTTAGAATATTTAACGTTTAATATCGGAGTTTATTTAATGAGGTGGACCAAGTAGAATAAACTGAACCTATCACACGACGGTCTTAACCCAGCTCACGTTCCCTTTAGTTAGTGGGTGAACAATGCAACGCTTTGCATATTCAGTGTGGAAATAGGAGGGATCAAAACGCAAACGTGGCTCTGCACACTGGGCTGCCACGAACACGGCCCTTTCAAAGATTTGAAACTGAGAAAGGTTTCAGTCATGAAGCCTCTCTCAGGCACCTTAAAGCACACAATTCTAGGCACCAAAGATGTTTATTATTTCGTGATTTTCAACTTCGATGACCAATTGAGCAAAACTTTTCAGAGGTTTGTTGTTTTATGTGTATGTTGGAATACTGGTGTATCATCGAAAGTGTCTTTGCGTGACACCATCAACAAAATTGTACGCGTTTAGTAAAAGTTTGATATTAGCGAGGAATATGTTTTTTGGGAAAACCCAATCACTTTTAAATCGCCCAAAAACTTTAGGTACCCTTTTGACTAAATAAATCAATTCAAGCAAAATTTATTTCGAGATGAGCCCAAATGTTCCTCTTTATAAAGCTTATATCACTTTTGCTCAATCAACCATTTCTTGGAGTGATTTGCTTACACAACTCAGCACGAACATCACAGTCTCTTACTGCCTTCAAATAAACCATAAGCTGTGATGATGTTGGTAGACTTAAACGGACTTACCATAGAAGAATGCGAACTATTTCTAGCCGACTTCAATTCAAAACGATCCACAAGCGTCCGATGCGAGACACTCCACTCCACTGCAGTGCGTGTACTCGTTACGGCACTCCCACTTATCAATAAACAAAGGAATTTAAATCATCCAGATTTGAATTAATTAACAATAATGGATAACAAACAACAAGGGAACTCAGATTTGTGTCAATATTCGTTTTGTCTGACTCAAACATCAAGCCAGCTCTCCACTTTAGTTCGATTAAACCAAACTGGGTCCAGAGACAAATGTTTCTGTTTGTGAATGACGTGTAGTTTAAGCTCAGATGCTCCTAATATTTAAAACAATGTTGAGACAGAAACATAAAGGACCAAAAACAAATTGTGTAGCTTTAAAGAAAGACTCTGCCAGGGTCAAAGCGTCAGACCACTAACTAAAGTATTATGTTGCATTTTTACCGACGTCCTTTTGGTTGGAAAGCTGTTTGTAATAGATAATTCTTATTTCTCAATAGTATTTTTAATAATACAAAATAAAAACGAATAGCCCCAACTCTTGACGTTTTACTTTGTTTTCCACTAATCAAAATAACCAAGTTTGACGACGTTTGTATGTGTCGTTGGCGTAATCCTTAAACTCTGATAAAAGTGCAATGGTGCAACTACTGTTACCATACTTAGGGCAAACGCTTATGATGGTACTGTAACGAACACAAATTGTATGCTATGTGTATAGAAGAAAGCTCGCCGGGTGCGCTGGAGTACCCCCGTCGGATCATAGAAGGACAGCGCTCCCACGGCAGCTGGCCTGAACTTTGTGTGAACTGTGCAGTAATTGGACTCATTATCCCGCGCAGTGGCTGATGTGTAACAATGTATAACAAATTGTGTAAAGATAAGAGATTATCCAGGATGCGTTCGTTGTTTTGGCGCCCTTTTTCTAGCGATGTGTTGTGAATGATTGTTGTGTTACACAGACCAAATGACTTCAGCGAGTGAGCACTGAATAAGTTGTTGTTCTTGGAGAATGAATAAATCAGTGTGTTTCATATTGAATGGAAATTGAGTTCGTTTGTTTTCTGTCTGCGTTTGGCTGCAGAGCAAACAAGGACCTGTTGAGAGTACGTTACAGTACAGTGATTGACAGGATTCGGAGCCAGTCTGTCAGACTAAGTGGTTTTTCAGTAAGCCTAGTTTTAGTTGGCGAAAACCAAACTGGTGCATATCGAAGTAACACGAGAAGTGTCACTCACCCGTCTAGTTTGGATGTTTTTTTGTCGGGTGTATTGAATGATTCACCAGAAATAAGATGGGTCTTCGTATGATTCCATGGTATGATCAATGGTTTTCGCTCGAGGTATGCGGAGACATTTTCGAAATACAAGCCCCATTTATTAACACAGCACCGTGTAATGGTTAACATGGTTCTGTGGCTCAATCTGCATTCAACGATACCAGAAAATACTGGAGCGAACCCCTTATAATATTAAAGTGCATAGATAACTTGGCTATAGATGCCGGAAAAAACAACAAATTGTACTTAGATAAAACTAGAAAATATTAAAAAACAGCGACAAGCCCCAATTTGATAGAAGGCCCAATTTAATAAAAGGTTAGTCTTATTTTGAAAAGTCAGTAAATGTCTTGAATCACTAACAATCAGGCCTTTTTTCAGTTGATGACATTTTTCTACGAAAACTGTCAGTTACTACACTTTCAAAAGCCTCAGTGCAGCCTAAAAAAACCCTGAAGAAATCCGATTTTAAGAGTACAATAAGGATACACTTGGTTTGTTAGTGCTGTTCTTGTGCTGCTAATGTTGCTGTTGTTGTTGTTGTTGCTTTTTTTTGGGGGGGGGGGGCACAACATGTGACAGAATTAGCACCAAATGAGTCTTATGCAAGCAATGTTGAAAGACTTTTCTGAAGAATTCCTGTTTGGGCACAAAGTTTAAAAAAGAAAAAAAAACTTGACGGAACCTTTGTTTTATTGTGTAAAAAGTCCCAACAGCTGCGTGCATGCCTATACCCACAGTATCGTTTCCTTTTCCCAGTCCTTCTTATGTGTAACTTAATTGTGATTCTAAATGGTTTAACAAAAAGTAACAATTAGAGACTCGGGACCTCTCTTACACTATGCAACATTTACAAAAGGGGCACTTCTGAAGCACAGCAGTAGCAAATTATGACTTCCCACGAGCAGCTTTCAGGAATAAAGACTTTGCAAGTTTAACCAGTATTCGTGGATCAGTCTGAATTATGTCCAGTCAATCCTGCTGGCAAGTTTATTGCCTTCAATCGCTACATTGTAGTAAACAACTTTATGTCAGTAAAATCTTAACTTTTTGAATCTATTGAGTAAAATTATTGTTTTCTTTGAAAATATCGTTGCCACTATGAAACCCTGACTTGAAAAAGAAATTAGGACAAAGTTCTCATAGCCCTGCGAACCGAGGTTCTTCCCCCATGACAAGAACAAACCCCAAAACGTGACACTCGACTCCCACCTCATCGGAATGCACTTTTAATTATAGGGCACTTATACACAGAATCGAATGAGACAAAGAAACAAAGTGTTTGATTGAATGTCACAGCCTTAAAAAAATGTTTTTTATTGCAAACAACTAAATTTGTGGGGGATGCCGACAAATTGTTTGGCAATCCTGTCGCACGTAAAAACCGCACTTGGGGCACACCTGACCCCGCTAAACATTATGGGTACCTGACCCAAACCATGTCAGTAGAACTGACTTAAATGAGGGCACACCTGGCCCCAACCATGTCAGTAGAACCTATGGTAGAACTGACTCAAATCATGAGGGCACACCTGGCCCCAACCATGTCAGTAGAGCTGACTCAAATCATGAGGGCACACCTGGCCCCAACCATGTCAGTAGAACTGACTTAAATCATGAGGGCACACCTGGCCCCAACCATGTCAGTAGAACTGACTTAAATCATGAGGGCACACCTGGCCCCAACCATGTCAGTAGAACTGACTTAAATCATGAGGGCACACCTGGCCCCAACCATGTCAGTAGAACTGACTTAAATCATGAGGGCACACCTGGCCCCAACCATGTCAGTAGAACTGACTTAAATCATGAGGGCACACCTGGCCCCAACCATGTCAGTAGAACTGACTTAAATCATGAGGGCACACCTGGCCCCAACCATGTCAGTAGAACTGACTTAAATCATGAGGGCATACCTGGCCCCAACCGTGTCAGTAAAACTGACTTAAATCATGAGGGCACACCTGGCCCCAACCATGTCAGTAGAACTGACTTAAATCATGAGGGCACACCTGGCCCCAACCATGTCAGTAGAACTGACTTAAATCATGAGGGCACACCTGGCCCCAACCATGTCAGTAAAACTGACTTAAATCATGAGGGCACACCTGGCCCCAACCATGTCAGTAGAACTGACTTAAATCATGAGGGCACACCTGGCCCCAACCATGTCAGTCGAACTGACTTAAATCATGAGGGCACACCTGGCCCCAACCATGTCAGTAGAACTGACTTAAATCATGAGGGCACACCTGGCCCCAACCATGTCAGTAGAACTGATTTAAATCATGAGGGCACACCTGGCCCCAACCATGTCAGTAGAACTGACTTAAATCATGAGGGCACACCTGGCCCCAACCATGTCAGTCGAACTGACTTAAATCATGAGGGCACACCTGGCCCCAACCATGTCAGTAAAACTGACTTAAATCATGAGGGCACACCTGGCCCCAACCATGTCAGTAGAACTGACTTAAATCATGAGGGCACACCTGACCCCAACCATGTCAGTAGAACTGACTTAAATCATGAGGGCACACCTGGCCCCAACCATGTCAGTAGAACTGACTTAAATCATGAGGGCACACCTGGCCCCAACCATGTCAGTCGAACTAACTTTAAAATCAATTGGGTAAAGTGACCCCCATCATACAATGAAATTTAACAAGAGTAATATAGTAATCATACATAGACGTGTTTAACCCATCAAGTAAGTTGTGAGTTTCCACCTTGGCACATACGGTCGGAAATAGCCCCTGTGGTACATCAGAGCGCTATCACAACTTCTTTTACAATGCATCAAATTGAATTGAAGAAATCTTCAAACTTGAAGTAATAAAAGTTTGGCTGAATAGTAGAACATTTAATTAAAATATAACCAAACTCTTGAATTTGCTGTGTGAATCCCGTTAAAAAACGCCAAACACCCGTAAATGCAATAGCCCTAGGGCCTACAACTTCAAGCAGTAGCTTTAAAATGGGGCGGGAGGGAGTGGAAAATTGAAAATATTTTTTTCCCAATATTACATGTATGTCTATACACTTCAAAGGGTCATGATGACATGTTAGAGAACTCAACCCCATGTATGACTAGACTATCTCAGAGGGGAGGGGGTGAGGGTTCGGAGGGGTGAGGGGTCAGAGGGGGGGGGGTTCTAAATTTGGTTTGTTAAATTAAAAGTCTGGTTTGCTCTAAATTCTGAACAATCAGACACACCTCCTTTTAGCCGAAATTAAAGACGAACAATTGTGGCAGCCTGTCCATTATGCCACAACTTGTAACACAATATGACAAATGTCTGCAATCTCTGGTTACACAATAAACTCCGGAAAGGGATTTAACACGGCATGTTTTCAGCTGTTTGTTGTCCCTTTTTGTACCGGTGAAACGAAGCCATGCATAGCCAAGCCACTAAACACCAAAAAAGACTATGCGAGTAAAAAAGTCATCCGTCCAGCTGCCAGCCAAGTTGAGGAAAATCCTAAGTCGTTCCGGACGTTAAACATTTTCCGCCCGCAATTGGTCGAATCTCCGAAGGAGAGAAAAAAATATAAAAAGGAAATAAGTAAATAAATAATATATATATATATATATATATATACAAAAATAACAAATACATAAAATGCGGACAAACACGTCATCCAATGGAAGTTGGTTTATTATTGATAGTTCATATTAATTCAAATTACAAGTCCAAGGCAAAAGAGGTTACTCCCGGAAAACCTTACAATAATGTAACCGAGTGAAAAAGCTGGTGGACGAGTGAAACGAAAAGCTGAACAGGTTCCGCCTGCTAGTCACTGAATAAACTAGCAAACCTAGACGGGTACCCCTCAAACACGTTAGATAACAAAAAATTCCCTTAATTATCAGCATGTTTTATTTTAAATAACAAACATATGACTACACGTTTACTCTGCAAAATATATCAAATATATTTGTGTACACTTTTAAACGTAAAGATTTATAAACGCAATATGATATTAACTGATAGATATGTTAAAGGAAACAAATATACCTTTGATTTTTTAGAACCGTTCGATCGTTTTAATTCTATATAAATGTAAACAAATACAAAAGACCTATCCTGTGAAAAATTGTACACGCAGAAAAATAATCCTTCAATGGAAAACACAATCTGAGAAGCGTTTCGTTAATAAAACGTTTTCTCGGAATAAAATGCCCTTTTTTACAAAGTGAGGTTTGACGGTCATTAACTTATTGAGTAATTACAAAAGGTGTACCTTCTTTAAATCAACTACTCTCCTACAAGTTCGCTGTCAACAATTTCACTGGTCAGAACTGACCTGCAATCCAAGTCCCAGAGAAATTGACTCATTTTGTTAATCAGGCTGACCCAGAAGTCAGATTTTGGCTTGAAATCTGCATAATTTTGATACTAAGTTTGGGTTCTCTTTGGTACAGCTTCCTGGTCACGAAATGTGTCAGGTATCTCATGTGGGACCAATAGTCAGGTTAATTTATTGACCCGGAGCTTGCACAGCGTATTCTTGCTTCGCCCAGCTAAGTTTACATTCTGACAAGGGCCCAATTTCATAGAGCAGCTTAAGCAGAAAATATTGCTTAACATTTGTCTGCTAAGCAGAAATTTGCTCGATACCAGTCACAAATTATACATGTGACACGGTAGTTTGGCTGGTAACCATATTCTTGTAAGCATGATCTTGTGGTGCTTAGCTACTTTTTGTGCTAAAGCACCTCTATGAAATTGGGCCCAAACCTGCTTACTGTGGTCGTTTGGACATAAAATTATATCCGATGTACACGGTATTTTTATTGATAATTTGTCCTGTTTACATGACAACATTACTTAACATAACAACAAATTAACAGTTTCAGAAATACAAAGATACATATTTGGCTACAGAGCATTTCGATTATAGTTAGAACAATAAGCTATTACTACTTAAAAACAATAGTTTCAAGTTATTCAAATACGAATATTTTCAATAAATGTTTTTCCAAAGCGACCAGAGCACCGTTCGAAACATCAAGTCGTTTTAGCCACCCAACCTTTTCAGAACTACTTCCATGCACATTTTCAAATCCTGCTCGTGTAAACGGCAGTACAGAAAACCATAGTCGATTGCATCTCCAATATACAACTTTTACAATTCTACACATTTACATGGTGTTACGCAAACCTTACTAGATTGTATTTCCACCATACAAAGTTTCAAATCTTACTCAAACTTGGTACATTGCATCTCCATCAAGAAAACTTATAATGCTCACATATCCACTCTTACAATACTTAAGATGCGTACAAGAATACAGTTCCAAAACCTGTACAAAAACTTACTAATACATTCACGAGAAATAACAATTAAATTTCAACTTTACCGAGCACCCAAAAGTCTAAGCGGTTTCAGTTAAACCATAGTCGATTGCATCTCCAATATACAACATTTACAATTCTACACATGTACATGGTGTTACCGCAAACCTTACTAGATTGTATCTCCACCATACAAAGTTTCATATCATATTCATACACATGGTGTTACCGCAAAACTTGGTACATTGCATCTCCATCAACACAAATTTATAATGCTCACATATACACTCTTACAAAAATCAAGGTGCCTACAAGAATACAGTTCAAAAACCTGTACAAAACGTACTAATACATACAAGAAGAATTACAATGACAATTCAACTTCACCGAGCACCCAAAAATCTAAGCGGTTTCAGATCCTACTTATCCTACAGATCCTAGCAAACCTTACTAGACTTTATTTCCACCATGCACAGTTTCAAATCGTACTCATGATTGGTGTTAATGCCAACCTTACTTGATTGTATCTCCACCATGCAAAGTTTCAAATTCTACCCATGTACATGGTATTGCTGGCAAACCTTACTAGATTGCATCTCCATCTCAGACAGTTTCAAATCTTTCTCATATACATGGTTTTACCGCAAACCTTGGTACATTGTATCTCCAGTGCAAAGTTTTCAAATCTTATCCATGTACATGGTGCTACCGCAAAACGTGGTACATTGCATCTCCATCCACAAAACTAATAATACTCAAATAACCACTCTTACAATACTAAATGTGATTAAAAGAATACAGTTAAAAAACCTGTCCAAAAAACTTACTAATACCTAATGGAAAATGTAAATAAACAATCATTTACACCGAGCCCCCAAGAGAACTCTATGCGGTTTCAGTTAAGATTCAAAAGTACTTAAGGAATAAGAAGTTTGTATGTGCAGCGGTAACAACAGATGAGCAGCAGTAGCAACTGCCCTGTCCCTCAACTTGTTTTCGACCGCGGCTCACAGAATCAGGGGCACTAGGTTATTGTGTTATTTCAAACCATAAACTGTATCTCCACCTGGCAACATTTCAAGTATAGTTTCAAACAAAGTTTCAAATCCTACTTATTTCAAGTGTAAGCGAATATATGCGAATAATGACATTAAAGTAAACAGATAATACAAAAGTCTCCCTACTATTAATGATATCTTGAATACCAAGTCTAACCTTAACAGTAATATACTTCATGTTATAAACAAACAAATTCAACATGTAGATAATAAGAGGTGATAAGCAGATTAATGTCAATTTTGTGGAACTTATGCCTTTTATTAAACAAGCTTATAATCAGACCTACTGTCAGTTTTAATGATAAAGATAGTTGGCTAGCCTATGTGGAAATTGAGACTTTAATTTTTGAATACTAATAGTTGGAACAACAAACATTTTCAATTTTATAAAATGGCTCCCTTCATGGCGTGCTTTGCCAAATTCCATGCTTGTATTTTCGAGAGGCCCAATCCCATCAGTTTAACACTTGCCGAACTAGAAATTATACAAGAACAGTTGATGATTTTTCTTAAGGGTCTACTAATGTTTTTAGAAAATGGTATAATTTCTAAACTTCCATGATAGTGATATTGAAAAAGAAAAACGACCCAAATAGACAAACAAAAACAAAATGAGACCTAACCAAACAATCAAAACTACCAAACACACCCCACAAAACCCGCCCCAAAACAAAAACAAAACCCTAACAAACATTGCAAACAAACAATAGAAATACAACAAACAAACACAAAATCAAACAACTACCACAACATTCAACAGAACATAAAAACATGACTTCATCTAAGATAATTACCGAATAGGCCAGGCAATCCAAAAGAACAAACCGAAGCCCAAATGAAACGCAACACTAAGACCAAAAACTTCAACAACTGAATTCCAAAAAACAAATTACATCCTTACTGTTTCATGTTTAACACTCATCATGTGCAGCAACTGGCGCATCACTTGATGCATGACGCCACTCAGTTGATGACACTGGTTTAGAAAGATTCCTCCTCTTCCGTTTCACTTTCAGTTGGACTGACGTCATCGGTGGCGACCTCCTGAGGAAGATCAGGATCGACCTCGGGATCGGGATTAGGATCGACCTCTGATTGCAGGTCAGCAATAAACTCTGGTTGGAGATTAGTATTAGCCGTAGAAGGAACATCAGGATCTACCTCAATGAGATGAGGATTATCACCGACCTCGGGATGGGGATTAGGATCAACCGTCGCTTGGAGATAAGGATCAACCTCTGATTGGAGGTCAGCAATAAACTCGGGTTGGAGATAAGTATTATCCGTAGAAGGGACATCAGTATCTACCGCAATGGGGTGAAGATCATCACCGTCCTCGGGATGGGGTTCAGAGTTGACCTCGGGATGTGAACTAGAATCGACCTCTTCTTTTGAATTAATCCAAATTTGGGGAATGGGATTATTGTTAACCTCGGAATGGAGAGCAGGGTTGGCCTCGACGGTTTGGGGTTCAGGACGGAACTCGGGATCCGGGTTGACCTTTTGATGGGATTGAGGATTAACCTCCTGACGGAGACTAGAATCGACGGGACGAGAATCGGCTTGACTGTGAAGATATGAATATAAATGAGAGAAAACGTTGAATTAACGTGTTAAAATAAAGCCCCCCAAAACTATCCAATGATTCTTCAAATTCAAAATAAAAATAAACAGAGTCAAAATCAGTAAAAACTAACCCCCAACACACCAAAGTAAGAATAGTATGTCATTGACAGGCAAGTCTTGTGCTGTAGCGTTCTGCTTCAAAATTCATGAATAAAACAAATGGCCCAATCGCCAGGAGTAATACTGTTGCAGCGCCATGAGCGTCACCAACTGACGGATTTGAGCACCATGAAAGAAGCACTGTTACTGTTATTAACCTTTTTGGGGGCTTCGTTTCGAGCCTGAAATGGTTAGCCGCTTTGGGCTATAAAACGCGTTAGATATGAAATGAAATAATAATTATGATTAGAAGGATGTTTGAACAGTAAGAGTATAATGATTCACACAAACTATCCCTGAACTTACACGGTCCGCTTCACGGGACAACCTCATTTTTGACTCCTCAATTTTACGGACAGCGTCAGTTCACAAAGATACAGAAAAACCACACTCTCGGGAGAATTGTTTGTGTGAATCATGAGATTTTACTTTTAAAACCCTCCATTAACCGGGAGGGACAGTCACTGACTGCAAAATTTTACATTAAAAAAAAAATTACTCCGCTGATTAATTTTGTAAAAAACAAATTTTTCCTGACTTTCTTCATTATACGCTCGAGAAACAAATTGAAAAGTTTGAGTGGCCTTGATTTATTGGTTCACCCAGGCCGAGCAAAAACAACCGAGCAAGTCAGTGACCTTCACGGGTTTTCCCATTGCCTTGTGCGCTATAGCATAAGGGCAGTTGGGGTATTTGAAGCTGTCATTCAAGTTTTTATCAGTGAATGAATTAAATTTCAGACTTGAATGGTTGCCAGCTGGTGTTTATCAACTTCCTGCAAATAGTTGATTTCTGGTCTGGTATTCCTTGGGGAAGGGAGGCGGAGCTTATAATAGTGTCAGTTGCTGACTGCCACCATCGGTCACTTGTACTGCAAGGGAACATCTTTACAACTATTTTGATTTAACAACAAACACTTTGTATAGCCCAAGGCGCCCAATCCAAAGCGATAAATTATGTCCCCTTTGTATAGCCCAAGGCGCCCGATCCAAAGCGATATGTCCCCTTTGTATAGCCCAAGGCGCCCGATCCAAAGCGATATGTCCCCTTTGTATAGCCCAATGCGCCAAATGCAAAGCGAAATGTCCCCTTTTCACTCGGGCACCGTCCCTTACCTTTTGAGTAACAGTTTGATTTTAGCGTGTTATACATTTTTGTGGAGAACCCAATCACTTTTAAATCGCCCAAAGCATTAGATATAGACCCTTTTGACTAAATAAAATCAATTCAAGCAACATTTATTTTGAGATGAGCCCACATGTGTCTTTTTGTAGAGTTTATAACATTTCTGCTCAATCAACCATTTCTTGGAATAATACCCTTTGTTTACACAACTCAGCAAGAACATCACAATCTCTTCGATCTTCCCAGAGGGTTTAACGTCTAGCTAATCATTGCAACATCATCCTACTCAATTATCCAAATAACCAACCAGGGCAAAGCCAAGAGTCTAGAGAAGAAGCAATCTGAAAGTCATATGGTTCGTTTCATTTAGTAGTGACTCTATTAGTACCAAGGCTGAGTAATTGCTATCCTTATGGGAATTCCGGGAGAGCTTGTCATTAAGGGATTTTTTAATGGAAAAAAAAACCCAAAACAAAAAACAACTCGATGGCATGAGGACAATTGTCATGCTATTTGGCTAGTTGTAGTTGTGGAACTTGGAATCTCGTTGAAAAATATTAAATAAAAAATTGGCGGAGTACCGACTTTTTAATTGAAAACTGTTACTCAATAAGTGAACAATGGTGTCACGCAAAGTTTGGGATTCCCCTTAACTTACTTAGGCTTTGGATAATTGTCTTGAATGCCTTCAAATATGACGACCAGTTCGTGGAAGGTCGGGCGTTCATCTGGATCTTTGGCCCAACAGATCTTCATTATTTTGAAGCTGAAAAGTAAAAGGTCACAAAACAAGGTTACAGTCTTCATACGTATTCATACAGTTACACATTTAGTGTTGGAGTTGCAAAGTTGAAGATTTGAGTTATTACATACTTCAGTGTCGGAATTTTTCGTAAACTTTCTGGTCATTACAAAAGTATCAAGGTACACAACATCGGATTAGTTGTTAATGCTTTTCATTTAAATTGAAAAACGTGTAACATTGCCCCCCCCCACGAAAACTGTTTCTTCATCAAATGGTTACACAGCTTTTGGCTAGACTTTCTGTATTAAATTCAGTGGTGGGTAGCTGTGTCAGTCAGGTAGTTGTTGCTATGAAAGCTTCTACAGACTATGTATGTATGATAATCGTTAAAGTGCCATCTTCCTCTTCGTTGGTAATTCACAAGTTATATGGGGGTGTCCCAGCCTGGTGGTTATGAGCACCGGACTCAAGCTCGGCTGTTTCTGAGTGGCAATATTGTGTTTTAGAGACAAGGTCTTGGCTCTTGTGTCCTTGAGCAAGATACTTTACCAACATTGCTTTGTACTTCGGATGGGACATTAAGCAATAGGTCATGTAGGACTGCTAGTGAAGGTAAGATAATCCAGAACCGTGGAAGAGTAGGGCTAACCCCGGCATTTCTGTTTCTGTAGCAAGCACCCGTGAGTACAGGTTTTCTCAGGCTTGCGATTTACAATAAATAAATCCATTGTGACACATACATTTATATCGAGTGTTACAACGGCGGGCCGATAGCAAAGAGAGCCACAAAGAAGAACAGTAGAAGCATCCTTGGTTTCATAACCAGAAATATAAAATTTTGATAAAGGTAATAATAACAGGCTTTTTAAGACTTACAGTACGTCGTCACAGTTGACGGGACGTTTAGGATGGCCGGAACTGGAGACGCTGAACCGTACCTGGTTGTTGTCCATACCATGGTAAGGGGCAACCTTACCTGTTGGTTGAAATGGTTCAATAATAAGCAGACACAAAACAAGCTTCATAAAACTCGTGAAGGAGGAATAACTCCTAGGAGTTACACAAAACGAAGGGAGGTTCCACAAGTTAATGGCTGGCTCCCCAGTAAGCCAACTTGTTTGATTGGCATGATGAGGGGTAATAAAAAACCTTAGGGCCTTATACAGGCTCTCAGCAGGAAAACTTGAAGCCTTCTACAACAAACAATTGTTTCCACTTAATCAGAGGGATAGATGTGGGTATTTACGTATGCACATTCGTTTTTTGCACAAAGCATATGAGCGAAAGTATTCTTAAGCTCCTCCAACACAACCAAAAAACACAAACACATAGACAAACCCCCTCAAAACCCAACACAACGACGACGATGACGACGACGACGACGGCGACGGCGGCGGCGGCGGCGACGACGACGACGACGACGACGACGACGTCGACGACGACGACGACAAACAACAACACCAACACCAACACCAACACCAACACCAACACCAACAGCACCAGCACCAGCACCAGCACCAGCACCAGCACCAGCACCAGCACCAGCACCAGCACCAGCACCAGCACCAGCACCAGCACCAGCACCAGCACCAGCACCAGCACCAGCACCAGCACCAGCACCAGCACCAGCACCAGCACCAGCACCAGCACCAGCACCAGCACCAGCACCAGCACCAGCACCAGCACCAGCACCAGCACCAGCACCAGCACCAGCACCAGCACCAGCACCAGCACCAGCACCAGCACCAGCACCAGCACCAGCACCAGCACCAGCACCAGCACCAGCACCAGCACCAGCACCAGCACCAGCACCAGCACCAGCACCAGCACCAGCACCAGCACCAGCACCAGCACCAGCACCAGCACCAGCACCAGCACCAGCACCAGCACCAGCACCAGCACCAGCACCAGCACCAGCACCAGCACCAGCACCAGCACCAGCACCAGCACCAGCACCAGCACCAGCACCAGCACCAGCACCAGCACCAGCACCAGCACCAGCACCAGCACCAGCACCAGCACCAGCACCAGCACCAGCACCAGCACCAGCACCAGCACCAGCACCAGCACCAGCACCAGCACCAGCACCAGCACCAGCACCAGCACCAGCACCAGCACCAGCACCAGCACCAGCACCAGCACCAGCACCAGCACCAGCACCAGCACCAGCACCAGCACCAGCACCAGCACCAGCACCAGCACCAGCACCAGCACCAGCACCAGCACCAGCACCAGCAACAACTACAACCATAACCCAACACCCCAACAAAACTCCCCAAAACCCAAACAAACAAACAAACAAACAAACAAACAAACAAACAAACAAACAAACAAACAAACAAACAAACAAACAAACAAACAAACAAACAAACAAACAAACAAACAAACAAACAAACAAACAAACAAACAAACAAACAAACAAACAAACAAACAAACAAACAAACAAACACTCCAACACCCCAACAAACAAACAAACAAACAAACAAACAAACAAACACCCCCAAAACAAACAAACAAACAAACAAACAAACAAACGAACAGACAGACAGGACAGACAGCCCTGCTTAGAAGAACTACATTATGGGCTTTTCACAGGTGTTGTCTATGATCCCTTTTATTTAATCTTTCCTGTTAAAAACATTGTGGGCACAGCAATGTAAACAATGCCCACAACTACACACTCTACCTAAAACTCACCCACAATGTATCTCTCCTCCGCCCGGACAGCCCGACGGACGGACGGACGAAAAAAAAAAACCACGCAAATAAAAGACAAATACATACAAAAACCCGTACCCAAAAGCACTTCACAACTCCTAGGTCGGATTTCAGGTCAAAAAACAGAAAGAAGAAAATTCAAAACGAAAACAAGCAAAAGGGAAAAGTCTTTACCTAGCGTTGCTATTTCGAAGAGCAGAATCCCGAATGACCACACGTCTGATTTGGTGCTGAACATATCATCCAAGATGGCTTCCGGTGCGTACCAGCGTATCGGTGCTCTCTGTTTAGTATAAAGGGAACCACCATAAGTTGCATATCTCGAACTCCACTTAGTTATAGGTCATTACTTTGCACTATTTACAATTGAGACTTGATATAAAAAAAAACAACCATGGCCCAGGTATATATGCTTAGGCCAAGTCTAGATTGGTATCGAGGAAAATAATTCTTTCTTTATAATTATGCATGGTGTCATGGTAAGTAATCCCAAGTACTGCTACCGGACGGTGCATTGCCACCATTCCAGTAAGCCCCGCCCAATTTTTAATTGACCAATCACTGCCGCGAAAACTGTGATCACAATTTGGCGCGCTGCACCGGTAGTCTCGTTTTGGATTACAATGATGACGTCACGAATAATTATTTAGAAGGGTGTATTGAGGACTCCAACCACAATTTGTCTCTGAGTCTAAACCTTTCTACAGCAACGTGACTGCCCGGGCTTTTGTCAACCGAGGTTGGAAACTATGGGAAGCCATAAATGCAAATCACAAACAAATAGCCATGATTACAGTTTGTATCAATATTACACAAGTGTTCAACTATTGGAAACAATGCAACTATTAGTGGAATGTCTTGTTTTTTAAATTGAAAGTTTGCAGCGTTTTAAAAAGTGGGCACAATATCTGATTACACTAATACAGTTAGAAAACCTGCGCCGTTTGTTTATCAACTAAAGAAAGGTGTTTGGAGTCAAATGAGCTACACGGACCTACAGACGGTAACGTGTCTCGCCTTGCACTGTCGACTTACCTCGGGTGATTTGGGATAGTAGGCCAAGCCGAAGATGTCCCGAGCGAACCCGAAGTCGGCAACTTTGCAGACGTCGTTTTCGCCGACGAGGATATTGCGAGCTGCGAGGTCACGGTGGACGATCTGCCGAAAGAAAGATTATATAAGCGATAAAAAAGGATTCTTCCAAAAACAGAGTTAGAGAACAGTGGCGTTACCCGACATTTGCATTGGGGGAGGGTGGCAGGACAAGCGAGCAACAATACATATTTGTGAGGGGGCTTTTAATGTTTTGTTCGTATTGGCCATTGAAAAATAATTAACTTTCCCAACATTTTATAACAGTTTTTGACGTGGAAGAGACTACATGATATTTATAATAGTACATGATTTATAAAATGTGCGTAAAGCGAACGAACTAATTCATTTTTTCACGAAATGTTGCATCTGTAAATTAAATGTGAACGTCACTAATGCTCAGAAAACCCCAAAATGCCTTATATTCCGTTTACTGAAAATGTTAATAGTTTAACAATTGTAGTACTTATACCGCCGTTTTATTGCGTAAAATAGGCCAATATAACGCAATAAAATATGGCGATCAACGCAATAGTACGGCGATATAACGCAATAGTACAGCGATATAACGTAATAGTACGACGATATAACGCAACATGTAACGCAATAAAAGAAAACGCTATAACGCAATAACATTTACGCGGTATATCGGAATAAAATAAGGCGATTTACCGCAAGAGTTTGTTTGTAGGAAATGGCGACTATTAACCATCACACGAAACAGTGTGTATGTTAACTTACTTCACTCCTAGAAACATAATCCATCCCACGTGCGATTTGGAGACCAAACTTAACGACGTAGTGTTGGATATACGCTCGCCCGGTCAAGTGGGACGGGCGATCCCGAAGGTATCCCAGGAGATTTCCACCAGAGAGGTACTCGGTGACGATAAAAATTGGATCTGTACAAAGACAATAAATCAAATGATGATACAGCCAGATTAGAGGTTGTTTTTTTGCCTCTTTAATTTAAATTTTGTCTGCTTCTCATCCATATGTCGTCACTGACGCCACAAACTAGCACACACGTATATAAGTAAAATGTAGTAATCGGAGAAAACAGTCTTTAAAACCCTGCGTGACATTCTCGCTAACATATTGAGTCGATACTCCGCCAATTTTTTGTTATCTACAAAATTCCAAGTTCCACAACTACACGTAGCCAAATAGTTTTGCCAATTGTCTTATTATTATCGGGTTTGAATCACTACTCATTTGACCCTCGGAGCAGCCGAGGGGCGCGGGCGGAAGGACCAGCTTCATACTTTTTTTAATAACTACAAAATGCGTGAATCAATTCTGCTGATATTTTTGAACTACACTTAAACATCACTCTTTCATATACTGTAGTGATTTCTGGGTGGGTAAACTCAGAGGTTGACAAATAGTGTGAGATGGCAGATCAGTCTATATAGACCCATTATAATGTGCACAAAAAATCCCGGGGTGCGGATTTCGAAATGCACTATTTTTTGAAAATTAGTAGTGAACCAATGTGTCAATTTTCGGAATGCTTCAATCTTTAGTGTGTGGGTCCAGGGAACATATATTCATCTGTTCAGACCATTAGAACAAGAATTGCACAGTTATTAACCCGTAATACAATCTGCCTTCCGAACGCGCCCAGTGGATCCAGCATGTAAATTTTTTTCCCGTGGCTGCTCATTGGGTTAAGGTATTTTAGTGGTTAAACGGAGCAATTCTAAACGGGTAAGAAACAAATTTTACGCGACTTAAAGGCTTCCCGATTAGATTGTAAAAAAAGATGGGGCCAACGTGATTTTGACTAAACTACAACCGAATACAAAACTAAATCTGACCAAAAAAAAAGAAAAGAAAAAAGGTATAGACTTACCATCTCGAATGCAGCAGCCAATGAGCTGCACCACGTGAGGGTGGGGTTTGAGGATGGTATGAATGGCCAGCTCCTTTAGGAATTCGTCCTTAGCATCATTACCTGCATCATCTACAAGGAACAGGAGTGGTTGAGATAATAGGATGGATCGCTGCAAAAACTGCCGGGGTGTTAAATTTCACAACATGGGTGCTGTCAAATATTGATACCATCGCGTATCAAAATTAACATAAAAGTGTGTTAAAGTAATACCAATGCAATTTTTTTTAGCAGAAAATAGTGACACTTTAACACCCTATGGTGTACATTTTGATACTTTTGTTGGTAACCCAAAATGGTGTCAGTTTTAATACCCCCGTTTTTGCCGTGAAAGGGAAGGTGGATTGGTTGAGAACCAGAAGCAGCAATCATGGTTTTGTTAATGCCGTGGAAGAATTTGAGGCGACAGCGGGATTCAAATTCCTATGCCGATTGAGTGCAAAATGCTGATATGCATACAAAATCTTAACCCCCCCAAAAAACCCAAACAAACAAACAAACAAACAAACTCCCCAACAACCCAACAAACAAACAAACAAACAACAACAACAACAACAAATTGAAGGACATTCGGTCTGCAACCTAAACACCGAAAGACAATTTTCTTAAATACTCGTTAGTTATAAGCAAACAAGATGAAACACTTTTAGTTCTCACACAGGGCCGATTGGCATGGTGTGTGATCATTTAGGCAGTTTGACTCACGGACTTCGAATTTCCAGCTATTATTAAACTGTTTTATATAGGGTAATGTACCAGAAACTGTGGGTGTGCTGCGGTTAAGTGCACATTTTTTCCAAATTTAATTTTTTTGCTCAATTATCTCTGCAACGTCTGGAAAAAACTTTTGCTTGAAAAAAATCTATAAAATCAACAAAGAAAGTATACATGTTATCTTAACATCTGCACACTGCATACTACTAACGAATTGATGTATTTATCAACAGTAAATGGTATCGCATAGTAAGAGAATCCTTATGGTGGAAGAGTAGGGGTTAACCCCAGTGTTTCTTAAGTTCATATACCAAGCACCATTGTTGTGTACAGGTTTCCTCAGGCTTGTGAGCTACAGTGATTATAGTTCATTTATGATGTATCTTCGGTTTCATTACCAGAAATATATAAATAAATAATAATAATAATAATAGTAATATTCATTATTAGGAGAACTGACCTTTTAGGACTTTTACCGCCACGTCCATGTCGCACTCCTGACCTTTGACCATTGTTGCGTTGCCTTTGTACACCTTGCCGAACTGACCCTCCCCGAGGGGCTTGGTCATGTCAACCTCCAGATTAGAACGCTTAACCTCCCACGATTTATTCCATTGGTTCACGTAGATTTCAGAATCTCGATTGTTCTATGAAGTATCAACAAAAGACATATGTTTTTCAGAGAGATTGAACGAACAGCTTAGCAGCTGCGGTTAGTTTTTCCAGTCAACATTAATTGTACCTTGTATGGACTCATTCTGCCCAAGCAAAAAAATTCATTATTTTGTCTAAAAGAAAAATCACCAAAGGATCTTTGTCATTTGTTGTTGTTGATATTGTTGTTAATATTGTTCTTGTTCTAGCTCTAGTAAAAAAAACACACAAAAAACCCCCCCCAAAACCCACCAATCTCACTCAGGACATTTTTAATTCCCTTCTTAACAACGTGGACAACTCCATGTAGACACCAAATCTACCCCCGTGAAAGGACCTTGGAAAACGGGCAAGGACGACACTATTTTTTAAGGTCTGAATACGACGCAAATCGTCCAATAGTAATTTAAATTAGACTCCATTATGAAAACCCTTAAACGAGTGCTGGTAACACCAAGTCAAAGCAAATTCTATTGACTTCACCTATTTCTCCATAGTGTGTTGCCCTGAAAGGTGTTTGGGGAGTTGAACGTCGGTGATGTCCTATACGGGACCATACCACTTATAAAGAGGATAGATTAGGTCCTAGAGTCGTGTTGTTATTTTTGAGGGCTAACAAATATTTTCACTCATATACTTTGTGCACAGCATTGTACAGACATGCAGACCTAACCATATCTAACCCTTCGATGACATGGAGTCAACTGTTGTTTTTTTTGTAGCAGGCTTTCATATTTTTTGCCGACAGCCTGTTCTAGGTTTTGAGGGTCAAACACAGCCTCCCCGCCAAGCGTTTGTGTAGTTTCTAGGTTTTTCTTTTGGAGCGTCGAAGCAAAAAATCATTGGAAATGTAAAGGACGACACGTGACGCGTGTTCCAACAATAAAATGACAAGAATCTATGTTTGCATTTCTTAAAATGCCGTAGGCCCTATAACTTACCTTTCTTGCTAGGTTTAGAGTCAACTGGGCCGAGAGAGACTTACGCCGAGTCTCCAGTTGCGGCTCCACACTCAGTGTGTTTGAATCGATCCTCTCCAATTCCTGATAAAGGATGCAAATCATATGCTAATAAAGTATTGACTTGATTTGTGCAAATAGTTTAATGCATACTATGCCAACTTTACGGATGCTGTCCAAGGAGTAAGTTCTCTGGACATATAAGCTAATACTACGAGTTCCTCTCAAAAAGGACCTTGCAAGTTGGCGGCCTTACTTGGTATTTGAACAAAAAGTGGTAAGGATCAACGTAATAATATATATTCGGTTTACGGTAAAACCATGTGTATATCTACTAGCTATGTAGATTTGTTCTTAGAGAACCAGGTCTTGCTTTTTAATTCTACTGCCGCGGAGTAGATTTGGAATCTGGAGACTACTTCGGGAGACTACTTAGTCATGAAAAGAACTGTCCAGCTTATTAGCTACTACCTGGGCGGAGGGTAGGAAATCGGCCGGGACTACTACTTTAGCTTAATGGTGAATCGGATCGAGGGGACTTCTCGTTATTAACTTCGCTGCCGCGGAGTGAGTTCTTTATTGGTCTCAACGTTTCGACTAGCTTGCTCTAGTGATCGTCATGATGGTGTTACCGCAAACCGAATTCATACTGATACCTCACCATGCAAAGCCTCAAAAAGTAGATCAACGTAATAGTTTTTAGATGACAACAAACAGAAACCTACAAGAGTTTAACATGTCGTGGCCAAGCGGAAACAAGGCTCTGGTATTTCCCGTCAGCGGAGTGCAGATTCGACACTAGGTCTTGACATTTGTGTCTTTAAACAAGATACTTTACCATATTTGTGTTGGGCATTTAGCCTAACATCCCAAGTACTAGGATTTGTAGGGTGCGTTGAAGAGCACAAAACAATTATCGTCAAAGAGTTGAGGTTAAACCTGGTGTTTCTGGTTCACAAAGCAAGCACCCTTGTTTACAGGTTTTCTTGTACTAAACTGTTAATTACTCATTAATTAAAACTGCTACACTAACAAACAACACCGGATTTGCTTGATATAAGACGTTCACTTATACAATGATAGGTAACGTGTCAAGGACAAACACGGCCGATAAAATGAAAACAAAAAAATTATCTTTGCAGTTTTTTCAAATCAATAAATTTTGGCAGAAGGGGCTAAAGTGTCCCTTTCGTGAAAACGGCGACGATTCCTTTACCCGTTTCATTGTGGATTGATACTCTTCTTCCCCTCTCGACATTTCGAACATAAGCGCCAGGTAGTTTTGCATGACTGCGCTGACGAAGTCCTAGACCAGTCAAGGGAAAACAAAGAACGTGTTTAATTATTCTTCAGAAGAAATACAAGTCATAGTTATTTCCTAAAACTTTACCACATCTGGTGTTGTCAGCATAAGAGTGTGGGTTCGAATCCCGGCATTGACACTTGTGTCCTTGAGCACGGCACTTAAAACCATAACCATAACCAACTTTTTCGGAGCGAAATGTGGTGCACGACGCCATTGGATTTCAACAACTAATTGATCTCTACATTTCAAGGAACTATTAGTTGTTAGTCAAAAGGTGACATTCCAGGCCATTTTGATTAAAATGTTATCGAAAATCAGGAATGAACCAAAACATCCCCGTTCAAACATGCAGAGACCCATTTATCTCAGAATAATGTCATCAGTTGTTTTGGATGTTGATCAAGTTTTGCACTAGATGGATTTCGAGTACAATGGCGACTTACAACATTTTAATCTGATGTTAGAGACTTGTAATTCTTCCCCACTTACATAAGGACTCTATCTACTCGAGAATGAGTCCGTAAACAAAATTGAACTGGTCATTTCCCTTGCTGTTTAAGTTCTCGAAATGAATAAAATAAGCAAAACTCATTTTACTCACAGGATCGTTTGGGTCTGGCATTTGGGCGTTTGCTTGGGTGTCCTCAGCCAATACAGTAAGGGGACTTTTAACGATCGAGGTCTTCTGCGGAGAGGAGATAAACAACACAATCATCAAACAAACTGTGTACATTCTCATCATGCTAAAACATGACCATCAGGGATCGCAATTTCCCCCGAATGGGATAAACTAAGAATTGAAGCGCCCCCATCGGTGAGAGAAATATAATTTGAGTGTATTGATTATGTCATTCACAAAGTTTGCACAGTTAAAAAAAAACAACAACATGGGAACAGCAAGAGTTGAGCTTAACATTGGCAAACACTACTAAAACACGCTGTCTACTGACACATTTGCGAAAATGATTTTGTGTGATCACGTGGAGCTTGGTGAAATAAACATTGTGTCAAGTTTAATATTTTTCGCTCGTGAAGCTTGGGGAGGGGAGGGACACTATGTACCCCCGGTCCCTTCTTTTATGACGTCATCATTTGTTCAAAACAACAGCTTGTGTAAAAAAAGTAGGCAAAACTTATCCACCTTTTTTGCCAATGTGAATCTCCACCTTTTTTCTGGGTACTAGGTTTCGATACTCATGAAGTGCAGCTTCATGGGTCAATCTGACGCAGAAACGGGTCACCCCCCCTCCTTGGGATATAGAACCAAGGTCATTTTTTTTGATTTCAGTTTCACTGCATATTTAATACCAATACCGTCATACTTAATAATAATAATAATACTCATAATACTTGACATTTATTTGGCGCATAATGCAGGAGCCTCTATGCGCAACACATAACATAAAACAATGGAAACAAAAAACACTAAAAGGAATTGTTACAAAAAGACAGATTCAAACAAATGAGTCTTTAAAAGTCTCTTGAAAACCTGAAGAGAGTCAGCTTGGCGAGTATGGAGAGGTAAGTCAGTCCTTAATGCAATGAAATGGAAGCCTCTTTGACCGTATAACTTAGTGGAAAAAGTAGTTTTAGTCAGTAGGGATTGGCCAGCAGAGAGAAGATGACGAACAGGAATGTATTTATGTAGAAGATCAGATATATAGGCAAGAGATAGCTCATGAAGTGTTTTGAAAGTTGTGAGATTTACTTTGTATGCGATACATAATTTGATCGGGAGCAGTGGAGTTCTTGTAAGATAGGTGTAAGATGCTGAGAAAGAGGTGTACGTAAGTACGTTAAATTTTTGAGAGTTCTCTATCAGAAAGTCCGGTGAGAAGAGAATTGCATGAGTCACACTTTGTTTCTGCTTACCCGTTTTTTGTCCTCTGCCCTAACAGCTTGCTTAATGGCGTCTTTCAACACTTGAGGGTCTACCTCTGAGTTGGCCTAGATAACAAAAACAAAAACAAAAACAAAAGTTCAAAACTCCCTTGCAATGGACGATTTTTGAACGCTGGGTGGCAGCAGACTCATCAGGTAAATTTCCATTGTTTACTTCGTTCTGAGTATGCACACGATACCGAGAACAATGGATTTACCTGGTAAATCTGCTGCCACCTAGCGTCCCAAAGTCCCTCATTAAAACTCAATGGAAAGAAACTCGACCTCAATAAGCCATATGCGAGTTAGATTTGGATGATGGGTGGTACAATTTCTTGCTAAACCATAAGGTACCGTTGAATCGTCCTGTCTTTAGACTGTAGAGATGGTTGCTCTGTATATCTAAAAGTCCGGAGCAAGTTTTTGTAAAACGATGAGAAAGCCCTGATACCATTGTGCCACATATTTATTCAAAGTGTGTCTGGGTAGTTTGCCGTCTGTAATGTAACTTCGCAAAACCGAACCATGGTTTATAATAACTGTGTTTATAGTCCGAAGAAGTTGGATTTAAAAGTTGTGACTTACGCACGTAATTTTATCAATTATTGCTAAGGATTCGGGCTAGCTCAGTGGTCTAAAGGTAAGACATCTGCTCTAGCAAGACATTGGCCGTGGGTTCGAATCCCGTCCGAGTGATTTGCCTGTGTTTTTTTTTTCCACAGAACTCGGGAAAGTACCGAGTAAACAGTGGTTATACACGCGTATACACATCTGTGTACGGGTAAAACCAAACTATACGTTAATTTAACCAACAGTTACACTATCACAAAGAAAAATTCACTTGCTTACGCCATGGTTCTGTTTTGAAAGTAGGCCTATCTTTTATAATAGACCTTATGCACAGGACGTCATTTCAGTAGGGCGACATCGCCTGGAGGTCAAAAGGAGGTTGTTCATTGGCCAATCCTGTGCGTTGCGCGCACAAATCTGTGCGTTTCGATTGTTTCGTCACCGTTTTACCTCTAAGATGGCGGTTGAATGACGTCAATGCATAAGGTCTATTGGTATGTTACTTTCTTTTGGGGCGAACCTAATCTTTTCAATTGGTCTGAATTATCAGACTGGGGCCTCTGGACTTAATGCCAACCTGTCAAGCCATTCGGAAGCCATCCGGGGAAAACATGATTGGTTACAGCCAGGGCCCAATGACAGGGCTGCTTGCAAAGAGTAGCTAAGCATGACAAAATTATGCTTACCAGAATAAGGTTACCAGCTAAACTACGATGTCACATGTACAACTTGTGACTGGTGCCCTGCTCATTTTTTGCTTAGCAGACGAGTGTTAAGCATTTTTTTCTGCTTAAGCGCCTCTATGAAATTGGACCCTGGGATCGATTTCACAAAGATAGTCCTAACTTAAGACTAGTCCTGGGAGTTATTAAAAACTTAAGGCTAGTCTTAAGTTAGGACGAGTACTCGTCCTAACTTGAGATAAGACTAGTCTTAACTCTTTGTGAAATTCACCCCCGGTGTTTTTTTTTTTAATCCCAAACTAGGAGATACGTTGACAAACATTTGGGAGTTATTAAATGGGTAGTAGTTCATGGTCTAATGATCATTTCCGTGCTACTTTTTCATGTTATTTGGCTGCTCTCTTAACTGCATAATATTTTGTTTCTAGCTTCAATTGATTGATGTGAATTTTAGTTTAAAACTTTAGGATAGTAGGTCTCCAGAGGGACTGTTTTTGGAGGTTTGTATATATTTTAAAGGTGGAGCAACCCAGATTTGTTTACAAACAAACTGTTAACAACAATGACTTGGTTTCACGGAGGGGGCGGAACTCGCAAATGGCTTATTGCATGGAGTGCCTGTTTTAACAAACCGTTCTTGTTGGCCTTGATTTTGGTGGCAGCTGTAGAAAAAAAGAAACAGAGAGAGAGAGAGAGAGTATTTTGTTAGATATCTACCTCCCCGGTTGAAATCTGTTTGCTAAAAAAATAGTAAGCTTCTTGAAAGCCTGAAGGTACAACTGTACAGTTTCGAGTAAGTCGGCATGTCTACCCGTTTACACCAAGAATGTCTAAACATATATATGACCCACTCTGTGAAAATGAGTCAGATGTCGCCCAATGCATTGTTATGTAATGGACAATTCGATATGGAAAAAATTATGAATTTTATTTTTTATTATTATTTTTTTTTTACTTTTTAAGATCTATATTTGCATGGTTAACTTTCAGAACACTTATTTTTAGGCAATAAAGCTATGAATACAACAATTTTGTGATCATACTTTAGTCTAATTTGTATCCTTTTGTGCGAAATGGTAGTTTAAAACGTCACTTTACCTGTAATTCGTTTTTAACAAAAAATGATGTATTGACTAATTTCAAACAGGAGTAACTCAGCAACACGATACGCCCCAAAGCTTAGACATATACCAAATAACTGCTGGTGGTGTGTTCTTTCCAGCCATGCATATAACTCAATTCTTTAAATTGTCAACATCTGACTCATTTTCACAGAGCGGGTCACATATGGACAACAATTTATGTACGAAATCATGAGCAACTAGTTTCCATCTTTCATTGTTGATGTTCTTGACCTCAGCCATCCCGAACGGTGAGGTATCTGCTCAGATTCCTGTTTGGTTATCCCTCTCGGGCTGTCAGGAGTTGCAGGGGCGTGCTTTTACCATTGCGGGTCCCCTGCAACTAGAATTTCTCCACCAGTATTCATACCGAATGCCCCACATGTTGAACAATGGGATGAATCATACGGGTTAATACTATACACTAGTTAAGTGATAGCTGAAGTTAACCTTACGCTTACGTTTGGCTTTTTCGCTAAATATGGCCGTGGTAGGCTCAACGTGGGCTTCTGCGTCAGTTTAGGTCTTGAATAAGATGTCTGAAAAAAATCAATTGTTTTGTTTTGTCATTCAGACAGATAAAGCTAGATTATTTGTTTACTTTATCTTTAAAATTAGGGCGAAAAACCGTCTTATTGAGTTGGCTATTATCTAATAGTGTCCAAATAGTTCATTGCTAAAGAGAAAAACAATGTGAAACTCCCGGGCGTTATAGGGGTGCCTGATCCATTTGTTAACCCTCCGTGAATCCACGGGAAAAGAATACACGCTGGACCCACTTGGCGCGATCGGAAGGCAAATTGTATTACGGGTAAATAACTGTGCAGTTCTTGTTCTATTGGTCTGAACGGATGAACATATGTTCCCTGGACCCACACACTAAAGATTGAAGCATTCCGAAAATTGACACATTGGATCACTACTAATAAAAAAGAAAGAAAGTTTATTTCGAAATCCGCACCCCAGGCCTTCTGCAAACTGCCATCCCCAAACCACTCAGCAGTTGTTTTTTTTACTGTTTGATTAGGCCACAGAGCTATTGCAACACTACAAGGGTAAACAGCACCTATTACCTATTATACCCCCTTCACTACCACCACCGTAATAGACTGATGTTATAGTCAGAAGCATGTGAAGATTACATGTATTCAAAGGATACAGTTTTTGTGCACACAGTAGGATTTTGTGTGTGCACATTATAATGGGTCCATATAGACTAATCTGCCATCCCACACTATTTGTCAACCTCTTGAGTTTACCCACCCAGAAATCACTACAGTATATGAAAGAGTGATGTTTAAGGGTAGTTGGTAGTTTTTGTTGGTTCTTAAAGAACCGGTTGTGTATTATTATTCGTATCTTGTTTTAGATTCACCGCAACTTCTAATCATTATTAAGTCTCTGAAAACCCCACACTGGGGTGTTCAAATTGACACCTTGGGTGTGGTCACGAGTAGGTAACGAAGAGGGCATCAACATTAACATCATGTGGGGTTAAAACAACGCCAGTGTATTTTGTTACTTTAACACTCTAAAGTGTACATTTTGATTCATTGTGGTATTTATAGTTATATGACAAGACTACTGGTGTAAATGTTTACACCCAATGTTGTGCAGTGTAGTTACCATTGCAAAGTTTTCATTTCTACTGAAACATTATTTTCCGTGAGTCTGTTAAAA